>BSBM01000047.1:51847500-53047500 GCA_027924585.1 Larix kaempferi | reverse complement strand
ATTTCGTACTAAATGTTGTTTTAAGGATATTTCATAGGATCAAATGAGGACAACAAAGATGCAAGTATTATTTTGGTTCAAGTTATAAATACTCAATTTAGGATGGTAGTATTTAAGTATATGCTAGTATGTTGTCAATGTTTGAAGGTCTCTATGTACGAAGTTTTATTTTTGTAAACATGGCATACAATCACTCAGGTCCTTTACATACAAAGGTTTCATACGAGGACCAATGAAGTGCATAAGAACCACTTAAGATAAAAAGGTAATTTTCAATTGTTACAAGGATGTACAAATTTATGAAGTGTTACATGTCACATTTATTAAATAAGAATTTTGATACTGATTATATATTTATATTTCTGCAAAACATTTTGTGGGCAATTAGACAATTTGGAAGGGAAATAATACCACTTAGAAAAATTTTAAATTTTTACAAATTTTGGGGATGTGAGAGAGATCAAATGGGATTATTTTTAAAACCTGTTTACATCCTAAGTAGCCCTTTGAATCTAGTTTCCAAACAAATTTGAATTTTTGAGATTGGGCATCAAACAAAAAAGTTATGGTCAAAATACTAACAGGGTGTCAAGCAGGCAGCTTAGGAACAGAGCTGGGATAGACACTTTTTGGATTCCTTATTGGATAAATATTGAAAATGTGTTTCATTGGTATATTCCCCTATGAATCTAGTTTACAAATCAATTTAAATAACTCAATTCCGATATCGTATGCAAATTTTATCACCAAAATACTGACTGCCTATCACAAATCAACATTTTTAAAACTCAGTTTACTACAGTGTTCATTGGACTGTTCGACTCATGCACTCATATTGGATTCAAAACCTGTTTCTATTGGAGATCCCTACGCGAATATAATTTCATCTCCAATTGGAATCACGTCAATTCATTATCAAATGAAAACGTTATGCCTAAAACCGTGACTGTTGGTCTAGTCCAAAATTCAAAAAACACCTTGTCAGGCAGGCTGTTACTGAGCAATTTGGAATATCATTACATAGAATTTTAAAAACCTATTTCTAATGGACATAGACCTATGAATTCACTTTCATTTTTCTTTTGAATCGCTCAAATCGGATAAGGAACAAAGAAGTTATGATCAGAATATTGTTGGTGTGTCTAGATGGCCATCGTTCTCGCATAGGTATAAAGTGGATTTTGTCTTGTTCATTTTTTTTCTTTGGATTTGTTTTATAAGTAATTGCTTGTTTTTTTTCATAAGTGTTGGGTGAAGAGAGACCAATCACCTTTCTTCTCCCATCATCTCATGTTTTATTGCAGGCAAGTGCTAAGTTTTTGCAGGTCCTTAGGAAGAAGAAGGTCGATGCATACACCAGTGAATCTTGAAGACTTTTTATGAATCTAGAAACGGATTGAGCAAATAAAAAAATGAAGAGATTGATGTGCAAACCATATTAAGACCAATGTTCCAGAAGTCAAGTTATATTGCTACATGAATTGCTACTAAAGAAGCTTCCCAAAAGACCTTTCTCATTCACCAACACCATGCTATGCCCATACACTTCCTTCTTGCCTCCACCATTCCATCACTTCCATAAATTTCTTCTTCATTTCATCACTTCCATACTTTCCACTCCATTGACTATTTTCCCATGAATAAATTCTTTCATAGTGCCATGGGATCTACATACATCAATGGCATATTTCCTTGTTGTTAATCATGGGGATTCATCAATGCCTCTTGATTGATGAATCTTGCAGGTGACTTGACTCCAGCACATTCATTTGTACCTGTCAAGATGCACTAAGGTACTTTAGAGCTCAGTGTCATCAAAGGTGAGTTGCTTCACATTGGTTAATGGTATACATTAATGTTCGGTAATCCAGTGATTTATTTCCATGCTCGACTTCCAGGAATTTTATAATCTAAGCCTTTGTTCTTTTACTAAAAGAGAAAGGAATTTATATAAATATAAATTTGAGATATGGTAATGCACAAATAAAAAGGTTAGGCTAACTTGTTTCTTTTCTATATAAAGGTCTTTTGTATATATATATATATATATATATATATATATATAAGTTATATAAGAGGATAAGTCACGTTGATACAAGGGCTTAGCTATATTATATTATTTAATATTAATATTCACGCTTACACAAGACTAGTTCATGTATAATTACATCCCTAAAGCTATATCTTTAAAATAATGTATTAGAGTAAGGGATGTAATGGATGTTCCCTTAGATAGGATTTAAATAAAATATATCTCTGAAGTATGTTTTTGAATAAGGGATATAGGGGATATGTTCCTCTTAAATAAAATATTTATTATAGTATCTACTTTCCCTTAGTTAAGTTATATACGATAATAGTTGTAATTATGTGACATATATATATGCATGAACAATCTTCGAAGTAAATTAAAACTATCAATGTGCATAAAAAGATAAGCAAGCTATAAATTTAGTATTAATGAAATACTAAAAGGTGTATGGGAGTTATAGCCATATATATGTAAAGTCCTCCAAGGCCTCGTAATAAGGTTGTTTGTAGCAAAGCTCTCTATGAGAGATTCCTTGAAAAGGAGAATTGTAAATCTCCCATCCTTTTTCCTTGAATCATTAATACAACCAAAACATTTGTGGACTAGCCCGTGTACGGATGAACCACGTTATTTTTGGTCTCATGTGTTTGTCTATGGTCCTTATTATATGTGTATATGCCTTCATGGTGATTGTATGATTTTCTTCTCTTACGATCTATCTTAGTAGTTAACGCTTATAACACACTTGTCAACTGTATCTTGGTAAAGAGTATTTCATGTTAAATGTTGTTAAAATATATTTCATACTAAATGTTGTTTTAAGGATATTTCATAGGATCAAATGAGGACAACAAAGATGTAAGTATTATTTTTGTTCAAGTTGTAAATCCTCAATTTAGAATGGTAGTATTTAAGTATATGCTAGTATGTTGCCAATGTATGAAGGTCTCTATGTATGAAGTTTTATTTTTGTAAACATGGCATACAATCACTCAGGTCCTTTACATACAAAGGTTTCATATGAGGATCAATGAAGTGCATAAGAACCACTTAAGATAAAAAGGTAATTTTGAACTATTGCAAGGATGTACAAATTTATGAAGTGTTACATGTCGCATTTATTAAATAAGAATTTAGATACTTATTATATATTTATATTTCTGCAAATCATTTTGCGGGCAATAGACAATTTGGAAGGGAAATAAGACCACTTAGAAAAATTTTAAATTTTTACAAATTTTGGGTACGTGATAGAGATCAAATGGGATTATTTTTAAAACCTATTTACATACTAAGTATCCCTTTTAATCTAGTTTCCAAACAAATTTGAGTTTTTGATATTGGGCATCAAACGAAAATTTATGGTCAAAATACTAACAGGGTGTCAAGTAAGCAGCTTAGGAACAGAGCTGGGACAGTCACTTTTTGGATTCCCTATTGGATAAATATTGAAAACTTGTTTCATTTGTATATTTCCCTATGAATCTAGTTTACAAATCAATTTGAATCACTCAATTCCGATATCGTATGCAAATTGTATGACCAAAATACTGACTTCCTATCATAAATCAACATTTTTAAAACTCTGTTTCCTACAGTGTTCATTGGACTGTTCGACTCATGCACTCATATTGGATTCAAAACCTGTTTCTATTGGGGATCCCTACATGAATATAATTTCATTTCCAATTGGAATCATGTCAATCCATTGTCGAATGAAAACGTTATGCATAAAACCGTGACTATTGGTCTAGTCTAGAATTCGAAAAACACATTGTCAGTCACGCTGTTATTGAGCAATTTGGAATATCATTACATAGAATTTTAAAAACCTGTTTCTAGTGGACATAGACCTATGAATTCAATTTCATTTTGATATTGAATCACTCAAATCGGATAAGGAACAAAGAAGTTATGATCACAATACTGTTGATGAGTCTAGACGGCCATCGCTCTCCCACAGGTATAAAGTTGTAATGTCCCCATTCCAATAATTTCATAGTAAGACAATCCCATCAATCCTACTAGTTTCCTAGGTTGGATGGGCACATGTGGAATTGTAATAAGGAAGCAAATAAATGATGTTTAGACATTAGAAGGGTTCAAGTATTTAATAAATATAGTGAATCAAGAAATTCAAGAGAAATCATAGGTGACAAATGGTTTTGGAGACATATGGAGGATGTGGGACCCACACTAGCTTGATTTTTCATAATACATGGTATCTCTCTTTTGCAAATTCGAATTAATGGGAATGTGAACACTCTTGGGTGAGTTGGTAAGTCATAACACGTGTCATTGAGCATATTAGGTCGAATTGGGAAGGATTGGTAACCTCCATGGAAGATAAAGAGTCAAAGTGGAAGTTTGTGGACACTTGGGCTAGATTCCCTAGCCCCTATGACACCAATGATGGAGCATCTATGACAACTATGACAAATTGCAGACCTGAACTCTGACATCTGACCACTATGACATGTCATCCCCAAAAATAGGCTCAAGGAAGTCGAATTTGGGAGTTGGAGAAGCCAAAGAGACTCAAAATCGAATTTGGGAGAAGATGGAAGGTTGGAACTAGGAGACAAGTGGCAAATGTGGAATAATTCCTAAATGGAAATCTATTGAATCTATTGAGAGGATTTCGACCCTTAGAAGGCTAATGTTGGTTATAAAATGTAGAAATGAAGTATGAGAATGGCTTTTTGATGATTTGAGAAAAATTGCATTTGTGAAGAGAGAGCTAGTGGATGACTAGTTTCTTGCCTTAGCCAATTTCGAGGGTGAAAGATTCCCATCCAAGTTGGTGTTTGGAGAGGCCACTCAGGTCTTTCATGGTGCTTTAATGGAGTTTGTATTTGCAGGTAGAAGCTACAGGAAGTTTCATGGTTTGGTTTAGTGCAGCACTTTCTCTCCACCGTTTCCAGTTTTGAAGGCATATTCATGCTCCTTGAGGGAGGGCATTTTTGGTGAGCACTTGTGCTTCTTGAGAGAGCTTCTCATTACATATTTATGATTGTAATAGCTTCATATGATCTGTTATTCACATTCATAAATTCTCAGGTCGAAATACCCACTGGTTGTATGCAAAACTATTGATTAATGAGCAAACAATGTCCATTTCCCCAATGCATTGATGTATGACACTATAATGTTGATTATTTCGAATGGATGGATGATTGTCTGATATATTTGTGATAAATATACTGCAATGGATGTATTCTACAAGTTTCATGTACTATACTTGAGAATTTGAAGCATTTTTACTCAGTTTAGTTGTATTGGGAGGTGAAATAGTGCCATTTCCCCAAGGGTTGAATTGGGGGTTTTTGCTGTTGAATGTGAGAGAGTTAGAACAGTATTAAAAATAAATTAATGGTGCATATGAGACCTTAATAACATAATTAACACATTATATACCTATGTTCATAAATTTGTGGGAGTTTGGAGGCATTTGGAAGGCCATTTGCAGTGTTACCCGAGGGGGATTTGATGCACAAATTACTAGTCAAAATTACATATATTGATCAGAATACAAATCAAGTTTGAAGCAGTATTTGGAGGGCCATAAAACATCCATGAACCTTATATTCAAGTCTAAATACCATTCATACACTCCTACAGAAGATTTGGGAGCATTTGGGTTGATTTGGAAGTCAAAACAGTAAAACTAGTCAAAGGTCGAAATTGGGAAAAAAGTGGAGAATTGTGCATTTTAATAAAATTTGAAAAAGGGATATTACAAAAGTGGATTTTGTTTTGTTCATTTTTTTCTTTAGATTTGTTTTATAAGTAATTGCTTGTTGTTTTTTTCATAAGTGTTGGGTGAAGAGAGACCAATCACCTTTCTTCTCCCATCATCTCATGTTTTATTGCAGGGAAGTGCTAGGTTTTTGCAGGTCGTTAGGAAGAAGAAGGTCGATGCATACACGAGTGACTCTTGAAGACTTTTTATCAATTTACAAATGGATTGAGCACATAAAAAAATGAAGAGATTGATGTGCAAACCATATTAAGACCAATGTTCCAGAAGTCAAGTTATATTGCAACATGAATTGCTACTAAAGAAGCCTCCCAAAAGACCTTTCTCATTCACCAACACCATGCTATGCCCATACACTTCCTTCTTTCCTCCACCATTCCATCACTTCCATAAATTTCTTGTTCATTTCATCACTTCCATACTTTCTGCTCCATTGACTATTTTCCCATGAATAAATTCTTTCATAGTGCCATGGGATCTGCATACATCAATGGCATATTTCCTTGTTGTTAATCATGGGGATTCATCAATGCCTCTTGATTGATGAATCTTGCAGGTGACTCGACTCCAGCACATTCATTTGTACCTGTCAAGATGCACTAAGGTACTTTAGAGCTCACTGTCATCAAAGGTGAGTTGCTTCACATTGGTTAATGGTATACATTAATGTTTGGTAATCCAGTGATTTCTTTCCATGCTCGACTTCAGCACATTCATTCGCATGGTAAGAATTGTACCTTGTTTTGGTAGCGGTTTAAGATTATATGATCTCATGGTTTCAACAGTGACTTGTAGCATCACTTGTTCCAATAGTTTTGCAGTTCCTTTTCATTTTTCATTCCAACAGTTGATGTTCAGAATAAGAGAAGAAACTCTCTGCCTTTGTGGTAGAATTCCTCCTCATCATTTGCATCAGCAGTTAGTCTTACATGCAACACATTTCATCATGGATCAGATTCATCCTTCATAAGCTTCATCTTCCAGCTACACCTCTTAGTAACAGTTAACCAAGGCTTCCACTGAGGTCACACTTGAGGTAAAATAGCATGAGTTTTTTATTTATTAAAGATTTAGGAGAAATTCATGAAGAACCACTAAGCATTATCTATTTCCATTTTTCTATATAGCATTTTCTTACAATCCATTCCCATCCTTGCCCACTCAATTCTAACACTTCATCATTCCAATTCATGCACACCCAATTAAATTCCTTCCCAACATCTAAGTCCCATCCATAGCATACAAAGCATGAGAAATGCCTTGTTTCTACCACACAAGAACCAACAGTAGGTGGAAAAGATATGTTACTATCAGGAGCATCCCATTCAACACATGTATGAGCCCACAGATTACTGGAAGAAAAAGAGATGGCTGCCCACAAGAGCCAGCAATGAGAAAAGATGCTCTCCTTCCACACAAGAACCAACAGTAAGAGAATGATCAAAAAGTTTATTGAAAAATTAATGTGAAATGAAGGCATGCTCTGCATTTAGTTTATTGGATTCATGGTTTTAATTCACTTCCACACAACTGTTGAAAAGTTAAACTTGGCATCTTGATACTTGAGCTGATACACAATCAGATTTAATTTACATATGCTTTAACATAACTTAAATGTTTGGGTTTTGTTGATTGGAATATAGACATACATGCTCACTGTCCAAACAAATATGATCTTTGCTCATTAAAAATCATGGTCATTTTAAGCTTGGATTATCCATTTATTAGTTATGAGTTTTATTTATGCAACCATCTTTAGCAAGTATGCAACTCTCTTGGTGTTTGAAAGATGAAAAAGTCATTAATTAGCTTCTCATTCCTTATCGTATATGGGGGTTTGTGTGACAAAAGTTCCAGAATTTATCATAAGAAACAGTGCATCCAAGAGCATCATATACAAGAAATAACAATGTGCATCTTCAACGCAAAATGGACAACATGGGTTCCAAGATCTCTATTGTATAATGCTACTACAGTCTTGGAAGGAATGATGAGAACTGCAGTAGGTATCATATTCTTGTGAGTTGTCATAAAGATGGAATTTCATATAAAATAGTCTAATAATAATGTGCTACTTCTTCCTATAAGAATAGAAATGGATATGAGTTTAGATTTTATGAGTCTATTCGTTCAAATTTCTCATGTGAATAAGAGCCAAAGAAGATGCAACCAAAAGACCATTAATGAAAAAGAGAATTTGTGAAGGAATTATCTGCAGACATCTAAAAACTTCTTTCTCTTTTCTAGTCGTCCAAGATAGTAGCAAACAAATTCCGTGGTTGACATAATTGCAACTTACAAGAAACACATTGAAATTTCCAGATTTTATGAATTGGCTCATGATAGGGGGTATACCACAACCTTTGCATGACCTATCAAATTTCAAACCTATGTACATCTCTTCTTTTACCTGAGGGCATGTAAAATATTTAGTTTGGGGGAGAAGGAAGGGTTGCTACACTCAGTGGTATAAAAAAAAAAAAAAAATCCTACAATAATCACATTTTCAGTCATCATTTTTATAACAATATTCTCCTAGCAGCTAATGAAGGAAGCCTTGGTATGTAGAGGGTTTTATCAATGCTTGATGAGTGAATAATTATGTCTAGCATCAAAATCTATTTTGAGTATTTACAAAGCATTTTTATCCTTTTCATTGAAAGATGTGGAGCATTTTGTTATGGCAACTCTCAAGACTACAAAAGTGCAGAATTTGATTTGAGCATATCTTGCAATTGGTAAGCTGGATTTTCATGAAATTTGGACAGGAAGTGCATAATATTATGAAACGGATTTGGTAAGTTTCAGCCTAATCCAATGCATGGTATTCGAGAAAATGACCATCATCACCTACAACCATTTTGCCTATATCTCAATATCCGTGCATCAGATGAATTTGAACTTTGGGGAGCAGAAGCATTATGTTAAGAGGAAGATACTCACCAATTTTCAGTAAACAATACTTCACAGATTGAGAAAAATGGCCATCATCACCTACAACCAATTTGCATTTTTATCACAATCCGTGATGTGGGTATCTCTGATTTTCGGTGTGGAGATGCATTGGACTTGTAGTAACTGCTTGCAAAATTTCAGCCAAACCCAGTTTGTATTTTGGGAGATATTAGTTCAAGAATTTTGCTACAACATCAGCTGTGACTACACCAAATTTTTTTCTAAATGGCTGGGACTCCTCTAAATTCTTCGCTAAAATTTCCGCCAAATTTTCACAGTTGTTACTCCGCCAGATTTGGCCATTTTTCGCAGCTGTTAGTCTGCTAGATTTAGCCATACAACAGTTGTTACTCCACCAGATTTGGCCATTTTTGCAGTTGTTACTCCACCATATTTATCCATACAGCAGTTGTTACTCCTCAGTTGTTACTCTAGTAGTTGTTACTCCGCAGCTGTTACTCCAGCAGTTGTTACTCTGCCAATTTTTTGGTTGCAACTCTTCCGGTTGCGACTCTGCCAATGGTAAAATGAAAACAACAATTGAATGAGTTCTTCTAGTTTGGATGCTACACATGTTTCGGGTTGCATGAGGACATGCAACAAGTTCAGTTTGGGGGAGATGTTGGGTCACGGATTTGTCCTTATTTTCATTACTTATTTCGTCCATCTTCTTCCTATTATCACCCATTTATCATTCCATTTTCCATCCATTTGCTGTAACTACTCGAGAAATGCCATATAAATCTTATTGATGCTTTAGTGGTTAATCATGATTATTTTCCTTTATTTTTTATGAATTGAAGACTCTTATGCATAATTTTAATAATGATGGTTTATGGAGTGATTGTTCATACTAGGAGCTATAGTAGCCATGGTTCAAGCCTCCAAAGTTGGCATGTAGCACACGTCCACATGGATATTTCACAACATGATTTTAGCTTATGATTAATTATGTGGATTTGTGATTTCAATTCATGCTCAAGTCCAACATAGCAGCCTCCATCTCATACTCAAACAGTTCCAACTAGAAACATGTGCCAGATAAGAATACAGTGATTCACGTCTCGATTTGCGTCCAGCTGTAGATGAAGCTTGAAACTATGGGAGATGGGTTTTGTGCATAACAACCTTATTTACCTGACTCGCGAGGAAATCGCCAAACAAAGCTATGAATTCAGATATACAGCTGGTTCTCTAAACATGTAATTCTGAGATTTACTGTTGCGGCCGGTTTTACAAATTAGCGATTGGTTGAAACAGATCACAAGTTGGGGATTTAGTTTCTCATTCTCCTGAGAGCATTTTATGTATAAATATGTTATCATTCTGATGTATTAGGGAGGAAGAGAGAAAGCAATGTTATGTTGTAGGATTTGATCCAGACTTTGTTGTAATGATTTCATTCTGATAATACATGCTGGCAATTTCATAATCTAGAGTTGTAGACTTTCATTGTGGAGTTCTAGCTCTGCTCAGTGGAGGAAGGGCCCTCTTCCCTAAGCAGATGCTGATAGTCTTGATTATTATTTTGTTGGTTTGTTTATTATTCAGTTAATTCTTTGATTCATTAGAGTTATCATAGTTGCATGATTTCATTCATTAGATTTATCATAGTTGTTTTTATGTTAATTTATTTTTGATAGATCGTTGGCCAACATAGTATTTCTTTTACATTCATGCAATTAGATCTTGCTTCATAAGAATTGATTTTACTTGAAGTGTGATTAGATTTACAATTTGGTTTTATGAATAGATTTTAGGTTTGATTTATTTTCAAGAAGGTGTGATCTAGTTTATAATCAGTTTTGATTTCATACCAATAGATAAACAGTGTCAGATAGAAATTGCTCTTGCATAAATCTTGCATGATAGCTTTGAAATAAAAGACTTGCGCGGGTTGATCATTTATGTTTGGGAGTTTCAGTTGTTTAATTAATTAGACAATTAATCCAACCAACAAGCCTCACCTTCCAAATGCAAAGTTTCATTTCAGATGGCATCTCTTTCAGCCATTACATTCAACGGGAAATAAGTCTATAGTTTCTGCACCTAAGAGCTAGCAGTACACATTGAAGACCCATGGAAGAAGGGTAATTGGATCTTTCCAATTGCATTCCTTATCTCATGATTATGTGTTGGCTTCGTATGACCTCCCCTTGGCTTATTTTTATACTGTGCTTCACATAAATCCTTGAAAGGAAATGCCCTTTTGCATTTTTCACTCAAAGTTTGGTATTCTTTATACCGATCCTCCCATGAAGCAATTGATTCAGTTGGAACTTCAAGATCCTCTTTTTGTTCCTTAAGGAACTTGGGAATGGTCTGTCGGGGATGATACTTGAATTATTCTTTGAATTCATTATGCCTATTATGAATCCCAGTATTTGAAAAGATTAATCCACTAGGGATCTTCCTTTCCTCATTTTGAGAGCCACTACTACTCCCTTCTACATCTTTATGTCCTAGCTACTTAGCCAAGAATTATCTGGTGCCCTGCCCAGATTGAATGATGTTATTAGATATGTCATGAATCCCCTTTAAAATACAGTGTAAAATAAGTCTAAACTCTTCTTTCTCATCTAAATCATACATGTTCTTTTCCCCTTGTATTTTTCCTCCAGTAGAGTCTACCTCTTCTTCAACAGAAAGTTCCTCAGGGTTCTTTCCTTTGGGGACTGGGATTATCTTATGAATAATTACAAAATTTAAAGAGCAGGTTCATAGGACCATGCTATGATACCACTATAATATCCTAGCCAAGAATAGGCCATAATATTAACTCCAACTCCCAAATTGATTAAAATTTTAACTAGTAATTTTTAACAATTTTTTTTATGGTGTGCAGGGTGTAAGTGATGAGTACTGGTTCACTGATCAAGGATGATAGGGATGAATTTTGATTATGGTTTTTGTATGCAATATGTGTAGCAGGAAGATAAGTAAGGGAAAAACAGTGATTCCTATGCATAAGGTACTGGAGCCTTTCACTTTTTAACAACAGATAAGTATGTTGCCTACTTCGAAGCTTCCTGGGATTTTTAGCATATGCATTCTAGTCTGGGAGTTGATTCTGGATGGTAGAAAGGGTTATATTAGTCATTAAACTCATTAAAACATATTGGTGTAGATTTCATATGATTTTGGTAGGTTACAGGTGGATTTAGAGGCAAACTCGTTAAGGGCGCTATTGGGGATTGCTCAACTAGGAGGTTTCCAAATTCCTCCAAACAAATTTAGATTCTTCCAAAAACTGTAGTAATGGGATAGAGTGGCTTGTATACTGTATTAAAAGACTCATACAACTTAAATTTATGAAAACTGATGCTCTGATAATGAATTGCAGTAAATATGGAAAAACTAGTTAATTAATATTGCTCATTGAGTCAGTCTTGCATTTATTACTCTCAAACTTCATTAAAGGATTACTAAATTATGTTTTGAATCATTAGATGATTCTGATAAATGTCCATTAAAAGTAACAGGTCAAAATTTGAATTCCAGAATACATATTTTCATCTCATTATATTCACAATTACAAGAGCCTCCAAGGATAGGAAAATCTTACACACTGAGAGAGAATGAGTGTAAGAAGTAGAGAAGTGAATGTAACTCTAATTTGAATCTGATATCTGACTATGAATAGGTCTAATATCTGATATGAAGTGTGCACGATTATTACTGAACCGTCCTGGGCACATTCACTGAACTGGCTTCCTTCCAGTGGGTGAACTCCTCCAAAACTAGCTCCAATGGCACTAGAACTGTAGAATACTCTATCGATGCTTATGAATCTTCAATAATAGGGTGATATGGATCTGAATATTAGTCCTCCATAGATCTGTATCTGATTATTAATTGGTTGGAACATCAAAGGCCTTGGGGATCATCTCCCAAGAAAAGAGTTGAGGTACATCTCTCAACAGATGAGTAGCAAGATCTCTCAAGTTAGCAAAAATAATTAACCAAAATATGTGAATGGGAGTTGGAAGAATTCCTTTATAGATGAGGTAACTTAATCTCCATGTAACCCACACGTGTGAGAGAGGGAGGGCACATTCCTTGAGTAAATTAGCAATTGTTTGCTTTCCAAAATTTCCCGATTTGTGTGTCCTCTCATTGAAATTCGCAAGTGCGCCTTGCTTTAGATTTTATGAGTGTTGCTCGATTTTCCAACTGACTTTTTTTCTGTACTTTCCTTCTTTTTCTTTCCTACTTTGTGCTTTTGCCTATTTTTCTTCTTGCTTTTGACAGTTTCCAGTTTCTCTTGTTGCCATCTTTCCTCTAGCTAACTCCTTGATTTTCTGAGCTTTTCCACTTAGGCAAGTGAGGTCCACATTAACCCTATGCACCTTCCTAGATGTGTCATTATCAATTCTCTCCACACAATTAATTAGTAATGATGATGCATTTATTAAAAATATAATTCAAAACTATGCATATTAATAATTAATTAATAACTATGGTATTTGTGCCTCAAAATTTACCCCCTTTAATTAATACTTATTAATTAATTTTCTTAGACCCCCTAGGGATGGGAGGATCCAATTATTATGCAAGGCCACTAAGGAAGGGACATGACATAGATTTAAATACTTAACCCTTAACCCCTTTACGGGATGCACTTATCTCTCTTTGAAAGTTTAGTTTCACTCTTCACAGAGATACAAATTTTAATATTGCACAAGTATGTTTTCTTTTAAGAAGTCTTGATGGTTTTTAATGCCTGTGACTGTTTGCAACTTGTTCAGCTCGTATGAACACACATAAATAATACATTATGGGACACGTTTGACCTCCTAGTTTTGTCTCTGCACGTTGCTTATGGTTTATAGGTTGTGTGTATAATAATGGAGCGCTTCACTTACTGCATCGTATAGGTCTATTTTGTTTTATAAACACCCATTAGGGTGTTCGGATATCCACATCATCATTTCATCGACCTTGCATGCAATTAGGGTTTGCATGCATCCGAGTCACCAGTTTGATGCCTCCAGCACCTTACCCACCTTATTCTAGCACCCAGGAGCTTCTTACATCAGAGTTTCATCCCTCCTATTCAGGAAGGCACCCACTTCTCACCTACTACCAGAGAAGGGCGCACTTATTCACCTACCACTTCAGTTCCAATTCAGTTACACTCAGTTAGCTCTGATTCTCCCTGATTTGAGGCTAGTTTCACTCCTGACTGACTGTTTCACTCTGTTGGACCTCCAGATTGACTAGATGACTTGTTCTGACTTCAGTTAAGCCTCCCATGCGCCCTCCACTAAGTCTCCTTCCCTATATCAGTGCTACACACTTCAGTTACACTGGTTACACTCAGTTAGACTCATCTCGACACCTGGATGACTGGTTCTTGTGCATTGATGACCACCACTGATTGATGATGAGGACTCCTAGTTGGAGCCAAGCCATACCATTCAGTAATTCAAATGACCTTCTTAGTCAATTCGAATTGCTCAGTAATTGTTACTGTATTGTATCGTAATTATTCACCCTCATTGGGATATTGAGCACTAATGCATGTTTTGCACAGTTTTACACCATTTTTCTGAGTTTCATCTATTGTGATTGATTTACTTGTTCATTAGATCTGCTGTGACTAATTTTACATGGTATCAGAGCCATGGCAGGGACAATATTTCTTTTCTACAGGTGTTATACATGAAGATTGAGTGAATTTCTCACCAATATATTTCAGTAGCAGCATGCAAAATCTCATGTGCATTCGCTCATGTGCATGCAAGGTTGAAAACATAGTGTCTATTTGTGTGTGATTTGTAGGTTTCTTACTTCCTCCATGTGCATTTGCTAATGCAAAGATGGAGAATTCTTCTTCACAAAATATTCTTACTGCATTCAACTATGATGAATGGAAACCAAAGATGATTTCATTCTTGAAGAGACAATGTTTTTTTGATATGTGCATTGGTAATACAAGAGATTTTGATTTCGATGAAGAGGAGAATGATTGGCTCAATGATTGTGACAGAGCTTTTGGAGCAATGTGTCTTGCTATGTCTCCTTGTATGCGCTACCTCAGTAATACTGTTGAAAATCCAAGTGATCTATGGGTCCAACTTGACAAAGAATTTGGAAAGTAGGAAGAAGAGGATCATGATAGCCTTTTGGAGAACAAGCCCAGTGAGATCTCCTTATGTGTTCTTTCCGATCATGTCTTGGCCTCAACAATTGTTCAAGATGAAGAAGAAACTGTAGATTCAAAAATCACTCTCTCAATGTCTTCTATTTCAAATTCTGAGCAAGATAAACCAACTCATACTCTAGATTCCGAAGAGGTTCTTGAATCCTCTCCTTCACATGAGTTTGCCAGCATGCAAAATAATGATCTGCTTGAAGTTTTGGAGGTAAAATCTGATTTTGAAGGTGAAGCATTCGCCCTCCTTGATTGCATACCTCCTATACACTTATGTTCTATAATTTGCAAAGTTTCTCATATTTTTAATGAAGATGAAGAGCACTACCATTTGCTTGAGTTCAATTCTCATGCACTTTTTGCTGATTTTGGTTTTGATCTCACCCTTGTTGGTTCAAAGGAGATCTCAAGAAACCAACCATTCATCTATTTTTGGAGCCGATTTAAATTCTATTGATAAGAAGTTCAAGTTTCAAGATCTATTTTATCCAATTGGAGCTATTCCTACCTCACTTGGTTCGAATCACAGGTTCTAGGATCATCCTTATATTTTCAGATTTGTTCTCACCATTTTTGGTATGAAGAGCAAGTTCTTAAAGTCTCCACATTCGCTTGCATCCACTGATGGAGAATTCAAGCACATGTTTTTGGAGCATGATCCATTTACTCCCAAGAGTAAGATACCTCTAGACATATCTACTTGATTTTGGAGCAGTTCAATCTTTTGGTGTGCTACAGTCTATTTTGAGGGAGGGTATTTTTCCCATGAGGTTTTCCCCATTTCCTCGGTTTATTGATTGTTATTAGTTTGGATTATTATTTTATTGGGGTGACATTTGGTCTTAGTTACCAGGGCCCTACATTATTTTTTTTGCACATCATAGTCTAGCTTGAGGGGGGGTGTTCGGATATCCATATCATCATTTTCAGGACCTTACATGCAATTAGGGTTTGCATGCAAACTGCATGCATCCCAGTCACCAAGTTGATGCCTCCAGCACCTTACCCACCTTATTCTAGCACCTAGGAGCTTCTTACATCATAGTTTGATCCCTCCTAGTCAGCAAGGCGCTCACTTCTAACCTACTACCAGAGAAGGATGCACTTCTTCACCTACCACTTCAGTTACACTCAGTTAGCTCCGATTCTCCCTGATTTGAGCCTGGTTTCACTCCGGACTGACTGTTTCACTCCGTTGGACCTCCAAATTGACTACATGTCTTGTTCTAACTTCAGTTAAGCCTCCCATGTGCCCTCCACTGAGTCTCCTTCCCTATATCAGTTCTACACACTTCATTTACACTCGTTACACTCAGGTAGACTTAGCTTGACACCTGGATGACTCGTTCTTGTGCATTGATGACCACCACTGATTGATGATGACGAATCCTAGTTGGAGCCAAGCCACACCATTCAGTAATTCAAATGACCTTCTTAGTCAATTCGAATTGCTCAGTAATTGTTACTGTATTGTATTGTAATTATTCACCCTCATTGGGATATTGAGCAGTGATGCATGTTTTGCACAGTTTTACACCATTTTTCTAAGTTTCATCTATTGTGATTGATTTACTTGTTCATTAGATCTGTTGTGACTAATTTTACATAGGGTTTAGTGCATTTACATTGTTAAAATCATGGATATAGTTGCCGACCCAAACTTTTTATTTTTTTTTGGTTAATAAAGCCTTCATGCTCTTTATGTGTAGTGAAAATATTTATATAGTCATGGCATTGTTATCCTCATAATGAGTTTATTTATTTATTTAATGTTTAAATATTTATTGAGCATAATAGCTCAAAAATATGGCAACTCATGCTATTATATTTAAGGTTTCAATGTAACCCTTAGGGTTTATATTCATACTCGGGCTTGCACAAATCGAGCTCTACAATTCTTGGGAATCGAATAGCACGTTTTCATGCCAACAAATATATGTAATTCATGTAATGATTATTATGTTTATGCATGAGTATACAATTGATTTTTCTTTCCTTTACTATGTAAAATCGTGGTCTATATGGGCTTGAATATTTAATTCATAAAAGGATATATATATAAACTCTATTTTGGATTCGTGGACCCCTCTGGGTTCTATAAAACCCCAATTTTGACTCTTATGAAATATTTGTTTTTAATGTAGCTATTGTATACATGTGATGTATGTTTCCATAGCATGGAGCTCAAGGCCAAGGCACCACTAGTGTATGTTCGTATTTTATTTAAAATGGGAAAGCATTTGACATTTGTTTACCCATGAGCTATTAAGCCATGGAATATTGTAAATGGTGTAAAGATTTGATATTGCAATAAAATAACAAATTGTCTATGGAAGCAACGAATGAGAAGGGGCCATGTGTATTCCAGTAGGGAGTGGTGAGGGGGTTGTGGGGATGAACCATAGGCTGTCAAATGTCATCTTGTGAATCCATTTTACTTTCATTGTTGACATTTAAATTAGATGTAAGAAAGTTGTTGAGGAATCAGTCCATGGCTTCAATAGAGCATGGACATCCCAAAAATTCGTATGGCAGGTATGGGCTCTGTTTTTCTTGTACCACAAGTCACTCTACCTCATGGGAATTAGTTCTTCATCATTCCCATTCCATTGTGGAAGATCCCAGCATCAATTTTCATCCATTACGAATGCCCAATGGTGAGAAAAACTAGAAATTGCAACTTTGCAAGAACCCATGTTTTGAAGTGCCATAAAGCCCAGAAATCCAGTGATGGGATTGATTTGTTTGATGAAAAAATTGTGAGAAATAAAAGTGTGATTGATTGAATAGAGGTTGGGTTTGCTTGATAAACCCAGTGAAGGAAGGAATCTCAAGGAATTATCAGTTGGACCTTTCTATGCCCACCCTGAATAGCACTGGAGGGAAGGGATGCCTGAGGGACTATGTAGCATAGAAGGGGACCTTCCTTGTGTTGGGTAAGGTAGGTATTGTGGGTGCCTTGACTGTTTGAATTATCTTAAAATTCCTGTAGCTCTGTGGTTGAGCTCACTGGATTAGCATTTCCCTCCTTTTCCTTTTGTATGCTTGATAAACCCAACTGTGTGTTGGCTTAGCATAACGGTTGAGTGAAACCATGGCTGTGAGTGAGCCTGTCTATTTCCTCCTTAGTGGATACATAACCTAGCTCGGGGGTGTTCTCTCAGCTGAAATAAGATAGGTTGAAAAGAGATCTATGGTTGGGTGGAATGTTTCTCTCACATAATGATTTGTTTGGACAACTTCATCTCAAAGATAAGTGTTCTCCGTGGTTTAAATTATATGCATTATGTGTTCTACAATGTATTAATTATGAATGTTAATTATTCATGTTAATGAGATGAAATGATTATCTTAATATGATTAATATGAATCTAGTGCATAGCATAATAATGGGATTGATTCTTTGTATGTTGATTCATCATCTGCTTGGGATAGATATGTTGATGCATTCTAGTCTGTGTGTGTGTTATTATGTTTTAATTCCGTTGTATAATTTAAGTATGCATTTTATTTAAATGGAAAACATTTATTCTTATGGATATGGGGAAGAATCAGACACCCCCATGTTACAGTCATGTTCCCCCTATGGTTTGGAATGATGGGAGGGGACATGACAGGTTCAAAGATCCATCTGTTTAACTTGCATCATTTATGCATGTGTATTTTTACTATTTGTTTATGAGATTCGATGGCTCCTATGTAGGATATTGTTCCCATGAATATATAACATGTTCCTATTCCATTGTTTAATATGTTTACATGTTGTTGTCTTAAGAGGACTCGGCCTCCTCCCAAATTGATATTTATATTATCCTTTATCTTTGGGATACTCCACATTATTTGTTTTCTTTGACGTGTTTTTAATGCTATATGGTAATATTATATGGTTATTCAACTCCCATCATGGATCTTTATCTTATTACAAAAATTATACTTTTACTTGTTATACAATATATCTCATTTGTGAACATAGGGCTTAATGGCCCTACAAAGGGTTTAACACTTACCCTATCGCTGATGATACTATTATAGGATATTTCTCCATATAAAATAATTACTAATAATTAGAAGTTTAATCATTATAAATAAGATAATATTGCTACTGTTTTAACTGTAAAAATAATTTTACTCTCAACAAAGAGTAGTCATATAATTCTAAGAAAAACATAGATATTCAAAATAGAAATACTCATCTTGATAATAGGTTAATTGTTTAGCATTTCTAATCACATCTAGAAGATTGGTCCAACTGTAATAATAAGAAAGGAACTAATTATTTTAAATCCATTAACTCATAAACTAAAGGAATAATATTAATTTATACTAAACCATGGGTCAACCAACCATTTATTAAAAGATTCATAAATAAATAAACTAAAAACAAAAACTTAAATAACCTATGTAAACTCTCTTTCTGCCAACTTGTTATGGAACAATCATGTTACACCCTACCAAATATTTATGCAACAGTTCATAACTTCTCAACTTGTGCATATGGATCACCCTCGAGCTAGACCTGCAAGCTTACTAAGAAACTAGAACCTAGGGATGTTTGGTGTGAAATCTTTCTTAAGTAGACTTTCTAATAGTATCTCTTTAATCAATTATCTAGTTCCTGCAAATATTTGCTTCTTTTCCGAGGAGTGCACACTCCAATACTCTTAGGCTTGGACCAAAGACACTAATTGTTCAATAAGAAACTAGGATAGACCTATACTATGGCTATGGGAAGACTCTCCTTTGCAATCTCCCTTATCTACTGTTCATTTTTCATATTCTTAATCCATTTTTCAAGAATGAATTTCCTCTCTCTTTTAGGCTTCAAGAAAATTTTAACATCTTAGAAAAATACTCAATGGAAAAAGAAGTACGAGAAGCCTCTCTATTTCTTTCTTTCCCTTTTTATCTTTTCTTACTTTGAAGGAGTAGTTAGGGTTTATTCTATTTCCACAGAATTCTTGCAAATCAAAATTCTTATTTCTCTCATCTGATTTATCTTCACTTTTTAAAATTTAATTACTCACTCAAGTCCTAATTACCTAGTAATCTTGGTCTCTCTTTCAACAACTTGTCCCATAGCAAGTAGGTAGAACATTTAAAAATAAGTCATCACTTTAATATCATAAAGTGTTATTTTTCCATGATGCCTTGAATAATTCATAGGTCCAAGTCTTGAAACATAATTAAATTGAAGTTTGCTTATTTACATAGGGGTAAAAACGATTGGGATGCAACAATAAACAAAACATAGGATGATGGGACCAAATGCTAATAAAAAAAAGTGCTAAAAGTCGCTGCGGAAAATTGTTGATCTATAATTAGATCAACGGTCATGTGTAATACCATGCGAAGAAGGTGACAACTCGATAAGGTGAGAATTCGAGTAGATAAAAAAGGTGTTCATCAGATCAATAATCCACATAAAAGGCACAAACATAAAAAGAACTAAGGATATTATAGTCTGAGGAGGATTTATATCGATGCCACTGGACACGTGGTGAAGAATTATTGGTAACTAGGACTTTCAAAACACTTTTGGAATACCGCCAAGCCCACATGGAGTTACCTCTCATGCAAAATACTTTGGATTTCACTCATTTCAAGAGTGCCAAATCAAGTGATGCCAACTATCATAAATAATTTCAAATTTTAATTTGTTAAAAAGGAAAAATACAAACTGTTGTTAGCCTATTTATTTCAATGAAATTTGCGCCTGAAACCTTTGCACCTACGTACCAGCACCAACGACCATATGTGTCTTTCCACCACAAAATTTTACTTAGATATTTAGAGTATTAAACTTTTTTACCCATTGATTGTTTTCAACATCTATTAAAGTAGTATTTGGCCCTAATTCACTCTGTTAGACCTAACTAGCCCAATTGAGCCACCAACTCTACTTTCTACCTCAAAATGACACCAAAATCTATATCCAAATTGCCCAAGCCTATTTTTGTTGGTGACGAACATATATATGATAAGAAAGCCAGTATATTTGACACCATCATCATAGGCTTATACCTAAATTCAATCCTTCAAGAGCAAAAATCATTAGCCATTACAAGCCTAGGCACTTTCCATTTGTGGAATTCCAACCTCATCTGAAGAATTTATCCCGGGTTACTCTATTTACCAGAATTCATATCCTATTATGATGAGCAATACTCTCCATGTAATAAATTCATTTTTTCATCAAAACCATTTGAAAAATTATGTATCATAGAGGCTATCCATATACAAAATATTTTTTGCATTCGATATTTCCTTGCGATGCAAACCTTGGATGAGAAATTCCTTGCATCCTCCTACAAACCATCAAACCTTATGATAGAAACCTATTCCTGTTACCACACCTGGAAAAGGGGATTTATCTCCCTTAATCCCCTCCCACATATAAAAGTATATTATTCTTGAAGTTTCATGGAAATCCATTTCTTTGATTTGTACATTCCCAGGGTATACTAATGATGAGAAAGTAGATGAGGCGATCTTATGATTTCTTCTAAGCCTAACCCCCATGTCTTCAAACACGTTCACTAGATATAACTTCTGTAGTTTCATAATTCAAGCTATCCATGAATAACTGGAGTAATTATTTTCCATTGGGATTTTTAGATACCCCTCATATCCATTTTATATTGTTAAGTATAAAACATTTGAGCATTACAAATTCTTGGATATGAAAATGACTAGGGAAATTGGAATCCCAATTCTAGTATTCAAGCGGAATGACATATTTCTGAAAAATCTAACAACTCCAACTATTCAGAGTTTTCCAACATAGTGATGAAGGTCACATACACTATCATCAATGATTCTACACCACCTATAATGTTCCCTGATAATAAAAAGTGGCTCCAATTCAATTCTAAAACCATGACGTGTGACTACTTTTTATTTGAAGAATAGACACTAATCAGAGTGTATGGATTTGAGGAGGATCCTTATCAGCTCCTAGATTTACTAACACCTAGAGTCATTGCAATGGAATATGAAAGACTGATAATCAAGGTAGATGAAATGCATTTCAGAAATTTCAGACATTAGAGAAACTTCCTACTGCCACAAGAGATAGGAACTTTCCAACTTAGAGGTTTTAAGGCCCTACAATACTTGGAAGGATTCTTGAATAAACTAAAATAGAAGAAAATAGAGGTTGTACCTTATGATCCTCATGGATTTATCTCCAAACAAAGAATAGAAAATAGGAATTCTCCTTATGGGACTGAGCCAAGGATAGATTAGCAAGGAATTTATAATTTAGATACTTGGGAGGAAGTCCCAGAATCCCAAAGAAGAATAGAAGAGGAAAGGGTTAAAGAGCAGCAATAAGGAAAGAAGAGAGGATATTATGAGATTTCTATAGACATGGAAGTGGATGATGTTGAACATGGTCATCAAGAAACAAGAGCCAGAACAAAGGGAGATCAATTTGAACAAGCATTAATAGAAGAGGAGCCAGTTGATGAGATTCCCATAGATTGGGTTGACAAGATCCCACGACCTCTAGCCAAAAGAAGGGGGTCAACAATCAAGTTCACTCATTTTCCTTCCATGGAATTCACAAAAGATAGAACGATAAAGACATCACCTAGACAATCTCCTTCAATAGGACTAGTACAAGTGAAAACATATTTGAGATCCAAATATAGGATTATACGAGAGAAGAATGTCAAACTGATAAATGACACTAGGAAGCAAATAGGTTTATTAGGGAAGAGGTGACTAACATGTGTAGATCACAAAATTGACACCTTGAAGTGGTTTGTGGTACAACCTTCAATGCCTAATCATACTATCCTTAGTGATTGGAAATCTAAGGAGTATCAAGTAGATTTCGGTCAGTTTGAAAATTTGGACAATTTATACTTCTATAAATAGGCTAGTGACACCATTTGCAAGGAAGTAGTACAGTCTATCAAAATTGAGAAAAAAATTATGGAATCACTAGAAAGGTTTGAAGAGTTATGGAAGGCATAAAAGGTGACAATGAGATCAAAGAAAGTCAATATCAGGAACTTGGAAAGTAAAATCATGGCCTTAAGTTTGAATCCAAGTGACGGTTCTCATTCTACATCCATTTTGAATGAGAAGGACAATAAAATAGATCACCTCATAAGGAAACTAAATGTGCATGCAACTTAGACAGTTCAGACCCCGGGACTAAGAGAGGCCCAAGAAGAGAATGAGAAGTTATATGCCAATATGTTGCAATTTAAGAAGATGGATGAAGATAAATATGATGAGATAAATGGGCTCAGATGGAATATTTCCTCATTAAAATTGCAAATGCATACATAATCAAATGAACATACCACTCAAGGCCTTCCTTCCAACACATAAGATTTAATTCATCCTGAAGCAGAAACATAGCAAGTGACAAGTGAGCCTGAGAAGAAATATGCATTCAAAGAGATAGTTGATTTAATAGATGAAGACCCTTAAAATGAATAATTTGGTCAGGAGCCAATTCAAAAGCACAATAAGATTAAATAGTTGGAGGTTGAAGTGAACTAGAAAGATGAGAAATTTTTGGATATTAGAGATATGATCCAGAAGTAAGATGACTTCTAGGAGTTGGAACATGAATTTAGTGAGCTTAAGAGTGAAATAAATAAGTTCAAACTAGATACTAAAAGATAATCGTGGATCAGAATAACAAATCAGTCTTTGTGGGACAATATATCCTAGTTGTTCATACAATAATGGGATTACTTGTGAGGCTATTTATGAGGAGTTAGGAATGTGTAATTCCTCTAAAGAAGAACCAAGAGAGTGAAATAAGAGTTGGGATATATGCCGAAAGAAGATGAGAAAATAATAGAGTATTTTTAAATAGTAGAAGCAAAAGGAAGTTGGAAGAATTATGGATCATAAATAGAACCCAACTTATAAAAGTGGTTAAATAGATTATTACAAAAAAAATTGTTTTGAAGAGAAGTCATATTCATATGAAATGATTGAGTGATGACATTAATACTTTTAAAGCGATTTTTGATAAGGTGATAAAATTAGGGTTACCTCACCCATGGGATGGAAATGAAGATATTATACCCAAAGAAGAATGTCAAGAAAAAATGACTCAAAAGAGGAATGGAATTCCTCAGTTTGAAGAATGGGAAGGAATGATAAAAGGGGATCAATTTATTTAAAGGCTCAAGCCCCAATTCCAAATATGCATCAATTTAAAAATATTATTAAAGGAACTAGGCCCCATATCATATAAAAAGTACATTGATGCAGAGGTAGACTTAGAAGCATTAGAGGCTCATCAAATGCTAATGGGAGAAATTTGGAAATTAGTATCAAAATACTCCGAGTTAATTCCACCTTAGAAGTAGACCACATGACAAAATTCAAACATACCACAAGAGCATACAAGTGGGAAGTAGTATCCTACAGTTCTAGGACAATTTTTTAATAAGCCAACCCCTTTGAGATTTATACCACCTGGAGGGAAATTGAATATTCAAATAATGCATCAAATGAGGCAAGCGGGAGTACCTCCAAATGTTTAAATAGTAGGTCAATCAATGGGTCATCCATCTATGCAAGAAAATGTGTACATGTGAGGACAGAAAAAGCAGACAGCGGGGAAGAAGAAAATATCAAGTAAAAAGAAGTGAAAAGTGAAATACTGAAAATCCGTTACAAAGTTTACTAGAAAGGAAAAACTTACAAGTTTGCTTAAATATAGCTCGAGTCAGTTACTTCTAGAGAGTCATATATAATGTAATACGAGTTCATAACTTAGTGATAGCAAATTTTTGTAAAGTGATTCTATCATTTCATTGAGTTGTGAACCATTTTGTAATGTAATATCATTGTTAGATATTAAGATTCTAGGAAAATAACATATGAGAAATAGTAGATGGCCATATTTCATGTAGTTCTTACTTATTGCCCATATCCTATAAGAAATCATTTCCAAACCCTAACCAACTATCATGATCTGAACTATTTTCTAAAGAAATGATTATCCTAACTAGAACATCATAAGTGGGTCACTAAAGGATTGGGATATAATTATGAGTGTATATATAATAAAGATAAGTAAAATGTTTCCATTGATGCTCTATCTAGGAAATTTTAGGAGGATGGATTCCTCTTTGCCTTATCTTTACTAGTTCCATGTTTGCATAACAAATCCCAGTGAGTATGGAGGGAAAATGTGTAACAATTCAAAAATTCCATTAATAAAAAAAATCGTGACAGGGTTAGAAATCGATTTAAGACCTAACAAGTATGCACATAGATTTCAATACTTCCAATGACCCTACATTTTAGGTATAAACTTATGACTTAGCCTATCTTCGCTAAATGAGTCGATGTAATATGATACTTTTTCATTTTTATAGGACAACTCCATTAATGATTTGTGTACTACTATGCTAGCCTACATGCTGTAAACCTTAAAATATACCACTTGCTTCATATTTTGATGTATTATGTCGGCCTTGATGCATGTTACAGTTTGTATAGTTGTCTTGTATTACTAAGGTGATTCCTTTGTCATGTTTGCATTTTAATATCTCGGCCTAAAGTCACTTTTATCAATATTACGATTTTACGGGACCTATGGTCTTACTTAGCTTCTTAAAATCTAAAGCAGGTTAAACTTCTTGTTTGCAAGTGTGACATAAGGGAACAACTAGGTCATTGAATTCTAAAGAGATCTAGCAGAGTAACAACATACAAAAGAACCAAGGTAAGAATTATTTTCAGGTAAGACTTGGTATAAGAAAAATAATGGCTTCTCTAACTAGAGAAGGGAGGGTAAAAAGATAACTCTTACTGGACACAGGTCAAAATTTAATATAGTTATGGATGCTATACAGGATGGATATGGAGTATACCCTAACAAAAATGTCAAAGTGGTTGTCTTATGTGTTTTTCAAACTAGTGAGGAGAGTCGAGGGTTCTCGACCCTTCTAGTATTGGGAAAAAGGAAATGTGCCCAGATTAACACAAGTTCCTTCACATCAATGTTTGAAACCAGAGGTAAGTTGTGTAAATTTAAAGGCGTGATGGTGTTTTGTAGAGATTATTTCTTTTACCATTATTTTATTCCATAATTTAACCTTTGTCTTCTTTGTTTTCCTACCAGGACGTTCTCTGGATGTTGTACGTTGGGATTGGCTTGAGGTTGGATGAAGTTTGGTTCGTAAGAGCTCCTACAGCATCGGTCCTGGTAAGACCTCGGCACCCTAGAAATCTACGATCCCTTGCGATTTCTATGGTGTGAATTTTTGAAAATCTAGAACAAAATTTTGGTTTGCTTCGTTGGGAGTTACAAGGGTTTATACGAGCCCCCTTTGTTAGATGGTAAACACTTTTTGTGTTCTATTTTCTTACACCATTGATAACTGAGATAATTATTCTTTCTGTAAGCCTTTGGGCAAGAATATTTGGAAATATACAGAGTTAAATGTTTAGTTGGAAATCCTCTTTTGTTTCTAGGCCAAGGAGTCTATGTGAAAGGTTATATTACGACCTTTGTGCTTATTGAAACCCTTACTGTGTAAATTTTAAAATATTAGCAGCTTTACTTCTGTGTTTGATATATTGTTTGCTTATTCTGAAAATAAAACGTATACAGATTGGTTACTACTAATGTGTCTACGTTTTCAGCTTGATGCTACAAAAATGTTAAAAGAGTTCGTTCGATTCTGCATTTTTGGCCAAACCCTATTTGTAATTTATATATAAACTTTGTTTGTTTAAATGGTTTGATTGGATCTTCCTCTTTATTATTTAGGTTTTGAATTTGATAAGCTTCTCAGTTGTATGAAGTGAATTTGGTAAAAAAAAATGGAAATGAGGAACTCCAAGAGTTTAGAACCCTTGACTAAAGACATCACGACTAAATATTGAGTTTGTTTATTTAAGTTGGACAGGTTATAAATATGGGATTTGATCCCACACTCTATTATTTGTAATATATTAAAGCACTATGGTACTTGACCAGAGTTGCATCATGTTTTGGTTCAAAACGTTTTGGCTGGAAAAGCCTAATAACGATCCTTTACAGGATTCGATACAGACCCCTGGCTAATATTTTCGTGATTAATTTTTTATTTACAGTATATAGATATGGTAGAATGTATCTCTATTTGAACTCGATAATAATTATTGTTAAATATATGTAGATACTACTGTAAATATCAACTACATATTCTTACTCTGTACGAGATACCATTGTTCAACATTCTGCTATATTACTTTACTTTTCTATGTAAATATTATGTAAATTTATATATATGAGAAAAATTTTCAAATGTGCTTAAAAAATTTAATGATAACTGTTAAATTATATATCTATAGTAACTATCGGTGTCTTATTATTGTTGGTCTACTTGCATTCCCTATACTCGATTATACTAACGTTGGTATCTAACCAAATACAGTAGATAAAATGATACCATTTTCTTCAAAAAATAACTAAACATAGTCTATTATTCTATTATAAAATCTGTCTAAGCCATTGACGCTCATACAATAAAAGATTGGGTGACAAACCATAAACAAATACTACCTTTCGATTTTTTAATGAAATGAACATTGTAATTAAATATTGATACATTACAATCATTATTTTATCTTAATAAAAATATAGGCTATTTTACAGAATATGATAGCTGAATCTGCATTCGAATCATTTGAACAGTTAAATAATCAACTAATAAAAATAACAATAAGAACCTGGTAACTTGTAGATGAAAATCAAATCCAAAGAATACTGTTCCTCCCAACCGTCTCTTGAAATAGCCAAGATTACTTGCTTCAGGACCCCCGAGCCTATTCACTGAACCACTAGGATGAAGACTAGGTATAGAAGTTGTTAGTTTTTCAGAATTTACTTCAATCTGATCTAGGATCTTAATTGAGAGAACAACATGTATAGCATATCTACAACATATCAATCATAGACACAATAATACAAGCAGACAAGAGACACAGAGTTTACTTGGGGAAAACCATAAAGGTGAAAAACCCCAATAACTTCCTCAGAGATAGATAGAGCAATGATACAACCCAAGCATATGATATAGAAATCTCCTAGCAGCAGCTTCTCCTCCTCCACAAGTGTGCCACTCTCCGAAGAGTGTGTGAGAGAATAGAATGATCAAATAGAGTGCCTCCCACACTCTATTTATACTTGACTTGACTTGCCTAATAACCTTTACTAGGTTGGCCTTAACTTAACCACATAACATAAAGTTGACTAGGCATAAAGTTGACTAGGCCGACCCCAATAGGGTGGTCTAATAACCCTTTGACCCACATGACTTATACAGGGCCGACCCCAACAAGGTGGTCTAATAACCCATCAAGTATAAGTTACGACACTTACAATATAAATGGTGACACTTCCTTATAGAGGAATAATAACATCTCTATAGGAATACAATATACATATATGTGAAATACATTCCGAAGTTACATATACATCACCACTCCCTCTTAACTGGGAAGGTATTTCTCGACACAGGTCTTCTAGCACAAGTCTTCTTCTTTGGATCATCATCAGCGAATCATCATCCTCAAATCATCATCATCATCACTGATGCTGCTATCTCAATCAATCTCCGATCTACTCGTCATTAGAAATTCTACAGAGCCAGTGCTTTTTAATACTGGATGTAGGCCCACCACCTACAGGTCTTCATCATCACTGGCCATACTATGGAATCTTGAGGACTTATTACGTGAGTCAACAAAACCTCAAAAGAGCATCCCAGGACTGATTATGAGCACACAGCTCAACCTATCGAATCTCCCAAGAACTTTTACATGCTACTGCATAACCTATCCATAGCCACAGAGTATCATCCTGATACTCATGAGCATCATTCATGAAACACAACCCAGATGCACATCACACAGTACTTACATATACGCCATGGGAGAACACATCTACAACCATGCGAGAATGGCACAACACTTATATTGCAGCCATGGGAGAACACATCTACAACCATGCTCAAATTGCCCAGCACTTATATCGCATCCATGGGAGAACACATCTACAACCATGCTCAAATGGCCCCAGCACTTATATCGCAGCCATGGGAGAACACATCTACATCCATGCTCGGATGGCCCCAACACTTATATTGCAGCCATGGGAGAACAAATCTACATCCATGCTCGGATGGCCCCAACACTTATATTGCAGCCATGGGAGAACACATCTATGACCATGCTCGAATGGTCCTAGAAATTACATCACGACTATGGGAGAACACATCTTCCACCATGTCGTAAAATCCCAGTAATTACATCGCGACCATGGGAGAACACATCTACAACCATGTCTGAAAAGCTCATGTGCATCTGTGTCTTCAGAAATCATCACACATAATCCAACTGATTATGTAATGTATCCACCTCATACATGTCATCACATATGATCATCCTGATCATCGTCACTGCATCATCCTGATGCATGTCATCCAGAGTATCGTCCTGATACTCATCACACATGATCATCCTGAACATCGTTACTGCATCATCCTGATGCATATCATATGGAGAAACATCCTGACGCTCGTCATCCATGATCATCCTGATCATACAATGCATCCACCTGATGCATACCAAGTATCTACCTGATACATATCGTCATACATGATCCACCTGATCATATAATGTATCTACCTGATACATACACACATACATGATCCACTTGATCATACAATGTATCCACTTGATATATATCAACATACATGATCTACCTGATCATACAATCGTATCCACCTGATACATATACATATGCATGGTCCAAGCATCCAACATGATGCATATATACATACATATAAATGATCCAACTGATCATATACAGCATCCAAAATGATGCATACATACATAAATGATCCAACTCATCATATCTAACATCCAACATGATGCATATACATATACAAAGTAGTTACTGGAGCATCATCCTGATGCTCATCATCCAGCGCTTACATCCACAGCCATGTGAAGGATCCTCCTTTCAACATGTTTGGAATGGCTTCAGCAAATGTATCCATCACTTCTTCCTCAAAGTGTCATCGATCTGAATAACACTAAGCCTCTCTCTGAAGTACTCGAACTTCACTCTGGCTAGTGGCTTTGTCAACGGATCTGCAATCTGCTCATCAGTCACAACATACAAAAGATTCACTACTCCTCTCTTCACCATATCCCTAATATAGTGATATTTGATCTCTATGTGTTTCGACCTATCGTGGACCACCGGGTTCTCAAACAACTTCACACAACTCTGGTTGTCACAAAAGATACCATTAGCCTCTAGCGGGAGATCAAATAACTCAAACAGTAGCTTCCTAAGCCATACTGCCTCACAACTAGTCGAACAAGCTACAACATACTATGCTTCAGCTGTACTCAGTGCTATGCAGGACTGCTTCCATCTAAACCAAGAGATCACACCTGATCCCATACTGAAGCAGCACTCAGCAGTGCTCTTCCTATCTGCAGAACTACCTGCCCAATCTGAATCAACATAACCCTACAGGTTAAACTTTTGATTCACATCATACTTGAGCCCTTAATCAACTGTACCCTTCAGGTACCTTAGAATATGCTTTACAACAACTAGGTGAACACTCATCGGACCTGTCAGAAACTGGCTCAACGTGTTCACCGCAAAGCAAATATCTGGTCTCGTGTTCGTTAGGTACATCAAGGACCCAACCATCTGACAATACATAGTGACATCAACCAGCTCAAATGAAACATCACATAGAAGCTTCAGGTTCGATGCCATAGGTGTGGCCATGGCCTTGTAGTCCATCATCCTAAACCTCTTCAGGATCTCTACTGCATACTTCTCTTAACTAGTTAAAACTTGTGAGATAGATTTGAACTTGTTCCAACTAGGGTGGACTTAGAAATTCTACTGCTAGGATCTTATGATGTACTAATAGGCATGGACTGGTTAGAAGAACATCATGCCCTACTTGACTTCTTGAAGAAATCAATACTATGCATGGACAACCAAGGGAATCATAAGAGCATTCAAGGTATCCCTAAGAAAGTTTCTCTAAGACAGATATCTACTTTACAAGCAGAGAAATGCGTAATAAAGGGTTGTAAACTCTTTGCAGTCAACATTTGAACTGTAGAAGCAGATAGAGAACAGAAGATCAAAGACTTCCTAGTCCTTGTAGAATTCAATGATGTATTTCCTGAGGAAATGCCTGGGCTACCTTCCCAATGAGACCTAGACTTCTACATAGAGCTAACACTCGATTCCATACCAGTTTCCAAAGCCCCTTACCACATGAGGTCACCTGAGTTGTTGGAACTCAAGATTCAGTTACAAGAGTTGATCGGGAAAGGTTATATTCGACCTATTGTGTCTCCCTCAAGAGCACCAATACTCTTTGTCAAAAATAAGGATGGGATGATCAGGATGTGCATCGATTACCACCAACTCAACAAGTTGACCATCAAGAACCATTACCCAATCCCTAGAATTGAATACTTGTCTGATCAAGTCAAAGGAGCAAAGATCTTCTCAAAGATCGACTTACGATCCAGATATCATCAGGTGAGAATCCATGATGAAGACATCCGTAAGACTGCGTTTCGAACTCGATACGACCATTACGAGTTTGTGGTAATGCCTTTCAGTTTGACTAATTCACCTACCAACTTTATGTGAATGATGAACAACATATTTAGTAAATACCTAGACACGTTCGTTCTAGTTTTTATTAATAACGTTTTAATCTACTCCAAGAATGAAGAAGAACACGAAGAACATTTCCGGATAGTCTTACGAGTACTATGAGAACATCAACTGTACGCTAAGTCTAGCAAGTGTGATTTCTACAAACCGCAGATCTAGTACCTAGGGCAGATCATTTCAGAGAAGGGGATAGCAGTTGACTCTGAGAAGATTAACGTCATAGAGGAACAGCCTACCCCCACATGCGTAACCGACATAAGATCATTCTTAGGGTTATCCGGGTACTATCGGAAGTTCATTGAGAACTTCTCTCGAATTGCATGTCCTATGATAGCCTTGCAGAAGAAGACAACCAAATTTCTTTGGATGACAAAATGCAAGGAAAGTTTCCAAAAGTTAAAGCAACTTTTGACTAGTGCACCCATCCTACGGATTTCTGACCCAGACAAGGACTTCGTGGTTTGCATAGATGCCAGCAAGGAAGGGATCGGTGGAGTCCTTATGCAAAATGACTTCGATATCTGCTATGAGTCAAGAAATTTGAAGGAACACGAACAAAACTACCCCAGGCATGATCTTGAACTAGTCGCCATTATCCACCCCTTGAAGATGTGGAGGCACTACCTTATGGGAAAGAAGTTCCTATTGAAGATGGACAATATGAGTCTGAAGTACTTATTTGACCAACCGGACCTAAACACCAGACAGGCTAGGTGGTTAGCCTTCCTTAGTGAGTACCACTTTGAGTTAAAGCACATAAAGGAAAAGGAAAAGAAGATCGCCGATGCTTTAAGTCGATGGGCTCATACGTTATATGAGATAACTGTGAGTCAAACCAACTCAGATTTGCACCATAGGATTAGAACGGCATGTCAAAGTGACTGGTTCTATGTCAATATCCTTAAAAAGATCCACGAGGATAGGTTATTTCAACAACAAAAAGAGTAGAAGATAGATGAATCAGGACTGTTATGGTCAAAAGAGAGGATTTATGTTCCAGAAAGAGGAGACATTAGACCTAACATCCTCATAGAGTTCCATAAGAAACCCTATTTGTTACATCTGGGATATCAAAAGATGATATCAACAATAAAGAAACACTTATTTTGGCCTAAACTGAAAGCCGACATAGATTTATTCATTGCTAAGTCCTAGGAGTGTCAGCTGGTTAAGGTAGAACACCAGCACCCTTCGGGACTACTGCAACCATTACCTATTCTAGAGTGGAAGTGGGAGGTCATTAGTATGGATTTCATTATGGGTTTACCAAGAAGTAAGAGGCATAATGACTCCATCTTTGTAGTAGTAGAAAAATTATCCAAAGTAGCACATTTTATACCAGTAAAGTCTACCTACAAAGCTGTTGACATTGCGGACATCTTCCTAAAGGAGATTTTTTGATTGCATGGGATACCCAAGGAAATCATTTCCGATAGAGACACGAAGTTCACTAGAAACTTCTGGAGGGCATTGTTCTCCGGTATGGAGACAAAAATATAGTTTAGTACCGCGTACCACCACCAAACCGACGGATAGACGGAACGAGTAAACCAAATCCTTGAGGATATGTTGAGGATGTATGTTATGAATAGCCCCACAAAGTGACAGGATTATTTGCACCTCGCAGAGTTTGCTTACAATAACATCTACCAAACCTCTACCAATATGAGCCCCTTCGAGGTACTATATGGCAGGAAGTGTCGAGCACCTGTAACTTGGGATAGTCCAGTATATAGACTTATGCTAGGCCCCGACTTACCAAAAGACTTGGAGTAGCTAGTCTCTGAGGTACAACAAAACTTGAAGGAGGCACAAGACCGCCAAAAGAGTTATGCGGATAAGAAAATAAAAGACAAAGACTACCAAGTCGGCGAACATGTTTTCCTAAAGGTGAAGGAAAAATGAAGCTCCTTGAGCTTGGGACGATGCGGGAAGCTAGCCCCCATATTTTGTGGACCCTTTGAGATACTAGCCAAGAAAGGGCCAGTGACATATGAGTTATCTTTACTAGCTCATGTAAAAGTTCATAATGTTTTTCATGCATCCTTATTAAATAAATATGTCTACGATACTAAACATGTGATTCATTGGTCCTTATTACAGGTGGAACCCAAAGGAAATTCATGTCGGAGCCCTGCTGCATCCTTGACAAGAGAGAGGTGCAACTTAGAAGAAGGACCATCACCTAGTTGAAAGTGCGATGGAGGCACTTAGGACCAAAAGAGGCTACCTGGGAAAACGAGACAACCATGAAAGAGGCATACCCCACCTTATTTCATGACTTCATTTCTAGTCCCTAGAACACTGGGACGGTGTTGTTCAAAGCGAGGAGGGATGTAATATTTGTTCGGATATCCACATCATCATTTTCAGGACCTTGCATGCAATTAGGGTTTGCATGCATCCTAGTTACGAGGTTGATGCCTCCAGCACCTTATCCACTTCATTCTAGCACCCAGGAGCTCCTTCCATCAGATTTGTATCCCTGCTATTTATGAAGGCACCCACTTCTTACCTACCGCTAGAGAAGGGCGCACTTCTTCTCTTACCCACTCAGTTAGCTCCGATTCTCCTTGATTTGAGGCTAGTTTCACTCCCGACTAACTGTTTCACTCCGTTGGACCTCCAAATTGACTAGATGACTTGTTCTGACTTCAGTTAAGCCTCCCATGTGCCCTCTACTGAGCCTCCTTTCCTATAGCAGTGCTACACACTTCAGTTACACTTGTTACACTTAGTTAGACTCAGATTGACACCGGGATGATTGGTTCTTGTGCATTGATGACCACCACTGATTGATGATGAGGACTCCTAGTTGGAGCCAAGCTACACCATTCAGTAATTTGAATGACCTCCTTAGTCAATTAAAATTGCTCACTCATTGTGACTGTATTGTAATTATTCACCCTCATTGGGATATTGAGCACTGATGCATGTTTTGCACAGTTTTAGACTATATTTTCTATGTTCATCTGTTGTGATTGATTTAGTTTTTCATTAGATCTGCTGTGAATAATTTTACAATATCCCAAATTTTGAATGACTATTTCTAATGTTATATACTGGGCTTAATCCCAACAGAGATGATTTGTTTTGATTATTGGGCATAATCCCTAGTGCACATGATTCATTTCTTATATAGATTTACATTTTTGGCATGGACCCTGACTGAGGCAGCTTATTGTTATATATTGGGAAAGAAGCCCCACTGTATTGATTTATGTTTATTATGAGATTGGGCACAAGCCCTAATATACTGAGATGAACGTTTGTTACATTTTGTGAAAAGTTATGACTTACACAATTGATTTATATGATGTGTTGAGCATCGACTCAGGAACACACGGATGACCTATGTACTGGGCATAAGCCCTGATGTACCTAGAGGATTTTATTACGTACTAGGCATAAGCCTTGATGCACGTAGACTGTTGGGCATAATCCCTCGAGCACTCCCAGCTTGATAATGAATACCAGATCCAAGACCATTTGCACATTCTATATGTGCTTCACAACCACATTCTAGCACTAGTTTTGAGCAGGATTCTCACGAATTGCATTAGCGTAACACCGATGTGAGAGTGTTGAGTTAGAGCTCTGAAGAGCACTCGGGGTTACTTGATCTTAAAAGTGTTGAGTCGAAAAGACTCTGAATAGCACTTCTATTCATCACATTTATTTAAATTAGTTAAATGAATCATCTTCTATCTATCATCAAGGACTTTGGGAACTACCATGCTAAACGAGGGAATCCAACATGCAAGAGAGAGACCTAGAGGTACCTAAGCTAGTCCACTATCCATGCTTACCAAAAGACCCTATCCAAAGAGTTGGACCTTGTACTTAATATTTAAAGAATTATTATTGTATGTACATAATTAAATAAAAGAGTTATCATAATTAAGTAATGAATAATTAGATTTATTATTTATAAAAGAAAAGATGCCTTATGTAAATAACATTCATAAAGGTTATGCATAAGATATTTCTCATGTCAATATTATTATTAAATATTATTATTAATAATAATAATATTTGTGATCTAAATTAAAGATACATCTAATTGTAACAAAATAAAGGTCCTCGATAAACTAGGAGTGAATAACTAATAAAAGATCTTTCATAAATATTATAATTCAAATTAAATTAAAAAGTTGAATATTATTATTTAAACTCAAACAACTATTTTTCCAAACACACTCACCTATATAAAGAAAGTGAAGGACTCGAGAGAGGTGGGATCTTTTCCTACTATCATTCTCTTATGGTAATATAAGAGAATTATTCTACAGAACTGAGGAAGCCTACTTTTACAGATCTAGTCAGTAGCTTACCCTAGGGCCTCTACTTCTTTTATTGCATGTTGGAACCAGCTCGGGGGGATCCAGTTAGAACCAGGAATGGTCTAAGGGTCATGGTTGGGAGGAACATGATAGCCCCAAATTTTTTCATTTAAAGATCATCCTAGAGGTAAGCTAGGTCCATACATTTTTCCATTAACTAGTGTTTGGCTATGCAAGTTCTACAAGGGAAGATCAAGATTCAAGAACCAGGTATGAAATACAAATTTCCATACAGTTCAATTAGATTTAGAAATTAAAGTAGGAATTATTATGTAGCATTCATGTTTCTGTACAGTATAGTTTTATTTCTTTTTTTGTTACGGAGCAAGGGTCAATTGGCATGGCTCTCAGGGTTTACATTCTAGGATCAAAATTTCATTTAATATTTCCGTTGAATTTCAAGCCTAACTAGCTTGTGCTAGATACCTACTTATATAAATTCAATAGTGTCAAACTTTTATTTAGAAATGTTGGTATGTGAACTATTAAACCATTTCAAAATGAAAACATCACACTGTACATTTAAATTAGTGAGTTATGTGAACACTAAGGTTTAACCTTTTTGTTCCAGCAATATTTTTAAATGCAGGTTTCCAAAACAAAAAAACCCACAAAACCAACGTAGATTGAAACTTAGTTTATCTCTTTTATTATTGTAAATAATAGGAATAAATGTAGGTCAAGGCTTCAAAATTATCCATCAAATTAGCATATTCAGGATCGCTGATATATTTAAACCTGTAGCATAAAAACACCCACAGTGCATATAATTTCCAAGAAAAATAAACTATCAAAAATGTATTTCTTATTTAGGGCTTCCAACATTTCATTTTCCTCAACTGAAAAATTACCAAGAACTAGCATTCAGATACATAAAATAGGACCCACAAAAATCTTCATAAAGCCAACGTAGTCCAACTCAGACCCTTTCTTTATTCTTTTAAAAGAGATGAAACAAAATAAATGCAGGTCAAGATATCAAAACTCTCTTCCAAAGTCCTAAATATTTAGCATCGTTGGTATCTTTGGATATGCAGCATAAGACCACACCAAATAAAATTCCAGGAAAAACAACTATAAAAGCACGATTTTTCCTATCTAGGGTTTACAGTATTTTCATTTTCTTCTTATTATAATTAAATCTCAAACTTGGGCAAAATCCCAACCTCACAGCATAGGAATCAAAAACGTTGAATTCGGCTTCACCTCTTTTCAAATAAACATTCATCCATTTAAAATAATGAGTAACCCATGAAATCTACAGAGGATAGAGGCCACCCAAAAGCTCAACACATGCTTAGAACAGAGCCATGCTCTCGGCAATCACCATAGAAATTTCATCCACATAAACCCTTATTACGGAATTTACAAAAGTATCTAAAAATCAACAAAAACATGGTTAGCCAACATCAGTGACAACTCACTCATAGAAACACATACTCAGTGGTAAATGCAATTTAAACCCAAAACCATCATCCCATTCAAAATCCAAAACAAAATACTGTGGGTAGTTCCCAGCGAAACTTTAAAGATGTTTATCCACAGAGCCATACATTCAGTTCATCTACACTAGTGAAAATGAAACCCTCAAGGATTTATCCTATCTTTATTAAAATAAAAACATCATAGACATTAACTAGTAGTTCACATTCTCGGGAGTGTCCAAAAATCAACTTCACCATAACCATTTCCCTCTTAACAGACATCCAGGCAAGAAACGACCCAAGTGAAACTTCAAAATTATTTACAGTGAGCCCAAAGGGCACATCGAAGTTACATTTAAAAGCTCAAAGCTACATGGCTCTCAACCATAGCTACGATAATAAGGAATGAATATTGGGAGGACTTGGGCTTACCAGACTTACGCCAAACCCCAAGATTCCTGTCACTCATTATCATCCAACGCAATGGATACCATAACCTACAACTTGCTAGTGAAGTCATAAAGAGCCACGAGTTAAATCAATGAGGAAACAAATACTTAGAGGATGAATAGTGAAGAAATTCTTTAAGCTATGGAAGAAGTTTACATGTCACATAATCGTAGCACTCTCCATCTCCTCTCCACCATAGTTGTGATCGCATTGACCATGATCATAGCTCAGGTCAGGGCGCAGTCGAAACTAGACGCAACCCAAAGTCTTCCCCAAACCAAACACATCAAATTACAACATTGACGTTTGGGACCAAAGCTTAAACCCTGCTCCGAGATGGAAACTAATCCCTATGAAGTTCACTTGTGTAGCATTTAAAGCTACAACTAATACCCACTAGCGCTTCAATATTTTATCCATACACTATAGTTAGAGTCATGATGCTATAAAAATCCATTTGTTTATGTCATGGCTTATTCCAAAGAGATAGTCCTTAGAATCTTTCAATTCATGGTACTAGGTCATTGTTAGGTAGTGAAACTAGGTAGTTTAGGGATGAGTTCCCTTTTTGTTTATACACCTGCAAAACATGATCCAAGTAATGATTTAGCAAATATTTTCTAAGTAATCCTGGGATATCCCAAATATCCATTCCTTATGTCTCAACAGCCCTACAAGTAGCAGTACTACCAACCCAGTACATTCATACTCTTCTTATAAAATTCCACCAAGTCTGAATTAATAATATAAACAAGCTCAACATTTAAAAGTGGAACCGAGCATGCATTAGAGTTAAAAGAAACGAGATAATTAAAGAAGGACATTAAAAGTTTTACACTAGTATTAATTTGGTCATCTAGCCCATTAATGATTGTGCTCAAATTATCATACTTCATCGCTTCCGCAAAAAACATACAAGACCAACTTCCATACAATACAATTTCTCATTTATTCAGCAAAGACTAATGTCACTACTCAGTACTGAAGTTAATTTGATATATATTACTAGTTAGAAAAATGATAGTTGTAAAAGAAAATTTTAATTTTTTACAGTTTTTAGGGACATTACATTGGGAAACATATCTCCAAATATTCCTAATGTCATCTGGAGCATGTTGATATATGTGTTGAGAAAACCTTTTTGTGTGGACACATAATACAATTGTTGCTCATACATCTCAAAAGTGTCACTTATAAATCATCACCATACTAAAATAAATTCAATATAAAATTTAGTGGGATCTCAAGTCATTCCATGGTCATTACTCACAACACAGAAGCTACAGAGGAAGAATTTGAGGAGATGGACAATGAGTGGGAGAAGCTTGAAAAAACATGCTTACCTCCCTACCCAAATTAACCAATAAATTTCCCACTAAATGGAAAAATAGATGTCAATGTATATTGTTATTCTTAAAGAATTGATAGGCTTGAATGGATCCATTAGCTTGGGTTTCCAAAATGAAAAACTAGAGTCTCCCTCTATGGAACTATGGATGATTTACAAAATCTCAAATTTTGGGTATTATATTTGAATTCATAACAGTTGTAATGGTAGCAATGGTACATGCATGTTTATGGTCTCTATATTTATTGGACCCAATTTGTTAAGGTCCTTATACTCATTTTGAGTGTGACGTTCACTATTTGGGATGAATGACAAAATTACAAAAAATAGGAACAAGTATTTGTTAGTTTTTCAGAAATTTCAATCTGATCTAGGATCTTAACTGAGAGAATAACATGTACAACATATCTACAACATATGAATCATGGACACAATAATGCAAGCACACAAGAGATACAGAGTTTACTTGGGGAAAACCATAAAGTTGAAAAACGCCAATAACTTCCTCAGAGATAGATAGAGCAATGATACAACCCAAGCATACGAGATATGCATCTCCGAGCATCATCTTATCCTCCTCCACAAGTGTGCCACTCTCCAAAGAGTGTGTGTGATAATAGAATGATCAAATAGAATGCCCGTCGCACTCTATTTATACTTGACTTGTCTTGCCTAATAATCTTTACTAGGTCGGCCTCAAGTTAACCACATAAGATAATGCTGATAGGGCCGACCCCCACTAGGGTGTTAAAATTCAATATGCTAAGACAGAAAATAGCAGCATTACATTCCATTTCACAATAATAGCATATACAGGATCACTGAAGAAACAACACGCACAGCATAAAAACAAGAGACAAAGATTTATCCTGGGAAACCCTCATGGGGTAGAAAACCCAGCAAAGCTTCCTCAATATAGATGACCATCAATATACAAAGATGAAACCCTGAGACATGATCTCCTCCTCCACAATAGCGGACCTCTCCTCCACAAGTGCGCTATCCTCAAGTGAGTGAGTGTGTGTCAAATGAGGAACACACCTCCTCTATTTATACACTACTCTGACACATCTTTTACACAAGTACACGTAGGCTCGTATTTAAGCAATGGGTTAAATACCCCACTACAATTGACTGGGCCGACCCCTCTAGGGTGGTCTAATAACCCTTTGACCCACATAACACATAAAGGGCCGACCTCCACTAGGGAAGTCTAATAACCCAAGTTACCACATTCTGACGGAGGAATAAACATCTCCGGATATACAGTAACATCTTTACGGAGGAATGAAACATCTCCGGAATAATAAAGTACAATTATAATATTCTTTGAAGTTACAATATCTCAACACTCCCCCTTAACGAGAAGGATATTATAACAGCATCTGCACGAGCAAGGAGTCATCAACATCATACATGATACATCTATAAATCATTGGAAGCTTTCTCAACATCATCAGTAACTCAACTAGTTACTGGAACATCTTCAATACTGGAACATCAGCATCATCAGAGTTGATAGTACTCAATCATCAGCATCGTCATAATACGTGATCAACAACATCGTCATCATACGATCATCAACATCGTCATCACACGATCATCAGTATCGCCATCACACGATCATCAACATCGCCATCACATGATCATCAGCATCGTCATCGTCATCGTACAATCATCAGCATCATCATCGCATGATCATCAGCATCGTTATCGCAATATCATCAGCATCGCCATCATACGATCATCAGCATCGTCATCGTCATCGTACGATCATCAGCATCGTCATCGCATGATCATCAGCATCGTCATCACACGATCATCAGCAGTTCTCTATGTCCAGTCATGTACCTTTTGAACCGAAGTCCAGGGACGATCCAGTCCTATCATGTTCTCGGAGACCACATGTCTACGGCTCAGTTTACAGGACCAAAGTCCAAGGATGATCCAATCCTTACCGTACATTTAGGACAGCGTCCAAGGATGACTTAATCCTCAACCGTTCATTTAGGACCACGTCCAAGGATGACTTAATCCTCTACCGTATATTTAGGACCACGTCCAAGGATGACTTAATCCTCCACCGTACATTTAGGACCACGTCCAAGGATGACTTAATCCTCCACCGTGCATTTAGGACCACGTCCAAGGATGACTTAATCCTCCACCGTACATTTAGGACCACGTCCAAGGATGACTTAATCCTCCACCGTGCATTTAGGACCACGTCCAAGGATGACTTAATCCTCTACCGTGCATTTAGGACCACGTCCAAGGATGACTTAATCCTCACCGTACATTTAGGACAGCATCCAAGGATGACTTAATCCTCAACCGTTCATTTAGGACCACGTCCAAGGATGACTGAATCCTCCACCGTGCATTTAGGACCACGTCCAAGGATGACTTAATCCACCACCGTACATTTAGGACCACGTCCAAGGATGACTTAATCCACCACCGTCCATTTAGGACCACGTCCAAGGATGACTTAATCCTCTACCGTGCATTTAGGACCACGTCCAAGGATGACTTAATCCTCCATCGTCCATCTAGGACTTCATTCTCGAAGACTTACGTCTACGGCTCTTCTTTAGGACTGAAGTCCAGGAATGATCCAATCCCTTCACATGTTCACTAAGAACTTCATTTTCGAAGACATATGTCTACGGCTCTTCTTTCGGACTGAAGTCCAGGAATGATCCAATCTCTTCACATGTTCACCAAGAACTTCATTTTCGAAGACATACGTCTACGGCTCTTCTTTCGGGTTGAAGTCCAGGAATGATCCAATCCCTTCACATGTTCACCAAGAACTTCATTTTCGAAGACATACGTCTACGGCTCTTCTTTCGGACTAAAGTCCAGGAATGATCCAATCCCTTCACATGTTCACTAAGAACTTCATTTTTGAAGACATACGTCTACGGCTCTTCTTTCGGGCTGAAGTCCGGGAATGATCCAATCCCTTCACATGTTCACCAAGAACTTCATTTTCGAAGACATACATCTACGGCTCTTCTTTCGGACTGAAGTCCAGGAATGATCCAATCCCTTCACATGTTCACCAAGAACTTCATTTTCGAAGACATACGTCTACGGCTCTTCTTTCGGACTGAAGTCCAGGAATGATCCAATCCCTTCACATGTTGTATACCAAAAACATGTATCCTCATCATCAAAATATGTATAACCACGACATGTATCATCATCATCAAAACATGTATAACCACAACATGTATCATCATCAACAAAACATGTATAACCACAACATGTATCATCATCATCAAAACATGTATAACCACAACATGTGTCATCATCATCAAAACATGTATAACCACGACATGTATCATCATCATCAAAACATGTATAACCACAACATGTATCATCATCATCAAAACATGTATAACCACAACATGTATCATCATCAACAAAACATGTATAACCACAACATGTATCATCATCATCAAAACATGTATAACCACAACATGTATCATCATCAACAAAACATGTATAACCACAACATGTATCATCATCATCAAAACATGTATAACCACAACATGTGTCATCATCATCAAAACATGTATAACCACAACATGTGTCATCATCATCAAAACATGTATACATCTATCATCAAAGACTAACATAAAAAAAAAAACATGTATACATCTATCATCAAAAACTAACATCAAAAGCATGTATACATCTATCATTAAAAGAAAGAATATAAGAGTCTTAAATCTAAATAATTCTAGGTAACTAAGTGCAGTAAATAGGTAACCTCATCATTGATGAGATAGACTTGTTATCGGATACTGTGCTACTCCCCCTTTCGAGGAGAGTCCTTCTAAACTACACCAAGCTTGTCTCGGAAGTGTTCAAACTTTACTCGAGACAGAAGTTTGGTCAGGATATACCCAATTTGATCCTCAGTGCTTATATACTCGAGCTTGATAGCTCCTCTCTGCACCATATCTCGTATATAGAAGTATCGGATCTCAATGTGTTTTGATTTATCATGGAATACAAGATTTCCTATAATCTTGATGCAGCTTTGATTGTCACACATAATCACAGTGGAATCCATTTCTAAGTCAAACACTCCATATAATAGCTTCTGAAGCCACACTGCTTCACAGCTGGCAGAGCAGACAGCTATATATTCTGTTTCAGTAGTACTGAGAGCCACACTATATTGTTTCTTGCTAAACCATTAGATCATGGTAGATTCAAGACTATAACATCCACCTGATGTACTCTTTCTGTCTGAGACACTTCCTTCCCAATCAGAATTTGAGTAACCATGTAATCAGAGTTCATGACCTCCAAGATTATATAGACCAAAATCTAAAGTACCTTTTAGGTACCTCACTACATGCTTTGTAGCTATTAAGTGAACCTTTCTAGGTTCTACTAGATACTGACTTACGATATTTACAACAAAGCATATATCTGGCCTAGTATTTGTTAAATACATCATTGGCCCAATGATTTGTCTATATAGGGTTAGGTCCACTAAATCCGATGAGTCATTAACTAATAACTTCAAGTTGGAGTCCGTGGGAGTGGCCATGGCTTTACACTCCAACATATCAAATCTTTTTAGAAACTTCACAGCATACTTACCTCAATTTAAAAGATTCCTTTTGGATCATGCCATACTTCTAGACCTAAGAAGTAGTGCATTAATCTGATATCTTTCATTTTTATTTCTGTAGCCATTTTCATGATCTGTTTCTTATTCCTTGTCAGAAAGAGATCATCGTCACATAATAATGGTATGATAGGTTCATCATCCACAACCTTAAGGTAAAGGTTAGGATCAACTTTACTTCTGGTAAAGCCCAAGCTTTGTCATGAAGCTGTCTGTTGTCCATTATTCACACACTCTGCATTGAGTGATCTTCTGCATATCTATCTGTGCCATCTCTCGTCAGATGGGTCTACTAATATGAGCCTCAAAGTCATTCGAACTCTATGGTGAGTTCCTTCTTGCATCCATGTCATATGTGTATAGAAGCCATATTCAACCTTGTAGCAAGGGTTGAGATCCACATCACCCATGATGATCATTAAGCTCATCAATTGACTACTGATCCTGGGAACCCATACAGAACCTGATTACATTATTAAGAGAATGGTCAAAACATCTCATCATGATACTCTTCCTCTTTCTAAGAGAATCTCTTAACCATAAGCTTTGTATAGTGTGTTTGATTTGTAAATCCTTTTGTTGAACATACATCGCTTGTTCATCATTCATCATGATTTTTCCTACAAATCAAAATTAGGTACATGATTAGTAATACTTCATAATCATCAAATCATATTGACATGATAACCTATTATGCATACAGATATCATTTACATAGTTATGCAACTATCTTGACCAATACTTTGGCAAAACACTTTCCCATATCCTGTATGCATACAGTGGCTATCTAGATGCCTTCCATCTCTACCAGAACATACTATCGAGAGTGTGCACAACTCTCAGCATGTCAGCAAAGAGGTTTCATTCTAGACAAGCAACAATGGAATGTTTGTCCAAGTTACCAATCATATGCATATTAGTAGTATACTGTTCAATGTTCTATGAATATTTACACTTAGCATGATATATTATAGGAATACAATTATGCATACAACCTATTACAGGCAATATCATTTACTATTTCAAATAACAACTCAAATACTTATCTTTTATGTTTGTGTGGTTGCCTCCCGCTTGATCTTCTGTATGTCTTTTGAACTTCTATTCATTATGTACCACTGTGCATGTTCAAGTGTCATCCTCATGATCTCATACACAAACATACACCCATTAGTATGTTCTAAATGTTATCAAAACATTATAGTTCTAAATAATATTGAGAATGTATAGTCATGATTATAGTTAATAAACATTAGTATTCAAGATTTTAGGGAAGTCTTCTTTTACTCATGCATATCATCAATCAAGATAAAAGACATAATATGCATAATCCCTTGATTACTAACTTTATGAATAAGCATAACCAATCATACCAAGTATACTTATATAAGGGATCCTAACACAAGGTAAGATTCATGGGAAACATACCTGGATTAGAATACCTACTTAGTTATGTACAACATACCTAAACAATCTCTTCAACGATTTAGAGATCCTGAGCTAGAACCTGCATGTCTCATTGGTTAAGCATAATATAACAAAGTCATACATACTTTGTAAGTAGAACAAAGATTATGTATGCGTCTTTGTCTTCATGTTTTTCATGGTCATGGAACCTGATTTGTCTTTTGTGATGTACCTGAGCCTTGTTAGCAGACAACATCAACCTCACACAACATCATAATGCATTAGTACAATCATATAGCCCTAATCAATGAATGTATTTGATCATTCACATGCATTCATACTGTTACTAGGGTGATAAGACAATTCTAACATTAATCAAGATTGTACTAATAAATAATATGAAGACAAACACATCATGAACGTAATCAAGAATTAGATTTCAAGACATACCTGAGCCTCCTTAAGTCATACCTGTCGAGACTTCTTGTAGTCTTCTTATGTAAGGCCTTAGCCTCAACTCCCCCTGAAACTTGATCTGGAGCTTGATTAGGGTTTTCTAGAGAAACCCTAAAAAATTCAATCTTTGACTTTCACACTTCTGAATGGATGAAAGAATATGTCTTGCTGAGCTGATCAAACTAGCATACTTCAATTTTGGAATTTCCAAAATTTGACCCCTCAAAATTGCCTTTGAAACTTCTGGATCTTCTGGACAGGATCCCGAACTAGGGTTTGATGAAGCCCACCCTTATGCCCAAACAAAAGGTTCGATCCAAGGCTATAAACTCTTATTTTTCTTAGGAGCTTCCAGCCGTGGTTACAGACTTCAAAAATTCCCATTTTTTTTTTTTTTACAGAAGCCCTAATTTTCCATTTTTCTGATCAAAGTCCCGAACTAGGGTTTGATCAAGCCTGGCCTTCTGCTCAACCAAAAAATCTGATATTGGTCTCTAAATTTCTATTTCGATGAGTAGAATTCAGCCGTGGTCTCCGTTTACAAAAATTCCAACTTTCTTCAAAGCCCTACATTCCGGAAGCCATGAATGAAGGTACTCAAAAATAATTCTGTTTTGACAGAAATATGTACCTGATTGTTTCTGGTGTAACTCCAAACTTTTCAATCCACAGGGTCTGAAAAAGTTTTATGAGATAGTCTGACCTGTTATCTTTCCATCCTGATAGGTCTGACCTCAATTGCATTCTCTGAGAGAGAATTATGTCAAATGTCGCAACGTGACCTGTTTTGGGATAAAACAGAAGAGCGAACTTGTACGGCGTGCCACGTGTCACTGTTTGAACTTCGGCCTCTGAACAAATTTTCTGAGGTAGATCGGCCTGTCATATTTCCATCCTGACAGGTCTGACCTCAATTGGACTCTCTGAGAGAGCGTTATGCCAAGTGTCGCAACATGACCTGTTTATGGGATAATACATGAGAGCGAACTTGTACGGAGTGCCACGTGTCACTGGTTCAACTTCAACCTCTGAAAACATTTTCTGAGATAGTAAAGACTGTGTACTACCTGTCACTTTTTACGAAATTTCATTTGGAGCTTCCTACCCCAAGATATGACCTTTTTCCCAAGGTCACCTGATTTTGACTCAGATCTGGAAGAGGCAGAAACCCTATATTGTACAGATCATAAATCACAAAGTACAACGAATTAGAGGTTGTCCTTTGGACACAAGGTACCTAGAGATTTAATACTCGTCCTGTAACAATTTCCGATCCGAAAACTTCGCCAAAACGGATTTATAGCGAAAGTGCTACGATGACTGGTTTTTGCTATGTAAAACCCTATCCTTCAAATTGTCGTAAGTAAAGCAAGTGTCGTTAGTGCCATACCTTGTCTTCCTTCAGGTTAGCTCTGATACCATGTTAAAATTCAATATGATAAGACAGAAAATAGCAGCATTACATTCCATTTCACAATAATAGCATATACAGGATCACTGAAGAAACAACAAGCACAGCATAAACACAAGAGACAGAGATTTATCCTGGGAAACCCTCATGGGGTAGAAAACCTAGCAAAGCTTCCTCAATATAGATGACCAGCAATATACAAAGATGAAACCCTGAGACATGATCTCCTCCTCCACAATAGCGGACCTCTCCTCCACAAGTGCGCTATCCTCAAGTGAGTGAGTGTGTGTCAAATGAGGAACACACCTCCTCTATTTATACACTACTCTGACACATCTTTTACACAAGTACACGTAGGCTCGTATTTAACCAATGGGTTAAATACCCCACTACAATTGACTGGGCCGACCCCTCTAGGGTGGTCTAATAACCCTTTGACCCACATAACACATAAAGGGCCGACCTCCACTAGGGAAGTCTAATAACCCAAGTTACCACATTCTGACGGAGGAATAAACATCTCCGGATATACAATAACATCTTTACGGAGGAATGAAACATCTCCGGAATAATAAAGTACAATTATAATATTCTTTGAAGTTACAATATCTCAACATAGGGTGGTCTAATAAACTTTTTACCCACATGACTTATACAGGGATGACCCCATCAAGGTGGTCTAATAACCCATCAAGTATAATTTACGACACTTACAATATAAATGACGACACTTCCATATAGAGGAATAATAACATCTCTATAGGAATACAAACACTTCCGTATAGAGGAATAATAACATCTCTATAGGAAAACAATATACATAGATGAAATACATTCCTAAGTTACATATACATCAACACTCCCTCTTAACTAGGAAGGTATTTCTCAACATGGATCTGCTAGCACAAGTTTTCTTCTATAGATCATCATCAACGAATCATGATCCTTGAATCATCGTCATCGTCACGGCTGTTGCTATATCAATCAATCTCTGAATCTACTCATCATAGGAAGTTCTACAGAGCCACTCCTTTTGCATACTGGATGTAGGCCCACCACATGCAAGCATTCATCATCACTGGCCATACTGTGGAATCCTTAGGACTTATTACGTGCATCAACAAAACCTCGAAAGAGCATCCTAGGTTGTTACGGGTACACAACTCTGACCTATAGGATCTCCCAGGATCTTTTACATGTGACAGTCACAAAACCTTAAAAGGGTGTCCTGCCAAGCAAGAACCCTAAAGAGCATCTGGGGCCTTTTTCATCCTGTCCAGATCTCCAGGTCTGATTACATGTGAATCCTACCACAAAAACTTAAAAGGGTGTCTTGCCATGCAAGAACCTTAAAGAGCATCTGAGGCCTTTTTCATCCTGTCCAGATCTCCAGGTATGATTACATGTGGTCATGGCAATGCCTCGAAAGAGCATCTAAGGAATTTTTCATCCTGTCTAGATCTCGCAGGTCTACTTACATGCAATAGGACAATGCCTTGAAAGAGCATCTGAGGCCTTTTTCATCCTGTCCAGATCTCCCAGGTCTACTTAAATGTCCTCCCAGAGCAATGCCTCGAAAGAGCATTTGAGGCCTTTTTATTCCTGTCCAGATCTCCCAGGTCTACTTACATGCTCATCTATACAACCTGTCCACGGCCACAGAGTATCAAACTAATACTCATCATACATCACCCTCATGTCCATGATTATCTTGATCATCATCTCTGCATCGTCCTCATGCAAGTCATCCAGATCATTGTCCAGATACTCATCACACATGATCATCCTGATCATACGATGTATCCACCTGATACATATCATGCATCCACCTGATGCATATCACATACATGATCCACCTGATCATACAATGTATCCACCTGATACATATCATTCATCTACCTTATGCATATCATAAACATGATCCACCTGATCATACAATGTATCCACCTGATACATATCATGCATCTACCCGATACATATCATATACATGATCCACCTGATCATATCCAGAGCAGTAACTTGAGCATCGTCCTGATGCTCATCACATAACACTTACATCAACAGCCATGGGAGGATCCTCCTACCACCGTGCTTGGAATGGATTCTTCAAATGTGTCCATCACTTCTTCCTTGAAGTGTCATCAATCTGAAGAACACCAAGCCTCCCTTTGAACTACTCAAACTTCACTCTGGCCAGTGGCTTCGTCAACACATCTGCAACCTACTCATCCGTCGTATTAAACATGAGCTTTACTGCTCCTCTCTACACCATATCCCTAATATAGTGATATTTGATCTCAATGTGTTTCGGCCTATTGTAGAACACCGGTTTCTCAGACATCTTCACACAACTAGAGTTATCACAGAAGATATTAGTAGCATCCAGTGAGAGATCAAATAACTCAGACAGTAGCTTCCTCAACCATACTACCTCACAACTAGCCGAACAGGCTGCAACATACTCTACCTCGGTTGTACTCAGTGCTACGCAAGACTGCTTCCTGCTAAACCAAGAGATCACACCTAATCCCATATTGAAGCAGCACCCAGATGTGCTCTTCCTATTTGCATCACTGCCTGCCCAATATGAATCAACATACCCCTGTAGGTTAAACTTTTGATTCACATCATAGTTGAGCCCATAATCAATTGTACCCTTCAGGTACCTTAGAATATGCTTTATAGCAACCAGGTGAACACCTCTGGGATCTGTCAGAAACTAACTCAATGTGTTCACTGCAAAGCAAATAGTTGGTCTCATGTTTGTCAGGTACATAAAGGACCCAATCATCTGATGATACACTGTGATATCAACTGGATCAGATGAAGCATCACACAGAAGCTTCAGGTTTGATGCCATTGGGGTGGCCATGGACTTGTAGTCCATCATCCCAAACCTCTTCAGGATCTCCACTGCATACTTCCCTTGTCCAAGGAAGATTCCATTTGTACTCTGCCACACCTCTGCCATGCCTAGAAAATAGTGCATCATCCCCAAGTCCTTTATCTTGAACTCGGCTGCAAGCTTCCTCTTGGTATTGGAACTCAAACTAGCATTACCTATTACAAACAGATCATCCACATATAAAAGTAGTATCACTGGATTGCCTTCCTCAACCTTGTAGTAAAGGTTGGAATTCGATTTACACTTGGTAAAGCCCAAACTGGATAGAAAACTATCCATCCTACCATACCAAGTCCTAGGAGCTTGCTTAAAGCCATAAAAGGATTTCTTCAGTCTGCACACATATGAATCTCTGTCATGTGTCTCAAAACCAAGTGGTTGCACCACATACACTTCCTCTTTGACTACATCATTCAAGAAAGTTGTCTTTACTTCCATCTCGTGTATCTTCCATTTCATCACTATAGCCAGAGCAAGTACTGATCTAATGGAAGTGTATCTGGACACAGGAGAAAAGGTCTCTAAATTTTGATTTTTATGAGTAGCATCCAACCGTGGTCTCCGATTACAAAAATTCCAAATTTCTCCGAAACCCTAATTCCCGGAGCCATGAATGAAGGTGCTCAAAATCCAATTCTGTTTCGACATAAATATGCACCTGATATTTTCTAGTGTAACTCCAAAACTATGAATCCACAGGGTATGAAACTTCTACCTGTGGTAGCCTGACCTGTCATCTTTCCAACCCCATATGTCTAACCTCAAATGGATTCTCTGAGAGAGAGTTAGGCCAAGTGTCGCAACGTGACCTGTTTATGGAATAAAAAAGGAGACCAAACTTGTACGGAGTGCCACATGTCACTGGTTCACTTTCGACCTCTGAAAATTTGGCCTATAAAGGTACAGTCTATGCCCTACCTTTCACATTGTATGAAATTTCATTTGGAGCTTCCTAGACCAAGTTATGACCTTTTTTCCTAGGTCACCTGTTTATGACTAAGATCTGGAAGAGACAAAAACCCTAGATTGTATAGATCATAAAACAAAAAGTACAACGAATTAGAAGTTTTCCTTTCGACACGTGGTACATGGGGATCTGATCTTCGACCTGTAAAAGTTTCATAACCGAAAACATTACCAAAATGAATTTATAGCAAAAGTTCTACAATGACCGGTTTTTGCTATATCAAGCCCTAGCATCGCAAGTGCAACAAGTGGCATACATTCCATACCATGCCTTCTATCACGCTAGGTATGATACCATGTTAGTTTTTCAGAAATTTCAATTTGATCTAGGATCTTAACTGATAGAATAACATGTACAGCATATCAATCATGGACACAATAATGCAAGCACACAAGAGACACAGAGTTTCATTGGGGAAAACCAAGAAGGTGAAAAACCCCGCAACTTCCTCAGAAATAGATAGAGCAATGATACAACAAAAGTACAAGAGATAGTATTCTCCTAGCAACATATCCTCCTCCTCACAAGTGCGCCACTATCCGAATGAGAGAAGTGTGAGTAATGTGTGATCAAATAGAGTGCCTCCCGCACTCTATTTATACTTGACTTGAATTTCCTAATTACCTTTACTAGGACGGCCTCAACTTAACCACATAACATAATGATGACAAGGCCTACCCCCACTAGGGTTGTTTAATAACCCTTTTACCCACATAAATCATAGAGGGACGACCCCATCAAGGTGGTGTAATAACCGATCAAGTATAAGTTACGACACTTACAATATAAATGACGACACTTCCGTATAGAGGAACAATAACATCTCTATAGGAATGCAAACACTTCCGTATAGAGGAATAATAACATCTCTATAGGAATACAATATACATAGGTGAAATACATTCCGAAGTTACATATACATCAACATTATTTACTATATTTGTAACCTTTGGGCAATTGGTGGTCTACATAGGGGGACTAGCTAAATTCATTTTAAGGAATGTTTTATTAATGGTATCATGGAGGCAATTAGACCATTTGGAATTACATAGAACCCAACCACAAGGTTGGAATATTTTGAATTATTTCAGAAGTCTAGGTGTTGATTAATGCCTAAATTAGAAGGCCTTCATTCATGACACACATGAGACCTCCAAATGTAAGTAATCCTAACCCTCCCCTTTTCAATCCTTGTGAATCTAAAAGTTGTGATTGGAAAATAAGGAAGAGTGTCAATGCCTAAAACTTTTTTATAATTGTTATACATTGTATATCAAAGGGCATATATGTAAAGAACATAAAGTATTTCAAATAGCATATCCATATGATAAGCAAGAAAAGATCCTAGTTTAAGACACTTTTAAACTGGAATTGGATGAGGAAACGCCTATTATGGAAAAAAGAAATCTCTTTGAAAGTTACTTGCAAATAAACCCAAATTTATATCCATGCCTTATTAGTTTTTCTACACACCAAACTTTGAAATTCAGTGGTTACATTAAACATTTCAAAGTGACCATTTTGATTGAAAGTTATAATGCTCACAATTTTATTCAATGGAGAGTAGCATAAGAAACTTGTAGTTATGTCTGGACCATATCTAATTTTTTAGGAATGATAGCCAACAATTATATGATTAGGTGTAGTGGCCGATGTGAGAACATGAAAATTCAAATGGGTGAATATCATTTCAAAATTCATTTGTTTTCCATTGAAATGGGTGAGTGTGATGTAATTCAGAAGTCAAATTAGTTGTGCAATTTGGCACTAGTGAGCACACACTGCAATAATTTATACATGAGTTTCACTAAGGCAGTAAACAAGAATAACCTCAAGGGGATTACCTCTCGCTCAATTGAGATTATCTCCTCACATGGTATTGAGAATTTATTAAACAAAGGCCACTTGGGCATTATTACACAAGTCCATTCCCTGTAAGTAGTGGGCAACCCCCATATGATTTTCACCCTAATGTTTACTTGGTCATCTATGAACATCAACAAATATTTGAAACACTAAATATTATACAACCTTCATCTAAGGATCATGACCATGGTATTCCCTTAATTCTTGGTAGCCAACCACCTAATGCATGTCCTCATGAATACCCTTTTGCACAAAATAATGAAAATTAAAAAATTATCATTAAGGAAATGTTAGAGGAAAGACTCATACATCTTGTTTCCATCCCTTACTCATCACATGTGGTCAAGGTATTAAATAAGGAAGGTACTTGGTGCATGTTCCCTAGTTTTGAGAATTCAATAAGTTAACCATGAAGAATAAATTTACCATTATGAAAATTTCTTGGATGAGCTTCATGGAGAAAAAAATTCACCAAACTTGACCTTTGTTTAGGATATCACCAAATAAGGAAATATGAAAACATCCCTAAGGTGTCTTTGCACACACGTTAATGTCATTAAAAGTTTTTAGTGGCATTCTTTGGAATTTACAATGCTCCATATACCTTCTATAGTCTCATGAACAAGATTTTTTGACCGTTCATATGCAATATTTTCCTCATATTCTTTGAGTCTATCTTAATCTATATAAAAACATGGAAATCCCACCTAGAGCATATTGCTAAAACCTTTCAACTACTAAAAAACCACCACTTATTCATTAAACATTTCAAATTTTATGTTGGCACTTCAAAGGTTGAATACCTAAGTCACATTGTGAGCTAGGATAGAGAACACTTATATCCAAAGAAAGATGTGGCTATGAAACATTGGAGCTGTCCCAATACCCTAAAAAAATCCATGCATGGATTCTTAGGAATTACAATATACTACAAGAAGTTTGTAAAAAACAATGGAAACATCATTTCACCCTTAACTTCAATATTAATAAGAAATGCACTTGTATAGAGCATGGACGCTGAACAGGACTTATTTCTCTAAAGAAACTTGTTTCCGCCCAAGCTTTGAGCAAGAAGGTTGGGCACCAAAGAAAACATATTCCAGCAAGAGGAACACCGAGGATAAAATTGCATGAGATTCCTGTGACGTACTTCAATGGTGATCCACGTGTGTAATTTTTACATGCTTGTAAGCCCATGCGTGGACTAAGGACCAAAAGAGATCGTGAGCCTATTTATAGACATAGTTTGTAATGTTTTGGGTTCGAAGGTGTAGAGGCACTAGGGTATTGACTATAAAGAGAGTTTTTGATGTATCCTAGAAGCTGTTGAGATGGAGGTGAAGCCTCATGATATCTAGATGAATGATTGCATTCAATACCATATTTTCGATAATAATAATGTGAAACTAGTTATGCCCCATTTTTTGCAAATGTGTTTTTGTATATGCTTATGTTTACATTTTCTATTGAATGTTGTAGTTTCTACAAAGAATGAATCCTAAATGAAGAATGAATCCTAAATGATTTAATATTAGGAACACATGAATGAGATAAGGTATGCATAAGACTATGAAAAACTCCACCCTATCCTCCTCTCCGCAACCCATGTAATGGTCTTTGCAATTCCTCCACGTGTCTTAGGTGACTTCTTATATTCCTTGTACAAACCCAAATATCTGAGTTAGTATTTGGTGAATTTTCAAAAAAAATCATGTTCACTATACTCCTCATCATACCACTTACAAATAAAAAGTACCATTTCTACTACACTACACATATTGAATTTATGTGGATTTCATATTAATTAAAATTTGTCCTCTTTATAAAATAGATTTGAGCATATATGTATCCATGTCATTGACCTCATAAGAGAGGATATGAAATATAAAGATAAGATATGGAATATGATGGACTTCACATAAATAGGATATGGGATAAACTATTTACCTTCAACTCTCACTTATTTAATCTTTAGGTTCCCTACATTATTTTGGTTGTACCATAGCATTATATTATTTCTATAGAGTATACTATGTAACCATTTACTTCGATGAACCTTCATGTAACCAAATCTCAAGAAAGCAGGTGCAATACAATTATTCTAACTTAATAGTAAAATCTTAATTAAAGTTAATTACTCCTTATAACATTCACCAATAGTAACCAAAATAAAAATATTATCACCCTATATTAGAATAACTAAGAAGAATAAACACACTTCCTTTGTTGATGCGCATCCACTCTAAAAAAAGGAATCGCTAATTGAAAGGTAATAAACCCTACCAAGAGTCTACCCATTGTTTTATAAGCACCATATGTATTCTAAACAATATTATTAACCCCTTAAGAATATCTACTTTTACAAACCCATACATCAACATGAACATGGAAAGAAGTTCTCACATGACAATAAAGATCTCCACAACTTATAATGAAATTCATTTGTTTTAAGGGTCATAAGTCTGCCATCCTTGCATCAACAAAATGACAATCATCCTACCGTAAATAGATTATAGCCCTTGCTACTTATGCATCAAAACTTACTCATTTGCTATAAAAGAACTTAATAATTGATACACATAATTTAAAACAATAAGACCATCATAAATGCACGTGCCCCAAGATGAAAGTATATTTTATTCTACACAATCCACCAAGAAACCACACGAATCCACTAGGGTAGAGACTTAGACTATCAAGAAATCTCTTCTTTACGTACCTATTATGGATTAAAACTATGAATTAACAATTCATTGTAGTTGAGGAGAGGTTCTAAGGCTATGCTTTTTCTTCCCCAATTGGTTACACATTAAGTGTATAATCTTTCTAGGTTTTGAACTAATAAACACATCCTTCTTCGACTTAGACATAAACATCATATAGTTGATTTTTTCCAATGACACATTAACATATTTATTTCAACTCATTCTACACAATCCACCAAGAAACAACACTAATCCACTAGGGTAGAGACTTAGACAATCAAGAAATCTCTTCTTTACGTACCTATTATGGATTAAAACTATGAATTAACAATTCATTATAGTTGAGGAGAGGTTCTAAGGCTATGCTTTTTCTTCCCCAATTGGTTACACATTAACTGTATAATCTTTCTAGGTTTTGAACTAATAAACATATCCTTCTTCGACTTAGACATAAACATCATATAGTTGATTTTTTTCAATGACACATTAACCTATTTATTTCAACTCAACCGAATATCCATACAGTTTTAAATATTTAAAGTATATATATATATATATATATATATATATATATATATATATATATATATATATATATATCCAAAAGCAATCGACATGAATTTGGGACGAATGTATATCTGTAGATCGACTATATAAGAGTACTCAACGGTAGAGCAAACAATGATCAGACAAGCCATGTACAAAAATCACATAAAAGAACTCTATCGAACTAGACATGGTGTAGAGACTGACTCTTTCCACAATTTCCAGAGATTTTTTTGCTGTGTATCAAATCTGTCAAGTAACCCGTTCAGAGATCGAGATCAGAGGAATAATATATGAAAAGATCGAGATATTGAGCTATCCCATGCACTTATTAAGCCGAGTTCGAGCTATAAAGATTGCACATGAAAAGTAAAATGCAGAGGTCGAACTACAATGATATCACATGAAACTAAAATGCAACAATCGAGTCATAAGAAATCAACTATCAATTTGGGATTGGGATTCTTAAAATCCATCCCTTCCCCATTCTTTATATATCAGAAATAACTTAGATGGTTTACTGAACCAACGTATATAATTATATGCAGAAGAACATAAACATAGTTCAGAATTTGTATAAGCTATGTGCAGAGGATTCTTAGAATAAATAAATGATATCCAACATACATATAATATATCCAAAAAACCAAACATTTACAGGGATCGAGATTTCATCGAGCTGTCCCTTCCCCAGCTCTGCCTAACAACAACTGAAAATGTATATCTCTAAAACAAAACATATTTCAGAGGTTAAAACCATTCCCAAATATCTATCACGATTATAATACAGCATACCCAAAATACAGAGTTCAGTTCATCAAATCGCAAGCAGGAATTGGGTATATATACAGAGATTGTTTCCTCAAGTCACAAGCAACAATAATACACATATACAGAGTTCATCTCATCAAATCGCAATCAGGAATTAGGGATATATACAAAGATTGTTTCCTCAAGTCGCAAGCAACAATAATAGACACATATACAGAGTTCAGTTCATCAAATCGCAAGCAGTAATTAGGTCTATATACAAAGATCGTTTCCTCAAGTGGCAAGCAACAATAATAGACACATATACAAAGTTCTGTTCATCAAATCGCAAGCATGAATTAGGTATATATAGAAATCGTTTCCTCAAGTCACAAGCAACAATAATGGACACATATACAAATTTTAGTTCATCAAATCGCAAGAAGGAATAAGGTATATATACAGATATCGTTTCCTCAAGTCGCAAGTAGCAATGATAGACACATATACAGAGTTCAGTTAATGCAAAGGGACAACCAGCCATGGGATTAAATCTCTCCGTCGTCCTTCCAATAATTATTTACATAGTAAAATATATATGCAGAGTTTAGCGAATGCATAGGGACAACAAGCCATGGGATCGAGCTCTCTCAGTCGTCCCTTCCCAAAACGATTTACACTATTTACACAGTAAACAAATCACACAGCAAAATATATGCAAACAGGAAGAAGTAGATCATCTCCTTGCTGAAAATCGAAACTCTAAAAAGGATATCCCTTTCTCCAGTAACACATTCTCTATATAAAGCACTCACGTCTACTCTCTTCCGAGAGTCCACCTCGAATAGAAGAACCCTCCGGCCAAATGGAGTTCAAATCGAAAATTAGGTGAGAGTTCAATAGGTGGAAACTATGAGAATTTTCCCACGTTTTCCATACCTACTCGAATCAGTAGTGGTGATTTTATGAAATGAGTCATCACTCATTAAGTTTTCATGGTTCTACTTTTCCATAGGTAATCTATAGTTATTATCCCAATTTCATACTAAAACATATATATACTATTTTTTTATAAGTAAAATCACTTCATATTATCATATCGTCAAAAGGTACATGACTGCAAGATTACATAGCTACAAAATCTTGCAATTCTTCCTGAAAGTTCTTGTCACCCCCACTACCCATTACAAGAGCCCCAAAAGGGACAAAATTCCTCTATCTATCATCGATTGAGGAAACCTTACAAAAATCAGAATTAGCAGCAAAAAGAAGTGTGTGGATATATGACTCGCCTACCCCAACTACAGCCGAAACAATAGAGATCATATAAAAAACATACATAAGCTGAAATAAACTGGAGACATCATAAGACCGAAACAGAGAAACACCTCGCCACAAAGACAGGAAGGAGACCAGACTACATCGCAGGGTGATCTGCCACACCTTCGGGACTATTTGCAGTGTCACTAGTTGAAGCTCTAGTCTCCACACTACAACACAGAGGATTGCTAAAGCTACTTCGTGGGATGATAGGAGAATGGTCGAGAGCTGGATACACAGGAATTCCGAGTTTCAAAGAAATGAGATTGAGCTTTTTATGCATGAGCTTGCAATAATTGTGATGCTCTCTCTAAGATTGCATGAGTTCAACATCTCCAACAGCCTTATTCTCGCGATCCATCAAAACATGGGAGAGCATCCCCTTCATAACCCAGTAGGTAGAGATAATGCAGTCATAAGCCGCCAAACACCCCGCCGTGGTGCTAGGGTCCTGAACTCATTCGTCCACATCCTAGCAGATACACTCTAAATTCTCAGTTGTGAACTGCTGACACAACTCCTTTTCTAGAACCTCAATTTCCTCATGGATCTGGAGAGGGATGCGCTTCCAAAATAAATGGGCATCCTAGGAGGCTTTGGCTTGCTCACGGGTGATTTTATTGGCAGTGCGAGTGGTTTTGGAGCGATTCCCAGCTTTGGGAGTCCACGAAGTTCTAAGGTTTGGGGCCATGACAGAGAAAAGGAAACTCCACAGGAATATAGGAAATAGGGATTGCGGCTGGGGAAAAGAAACACTAACAAATGCGCACTGGAAAGGCCAACTAAGGGGGGAAGGGATGACCCGAAGCGGCAAGGTAAGGCAAAACAGAGTAACTACATGAAAAACAGGAGTAGATAAACATGCATGAAGCCAATGGTATACCCAATTTATAACCAAATTCGGGAAACTTGCCATCATCCTTCCGTAATACACTAGTGTAGAACGATGTACCTCGGTGCTTGATCTGCCACAACTATCGCTAGAATCAATCATTCTCTGTATTGAGTATTCGGGTGTGAAGGACATTCCGTCATCCCAGTATCATGAAAACCCACTTCCTGGTTTAACTCCTCCGGACAATACTAATTGTCGTTATTATAAATCCCCTTTGTGTCACGTGTTGGGACATGTGGTTGAGAGGTGGTGGATCGAATTACCTCGTAGGAGATTTCCGTAGTATCACAGCTAGATGAGGTGTCACTCCCGCGTTGCCTCCTATACTGATCATCATTATTGGCCAACTGAATGCATTTCGCAGGCCAAGTAAAATTCATAAAGAGAGAGAGGGATCCATCTCGTTGTCTCTGAAGGGATGTGAATCCTATGTTTTCTAGGGTGTCTGCCACTTTATTCCCATATCTTCTGACATGGCCAAAGGTCGAAGCACGGGGATTACGAAGAATGGTGTCCAGTTCTTCCACCCTGTATGCCAGACAACAACTATCCGTGACCTTGTCTAGGAGGCATCCAAGTTGGAGCTTTTTATCCATGTGGATAATCAACTTCGAGTCCCCTTCTGCCATGAGGGGTTCCCACCTATTAATTTCAGCGATCTTTAATCCTTGTACGATAACTTCAAGCTCACCCATGTTGTTCGTATCTTCTCCGATATTAACATGAAAAATATGAAGTATTTGGCCATCATGGTTGCGAATAACACCCCTAAAACCCGCAGACCCCGGATTACCTTTTGAAGCTCTGTCAAAGTTGATCTTAATTGTGCCAACAAGGGTGGGGATCCATAACTTGGGATTTGGGAGGTTAGGGTATTTCTTAGGCCTGGAGGTCCATCTAGGATTCTATTGCTTCAGACTAAGCTGCTCCAAAATCCTAGCTTGTTTATTATTAACCTTCCAATCCTTATCCGACCAGGGCATGATCTTGATAGTTTCTTGAATGTGACTTAGAATCTTGTTCCAAATAACCTGAGAAAAATTTATTATTTCTCTGAAAATGAACTGGTTGCGTTTTTTTCATGTCTCCCAAACGAGGGATCCGAGGAACATAAGCCACGTAGAATTAACTATGTTGTTAAAATATTTACTGTCCCAAGCTTTTATAGTCTAGTCAGGACTCCCCTGGTTCCAATTAGTGCATCTGAATAATTCTGCTCCCCAATCCCATAAAGTATATGAGAAATTACAGGAGTGCAAGAGATGATTCATAGATTCCTCTTCTTTGGAGCAAAGGGGGCATTGAGAGGGGCCAACTATTCCTCTTCTTCGGAGTTTTTCACCTATGAGAATTCAATGGTAGATGACTAACCAGACGAAACAAGGCACCTTTTGCCAAGGATTTGATATCCAAACTTTCTTCCATATACCATCAGTTGGATCAACCCCTCTCTTTGTCCAAAGATCATAATATTCCTTGGTATTGAAGTTTCCTTTGCTAGAATACCCCCACTGAAGTCGATCATGAACTCTCTAGATTTTTATGATTCTCTCCTGAAGGGTTCCTTCCATATGGCGACTGCCCTTGGGAGTGCATCTTTGAAGCCACCACTCCAATTGTTTCCAATCTCTGTATGTCGCATTCTCCATTTCAGGTTTCTAGAAATGAGCCACTGTGGTGAGATTAATAGCATGAGAAAGAGCCTAGAAATCATGGGTGGGAGGGGAGGAGACAAGTTTTGGGCATTGTTTTCAGGAGTCCTCCTAGAGGTCGGCAGAGGAAACATCACGAACCTTCCAAAAGCTATGATATTGGATGATGCATTTGTTTTGAGAGGCAGTTTTCCAAATTTGAGAGCCCTGAAGATCCATATTAAATCTGATAAGTCCCTACATTGGTCTATTAGGAGCATATTTAGCATGCACAGTTCAGAATTATAAGTTACCCATCTCCACCAGATTTTAGATCCAAAAACTTCATTATTTTTCTCAGTATCTCTTAGACCAAGACCTCCATTAACTTTGGGAAGATAGACTTTTTCCCAACTAACAAGAGCCCACTTCTGTTCCCTGAGCCGCCTCCCCAGAGAAAGGTTCTTTGGGCGGCTCTGATTTCTTTAATAACGGATTTGGGAGGAGAAAGAACTGAAAAGAGATAAATGGACATTGCATGGAGGACAACTTTAATGAGAGTGAGTCTGCTAGCCAAATTTAGGGGCTTGAGTGTCCAATTGTTTATCTTTTTTGGCATTCTATCTAGAACATCCGTCCAAGACAGACGTTTGATGACACCTTCCACTAGGGGAGCATCGAGATATTTGGATGGAAGGGAGCTCCCTTGGAATCCAAGAATGAGAAAGATATTCCTTTGGGAAATGTTGGGAGTGTTAAAAAAGTAGACTTGCGATTTTTCTCTATTAATCTCTAAACCAGAAGCCTTACAGAAGGTATTAAGACAGTGTTTGATAGCTTTTTCCTCCTGGATTGAGGCATGTCCCAAGAGCATCTTATCATCCACAAACTGTTGGTGGGTTTGTTTGGATGCATGGGGGTGAAGGTTGAGGCCTCTCATTTCTCCGTTTATCACCATAGATTTTATAAGTATGTTGAGGCCCTCTGCCATCAAAATGAAGAGGAAGGTGGAAAGGGGGTAACCTTGGCAGATGCCTCTCGACGGATAGAAGGTTCTAGTAGGGGTCCCATTAAGAAAAATGGAGAATAAATTTGTAGAGGTCATGCTCATAACCCAATCAATCCATTCCCCATTAAAGCCATAGGCTTTGAGTATCTCCCTCATGAACTGCCAACTTAACTTATCATAAGCTTTTGAGATATCAAGTTTTAGTAGAATTCCTGGGATTCTAGTGATCTTGAGGGAGTGAATGACTTCATGAATAAGAATCACCCCATCCTATATTTGTCTTCCTTCTACAAATCAATATTTCTATGGGGAAAATAGATGGGGGAGAATGGGTTTCATCCCGTTGGCTTGATGACTTTGGTGATTATCTTGTAAATAACATTACAAAGATCAATGCGACGAAATTTACCCGAAGTGTTAGCACCTTCCTCCCTGGGAATAAGAGTGAGGAAAGTGGCATTGAAAGCACATAGCACCCCTTTATTTCTCCTAGAATCTTCAACAATTTTCCACACATCAAGCTTAATCATATCCCAAAAGTGATGGAAGAAGTTGTTCATGAAGCCATCGGGGCCAAGAGCCTTTCCATCCACCATTTGGTTCAGAGCTTCTTAAAATTCCATGAGGGTCACAGGTTGCTTCGGAAGGTCATTCTGTTTAGCAGAGACAGTTTGGGGAATAAGTTGAGTAATTCTGGCAATATGCTCTGAGAGGTTGTGTTGGTCCCCTTTCATTATATCTCCAAAATATTGAGTTAGTTTTGATTCCATATATTCTCTTGTTTCCACATAGTGTCCTTCTTCCGTCTTGATTTTATGGATTCTTGAATTCTATCTGTTTTGGATAACGGAGCGGTGAAGTAAGGTGGTGTTCTGTTCCCCCTCTTGAAGCCATTGATTTCTGGACTTTTGTTTACAGTAGATTTCTTCCTACTTTTCTATGGCTTGAATTTGTTCTATGAGGATTTGTTCTCACTCCTTCAAATCCTCACTATAACCATTGTTCACCATGTAGGAGGCCTTCCAGTTATTCATTTAACTAGTTTTTATCTTGGAATATGTTCCGAAATTCCTCTTTATTCCATGTTCGAATCTTGGCTTTTAAGACTTTCAAATTTTGTTTGAATTGGTACATACGTGTTCCGCCTGGGGGGACAATATCTTCCCACCACTGCTGGACCAATAATTTGAAGTTTTTGTGTTCCATCCATAATTGCTCGAATTTGAATGGTTTCCTGCCACTTAGCCCTGTCCTATCCTAGAGAAGGTTGATGGGCCAATGATCAGAGCCTCCTGAGAGAAGGACAGAAGTGGAGCATTCACCGCCTTTATGTGATGAGATCTTCAGAAGTTAGCAATTTATCCAACTGGATGGCCACATGATGGTCCCCCCCATCTGTTATTCCACGTAAACTAGCCATTCTCGGTTTCGAGGTCTGTGAGCTTGCTCGATTCAATGAAGCCTTCAAACTATTCGTTGGTAGGACCAAGTATGTGTCTTCCACTTTTCTTCTCTTCTAGGGAAGTTATCACGTTGAAGTCCCCTTCAATGAGCTAGTGCTTCTCCCCAATCCAGGTAGCCATCCAGGATAGAGAGTTCAAAAATGTATTCTTTTGGAGGTTGATGCTTGGGCCATATACATTTGATATCACTCCTTTCGTTCTTGACTCGACGATTTAAAATTCCGCTGAGAGCAAAAATCTGGTAGCCCATTAATTCCCCAGGGTGATCATGTCCAATTTCTAGAGGATCGCAATCCCTCCAACAGACCCACGATCTTCTATGGCAACCGTCTAGCTTCCCTTCCATGCCTTGTTCCCAATTTCCTACATTGTCTCCATGCTGCACTTCATTTCTTGGAGAAAACTAAGATATGGTTTCTCCATTCTGATCTTTTTTCCTAGACTCTTTATTTTATGCGGCTGGTTCACCCCTCGTATATTCCATGTGATAATATTCATTGATTAAATTTTGTTGGATTATGTGAAGGCATCCTTGATAGTGGGGTACTTCCCTGATTCAATGAGTTTAGTTCCTATCTCCGCAATCCTTTGTTTGTTCAATTTTTGGCCTCGCTTCTCACCTTCTTCTGGTAGCTTTCTTTTGCTCCCCTTTTGGGGATCCTTTGCAATTCCCAAACAGGGTTTATCCCTGGCCTTGAGGATCGCTTCTTACAGGAGTTCTAGCTTTCTTCATGAGACATAACCTTTACCTTTCTTATCGCATTCCTTTTCAATAGCATCTAGGTCTATCTCTCTGAGATCCATGTCTTATGCATCCTCCAGAGTGTCATCCTCCATGTCCTCCGGACAATCTTCTGCTACGGCTTGGGTAGGGATTGTAGCCTCCTGGATCAGATCTTTTCCATTTTTTTTTACCCCTAGGTCTTCCACATATCCCCCATCATTATTTAAGGTGTCAAAACGATTCAGCAGGGTGGGGGTTTTGACCTTAGGGGGATCATTCACTTGATGACTATTTTGTCGTCTTCCCAATCTCTTCCGGTTGACTTGGTAAAACCTTCATTATTGACTGATTTTCCCTTTACCAAAGTCACAGTGGGAAGATGGGGGACAATGGCATTTTTTGGGAAATCCTTGCTAAGATGGTCGTACACATGGAAACTACGGCAGTTGAAGGGGAGGTGCTCATAGTCCACAGGTGTTGATGTCCATTTTTGTCATCATTTTTTGTCATTAAACATGCTCTCGTGGCACTACTTTTGTCATTTTTGGTGTCTCAACTCATAATTCTGGCCATTTAGACCACCAATCAGACCCAGGTATAAAATTATTTACATATCACATGAATCTTGATTAAATCTCATCATTTTATGGTTTATTGACAATTATCTCACATTTCTAGACGTGCTTGGCATATAGTTTTTCTTCTACAGGTTGTGGTCATCATTCAGAACTTCATTCAAACGTGCGTTCACGCTGAAGACGCCCAGCCGCATTCCTACTATCGTTCAGCCCTCCATTCACACCCGCAGAATCGTTGGTTGGAATATTCTGGGGCAGTAAAGACAAAAATGGTGACATGGGTTCTGTTGGCAACATTGCCCTCATGGTTCGTGAGCCTTCATTCTAGAAGATCTGCATCTGTGTCCACCCAACTTGACAGCACATACTCTACCCACGTTGAAAGGAACCAATGCACAGTTGCTCGCGTGATGAGAACTAATGCCCACGAAATCAGGCAGACGGCCTGTCTACTGTACTGAGCCATTTATGGAGCTATTAAGACCTCCTATTTTTAGAGATGTCAACCACTGAAAGGGTCGACCTTATCTCCCATTTATAAAATTATATAAATATGCGTCTGGTGGAGAAACACATATAATATAAGTTAGCTAGTTAGCAACAGTGGTTGGAGAAATATGCAGAGCTAGAACGACTGTGTAATCTTTGGTTCAATTAATAGCAGATTCTGATTTAGCTGTTGATGTTCTGTTGGTGAAAGATTTGAGTTAGATAATCCCTGATTGCTGAGAAGGGCCCCTCAACAACCAGAGGTTTTTCATTATGTATATTTTGTCATTTCTTTTCTGCAGATAAATAGTTTTTATTCTCAGTATTTAACTTGTCTTCCTGTAGATGATGTTGTTCTATTTCCTGTAATTTATCTCTTGCTAATTAATATAATTTGCATTTTCAGAATTTAAAAGTGACCGGTCATGCATAGTTTCTCTTAGTTTTCTTTCATTGTTTCCATTGTAATTAGATAGAGTTTAATTAGTTTAATGGTTCAAGTTCAGTTTATAGTTAGATTTAGTTCTGTTAAATATTGTTGTAGCCATAGATTAAATTCATTTACCTTACAACCCTGTTTTATTATGCAATATAAATGGTTTTCTTTATTTAGATAGTGATTAGTGTAATGGCTTCTTGTTATTTCAATTATTGAGCAGTTTATTTAATGCTTTGTTTTCACTATAGGTTCATATGCCTAAACCAGTTGGCGTTAAGATCATTTAGTCTTCTTATTTTCATAGTTTATATCGTTTTCTATCATTCGGACTGTCTTTCAGACTGCCATCTGGACTGTCATTCGGACTTTAATATTTCTTGTATTGTTTTTTATGGTTGTTCAGAGTTCAATTTCTTAGGTTTTCGAATTGTACTGTTTCTTGTAATTGACCAGCATTTATATATGTAATCAGGACCTTGTTTTGAATAGCATAATGTCTTGCTTAAGTTTTATATTCATTTTTAGTTAACCTTTATCTCTTAGCTTGTATTAGTTTCTAGTTGTACTTTGATCCATAGTTAATACTTCATCTCTGATTTCTTAACTTCTTACTGCTTTATAACTTGTCAATTTCAGTCTTAGCTTAGTTTATTTCATTTTTATTAAGTAATTTCATTCTCAAGAGTACATTAGTTTTTCATGCTTTGATCATACATTTCAGTTCATATATAGCATTTGTTCTCCTCATTTCACATAGTTGATGAAGATGTTCATGGTGGGATTTGATTCAGAAATAAGATATCGTTATTAAGTTTTCTACTTGCTTCTAAGATCAAACTAATATAATTTTATTAAGTTTTCTACTTGCTTCTAGATTACATTTATTTCCAAGTCATTTGCACATGCTTAAATTTCCCTAAATTTGTTTCATGCTTCACCTTTGTGTGATACCATAGATATTTGCATGCCTTCAATTTCAAAGTAGTCACTAGAAATACATGTTTTTTGGTTTCTTGTTAATAGATCAATTGTTAATAACATCTCATTTTCAAAACAGTTTTAAATAGCATAACTAGAGTTTTTATCAATGTCATTTGCTTATGGATAAAGAATAGGTTACAATGTTTAAAGTTAGCTGTAATTGGTCACTCTTTAGCTTACATCTCCTTGTAGAATTTAAACTAGATTTACTTCCGTTTTGTTTCCTTGTCACATTTGAAAGTCATTTTCATACATTTTCTCTGGTTCCTATTACATTTGACGCATTTCCTCAGAATCCTCAAGGAGAATGGAATTAGGTAGCTTATCTTACTTTTGAGTTAATTTGAATGCATGATTAGTTTAACTGTTGAATTTCTTAGGTTTATTAAGTAGTTTGTAATCCTGCTTAAAGAAAGTACAAGTTTCTTGTTAGTTGTAGATTGAATCATTCCATAGATAGGTTTTTGAATTTGTTCATAGTTGTTTCATGATAACTATTTTTTCTTATTGTTAGGTTGAAGTATTAAATAATTGATCAGTAGTTTTCATTTTTGTAAGAGTTGTTTGATTTTGATCAAGTCTTGTTTCCTAGAGTAGAGTAGTATAGCTTGATACTATTATGATCTATCAGTTAGGTCTAATCAGCTTAGTAATTGTATTTCTGAAGTTTGACTCGATTTTTCAGTTTGAAATATCTTTCGATCTTTTCATTATTAAACATTTCTAAGGTTTGCCAAGCCGATATCTTAGGTACCCTTCTACCTTAGCATATACTTTGCCACAACTCTAAGATTACCAACCCCGGTCGATAATTAAATATTTGGTGATTTATTAAGATAGCTTAAAAGTACCCAACAATGGGTTGAGTCCATTCTTTCTCATCCCATATTACGTTAATGGCCTCTAGAAGATCTTCTGCCAGATCCATTTAGAAACAGATGTTGGAAAAGGAAGTGTAGTGCCTCAGAAGGGATTCCATTGATATTGAGTGCGATACGTCAATGGAAGTCCCTTTAGTGGTGAAAAAACATTCAACAACCCACTCAATATCACTATACCTCAAAACTGACCTCATAATGTGTGCAGAAATTACCTGCTTTGGGTAGGTGTTGACACCTCTCAAAATCACTTGTTTTCCTTCAGCATCTTTGAAGCACATCTGGGGTAATTGGTAATTTACCAAATGCTCACCAATGGAGTACAACCAATGCACTCCCAACACTGCATTTGTATTATAGACATCAACAATATAAAAACTATCGGTCACAGTATGGTCTCCAATAGTCACTTGTAGTTTTGGAATCCACCGATCACACTGCATAGTTTTGTTTCCAGGAATAATGACTGTGAAAACTCCAAATTTTCTTGTTTGTAATTTCCTCCTCTCTACCAAGGATGAATCAATAAATTTATGGGTGGCACCCCCATCGACCAAACTTGGCACCTTTCTCCCTTGCACAACCCCTTTGAATCTCATACTGTGGTAGCACGGAACTCCACTTAAAACTGGAATTTTTCATTCTGGTTGCAGGGGTTGTTCTTCTTCTGATGTCTCATAACAATATTCTTCTAGTGCTTCTGCTCCCATTTCTTCCTCATCAATTTCTGAAAAAACTTCAATGTAGTGGGCTTTCCCTTTAGCACAAATTTATGCCCTGGAACTCAAGGTTCTTAGTAGGAAAAACATAATTTTTTTCTTCTTAACTCATCTCAATCTTTGTATGAGTATTCCTTCTTATTTGGGGCAGCCACATTTATGAATGGTGGCCTTTGGTTCTTAAATTTAGCAGGTGCATTAACCTTAGGTGGATATCTAGTTCTTAGTATTGCATCTTGTAGATCCCTTGTTCTGCTCGATGCTTCTTGTAAGGTAGCTGGTCAATAGGCTTTAACCATCCTTTCAATCGTTCTTCCCATCCTTCTCTGAAGAGGAGGATCAAGTATACTTCATATATGTCAGTGACCATTACTTCCAACTTTTGGAACTTTGAGAGTTAAGCTTCATGAGTTCTGGTTTGCTTAACATGTGCCAATTCCCTGAAGGATATTTCAGTGTCTCTTCTATTGAATATCTCCATTAGTCTCTTAATGAAATCTGCATAGGAAGTCAATTGATCATGGCCCAAATTCCTCATCCCATGGAACCACCATTCATTAGCCTTGTTGGGTCATGGATTTGTCCCTATTTTCGTTACTTATTTCATCCATCTTCTTCCTATTATCACCCATTTATCATTCCATTTTCCATCCATTTGCTGTAACTACTCGAGAAATGTCATATTAATCTTATTGATGCTTTAGTGGTTAGTCATGATTATTTTCCTTTATTTTCGATGAATTGAAGACTCTTATGCATAATTTTACTAATGATGGTTTATGGAGTGATTGTTCATATTAGCAGCTATAGCATCCATGGTTCAAGCCTCCAAAGTTGGCATGCTAGCACACGTCCACATGGATATTTCACAACATGGTTTCAGCTTATGATTAATTATGTGGATTCATGATTTCAATTCGTGCTCAAGTCCAACATGGAAGCCTCTAGCTCATACTCAAATAGTTCCAACCAGAAACATGTGCTAGATAAGAACACAATGATTCGCGTCTCAATTTGCGGGCAGCTGGAGATGAAGCTTGAAACTCTGGGAGACAGGTTTTGTGCGCAACATCCTTATTTACTTAACTCTCATGGAAATCACCAAACAAAGCTATGGTTTGAGCTATACAGTTGGTTCTCTAAAAGTGTAATTCTTAGATTTATTGTTGCAGTCAGTTTTACAAATTAGCAATTTGTTGAAACAGATCACAAGTTGGGGATTCGGTTTCTCATTCTCGTGAGAGCATTTTATGTATAAATATGTAATCATTCTGATGTATTAGGGAGGAAGAGAGAAAGCAATGTTATGATGTAGGATTTCATCCAGACTCTGTTGTAATGATTTCATTCTTATAATACATGCTAGCAATTTCATAATCTAGAGTTGTAGACTTTCATTGTGGAGTTCCAACTCTGCTCAGTGGAGGAAGGGCCCTCTTCCGTGAGCAGATGCTAATAGTGTTGATTATTATTTTGTAGGTTTGTTTATTATTCAGTTAATGCTTTGATTCATTAGATTTATCATAGTTGCATGATTTCATTCATTAGATTTATCATAGTTGCTTTTATGTTAATTTCGTTTTGAGAGATATTTGGCCAACATAGCATTTATTTTACATTCATGTAATTAGATCTTGCTTGAGAAGAATTGATTTTACTTGAAGTGTGATTAGATTTACAATTTGCTTTTATGAATAGATTTTAGGTTTGATTTATTTTCAAGAAAAGGTGTGATCTAGTTTATAATCAGTTTTGATTTCATAGCAATAAATAAACAGTGTCAGATAGAAATTGTGCTTGCATAGATCCTGCACAATAGCTTTGGAATAAAAGACTTTCTCGGGTTGATAATTTATGTTTTGGAGTTTTAGCTGTTTAATTAGTTAGACAATTAATCCAACCAACATTTTGGTGTTGTTGCTGGGGAAGTTATCAATAGTGCAAAAGTACATCTGACATTGTTTCGTAGATGCATTGTTAAAGTAAAGCATATAGGTTGCATGATTACTTTTCAGTTTATTGAATTTGCATTGAGTGTGGATTTTCGTTTTTTGCATTTAGTTTCATTTAATTTTTAATTTTTGGAGCTTAAATCTTATCATTCCCCTTAGTGGTATTGTAAGCACCACCCATTATACTAACCCATTGACATGAACATTCGAAGGAGGAGCCTCAAGATATCACATGAAAAATTTAATGAAGAGATGGAAGGTAAAAAAGATTCAGAAGTTGTTACATTAAAATTTCTCATCAGAGATTCAGGAGGAGTGGCATCAACAAAAATCATTCCCCCACATGTTCTACCAAATTTTCATGGTTTGGAAAATGAAGACCCTGATGTATTTTTATTTGAATTTGAAGTACTTTGTAGAGGATATGATTGTACTAATGATTAGAATTTGAATGTGTTTCCCCTTACTCTAAAAGGAACAGCCCTCCGATGGTTCATGAGCCTCGGTGGGAATTGTATACAAACTTGGGAAGACATGAAACATGTATTCTTGAAAAGGTACCAAGATTATTGCAGGTTCAATGAAGATATCTTCAAAATGACACAAGGAGAAGAAGAGAGTTTGGAGGAATATGTGGAACTCTTTCGATACAACCTTCAACGATCAAAACAAAGGCAATTAGGGAAAGAGACCTTAAAAACACTTCTATTGAAGGGAATCCAAGCTAAATATTTAGAAATATTAAATCTGATGGAAACAAGTGATGTATTTCAGTTAGCATATGATGATATTTGTGAGTTATGTAGAAGGTATTCAAGAGGAAACTTCAAGACTGGTAATAATTCTAGTAATCCTTATTTTCAATCTTTGAAATCTGCTGCAAGAACAAGAGTTATGAGAGCTAAAATCAATAATTTATTTGAAAATTCTAATGCTAATATCAATGGTTCACTAAATTCACAATTGGGTGTTTTGCAGGTTAAGGAAAAGCATGAGGAATTTGAAGAAATAGTTTTCCCTCAGTGCCAAAAGAAACATCTTGCAATAGATTGTCCTTAGGATAGTCTCGCAATTTCTGGCATGTGTGACTTGAATCATTCCACAGATAGTTGTCCCTCGTTACCAAGGATGAAAGAAACATATCAAAGAGATCTGGGAGTTGCAGCCAACTCGTTGCAACAGTCATAGCAACCGTGGCCTACATGTATGGTTCAAAACTCTATCCCTCTATTTGCTTACTCTCATACCCAATCATTGAATACTCTTCCACCATGGAATCTATTGCAGCCTCAATTTAACTCTTACCTACCTTATCCACAAGGTTGGAATGGCCTATCTTACGATCACATGGCCACTCTCCCTCATGTTGCAACACAACTTGGTCCTTCAAGATCATCCTCACAAACCAATCATCTACATCAACCACATCTATCTTGTCATCAAATGCCTTGGTATCCATCACAATTTCCTATCCAATCCACCTTCCACCCTAACGAGAATAAAGTAGTACAGTATGCTTACAATGTTGAACTGCAAAATTTTCCTACATTTCCCTCTTTTTCTACCTTATCTACACTGCTGCAAAAAGACTATGCACTGTTGCATCCAATCCATACGAGGCGTGGACATGTTTTAAATCCAAGACTTGGAAGTGAAGTTTCTTATGATCATCAACAAGTTAACAAGATCAACAAATCTGATGAATGGACATTGGAACCAAAAGCATCCTTCACATCATCAGATTTGAATCTCTTATGCAATCAGGAAGATCAGTTTACTAAGTAGATTCATGGTGTAACAACCATGAGAAATCAAGGGAACACAGACTATATTGAAGCTTGGTTTCAATCTATTATAATTCTACAGTATCATTCCTTACTTGACCAATTCTTCACACCATCATTTCAAGGGAAGTTGACCTCTCATATCCTAGCATTCATAAAGTTGTATTTTTCTGTTGGGAGTATGAGAATACTTGAGTCATTTCTTCGAAAGTGGTTCCATTGGAAGTTCTCCTACACTTGAGAAGATTTTGTTATTTCCAAGTAGTGTAAGACATTGTAAATAAATAAAATTCGAGTTTTTTTTCACTTAGATCTAGGATGTATAGATAGTATCATTTTATTTTGAATCAAAACTCTTGGACACATGGTGCAGGAAGAGCCACCCATATTACTAATCTCTCTTTTTCAGGAAGTTGGTGAGAGGAAGGAAGCATTGGTGAATGAAGACTCCATGGAAAAGGAGCTAAACGATTATGGAAACATTCAATCTTGAAACTTATGCGATCATCATGGTATGTGTATAGTTTTTATTTCTATATAACACACCCATAAAAGTACATAGACTTTATTTCAACATTATATCATTTTTTAAGAGTTGCAGCTACAGCTGTAACACACTGTGTAAGTCAATATAGGTATTCAATGCTTGAGTTTTTTGGTATGTGTGTGTGTTCTATTTGAATTTACATCATTAAAAACATTCATACCTATTCCCGTCACTTTTTGGGAGTCAAATTTTATTTATTGGATTTTTGTGGCATTTTGACTTGAAATTTTTACTGAAACACAGTCACGACAGTCTATTTTTGGGAGATTGTAACATCCCTCAACTTCAACTCCTATTGTTATCACTCTTGTAAATGTATTTATGAATTTTGTAAATGGTCATGGTGAGGAGCTCAAGTCCAAGGCCCCACCAATGGATCTCGAGCTAGCGTTATGCTTTATAAGTCTTAGATTAAACCCAATAGACTATAGAATGGAAATACAACTAAACAATAAGTAACCAAACACATGTATAAGAAAAGATAATGAGTTGGTTGATCATATCATAACTTATCATATTAAATTATGATAGGTAGGGACACAAGTTCGTCCTAGTAGGATTACTATTCACCTTAAATAACTAGCTAAGACACTATGGTTTAAGTTATTATAATCCTACTATAATTAATCCATAAAACAGTTAAGGTTATTATTAAACGAATGTGATATATACATTTAAATGTGTGTACCTTATGAAATTTTGAAAAGTATATATATACATACTAAATCATATATATATAAAGGTATAGCATGGCCATATATACAACGAAGAATCCAAATTATATTATATCCTTGTTATTAAGAATTGAATCCTAGTTATATTATACCCTTGTTAATAAGAATTATTGCAATTATTACAATTATATATATATATATATATTCCTTTCTCTTTTAGTAAAAGAACAAAGGCTTAGATTATAAAATTCCTCAAAGGTCATGCGAAAAGACCTAAACCAAAAACTATAGTATACATATATAAAGGAGTTTTATCCCTATTAATATATGTAGTGTGACTCTTATCTTAGACGTTTAGAAAAGGGTCACAAACATATCCTATTTGAAAGGACATATACATATATGAAAATGAACTATATACTTTTCTAAGGTATCATAACCAAGCAATTTACATAGGTGTACTATAAACATATTGATTTTCTAAGGTATCATAACCAAGCAATTCACATAGGTGTACTATAAACAGACTTAAAACTCAATATATATTTAAATATATTTATTACATGGAAAATGATTCCTCCACTATCTATATGTTTAAATATATTTATTACATGAAAAATGATTCCTCCACTATCTCAAAATTAGTAGAAGTAAGTTATACACCCAACTAGAATTCCAAGAAGTTACGAGTGAGGTAAGGGCTACCACTTGGCGTGGTTAAGGAGTACGTTGAGAAATTCACGGAGTATGTCTCCATGGTGGAGCACTCCCCTTGTCATTTGTTACATATGCGTAAGATACCGTGGTACCTTACCATCGCCACCTAACTGGAAGAAACTAAAAATAAAACGCCGCTGTCTTCCAGGGGAGAGGATCTCACTGACTTAAATAAGTGCGTCGAGTAGTGGAAGGAAAAAACTCATGTTTGTTTTGCTCACTGAAGACCTTTGATACTAAGGAAAATCATGTTACAGAGTTAGTATGCCGAGAGGAAAACGTATTGACCCCCGCCGTAAGGTTGGGTCTCTGCACGTGCAGCATTGATAGCTCGCAGTCAATACAGAAGCATGATACGGTGACCAGAACAAATACGAGGGACTATGGGAGGTAACAATTTTTATCTGGTGATTGCATTAAGTAATACGTTTCCTTCATATATATATATTTATAGTTTGTTACATCTGGTATGTGTGAAATTTGGCGGTTGTCAACCGCGGGAAGACTACGCTGGTCATTTTGTTTTCAGGATCAGTGTATACAGCTATTATAAACGTGTAATACATTTCTTTATATATTTTCGAATAGGCTGGGACTGTGCGAGTACGGTATCCCTGAGGGTATTTTCCATGTTGTCTTATTTTAGTTCTTTGCATAGTGCTTGAGGTAGCTGTGACCTTCAGCCTTAGACTTTGATTTAAAATAATAGCTTCATCTGTGCATATCTCAATCCTAGGATAGTGTTGTCGTTTTGGAAAAGAGTTGTCCATTCGGTTGTATCGCTATAATTGTTATTACAGCGTAACTCTTACGTTTTAGGAAAAGAGCAGCTTGTAGAAGCTTGCAACCAGAGCTTTTATTTTTATATAAATGATAAAACTTAAAAAAAAAAAGGAGATTGCTGCAATGGTGGAAAAGGGAGTCATTAGAGGAGCATCGATTGGTCTGACAGTGTTTTCTTTTGAAAAGCAATTTGCTACAATCTCAGTCATTGGTGTCGGATTGGGTGAACGCCAGAGTCAAATAGTTTGGGTTCCTCTTATTTGGTTTCTTGTGTCTAAATTCTTCTCTGTATGGATAGAGTTAACACCTAGCTGGTAGATCCGATCGGTAAAAAAGTGCGGGAAAAACATATTTATTATAAATGTAGAGTCCAGTTCTATTATATCCTTTGATAGATTCAGTCGGATTATACTACCTTTTAAACCAAGTTGATCATTTTCTTATTGACAGAATCGAGTCTGGGTTTATTGCATGTGTGACAGAGTCAACCTTTCTATAGTTTTCGCCCTCTGTATTTAGACCAACATTCCGCCTTTGATGGATATATAATATTTTTATCTCTGTGTTAACTGCGTTCTTCCTTGATGATCGAAATATTGTTTATTTGTTTTTGTTAAAATGCTTTTATATCTCTGCTTTGCTAATACGGCGTTGACCATAACAAAAGATTATGGAAATTTTACTTTTAAACCTAAGCAGCCTTCGTTGGTTTACGTTCCATTTATGTATAGATTATTTAAATAATCAGGACCCTTAGATTAGATAAAGGCTTCCAGGAGATACTTAAGTATAGATATAGTTTATATACTTTGATTACTATTTCCATAGTTTTTGGTTTAGATCTTTTTGCATGACCTTCGAGGAATTTTATAATCTAAGCCTTTGTTCTTTTACTAAAAGAGAAAGGAGTTTATATAAATATAAATTTGAGATAGGGTAATGCACAAATAAAAAGGTTAGGTTACCTTGTTTCTTTTCTATATAAAGGTCTGATATATATATATATGATGATAAGTTATATAAGAGGATAAGTCACTTTGATACAAGGGCTGAGCTATATTATATTATTTAATATTAATACTCACGCTTACACAAGACTAGTTCATGTATAATTACATCCCTAAAGCTATATCTTTAAAATAATGTATTAGAGTAAGGGATGTTCCGTTAGATAGGATTTGAATAAAGCTATATCTTTAAAAATAATGTATTAGAGTAAGGGATGTAAGGGATGTTCCATTAGATAGGATTTGAATAAAATATATTTCTAAAGTATTGTTTTGAATAAGGGATATAGGGGATATTTTCCTCTTATATAAAATATTAATTATAGTATCTACTTTCTCTTAGTTAAGTTATATATGATAATAGTTGTAATGATGTGATATATATATGCATGAACAATCCTTGAAGTAAATTAAAACTATCAACGTGCATAAAAAGATAAGCAAGTTATAAATTTAGTATTAATGAAATACTAAAAGGTGTATGGGAGTTATAGCCATATATATGTAAAGTCCTCCAAGGCCTTGTAATAAGGTTGTTTGTAGCAAAGCTCTCTATGAGAGATCCCTTGAAAAGGAGAATTGTGAATCTCCCATCCTTTTTCCTTGAATCATTAATACAACCAAAACCTTTGTTGACTAGCCCGTGTATGGGTGAACCACATTATTTTCGGTCTCATGTGTTTGTCTATGGTCCTTATTATATGTGTATATGCCTTCATGGTGATTGTATGATTTTCTTCTCTTACGAGCTATCTTAGTAGTTAACGCTTATAACACACTTGTCAATTGTATCTTGGTAAAGCGTATTTCATGTTAAATGTTGTTAAAATATATTTCATACTAAATGTTGTTAAAATATATTTCGTACTAAATGTTGTTTTAAGGATATTTCATAGGATCAAATGAGGACAACAAATATGTAAGTATTATTTTGGTTCAAGTTGTAAATCCTCAATTTAGAATGGTAGTATTTAAGTATCTGCTAGTATGTTGCCAATGTCTGAAGGTCTCTATGTATGAAGTTTTATTTTTGTAAAAATGGCATACAATCAATCTGGTCCTTTACATACAAAGGTTTCATATGAGGACCAATGAAGTGCATAAGAACCACTTAAGATGAAAAGGTAATTTTGAACTATTGCAAGGATGTACAAATTTATGAAGTGTTACATGTCGCATTTATTAAATAAGAATTTAGATACTGATTACATATTTATATTTCTGCAAATCATTTTGTGGGCAATTAGACAATTTGGAAGGGAAATAAGACCACTTAGAAAAAATTTAAATTTTTACAAATTTTGGGGATGTGACAGAGATCAAATGGGATTATTTTTAAAACCTGTTTACATCCTAAGTATCCCTTTGAATTTAGTTTCCAAACCAATTTGAATTTTTGAGATTGGGCATCAAATGAAAAATTTATGGTCAAAATACTAACAAGGTGTCAAGCAGGCAGCTTAGGAATAGAGCTAGGACAGTCACTTTTTGGATTCCTTATTGGATAAATATTGAAAACTTGTTTCATTTGTATATTCCCCTATGAATATAGTTTACAAATCAATTTGAATCACTCAATTCGGATATCGTATGCAAATTTTATTACCAAAATACTTTCTGCCTATCACAAATCAGCATTTTTAAAACTTAGTTTCCTACAGTGTTCATTGGACTGTTCGACTCATGCACTCATATTGGATTCAAAACCTGTTTCTATTGGAGATCCCTACATGAATATAATTTCATTTCCAATTGGAATCATGTCAATCCATTATTAAATGAAAACGTTATGCCTAAAACCGTGACTGTTGGTCTAGTCTAGAATTCGAAAAACACCTTGTGAGTCAGGCTGTTATTGAGCAATTTGGAATATCATTACATAGAATTTTAAAAACCAGTTTCTAATGGACATAGACCTATGAACAATTTCATTTTGATATTGAATCACTCAAATCGGATAAGGAACAAAGAAGTTATGATCATAATACTGTTGGTGAGTCTAGATGGCCATCGCTCTCCCATAGGTATAAAGTGGATTTTGTTTTGTTCATTTTTTTTCTTTGGATTTGTTTTATAAGTAATTGCTTGTTGTTTTTTTCATAAGTGTTGGGTGAAGAGAGACCAATCACCTTTCTTCTCCCATCATCTTATGTTTTATTGCAGGGAAGTGCTAGGTTTTTGGAGGTCCTTAGAAAGAAGAAGTTCGATGCATACATGAGTGACTCTTGAAGACTTTTTATCAATTTACAAACAGATTGAGCACATAAAAAAATGAAGAGATTGATGTGCAAACCATATTAAGACCAATGTTCTAGAATTCAAGTTGCATTGCTACATCAATTGCTACTAAAGAAGCCTCCCAAAAGACCTTTCTCATTCACCAACACCATGCTATGCCCATACACTTCCTTCTTACCTCCACCATTCCATCACTTCCATAACCTTCTTCTTCATTTCATCACTTCCATAACCTTCTTCTTCATTTCATCACTTCCATACTTTCCACTCCATTAACTATTTTCCCATGAATAAATTCTTTCATAGTGCCATGGGATCTGCATACATCAATGGTAGATTTCGTTGTTGTTAACCATGGGGATTCATCAATGTTTCTTGATTGACGAATCTTGCAGGTGACTCGACTCCAGCACATTCATTCGTACCCATCAAGATGCACTAAGTTACTTTAGAGCTCACTGTCATCAAAGGTGAGTTGCTTCACATTGGCTAATGGCATACATTAATGGTCGGTAATCCAGTGATTTCTTTCCATGCTCAACTTCAGCACATTCATTCACATGGTAAGAATTGTACCTTGGTTTGGTAGCGTTTGAAGATTATATGATCTCATGGTCTCAATAGTGACTTGCATCATCATTTGTTCCAATAGTTTTGCAGTACCTTTCCATTTTTCATTCCAGCAGTTGATGTTCAGAATAAGAGAAGAAACTCTCTGCCTTTGTGGTAGAATTCCTCCTCATCATTTGCATCAGCAGCTAGTCTTACATGCAACACATTTCATCATGGATCAAAATCATCCTTCGTAAGCTTCATCTTCCAACTACATCTCTCAGCAACAGTTAACCAAGGCTTCCACTGAGGTAACACTTGAGGTAAAATAGCATGAGTTTTTTATTTATTAAATATTTAGGAGAAATTCATGAAGAACCACTAAGCATTATCCATTTCCATTTTTCTATATAGCATTTTCTGACCATCCATTCCCATCCTTCCCCACTCAATTCTAACACTTCATCATTCCAATTCATGCACACCCAATTAAATTCCTTCCCAACATCTAAGTCCCATCCATAGCATCCAAAGCATGAGAAATGCCTTGCTACTGCCACACAAGAACCAATAGTAGGTCGAAAAGATATGTTACTATTAGGAGCATCCCATTCAACACATGTAACAGCCCACAAATTACTGGAAGAAAAAGAGATGGCTTCCCACAAGAGCCAGCAATGAGAAAATATGCTATGCTGCCACACAAGAACCAAAAGTAAGAGATTGATCAAAAATTTTATTGAAAAATTAATGTGAAATGAAGGCATGCTCTGCATTCAGTTTATTGGATTCATGGTTTTAATTCACTTCCACACAACTGTTGAAAAGTTAAACTTGGCATCTTGATACTTGAGATGATACACAATTAGATTTAATTTACATATGCTTTCACATAAATTAAATGCTTGGGTTTTGTTTATTGGAATATAGACATACATGCTCACTGCCCAAACAAATATGATCTTTGCTCATTAAAAATCACGGTCATTTTAAGCTTGGATTGTCCATTTATTAGTTCTGATTTTTATTTATGCAACCATCTTCAGCAAGTATGCAACTCTCTTGGTGTTTGAAAGATGAAAAAGTCACTAATTAGCTTCTCATTCCTTATCTTATATGGGGGTTCATGTGACAAAAGTTCTAGAAGTTATCATAAGAAAAAGTGCAGCCAAGAGCATTATATACAAGAAATAACAATGTGCATCTTCAACGCAAAATGGACAACATGGGTTCCAAGATCTCTACCGTATAATGCTACTACAGTCTTGGAAGGAATGACGAGCATTGCAGTAGGTATCTTATTCTTGTGAGTTGTCATAAAGATGGAATTTCATATAAAACAGTCTAATAATAATGTGCTACTTCTTCCTATAAGAATAGAAATGGATATGAGTTCAGATTTTATGAGTCTATTGGTTCAAATTTCTCATGTGAATAAGAGCCAAAGAAGATGCAGCCAAAAGATCATTAATGAAAAAGAGAATTTGTGAAGGAAATATCTGTAGACATGTAAAAACTTCTTTCTCTTTTCCAGTCCTCCAAGATAGTATCAAACAAATTGGGTGGTTGACATAATTGCAACTTACAGGAAACACATTGAAATTTCCAGATTTTATGAATTGGCTCATGATAGGGGTTATACCACAACCTTTGCATGATCTATCAAGTTTCAAACATATGTACATCTCTTCTTTTACTTGAGGGCATGTAAAATCTTTAGTTTGGGGGAGAATGAAGGGTTGCTACACTCATTGGTATAAAAAAAAAAATGAATCCTACAACAATCACATTTTCAGTCATCATTTTTATAATAATATTCTCCTAGCAGCTAATGAAGGAAGCCTTGGTATGTAGAGGGTTGAATCAATGCTTGATGAGTGAATAATTATGTCCAGCATCAAAATCTAATTTGAGTATTTACAAAGCATTTTTAGCCTTTTCATTGAAAGATGTGGAGCATTTTGTTATGGCAACTCTCAAGACTACAAAAGTGTGCAGAATTTGATTTGAGCATATCTTGCAATTGGTAAGCTGGATTTTAATGAAATTTGGACAGGAAGTGCATAATATTATGAAGAACAGATCTGGTAAGTTTCATCCCAATCCAATGCACGTTATTCGAGAAAATGGGCATCATCACCTACTGCCATTTTGTCTATATCTCGATATTTGTGCATTAGATTAATTTGAACTTTGGGGAGCAGAAGTATTATGTTAACACAAAGATACTCACCAATTTTCAGTAAAAAATACTTCACAGATTGAGAAAAAATGGCCATCATCACCTACAGCCAATTTGCATTTTTCTCGAAATCCATGATGTGGGTATCTCTGATTTTCAGTGTGGAGATGCATTGGACTTGTAGTAACTTGCTTGCAAAATTTCAGCCAAACCCAATTTGTATTTTGGGAGATATTAGTTCAAGAAGTTTGCTGCAACATCAGCTCTGAGTGCTAATATTGTCCATTTCCCTATTCTAGTAGTTGTGGCTACGCCAAATTTTCCTCTAAATGGCTGGGACTCCGCTAAATTCTTCGCTAAAATTTTTGCCAAATTTTCACAGCTGTTACTCCGCCAAATTTGGCCATTTTCGTAGCTGTTACTCCGCTAGATTTACCCATATAACAGTTGTTACTCTGCTAGATGTGGCCATTTTCGCAGCTGTTACGCCGCCATATTTATCCATATAGCAGTTGTTACTTCTCAGCTGTTACTCTAGCAGCTTTTACTCTGCCAATTGTTTGGCTGCAACTCTTCCAGCTGCGACTGTGCCAATGGTAAAATGAAAACAACAATTGAATGAGTTCTTCTAGTTTGGATGCTACACATGTTTCGGGTTGCATGAGGACATGCAACAAGTTTAGTTTGGGGAAGATGTTAGGTCACGGATTTGTCCCTATTTTCATTACTTATTTCATCCATCTTCTTCCTAATATCACCCATTTATCATTCCATTTTCCATCCATGTGTTGTAACTACTCGAGAAATGCCATATTAATCTTATTGATGCTTTAGTGGTTAATAATGATTATTTTCCTTTATTTTTGATGAATTGAAGACTCTTATGCATAATTTTACTAATGATGGTTTATGGAGTGATTGTTCATATTAGGAGTTGTAGTAGCCATGGTTCAAGCCTCCAAAGTTGGCATGCTAGCACACGTTCACATGGATATTTCACAACATGGTTTCGGCTTATGATTAATTGTGTGGATTGGTGATTTCAATTCGTGCTCAAGTCCAACATGGCAACCTCCAGCTCATACTCAAAGAGTTCCAACCAGAAACGTGTGCCAGATAAGAACACATTGATTCGTGTCTCGATTTTCATGCAGTTGTAGATGAAGCTCGAAACTCTGGGAGATGGGTTTTGTGCGCAACGGCCTTATTTACCTGACTAGCGAGGAAATCGCCAAACAAAGATATGGTTTGAGCTATATAGTTGGTTCTCTAAACATGTAATTCTCAGATTTACCGTTGCGGTCGATTTTACAAATTAGCAATTGGTTGAAACAGATCACAAGTTGGGGATTCGGTTTCTCATTCTTCTGAGAGCATTTTACGTATAAATATGTAATCATTATGATGTATTAGGGAGGAAGAGAGAAAGCAATGTTATGTTGTAGGATTTGATCCAGACTCTGTTGTAATGATTTTATTCTGATAATACATGTTGGCAATTTCATCATCTAGAGTTGTAGACTTTCATTGTGGAGTTCCAGCTCTGCTCAGTGGAGGAAGGGCCCTCTTCCCTAAGCAGATGCTAATAGTGTTGATTATTATTTTGTAGGTTTGTTTATTATTCAGTTAATGCTTTGATTCATTAGATTTATCATAGTTTCATGATTTCATTCATTAGATTTATCATAGTTGCTTTTATGTTAATTTCTTTTCGATAGATCGTTGGCCAACATAGCATTTATTTTACATTCATGCAGTTAGATCTTGCTTCATAAGAATTGATTTTACTTGAAGTGTGATTAGATTTACAGTTTGGTTTTATGAATAGATTTTAGGTTTGATTTATTTTCAAGAAGGTGTGATCTAGTTTATAATCGATTTTGATTTCATACCAATAGATAAACAATGTTATATAGAAATTGTGCTTGCATAGATCTTGCATGATAGCTTTGAAATAAAAGACTGCTTGGGTTGATAATTTATGTTTGGGAGTTTCAGCTATTTAATTAATTAGACAATTAATCCAACCAACAAGCCTCACCTTCCAAATGCAAAGTTTCTTTTCGGATGGCATCTCTTTCAGCCATTGCATTCAACTGGAAATAAGTGTATAGTTTCTGCACCCAAGAGCTAGCAGTACACATTGAATACCCATGGAAGAAGGGTAATTGGATCTTTCCAATTGCATTCCTTATCTCATGATTATGTGTTGGCTTCGTATGACCTCCCCTTGGCTTATTTTTATATTGTGCTTCACAGAAATCCTTGAAAGGAAATGCCCTTTTGGATTTTTCACTCAAAGTTTGGTATTCTTTATACCGATCCTCCCATTAAGCAATTGATTCAGTTGGAAATTCAAGATCCTCTTTTGTTCCTCAAGGAACTTGGGCATGGTCTATCGGGGTTGATACTTGAATTATTCTTTGAATTCATTAGGCCAATTACGAATCCCGTTATTTGAAAAGATTAATCCACTATGGATCTTCCTTTCCTCATTCTGAGAGCCACTGCTACTCCCTTCTACATCTTTATGTCCTAGCTACTTAGCCAAGAATTATCTGGTGCCCTGCCCAGATTGAATGATGTTATGAGATATGTCATGAATCTCCTTTAACATACAATGTAAAAAAAGTCTAAAATCTTCTTTCTCATCTAAATCAAACATGTTCTTTTCCCCTTGTATTTTCCCTCCAGTAGATTCTACCTCTTCTTCAACAGAAAGTTCCTCAGGGTTCTTTCCTTTGGGGACTGGGATTATCTTATGAATAATTACAAAATTTAAAGAGCAGGTTCATAGGACCATGCTATGATACCACTATAATATCATAGCCAAGAATAGGCCATAATATTAACTCCAACTCCCAAATTGATTAGAATTTTAACTAGTAATTTTTAACAATTTTTTTTTATGGTGTGCAGGGTGTAAGTGATGAGTACTCGTTCACTAATCAAGGATGATAGGGATGAATTTTGACTATGGTTTTTATATGAAAAATGTGCAGCAAGAAGATAAGTAAGGGAAAAACAGTGATTCCTATGCACAAGGTACTGGAGCCTTTCACTTTTAACAACAGACAAGTATGTTGCCTACTTCGAAGCTTCCTGGGATTTTTAGCATATGCATACTAGTCTGGGAGTTGATTCTTGATGGTAGCAAGGGTTATTTCAGTCATTAAACTCATTAAAACATATTGGTGTATATTTCATATGATTTCGGTAGGTTACAGGTGGATTTAGAGGCAAACTAGTCAAGGGCTTTATTGGGGATTGCTCAACCAGGAGGTTTCCAAATTCCTCCAAACAAATTTAGATGCTTCCAAAAACTCAAGTAATGGACTGGAGTGGCTTGTATACTATATTAAAAGACTCATACAACTTAAATATATGAAAACTGATGCTCAGATAATGAATTGCAGTAAATATGGAAAAACTACTTAATTAATATTGCTCATTGAGTCAGTCTTGCATTTCTTACTCTTAAACTTCATTAAAGGATTACTAAATTATGTTTTGAATCATTAGATGATTCGGATAAATGTCCATTAAAAGTAACAGGTCAAAATTTGAATTCCAGAATACATATTTTCATCTCATTATATTCAGAATTACAAGAGCCTCCAAGGATAGGAAAATCTTACACATTGAGATAGAATGAGTGTAAGAAGTAGAGAAGGGAATGTAACTCTAATCTGAATCTGATATCTCACTATGAATAGGTCTAATATATGATACGAATTGTGCACTATTATTATTGAATTGTCTTGGGTGCATTCACTGAACTGGCTTCCTTCCACTGGGTGAACTCCTCCAAAACTAGCTCCAATGGCACTAGAACTGTAGAATACTCTATGGATGCTTATGAATCTTCAATAATATGGTGATATGAATCTGAATATCATTCCTCCATAGATCTGTATCTGATTATTAACTGGCTGGAACATCAAAGGCCTTGGGGATCATCTCCCAAGAAAAGAGTTAAGGCACATCTCTCAACAGATGAGTAGCAAGAGCTCTCAAGTTAGCAAAAATAATTAACCAAAAGATGTGAATGGGAGTTGGAAGAATTATTTTATAGATGAGGTAAATTAATATCCATGTAACCCACATTTGTGAGAGAGGGAGGGCGCATTCCTTGAGTAAATTAGCAATTGTTTGCTTTCCAAACTTTCCTGATTTGTGTGTCCTCTCACTGAAATTGGCAAGTGCACCTTGCTTTAGATTTTCTGAGTGTTACTCGATTTTCCAACTGACTTCTTTCTGTACTTTCCTTCTTTTTCTTTCCTGCTTTGTTCTTTTGCCTATTTTTCTTCTTGCTTTTGACAGTTTCCAGTTTCTCTTGTTGCCAGCTTTCCTCTAGCTAACTCCTTGATTTTCTGAGCTTTTCCACTTAGGCAAGTGAGGTCCACATTAAACCTATGTGCCTTCCTAGACATGTCATCATCAATTCTCTCCATAAAATTAATTAGTAATGACGATGCATTTATTAAAAATATAATTCAAAACTATGCATATTAATAATTAATTAATAACTATGGTATTTGTGCCTCAAAATTTACCCCCTTTAATTAATACTTATTAATTAATTTTCTTAGACCCCCTCGGGATGGGAGGATCCAATTATTAAGCAAGGCCACTATGGAAGGGACATGACATAGATTTAAATACTTAACCCTTAACCCCTATACGGGATGCACTTATCTCTCTTTCAAAGTTTAGTTTCACTCTTCACAAAGATACAGATTTTAATATTGCACAAGTATGTTTTCTTTTAAGAAGTCTTGATGGTTTTTAATGCCTGCGACTGTTTGCAACTTGTTCGACTCGTATGGACACACATAAATAATACATTATGGGATAGGTTTGACCTCCTAGTTTTGTCTCTACACGTTGCTTATAGTTTATAAGTTGTGTGTAGAATAATGGAGCACTTCACTTACTACATTGTATAGGTCTATTTTGTTTTATAAACGCCCATTAGGGTGTTCGGATATCAACATCATCATTTTCAGGACCTTGCATGCAAACTCTAGGGTCTGCATGCATCCCAGTGACCAGGTTGATGCCTCCAGCACCTTACCCACCTTATTCTAGCACCCGGGAGCTTCTTACATCATATTTTCATCCCTCCTATTCAGGAAGGCACCCACTTCTCACCTACTGCCAGAGAAGGGTGCACTTCTTCACCTACCACTTGAGTTACACTCAGTTAGCTCCGATTCTCCCTGATTTGAGGCTTGTTTCACTATCGACTGATTGTTTCACTCCGTTCGACCTCCAGATTGACTATATGACTTGTTCTGACTTCAATTAAGCCTCCCATGCGCCCTCCACTGAGTCTCCTTCCCTATATCAGTGCTACACACTTCAGTTACACTAGTTACACTCAGTTAGACTCAGCTTGACACCTGGATGACTGGTTCTTGTGCATTGATGACCACCACTGATTGATGATGAGGACTCCTAGTTGGAGACAAGACACACCATTCAGTAATTCGAATGACCTTCTTAGTCAATTCGAATTGCTCAGTAATTGTTACTGTATGGTATTGTAATTATTCACCCTCATTGGGATATTGAGCACTGATGCATGTTTTGCACAGTTTTACACAATTTTTCTCAGTTTCATCTATTATGATTGATTTACTTGTTCATTAGATCTGCTGCAACTAATTTTACATGGTATCAGATCCATGGCAGGGACAATATTTCTTTTCTGCAGGTGTTCTACATGAAGATTGAGTGAATTTCTCACCAATATATTTCAGCAGCGACATGCAAAATCTCATGTGCATTCACTCATGTGCATGCAAGGCTGAAAACATAGTGTTTGTTTGTGTGTGATTTGCAGGTTTCTTACTTCCTCCATGTGCATTCGCTAATGCAAATATGGAGACTTCTTCTTCACAAAATATTCTTACTCCATTCAACTATGATGAATGGAAACCAAAGATGATTGCATTCTTGAAGAGACAATGTCTTTTTGATATGTGCATTGGTAATACAAGAGATTTTGATTATGATGAAGAGGAGAATGATTGGCTCAATGATTGTGATAGAGCTTTTGGAGCAATGTGTCTTGCTATGTCTCCTTGTATGCACTACCTCAGTAATACTATGGAAAATCCAAGTGATCTATGGGTCCAACTTGACAGAGAATTTGGAAAGCAGGAAGAAGAGGATCATGCTAGCCTTTTGGAGAACAAGCCCAGTGAGATCTCCTTATGTGTTCTTTGCTATCATGTCTTGGCCTCAACAATTGTTCAAGATGAAGAAGAAACTATAGATTCAAAACTCACTGTCTCAATGTCTTCTATTCCATATTCTAAGCAAGATAAACCAACTCATACTCTAGATTTCGAAGAGGTTTTTGAATCCTCTCCTTCACATGAGTTTGTCGGCATGCAGGATAATGATCTACTTGAAGTTTTGGAGGTAAAATCTGATTTTGAAGGTGAAGCATTCACCCTCCTTGATTGCATGCCTCCTATCGCCTTATGTTCTATCATTTGCAAAGTTTCTCATATTTTTAATGAAGATGAAGAGCACTACCATTCGCTTGAGTTCAATTCTCATGCACTTTTTGCTGATTTTGGTTTTGATCTCACCCTTGTTGGTTCAAAAGAGATCTCAAGAAACCATTCATCTATTTTTGGAGCTGATTCAACTTCTATTGATAAGAAGTTCAAGTTCCAAGATCTATTTTATCCGATTGGAGCTATTCCTACCTCACTTGGTTGGAATCACAGGTTCCAGGATCATCCTTATATTTTCAAATTTGTTCTCACCATTTTCGGTATGAAGAGCAAGTTCTTAAAGTCTCCACATTCGCTTGCATCCACTGATGGAGAATTCAAGCACATGTTTTTTGAGCATTATCCATTTACTCCCAAGAGTAATATACCTCCAGACATATCTACTTGATTTTGGAGAAGATAAATCTTTTGGTGTGCTACAGTCTATTTTGAGGGGGGGTATTTTTCCCATGAGGTTTTCCCCATTTCCTCGGTTTATTGATTGTTATTAGTTTGGATTATTATTGTATTGGGGTGACCTTTGGTCTTAGTTACCAGGGCCCTACATTATTTTTTTTTGCACATCATAGTCTAGCTTGAGGGGGGGTGTTTGGATATCCACATCATCATTTTCAGGACCTTGCATGTAATTAGGGTTTGCATGCAAACTCTAGGGTTTGAATGCATCCCAGTCACCAGGTTGATGCCTCCAGCACCTTACCCACCTTATTCTAGCACCCGGTAGCTTCTTACATTAGAGTTTCATCCCTCCTATTCAGGAAGGCGCCCACTTCTCACCTACTGTCAGAGAAGGGCGCACTTCTTCACCTACCACTTCAGTTACACTTAGTTAGCTCCGATTCTCACTGATTTGAGGCTAGTTTCACTCCCAATTGAATGTTTCACTCCGTTGGACCTCCAGATTGACTATATGACTTGTTCTGACTTCAGTTAAGCCTCCCTTGCGCCCTCCACTGAGTCTCCTTCCCTATATCAGTGCTACACAAATCATTTACACTGGTTACACTCAGTTAGACTCAGCTTGACACCTGGATGACTGGTTCTTGTGCATTGATGACCACCACTGATTGATGATGAGGACTCCTAGTTGGAGCCAAGCCACACCATTCATTAATTTGAATGACCTTCTTAGTCACTTCGAATTGCTCAGTAATTGTTACTGTATTGTATTGTAATTATTCACCCTGATTGGGATATTGAGCACTGATGCATGTTTTGCACAGTTTTACACCATTTTTCTGAGTTTCATCTATTGTGATTGATTTACTTGTTCATTATATCTGTTGTGACTAATTTTACATAGGGCTTAGTGCGTTTACATTGTTAAAATCATGGATATAGTTGCAAACCCAAACTTTTTATATTTTTTTTGTTAATAGAGCCTTCGTGCTCTTTATGTGTAGTAAAATATTTATACAGTCATGGCATTGTTATCCTCATAATGAGTTTATTTATTTGTTTAATGTTTAAATATTTATTGAGCATAATAGCTCGAAAATATGGCAACTCATGCTATTATATTTAAGGTTTCAATGTAACCCTTAGGGTTTATATTCATACTCAGGCTTGCATAAACTAAGATCTACAATTCCTGGGAATCGAATAGCACATTTTCATGCCAACAAATATATGTAATTCATGTAATGACTGTTATGTTTATGCATGAGTATACAATTGATTTTTCTTTCCTTTACTATGTAAAATCGTGATCTATATGGGCTCGAATATTTAATTCATAAATGGATATATATATATATATATAAACTCTATTGTGGTTCGTGGACCCCTTTGGGTTCTGTAAAACACCAATTTTGACTCTTATGAAATATTGGTTTTTAGTGTAGCTATTGTATATATGCGATGTATGTTTCCATAACATGGAGCTCAAGGCCAAGGCACCGCTAGTGTATGTTCGTATTTTTTTTAAAATGGGAAAGCATTTGACATTTGTTTACCCATGAGCTATTAAGCCATGGAATATTGTAAATGGTGTAAAGATTTGATATTGCAATAAAATACCAAACTGTCTATGGAAGCAATGAATGAGAAGGGGCTATGTGTATTCCAGTAGGGAGTGGTGAGGGGGTTGTGGGGATGAACCATAGGCTGCCAAATGTCATCGTGTGAACCCATTTGAATTTCGTTGCTAACATTTAAATCAATTGTAAGAAAGTTGTTGAGGAATCAGTCCATGGCTTCAATAGAGCATGGGCAGCCCATAAATTCGTATGGAAGGTATGGGTGTTGTTTTTCTTGTACCACAAGTCACTCTACCTCATGGGAATTGGTTCTTCCTCATTCCCATTCCATTGTGGAAGATCCCAGCATCAATTTTCATCCATTACGAATTCCCAACAGTGAGAAAAATTATAAATTGCAACTTTGCAAGAACCCACGTTTTGAAGTGCCATGAAGCCTAGAAATCCAGTGATGGGATTGAGTTGTTTGATAAAAAAAATTGTGAGAAATACAAGTGTGATTGATTGAGCAGAGGTTGGGTTTGCTTGATAGACCCAGTGAAGGAAGGAATCTCAAGGAATTATCAGTTGGACCTTTCTATTCCCACCCTGAATAGCACTGGAGGGAAGGGTTGCTCGAGGGACTATGTAGAACAGAAGGGGACCTTCCTTGTGTTGGATGAGGTAGGTATTGTGGGTGCCTTGACTATTTGAATTATCTTAAAATTCTTGTATCTCTGTGGTTCATCTCATTGGATTAGCATTTCCCTCCTTTTCCTTTTGTATGCTTGATAAACCCAACTGTGTGTTGGCTTAGCATAACGGTTGAGTGAAACCATGGCTGTGAGTGAGCCTGTCTATTTCCTCCTCAGTGGATACACAACCCAGCTCGAGGGTGTTCTCTCAGCTGAAAGAAGATAGGTTGAACATAGATCTATGGTTGGGTGGAACGTTTCTCTCACATAACGATTTGTTTGGACAACTTCATCTCAAAGATAAGTGTTCTTCGTGGTTTAAATTATATGCATTATGTGTTCTATAATGTATTAATTATTCATGTTAATTATTCATGTTAATGAGATGAAATGATTATCTTAATATGATTGATATGAATCTTTTGCATAGCATAATAATGGGATTGATTCTTTATATGTTGATTCATCATCCGCTTGGGATAGATATGTTGATGCATTCCAGTCTGTGTGTGTGTTATTATTTTTTAATTTCGTTGTATAATTTAAGTATGCATTTTATTTAAATGGCAAACATTTATTCTTATGGATTTGGGGAAGAATTAGACACCCCCATGTTACAGTCATGTTCCCCCTATGGTTTGGAATGATGGGAGGGGACGTGACAGGTTCAAAGATCCATCTGTTTAACTTGCATCATTTATGCATATGTATTTTTATTATTTGTTTATGAGATTTGATGGCTGCTATGTAGGATATTGTTTCCATGAATATATACCATGTTCCTATTCCATTGTTTAATATGTTTACATGTTGTTGTCTTAAGAGGACTCAGCCTCCTCCCAAATTGATATTTATATTATCCTTTATCTTTGGGATACTCCACATTATTTGTTTTCTTTGATGTGTTTTTAATGTTATATGGTAATATTATATTGTTATTCAACTCCCATCATGGATCTTTATCTTATTACACAATTTATACTTTTACTTGTTATACAATATATCTCATCTGTGAACATATGGCTTAATGGCCCTACAAAGGGTTTAACCCTTACCCTATCGTTGATGATACTATTATAGTATATTTCTCCATATAAACTAATTACTAATAATTAGAAGTTTAATCATTATAAATAAGATAATATTGCTACTGTTTTAACTGTAAAAATAATTCTACTCTAATTTTCAACAAAGAGTAGTGATATAATTCTAAGAAAAACATAGATATTCAAAATAGAAATACTCATCTTGATAAGAGGTTAATTGTTTAGAATTTCTAATCAAATATAGAAGATTGGTCCAACTCTAATAATAAGAAAGGAACTAATTATTTTAAATCCATTAACTCATAAATTAAAGGAATAATATTAATTTATACTAAACCCTGGGTCAACCAACCATTTATTAAAAGATTCAGAAATAAATAAACTAAAAACAAAAACTTAAATAACCAATGTAAACTCTCTTTCTGCCAACTTGTTATGGAACAATCATGTTACAGCCTACCATATATTTATGCAACAGTTCATAACTTCTCAACTTGTGCATATGAATCACCCTTGAGCTAGACCTGCAAGCTTACTAACAAACTAGAACCTAGGGATGTTTGGTGTGAAATCTTTCTTAAGTAGACTTTCCAATAGTATCTCTTTAATCAATTATCTAGTTCCTGCAAATATTTGCTTTTTTTTCGAGGATTGCACACTCCAATACTCTTAGGCTTGGACCAAAGACACTAATTGTTCAATAAGAAACCAAGCTAGACCTATACTATGGCTATGGGAAGACTCTCCTATGTAATCTCCCTTATCTACTATTCATTTTCCATATTCTTAATCCATTTTTCAAGAATGAATTTCCTCTCTTTTAGGCTTCAAGAAAATTTTAACATCTTATAAAAATACTCAATGGAAAAAGAGGTAAGAGAAGCCTCTCTATTTCTTTCTTTCCCTTTTTATCTTTTCTTACTTTGAAAGAGTAGTTAGGGTTTATTTTATTTCCTCACAATTCTTATTTCTCTCATCTTATTTATCTTCTCTTTTTAAAATTTAATTACTCACTCAAGTCCTAATTCCCTAGTAATCTTGGTCTCTCTTTCAACAACTTGTCCCATAGCAAGTAGGTAGAACATTTAAAAATAAATCATCACTTTAATATCATAAAGTGTTATTTGTCCATGATGCCTTGAATAATTCATAGGTACAAGTCTTAAAACATAATTACATTGAAGTTTGCTTATTTACATAGGGGTAAAAATGATTGGGATGCAACAATAAACAAAACATAAGATGATGGGACCAAATGCTAATAAAAAAAAGTGCTAAAAGTAGCAGCAGAAAATTGTTGATCTATAATTAGATCAACGGTCATGTGTAATACCACGCCAAGAAGGTGACAACTCGATAAGGTGAGAATTTGAGCAAATAAAAAAGGTGTTCATCAGATCAATAGTCCACATAAAAGGAACAAACATAAAAAGAACTGAGGATATTATAGTTTGAGGAGGATTTATATCGATGCCACTAGACACATGGTGAAGATTTATTGGTAACTAGTACTTTCAAAACACTTTTTCAATACCGCCAAGCCCACATGGAGTTACCTCTCATGCAAACTACTTTGGATTTCACTCATTTGAAGAGTTCCAAATCAAGTGATGCCAACTATCATAAATAGTTTCAAATTTTAATTTGTTAAAAAGGAAAAATACAAATTGTTGTTAGCCTATTTATTTCAATGAAAGTTGCACCTGAAACCTTTGCACCTACGCAACCAGCACCAACGACCATATGTGTCTTTCCACCACAAAATTTTACTTAGGTATTTAGAGTATTAAACTTTTTTACCCATTGATTGTTTTCAACATTTATTAAAGTAGTATTTGGCCCTAATTCACTCTGTTAGACCTAACTAGCCCAATTGAGCCACCAACTCTACTTTCTACCTCAAAATGACACAAAATCTATATCCAAATTGCCCAAGCCTATTTTTGTTGGTGACGAACATATCTATGATAAGAAAGCGAGTATATTTGACACCATCATCATAGGATCAAACCTAAATTCAACCGTGCAAGAGAAAAAATCATTAGCCATTACAAGACAAGGCACTTTCCATTTCTGGAATTCCAACCTCGTCTGAAAAATTTATCCCGGGTCAGTCTATTTGCCATAATTCATATCCTATTATGATGAGCAATACTCTCCATGTAATAAATTCATTTTTTCATCAAAACCATTTGAAAAATTATGTATCATAAAGGCTATCCATATACAAAATATTTTTTGCATTAGATATTTCCTTGTGATGCAAACCTTGGATGAGAAATTCCTTGCATCCTCCTACAAACCCTCAAACCTTATGATAGAAACCTATTTCTGTTACCACACCTGGAAAAGGGGATTTATCTCCCTTAATCCCCTCCCACATATGAAAGTATATTATTCTTTAAGTTTCAAGGAAATCCATTTCTTTGATTTGTACATTCCTAGGATATACTAAAGATGAGAAAGTAGATGAGGCGATCTTAGGATTTCTACTAAGCCTAACCCCCATGTCTTCAAACACCTTCACTAGATATAACTTATGTAGTTTCATAATTCAAGCTATCCATGAATAGCTGGAGTAATTTTTTTCCATTGGGATTTTTAGATACCCCTCATATCCATTTTATATTGTTATGTATAAAACATTTGAGCATTACAAATTCTTGGATATGAAAATGACTAATGGAATTGGAATCCCAATTCTAGTATTCAAGTGGAATGACATATTTCTGAAAAGATCTAACAACTCCAACTATTCAGAGTTTTCCAACATAGTGATGAAGGTCACATACACTATCATCCATGATTCTACACCACCTATAATGTTCCCTGATAATAAAAAGTGGCTCCAATTCAATTCTAAAACCATGACATGTGACTACTTTTTATTTGAAGAACAGACACTAATCTGAGTGTATGGATTTGAGGAGGATCCTTATCAGCTCCTAGATTTACTAACAACTAGAGTCATTGCAATGGAATATGAAAGACCGATATTCAAGGTAGATGAAATTCATTTTAGGAATTTCAGACATTAGAGAAACTTCCTACTGCCACAAGAGATGGGAACTTTCCAACTTAGAGGTTTTAAGGCCCTACAATACTTGGAAGGATTCTTGAATCAACTAAAATTGAAGAAAATAGAGGTTGCACCTTATGATCCTCATGGAGTTATCTCCAACCAAAGAGTATAAAATAGGAATTCTCCTTATGGGACCGAGCCAAGGATAGATGAGCAAGGAATTTATAATTTAGATACTTGGGAGGAAGTCCCAGAATCCCAAAGAAGAATAGAAGAGGAAAGGATTAAAGAGCAGCAATAAGGAAAGAAGAGAGGATCTGATGAGATTTCTATAGACATGAAAGTGGATGATGTTGAAAATGGTCATCAAGAAAAAAGAGCTAGAACAAAGGGAGATCAATTTGAACAAGCATTGATAGAAGATGAGCCAGTTGATGAGCTTCCCATAGATTGGGTTGACAAGATTCCACAACCTCTAGCCAAAAGAAGGGGGTCAACAATCAAGTTCACTCATTTTCCTTCCATGGAATTCACAAAAGAGAGAATGATAAAGACATCACCTAGAGAATCTCCTTCAATTGTCCTAGTACAAGTGAAAACATATTTGAGATCCAAATATAGGATTATATGAGAGAAGAATGTCAAACCGATAAATGACACTAGGAAGCAAATAGGTTTATTAGGGAAGAGGCAACTAACATGTGTAGATCACAAAATTGACACCTTGAAGTGGTCTGTGGTACAACCTTCAATGCCTAATCATACTATCCTTAGTGATTGGAAATTTAAGGAGTATCAAGTAGATTTCAGTCATTTTGAAAATTTGGACAATTTATACTTCTATAAATAGGCTAGTGACACCATCTGCAAGGAAGTAGTACACTCTATCAAAATTGAGAAAAAAATTATGGCATCACTAGAAAGGTTTGAAGAGTTATGGAAGACATAAAAGGTGACAATGAGATCAAAGAAAGTCAATATCAGGAACTTGAAAAGTAAAATCATGGCCTTAAGTTTGAATCCAAGTGACGGTTCTCATTCTACATCCATTTTCAATGAGAAGGACAATAAAATAGATCACCTCATAAGGAAACTAAATGTGCATGCAACTTAGACAGTTCAGACCCTGGGACTAAGAGAGGCCCAAGAGGAGAATGAGAAATTATATGCCAATATGTTGCAATTTAAGAAGATGGATGAAGATAAATATGATGAGATAAATGAGCTTAGATGGAATATTTACTCATTAAAATTGCAAAGGGATACCTAATCAAATGAACATACCACTCAAGGCATTCCTTCCAGCACACAAGAGTTAATTCAACTTGAAGCGGAAACATAGCAGGTGACAAGTGAGCCTGAGAATAAATATGCATTCAAAGAGATAGTTGATTTAATGGATGAAGACCCTCAAAATGAATAATTTGGTCAGGAGCCAATTGAAAATGACAATAAGATTAAAGAGTTGGTGGTTGAAGTGAACTAGAAAGATGAGAAAATTTTGGATATTAGAGATATGATCTAGAAGGAAGATGACTTCTGAAAGTTGGAACATGAATTTAGTGAGCTTAATAGTGAAATAAATAAGCTCAAATTAGATACTAAAAGAGAATCGTGGATCAGAATAACAAATCAGTCTTTGTGGGACAATATATCCCAGTTGTTCATACAATAATGGGATTACTTATGAGGCTATTTAGGAGGAGTTAGGAATTTGTAATTCCTCTAAAGAAGAACCAAGAGAGTGAAATAAGAGTTGGGATATATGCCAAAATAAGATGAGAAAATAATAGAGTATTTTTAAATAGTAGAAGCAAAAGGAAGTTGGAAGAATTATAGATCATAAATAGAACCCAGCTTATAAAGGTGGTTAAAAAGATTATTACAAAATAAATTGTTTTGAAGAGAAGTCTTATTCATATGAAATGATTGAGTGATGACATTAATACTTTTAAAGCGATTTTTGATCAGGTGATAAAATTAGGGTTACCTCACCCATGGGATGGAAATGAAGATATTATACCCAAAGAAGAATGTCAAGAAAAAATGACTCAAAAGAGGAATGGAATTCCTCAGTTTGAAGAATGGGAAGGAATGATAAAAGGGGATCAATTTATTTAAAGGCTCAAGCCCCAGTACCAAATATGCATCAATTTAAAAATATTATTAAAGGAACTAGGCCCCATATCATATAAAAAATACATTGATGTAGAGGTAGACTTAGAAGCACTAGAGGCTCATCAAATTCTAATGGGAGAAATTTGGAAATTAGTATCAAAATACTCCCAGTTAATTCCACCTCAGAAGCAGACCACTTGACAAAATTCCAACATACCAAAAGAGCATACAAGTGGGAAGCAGTATCCTATAGTTCTAGGACAATTTTTGAATAAGCCAACCCCTTTGGGATTTATGCCACCTAGAGGGAAAGTGAATATTCAAATAATGCATCAAATGAGGCAAGTGGGAATACCTCCAAATGTTTAAATAGCAGGTCATTCAATGGTTCATCCATCTACGCAGGAAAATGTGTACATGTGCAGACAGAAAATGCAGATAGCGGGGAAGAAGAAAATATCAAGTAAAAAGAAGTGAAAAGTGAAATATTGAAAATCCGTTACACAGTTTACTAGAAAGGAAAAACTTACAAGTTTTCTTAAATACAGCTCGAGTCAGTTACTTCTAGAGAGTCATATATAATGTAATATGAGTTCATAACTCAGGGCTAGCAAATTTTTGTAGAGGGATTCTATCATTTCGTTGAGTTGTGAACCATTTTTTAATGTAATATCATTGTTAGATATTAAGCTTCTAGGAAAATAGCATATGAGAAATAGTAGATGGCCATATTTCATGTAATTCTTACTTATTGCCCATATCCTATAAGAAATCATTTCCAAACCCTAACCAACTATCATGATCTGAACTATTTTCTAAAGAAATGATTATCCTAACGAGAACATCATAAGTGGGTCACTAAAGGATTGGGATATGATTATGAGGCTATATATAATAAAGATAAGTAAAATGTTTCCATTGATGCTCTATCTAGGAAATTTTAGGAGGATGGATTCCTCTTTGCCTTATCTTTACTAGTTCCATATTTGCTTCACAAATCCTAGTGAGTATGGAGGGAAAATGTGTAACAATTCAAAAATTCCATTAATAAAAAAAATTGTGAGAAGGTTAGAAATCGATTTAAGACCTAACAAGTATGCACATAGATTTCAATACTTCCAATGACCCTACATTTTAGGTATAAACTTATGACTTAGCCTATATTCGCTAAATGAGTCGATGTAATATGATACTTTTTAAATTTTATAGGACAACTCCATTAATTTTTTGTGTACTACTATGCTAGCCTACAGGTTGTAAACCTTAAAATATACCACTTGCTTCATATTTTGATGTATTATGTCGGCCTTGATGCATGTTACAGTTTGTATAGTTGTCTTGTATTACTAAGGTGATTCCTTCATCATGTTTGGATTTTAATATCTCGGCTTAAAGTCACTTTTATCGATATTAGGGTTTTACGCGACCTATGGTCTTACTTAGCTTCTTAAAATCTAAAGCAGGTTAAACTTCTTGTTTGTAGGTGTGACATAAGGGAACAACTAGGTCATTGAATTCTAAAGAGATATAGCTGAGTAACAACATACAAAAGCACCAAGGTAAGAATTATTTTCAAGTAATACTTGGTATAAGAAAAATAATGGCTTCTCCAACTAGAGAAGGGAGGGTAAAAATATAACTCTTAGTGGATGTAGGTCGAAATTTAATACACCCATGTGAACACTCATGGATGCTATGCAGGATGGATATGGAGTATACCCTAACAAAAATGCCAAAGTGGTTGTCTTATGTGTTTTTCAAACTGGTGAGGAGAGTCGAGGGTTCTCGACCCTTCCAGTATTGGGAAAAAGGAAATGCGCCCGGATTAACACAAGTTCCTTCGCATCAATGTTTGAAAATAGAGGTAAGTTCTGTAAATTTAAAGGCGTAATGGTGTTTTGCAGAGATTATTTCTTTTACCATTATTTTATTCCATAATTTAACCTTTGTCTTCTTTGTTTTCCTGCCAGGACGTTCTCTGGATGTTGTACATTGGGATTGGCTTGAGGTTGGATGAAGTTTGGGTCGTGAGAGCTCCGATGGGATCGGCCCTTGTAAGACCTGGGCACCCTGGAAATCTACGATCCCTTGCGATTTCTATGGTGTGAATTTTTGAAAAGATAGAACAAATCTTTGGTTTTCTTCATTGGGAGTTACAAGGGTTTATACGAGCCCTCTTTGTTAGATGGTAAACACTTTTCGTGTTCTATTTTCTTACACCATTGATAACTGAGATAATTATTCTTTTTGTAAGCCTTCGGGAAAGAATATTTGGAAATATATAGAGTCAAATGTTTAGTTGGAAATCCTCTTTTGTTTCTAGGCCAAGGAGTCTATGTGAAAGGTTATATTACGGCCTTTGTGCTTATTGAAACCCTTACTGTGTAAATTTTAAAAGATTAGCAGTTTTACTTCTGTGTTTGATATATTGTTTGTTTATTTTGAAAATAAATCATGTATAGATTGGTTACTACTACTGCGTCTATGTTTTCAGCTTGATGTTACAAAAATGTTAAAAGAGTTCATTCGATTCTGCATTTTTGGCAAAACCCTATTTGTAATTTATATATAAACTTTGTTTGTTTAAATGGTTTGATTGGATCTTCCTCTTCATTATTTAGGTTCTGAATTTGATAAGCTTCTCGGCTGTATGAAGTGAATTTGGTAAAAAAAAATGGAAATGTGGAACTCCGAGTTTAGAACCCTTGACTAAATACATCACGACTAAATATTGAGTCTGTTTATTTAAGTTGGATGGGTTATAAATATGGGATTCGATCCCACTCTCTATTATTTGTAATATATTAAAGCACTATGGTTCTTGACCAAAGTTGCATCCTGTTTTGGTTCAAAACATTTTGGCTGGAAAAGCCGAGTAACGATCCTTACAGGATTCGATACAGACCCCTGGCTAATATTTTCTTGATTAATTTTTCATTTACAGTATATAGATATGGTAGAATGTATCTCTATTTGAACTCGATAATAATTATTGTTCAATATATGTAGATACTACTGTAAATATCAACTACATATTCTTACTCTGTACGAGATACCATTGTTCAACATTATGTTATATTACTTTACTTTTCTATGTAAATATTATGTAAATTTATATATATGAGAAATTTTTTTGAATGTGCTTAAAGAATTTAATGATAATTGTTAAATTATATATCTATAGTAACTGTCGGTGTCTGATTTTACTACTGCTAGTCTACTTGCATTCCATATACTCGATTATACTAATGTTGGTTTTTAACCAAATACAGTAGATAAAATGATACCATTTTCTTCAAAAAATAACTAAACATAGTCTATTATTCTGCTATAAAATCTGTCTAAGCCATTGATGCTCATACTGTATAAGATTGGGTGAAAAACCATAAACAAATACTACCTTTCGAATTTTTAATGAAATGAACATTGTAATTAAATATTGATAGATTATAATCATTATTTTATCTATATAAAAATACAGGCTATTTTACAGAATATGATTGTTGAATATGCATTCGAATCATTTGAACAGTTAAATAATCAACTAATAAAAAGAATAGTAAGAACTTGGTAACTTGTAGATGAAACTCAAATCCAAAGAATATTGTTCCTCCCAACCATCTCTTGAAATAGCCAAGATTGCTTGCTTCAGGACCCCCGAGCCTATTCACTGAACCACCAGAATGAAGACTAGGTATAGAAGCTATCAGTTTTTCAGAATTTACTTCAATTTGATCTATGATCTTAACTGAGAGAACAACATGTACAACATATCAATCATAGACACAATAATGCAAGCACACAAGAGACACAGAGTTTACTTGGGGAAAACCATAAAGGTTAAAAACCCCAATAAATTCCTCAGAGATAGATAGAGCAATGATACAACCCAAGCATAGGAAATAGACATCTCCTAGCAGCAGATTCTCCTCCTCCACAATTGAGCCACTCTCCAAAGAGTGTGTGATAGAATAGAATGATCAACTAGAGTGCCTCCCGCACTCTATTTATACTTGACTTGACTTTCCTAATAAGCTTTACTAGGTCGGCCTTAACGTAACCACATAACATAAAGCTTACAGGGCCGACCCCCAATAGGGTGGTCTAATAACCCTTTCACCCACATGGTCGACCCCTCGTAGGGTGGTCTAATAACCCTTTGACCCACATGACTTATACAGGGCCGACCCCAACAGAATGGTCTAATAACCCATCAAGTATAAGTTACGACACTTACAATATAAATGGTGACACTTCCTTATAGAGGAATAATAACATCTCTATAGGAATACAATATACATATATGTGAAATACATTCTGAAGTTACATATACATCAACACTCCCTCTTAGCTGGGAAGGTATTTCTCGACACAGGTCTTCTAGCACAAGTCTTCTTCTGTGGATCATCATCAGCGAATCATCGTCCTCGAATCATCTTCATCATCACTGCTGCTGCTATCTCAATCAATCTCCGATCTACTCATCATAAGAATTTCTATAGAGCCAGTCCTTTTTCATACTGGATGTAGGCCCACCACCTACAGGTCTTCATCATCACTGGCCATACTATGGAATCCTTAGGACTTATTACGTGAGTCAACAAAACCTCGAAAGAGCATCCCAAGACTGATTATGAGCACACAGCTCAACCTATCGGATATCCCAGGAACTTTTACATGCTACTACATAACCTATCCATGACCATAGAGTATCATCCTGATACTCATGATCATCGTTCACGAAACACAACCCAGATGCACATCACACAACACTTACATCTACGCCATGGGAGAACACATCTACAACCATGCTCAAATGGCCCAGCACTTATATCGCATCCATAGGAGAACACATCGACAACCATGCTCAATGGCCCCAGCACTTATATCACAGCCATGGGAGAACACATCTACAACCATGCTCAAATGGCTCCAGCACTTATATCGTAGCCATGGTAGAACACATCTACAAGCATGCTCGAATGGCCCCAGCACTTATATCGCATCCATGGGAGAACACATCTACAACCATGCTCGAATGGCCCTAAAAATTACATCATGACCATGGGAGAACACATCTTCGACCATGTCGAAAAATCCCAGCAATTATATCGCGACCATGGGAGAAAACATCTACAACCATGTCTGAAAAGCTCATGTGCATCTGTGTCTTCAAAACTCATCACACATAATCCAACTAATTATGTAATCTATCCACCTGATACATGTCATCACATATGATCATCCTGATCATCATCACTGCATCGTCCTGATGCATGTCATCCAGAGTATTGTCCTGATACTCATCACACATGATCATCCTGATCATAGTTATTGCATCATCCTGATGCATGTCATATGGAACAACATCCTGACGCTCGTCATCCATGATCATCCTAATCATACAATGCATCCACCTGATGCATACCAAGTATCTACCTGATACATATCATCATACATGATCCACCTGATCATAGAATGTATCTACCTAATACATACACACATACATGATCCACCTGATCATACAATGTATCCACCTGATATATATCAACATACATGATCTACCTGATCATACAATCGTATCCACCTGATACGATTGTATCATAGTTATTGCATCATCTTGATGCATGTCATATGGAGCAACATCCTGACGCTCGTCATCCATGATCATCCTAATAATACAATGCATCCACCTGATGCATACCAAGTATCTACCTGATACATATCATCATACATGATCCACCTGATCATATAATGTATCTACCTGATACATACACACATACATGATCCACCTAATCATACAATGTATCCACCTGATATATATCAACATACATGATCTACCTGATCATACAATCGTATCCACCTGATACATATACATATAAATGGTCCAAGCATCCAACATGATGCATATATACATACATATAAATGATCCAACTGATCATATCCAACATCCAAAATCATGCATACATACATAAATGATCCAACTGATCATATCCAACATCCAACATGATGCATATACATATACAGAGCAGTAACTGGAGCATCATCTTGATGCTCATCATCTAATGCTTACATCCATAGCCATGTTAAGGATCCTCCTTCCAACATGTTTGGAATGGCTTTAGCAAATGTCTCCATCACTTCTTCCTCGAAGTGTCATCGATCTGAAGAACACCAAGCCTCTCTCTGAAGTACTCGAACTTCACTCTCGCTAGTGGCTTCATCAGCACATCTGCAATCTGCTCATCCATCACAACATACAGAAGCTTCACTGCTCCTCTCTGCACCATATCCCTAATATAGTGATATTTGATCTCTATGTGTTTCGACCTATCGTGGAACACTGGGTTCTCAGACAGCTTCACACAACTCTGGTTGCCACAAAAGATACCAGTAGCCTCTAGCGGGAGATCAAATAGATCAGACAATAGCTTCCTAAGCCATACTGCCTCACAACTAGTTGAACAAGCTGCAACATACTCTGCTTCGGCTGTACTCAGTTCTATGCAGGACTGCTTTCTGCTAAACCAAGAGATCACACCTGATCCCATACTGAAGCAGCACCCAGTAGTGCTCTTCCTATCTGCAGCACTACTTGCCCAATCTGAATCAACATAACCCCACAAGTTAATCTTTTGATTCACATCATACTTGAGCCCTTAATCAACTGTACCCTTTAGGTACCTCAGAATATGCTTTACAGCAACTAGGCAATCACTCCTCGGACCTGTCATAAACTTGATCAATGTGTTCACCGCAAAGAAAATATCTGGTCTCGTGTTCGTGAGGTACATCAAGGACCCAATCATCTGACGATACATACTGACATCAACCGACTCAGATGAAGCATCACACAGAAGCTTTAGGTTCGATTCCATAGGTGTCGCCATGGCCTTGCAGTCCATCATCCTGAACCTCTTCAGGATCTCTACTGCATACTTCCCTTGTCTAAGGAAGATTTCATCTGCACTTTGCCACACCTCGATGCCTAGAAAGTAGTGCATCATACCCAAGTTCTTCATTCAGTAGCAAGCTTCCATTGCGTGTCGGCAATCAATCTATCCTCACCTGTAACAACCAGGTCATCCACATACAAAAGTAGTATCACTGGATATCCTTCCTCAACCTTGTAGTAAAGGTTGGAATCCGCTTTACTCTTGGTAAATCCCAAACTGGATAGAATGCCATCTATCCTACCATACCAGGTCCTGGATGCCTATCTCAAACCATATAGGGATTTCTTCAGTTTGCACACATGTGACTCTCGGTCATGTGTCTCAAACCCAAGTGGTTGCTCCACATACACTTCCTCTTCGACTACACCATTCAAGAAAGATGTCTTGACATCCATCTGGTGTATCTTCCATTTCATCATTGCAGCTAGAGCTAGTACTGATCTAATGGAAGTGTATCTTAATATAGGAGGAAAAGTCTATTCCCTCTTTTTGAGAGAAGCCACAAGCTACAAACCTTGCTTTGTATTTTTCTATGCTACCATCTGTAGCATGCTTGATTTTATAGATCCACTTGGAAGTAACAACAGACTTCCCTTCTGGTTTTGGGACTGGATCCCAACCATCATTCTTCATGTTCGACTGGTACTCCTCAATCATGGCATTCTTCCCAAATCCTAGGAACTTCAATATTTTTAATATCTTCAATAGATAACTTTGTTGTTGAACAAATGTTGTAGTCCTCCTTTTGTAGGTGATGGTATACGATCTTTCCTACAAAACAAGTTAAATTGCATGATTAGAAAACATCTCATAGTATTCAGAACAAATTCTTATACATAAATAAATATGTCATACAGTCATGCAATTATCTTAGCCAATGCTTCAATACAACATTTATCCATATCCCATAAGTTTCTAGATGCCTTCCAATCTCTACGAGAACATTATTAAGAGTGTGCACAAATCCCAACATGTCAGCAAAGAGGATTCATTCTAGATAAGTAGCAATGGAATGTTGTACAGTGCCATAGGCCACTTACGCATGTATATTAGTAGTATACTATTCATCAATGCAACTTTTCTAATATGCACAACCTAATTCTAGGAACATCAGTATGTACATTATTGAACAATATTATTTAAACAATCAAATATGCAAGAAATGATAATTCAAATACTTATCTTTGTTTGTTTGTTGGGTGGACTCCCTCTGAATCTTTGCAACTCCATTCTGATGTGGATTGTGAGAAGTGGTCGACTCCCTCTGAATATACAGAAACTACTGGAGTGTGCTCCCTCTTGATCTTTGCTTCCTAAATTACCTGTCCTTGAACTTATATCCATCCTCGATCACTATGCATGCTTACAAGTATCATTATTTTGATATCGTCAAGATCTCATACATTTATAAGTATATTCTCAATACTATCAAAACACAATTATCTTAAGCATGTATAGTCATGATCATTTCAAACACAGATAATAAACATTATTATTCAAGGTTTTAGGGAAGACTTCTTTTACTCATGCATATTCTTATTTGATCATAGGACTCTTCTGGTTAGTCAAATCACCAATCAAGATAAGAGACATAATATGCATAAACCCTTTATTACTTACATTTATAACTTTATGGATAAAGATAACCAATCATACCAAGTATACTTATATAATGGATCCTAACACAAGGTAAGATTCTAACTTGATATAGGAAAAACATACCTGGATTACTATGTTAGCTAGTTATGTCTAACATACCCGCATGATGTCTTCTGGTTCTCTTTAATGACTTGTGCTAGTAACCTGCATGTCTCATAAGTTAACCATTGTAGAACCAAGTTATACATACCTCGTAAGTAGATCTACTATGTGATCCATGACAATGGATGAATCTTTGTCTTTATGTCACCATGATCATATGTTCTTGAAGTAGAACATGATTTGTCTTTCTTGGTGTTCCTTTCATGTTAGCCAACAACATAAACCTCATACAACATCACAATGCATTAGTACAATCATAAGTGTTAAAACCTTAATCAATGAATATCTTCTATCATGTATTCATAATTTTATTAAGGTGATATTAACCGTAATGATATGAAGACAAACATATCTTAAACTTAACCATGAACATAATTTGAAACATACCTGTAAGTCATACCTGTCGAGATTGCTTGTAATCTTCTTATGTAAGGCCTTAGCCTCATATCCCTCTGAAATAACAACGTCTTCACTTATGCAGGTGACCAATCCATTCTCTTGTAGGATTAAGCCAATCCATTTGATTTGTAGGAACTGGATCTGGAGATGGATTGGGGTTTGTTAGAGAAACCCTAAAAATTCAAACTTTGAATTTCAAACTTCTAAATGGATAGAAAGATGCACCTTGATGAGCTAATGAAGCCGGTATATTCAGAATTTGAAAACTGCAAAGTTTCACCCCTCAAATTTGCCTTTGAAACTTTTGGATTCACTAGACATGACCCCGAACTAGGGTTTGATAAAGCCCACCCTTATTCCCAATCAAAAGTTTCGATCCAAAGCTCTAAGCATTTATTTTTCTGAGGAGCTTCCAGCCGTGGTCATAGATTTAAAAAATTTCCATTTTTGCAGAAGCCCTAATTTTCCACTTTTCCGATCAAAGTCCTGAACTAGGGTCTGATCAAGCCTGGCCTTCTGCCCAACCAAAAATTCTGATTTGGTCTCTAAATTTTGATTTTGATGAGTAGCATTCACTCTTGGTCTCCGATTACAAAAATTTCATCTTTCTCCGAAACCCTAAATTGTTGAAGCCATGAATGAAGGTGTAAAAATTAATTCTGTTTTGAAAGAAATATGTACCTGATTGTTTATGGTGTAACTCCAAAATTTCTGCTCCACAGGGTCTAAAACTTCTACCTGAGGTATCCCGACCTGTTATCTTTCCAACCATATAGTTCTGACCTCAATTGGATTCTCTCATAGAGATTTATTCGAAGTTTCGCAACATGACCTGTTTATCAGATAAAACAGGAGAGCGAACTTGTACGACATGCCACATGTCACTGGTTCCGTTTTGGCCTCTAACAAAGTCACTTGAGAAATTGCAGTTTGTGCACTACCTCTCACGTTTTATGAAATTTCATTTGGAGCTTCCTAGCCCAAGTTATGACCTTTTTTCCTAGGTCACCTATTTATGACTCATATCTAGAAGAGGCAGAAACCCTAGATTGTACAGATCATAAAACACAAAGAACAATGAATTAGAAGTTTTCCTTTGGACACAAGGTACATGGGGATCTGATATTCGATCTGTACAATTTTCAGATCCAAAAAATTTGCCAAAATGGATTTATAGCGAAAGTGCTACGATGACTGGTTTTTTCTATATCAATCCCAAGCATCGCAAGTGAAACAAGTGTCATACATGCCATTCCCTGCCTTCTTTCAGGCTAGCTCTAATACCATGTTAGTTTTTTAGAATTTAATTCAATCTGATTTAGGATATTAACTGAGAAAACAACATGTACAACATATCTACAGCATATCAATCATGGACACAATAATGCAATCACTCAAGAGACAAAGAGTTTACTTGGGGAAAACGATAAAGGTGAAAAACCCCAATAACTTCCTCAGAGATAGATAGAGAAATGATACAACCCAAGCATAAGAGATAGACATCTCCTAGCAGCAGTTTCTCCTCCTTCACAAGTGCGCCACTCTCCAAAGAGTGTGTGAGAGAATAGAATGATCAAATAGAGTGCCTCCCGCACTCTATTTATACTTGACTCAACTTGCCTAATAACATTTACTAGGTCGGCCTTAACTTAACCACATAACATAAAGCTGACTAAGCCAAACCCCAATAGGGTGGTCTAATAACCCTTTGACCCACATGGCTAACCCCCAATAGGGTGGTTTAATAACTGTTGATGTATATGTAACTTCGGAATGTATTTCACATATATGTATATTGTATTCCTATAGAGATGGTATTATTCCTCTATAAGGAAGTGTCGTCATTTATATTGTAAGTGTCGTAACTTATACTTGATGGGTTATTAGACCACCTTGTTTGGGGTCGGCCCTGTATAAGTCATGTGGGTCAAAGGGTTATTAGACCACCCTATTGGGGGTCGGCCATGTGGGTCAAAGGGTTATTAGACCACCCTATTGGGGGTCGGCCCACTCAGCATTATGTTATGTGGTTAAGTTCGAGCCTACATGAGTTAGGTAAAAAGGCAAGTCAAGTCAAGTATAAATAGAGTGCGGGAGTCACTCTATTTACTCACTCACTTCTTACACATGCTCTCAAGGAGGAGAGGCGCACTTATGGAGGAGGAGGATTGCTGCTAGGTTATGGCTATCTCTATTGGTTGGTTGTATCATTGCTCTATCTATCTCTGAGGAAGTTATTGGGGTTTTTCACCTTTATGGTTTTCCCCAAGTAAATCTCTGTGTCTCTTGTGTGCTTGCATTATTGTCTCCATGATTGATATGCTGTAGATATGCTGTACATGTTGTTCTCTCAGTTAAGATCCTAGATCATATTGAAGTAAATTCAGAAAATTTAACATGGTATCAGAGCTAGCCTGAAAGAAGGCATGATATGGCATGTATGACACTTGTTGCACTTACGATGCTAGGGCTTGATATAGCAAAAACCAGTCATCGTAGCACTTTCGCTATAAATCCGTTTTGGCGAAGTTTTCGGATCTAACATTGTTACAGGCCGAAGCTCAGATCTCCAGGTATCTTGTGTCCAAAGGACAACCTCTAATTCGTTGTACTTTGTGATTTATGATCTGTACAATATAGGGTTTCTGCCTCTTCCAGATCTGAGTCAAAATCAGGTGACCTTGGGAAAAAGGTCATATCTTGGGATAGGAAGCTCCAAATGAAATTTCGTAAAAAGTGACAGATAGTACACAGTCTTTACTATCTCAGAAAACGTTTTCAGAGGCCGAAGTTGAACCAGTGACACGTGGCATGCCGTACAAGTTCACTCTCCTGTTTTATCCCAAAACAGGTCACGTTGCGACATTTGGCATAACTCTCTCTCAAAGAGTCCAATGGAGGTCAGACCTGTCAGGATGGAAAGGTAACAGGCGTAGCTATCTCAAAAAACTTTTTCAGAGGCCGAAGTTAAAACAGTGACACGTGGCATGCCGTACAAGTTCGCTCTCCTGTTTTATCCCAAAACAGGTCACGTTGCGACATTTGGCATAACTCTCTCTCAGAGAATCCAATTGAGGTCAGACCTGTCAGGATGGAAAGATAACAGGTCAGGCTATCTCAGGAAATGTTTTCAGACCCCGTGGATCAAAAATTTCAGAGTTACACCAGAAACAATCAGGTACATATTTCTGTCAAAACAGAATTATTTTTGGTACCTTCATTCATGGCTTCCGGAATTTAGGGCTTTGGAGAAAGTTGGAATTTTTGTAAACGGAGACCACGGATGGATGCTACTCATCAAAATAGAAATTTAGAGACCAATATCAGAATTTTTGGTTGGGCAAAAGCCGGGCTTGATTAGACCCTAGTTCGGGACTTTGATCAGAAAAGTGGAAAATTAGGGCTTCTGTAAAAATGGGAATTTTTGAAATCTGTGACCACGGCTGGAAGCTCCTTAGAAAAATAGAAGCTTAGAGATTTGGATCAAACATTTTGATGGGGAAAAAGAGTGGGCTTCATCAAACCCCAGTTCAGGGTCACGTCCAGTGAATCCGGAAGTGTCAAAGGCAAAATTGAGGAGTGAAACTTTGCAGTTTTCAAATTCTGAATATACCAGTTTGATCAGCTCATCAAGGTGCATATTTCTATCCTTTCGGAAGTTTGAAATTCAAAGTTTGAATTTTTGGGGTTTCTCTGATAAACCCATATCCAGCTCCAGGTACAGTTCTTGCAAATCAAGTGGATTGGGTTAATCCTAGAAGAATATGGATTGATCATCTGCATGAGTGAAGAAGTTCATGTTTCAGAGGGAGATGAGGCTAAGGCCTTACATAAGAAGATTACAAGCGATCTCGACAGGTATGACTCATCGAGGTATGTTTCGATATTTGTCCATGATTAAGTTTATGGTTTATGGTATGTTTGTCTTCATGTTATTACGGTTAGTACAATTTTTATTTTAGATTTGTTGTATCACCTTAACAAAATTATGAATGCATGATAGAAGATATTCATTGGTTAGGGTGTTGACACTTATGATTGTACTAATGCATTATGGTGTTGTATGAGGTTTATGTTGTCTACTAACATGAAAGGTACACCAAGAAAGACAAATCATGTTCCAGTTCAAGAACATATGATCATGATGACATGAGGACAAAGATTCATCCATTGTCATGGATCTCATAGAAGATCCATTTATGAGGTATGTATAACTTGGTTTTGTAATAGTTAACCTATGAGATATACAGGTTACTAGCACAAGTCATTGAAGAAGAACAAGAAGACATCATGTGAGTATGTTAGACATAAATAGCTAGCATGCTAATCCAAGTATGTTTTTCCTATATCAAGATAAAATCCTACCTTGTGTTAGGATCTTATACTGTTGTTGATAATGATTATTCATGAAGTCATAGGTTCGAATAATCATAATTGTATGAATATTATGTTTCTTACCATAATTGATGATATGACTAACCAGAAGAATCATGATGGTATAGGTTTGAATAATCACTTTTTATATCTCTTATCTTGATTGATGATTCAACTAATCTGAAGAGTCATAGGTTTGAGTAATTACAGGTTTAGACATGTTATGTTTCTTATGATTTGACTAACCATAAGAATCCTACATAAACCTTGAATGCTAATGATTATTATTTCTGTTTGAAATGATCATGACTATACATGCTTGAGATTATTGTGTTTTAATAGTATACTAATGAATGTATGATTTTATATGAGATCACAAGGATAACACATTCATGATACTAATAAGCATGCATAGGGACCAAGGATGAATATGAGATTCAAGAACAGGTAATCCAGGAAGCAAAGATCAAGAGGGAGTACATTCCAGTGGTTTATGCAAGGATGCAGATATTCAAAGGGAGTTGACCATCTCTCTACATCCCACAACAGAAAGGTGTAGAAGAAGCTACTTCAGATTAGGACTCCAGCAGCTCCTGCAAGGAAGCGAAGACTCAGAGGGAGTCGACCCAACGAACAAACAAAGATAAGTATTTGAATTGTCATTTCTTAAATAATACTGTTCAATAATGTATATATTGATGTTCCTAGAATTAGGTTGTGTATTATGCATATTAGAATAATAGCATTGATGAACAGTATACTCCTAATATGCATAGGTAAGTGGCCTATGGCACTGTACAACATTCCATTGCTACTTATCTAGAATGAAACCTCTTTGCTGACATGTTGGGAGTTGTGCACACTCTTAACAATGTTCTAGTAGAGATTGGAAGGCATCTAGAAAGTTACGGGATATGGATAAATGTTGTATTGAAGCATTGGCTAAGATAATTGCATGACTGTATGACATATTTATTTATGTGTAAGAATTTGTTCTGAAAACTATGAGATGTTTTCTAATCATGCAATTTAACTTGTTGTGTAGGAAAGATCGTATGCCATCTCCTACAAAAGAAGAACCACAACATTTGTTCCAGCAACAAAGATATTTATTGAAGATATTGAAGATATTGAAGTTCCCAGGATCTGGGATGAAGAAATGAAATGCCATGATCCGTCGATCATGAAGAATGATATTTGGGATGTAATCCCAAGACATGAAGGGAAGTTTGCTATGAATTCCAAATAGAACTATCAGATCAAGCATGTTGCAGATGGCAGCATTGAGAAATACAAAAGTGATGAAATAGAAGATGCACCAGATGGATTTCAAGACAGCATGGTGTAGTCATATATGTGTGCAGAACTTGGTATGGTAGGATAGACATCTTTCTATCCAGTTTGGTCTTTACCAAGAGTGAAGATAGATTGATTGCCGACACGCAGCGGAAGCTTGCTTCCAAGTTCGAGATGAAGAACTTGGGGATGATGCACTATTTGTTTTTGGCATGGAGGTGTGGCAGAGTGCAGATGGAATCTTCCTTGGACAAGGGAAGTATGCAGTAGAAATCTTGAAGAGGTTCGGAATGATAGATTGCAAGGCAATGGCCACACCGATGGCATCGAATCTGAAGCTTCTATGTGATGCTTCATCTGAGCCGGTTGATTTCTCTCTGTATCGTCAGATGATTGGGTCCTTGATGTACCTGACGACCAGACATTTGCTTTGCTGTGAACACATTGAGCCAGTTCCTGACGGATCCAAGGAGTGTTCACCTGGTTGCTGTAAAGCATGTTCTGAGGTACCTGAAGGGTACAGTGGATTATGGGCTCAGGTATGAGGCGAATCAAAAGTTTAACCTGCAGGGTTATGTTGATTCAGATTGGGCTGGCAGTGCTGCAGACAGGAAGAGCACATCTGGGTGTTACTTCAGTATGGGATCAGGTGTGATCTCTTGGTTTAGCAGGAAGCAGTCCTGCGTAGCACTGAGTACAGCTGAGGCAGAGTATGTTGCAGCCTGTTCAACTAGTTGTGAGGCAGTATGGCTACGGAAGCTACTGTCTGAGTTATTTGATCTCCCGTTGGAAGCTACTGGTATCTTCTGTGATAACCAGAGTTGTGTGAAGCTGTCCGAGAACCCAGTGTTTCATGACAGGTCGAAACACATAGAGATCAAATACCACTATATCAGGGATATGGTGCAGAGAGGAGCTGTGAAGCTCCTGTATGTTGCGACGGACGAGCAGATTGTAGATGTGCTGACGAAGCCACTAGCCAGGGTGAAGTTCGAGTACTTCAGAGAGAGGCTTGGCATTCTTCAGATCGAGGACACTTCGAGGAAGAAGTGATGGACACATTTGCTGAAGCCATTCCAAGCATGTTGGAAGGAGGATCCTTCACATGGCTGTGGATGTAAGCGCTGGATGATGAACATCAGGATGATGTTCTAGTTTCTGCTGGATATGATCAGTTGGATCATTTTATGTATGTATGTATGCATCATGTTGGATGCTTGGACCATGTATCTGTATATGTATCAGGTGGATACATTGTATGATCAGGTGGATCATGTATGGTGATATATATATCATATGTTTTGTATTTGTATCAGGTGGATACATTGATGATCAGGAGGATCATGTATGATGATATGTATCAGGTAGATACTTGGCATGCAGCAGAATGTTGCATTGATGATCAGGATGATCACAGATGACATACAGCAGGATGTTGCATTGATGATCAGGATGATCACAGATGACATACAGCAGGATGTTGCATTGATGATCAGGATGATCATAGATGACGAGCTTCAGGATGTTGCTCCAGATGACATGCAGCAGGATGTTGCATTGATGATCAGGATGATCATAGATGACGAGCTTCAGGATGTTGCTCCAGATGACATGCAACAGGATGTTGCAGTGATGATCAGGACGATCATAGATGACGAGCTTCAGGATGTTGCTCCAGATGACATGCAGCAGGATGTTGCATTGATGATCAGGATGATCATAGATGACGAGCTTCAGGATGTTGCTCTAGATGACATGCAGCAGGATGTTGCAGTGATGATCAGGATGATCATAGATGACGAGCTTCAGGATGTTGCTCCAGATGACATGCAGCAGGACGTTGCAGTGATGATGATCAGGATGATCATGGATACATCAGGATGATGTATGGTGAGTATCAGGTTGATACTCTGTGGCCGTGGATCAGGTTGTGCAGATGAGCATGTAATTCGTTGCCCTGGGATATTTGCAGATGGTCTTGCGAGGTTTTTCCTATGGCATGTAATTCGTTGCCCTGGGACATCTGGCAAATGCTCTTTCGAGGTTTTGCTCTGGGAGGACATGTAATTCGTTGCCCTGGGAGATCTGCAGATAGTCTTGCGAGGTTTTTCCTATGGCATGTAATTCGTTGCCCTGGGATATCTGGCAGATGCTCTTGCGAGGTTTTGTCCTATGGCATGTAATTCGTTTCTCTGGGAGATCCGATAGGTTGGGCTGTGTGCCCGTAATCAGTCCTGGGATGCTCTTGCGAGGTTTTGCCATGACCACATGTAATTCGTTGCCCTGGGAGATCCTATAGGTAGAGCTGTGTGCTCGTAACAGCCTGGGATGCTCTTGCGAGGTTTTGTGGTGAGGTCACATGTAATTCGTTGCCCTGGGAGATCCTATAGGTAGAGCTTTGTGCTCGTAACAGCCTGGGATGCTCTTGCGAGGTTTTGTGACGCACGTAAAAGTCCTGAGGATTCCACAGTATGGCCAGTGATGACGAAGACCTGCAGGTGGTGGGCCTACATCCAGTATGAAAAAGGACTGGCTCTGTAGAACTTCCTATGACGAGTAGATTCAGAGATTGATTGAGATAGCAGCAGCAGTGACGATGATGATGACTCGATGACGATTATCTAGTGACGATGATCCAGAGAAGATGACTTGTGCTAGAAGAACTGTGCTGAGAAATACCTTCCTAGTTAAGAGGGAGTGTTGATGTATATGTAACTTCAGAATGTATTTCACATATATGTATATTGTATTCCTATAGAGATGGTATTATTCCTCTATAAGGAAGTGTCGTCATTTATATTGTAAGTGTCGTAACTTATACTTGATGGGTTATTAGACCACCTTGTTTGGGGTCGGCCCTGTATAAGTCATGTGGGTCAAAGGGTTATTAGACCACCCTATTGGGGGTCAGCCATGTGGGTCAAAGGGTTATTAGACCACCCTATTGGGGGTCGGCCCACTCAGCATTATGTTATGTGGTTAAGTTCGAGCCTACATGAGTTAGGTAAAAAGGCAAGTCAAGTCAAGTATAAATAGAGTGCGGGAGTCACTCTATTTACTCACTCACTTCTTACACATGCTCTCAAGGAGGAGAGGCGCACTTATGGAGGAGGAGGATTGCTGCTAGGTTATGGCTATCTCTATTGGTTGGTTGTATCATTGCTCTATCTATCTCTGAGGAAGTTATTGGGGTTTTTCACCTTTATGGTTTTCCCCAAGTAAATCTATGTGTCTCTTGTGTGCTTGCATTATTGTCTCCATGATTGATATGCTGTAGATATGCTGTACATGTTGTTCTCTCAGTTAAGATCCTAGATCATATTGAAGTAAATTCAGAAAATTTAACAATAACCCTTTGACCCACATGACTTATACAGGGTCGACCCCAACAAGGTGGTCTAATAACCCATCAAGTATAAGTTACAACACTTACAATATAAATGGCGACACTTCCATATAGAGGAATAATAACATCTCTATAGGTATACAATATACATATATGTGAAATACATTCTGAAGTTACATATACATCAACAGAAGCTTATTATGTTCTCTCTATAACTTAGCAATCAAAATTGCAAACAAACTGCCATCAATCTCACTTTAGCCTCCCCTCATTGAATACCCTCTTGTGTGCTTAACTTTTCAGTATGCAATAAATCCACAAGGTTCTAATGTGTGAGCCTCCTATTGAATCAATAGATATATGCTTTCCTAGGTCTTTGGGTCAGTTTTTGAATTAAATGAGGCACCTGCTCAGTTCCTCCTTTCTTGGGAACATGACCACAAGTTTAGGGAAGATGCCTCCTGCATCAACTAGAAAGTGAATGTTGTTGCTACCATTTGTCATTTTTTCCTTCTACACCAAATTATTCCTTCTAGTGGGTCAGTGAACACTCTTCAACAATCCTCTTTGGATAGGTGTCTCTTCTTTTATTTATTAAATAATAAAATATTCAATTACAGTCATCTTTGACCATCTTTGGTCAACAAAATAAAAATTTACAATAACTTTTAAGATAATGTTTTTCCACAACATAAAATGCTTTTAGTTCTAGGTGGCTTACAAACACCCCCTCTTAAGTTCAACATCTTCCTCGATGTTGCTTAAGTATCCTCTGATTCTTCCTAAAACAAAATTGGATATGCTTCCTCAATATGACTCTCCAATTCCCAGATTGCTTCATCTAGACTAAGGTGCTTCCATTGCACCTTTACCTGTCCAATGGTGGGATTCTGGAGTAAAATTTCTCTCCTGTCTAGGATACAATCTAGTTCCACCTAAAAATATCCTTCTGGTTCTACCTGGATAACATTCCAATCAATTACATGAGTAGCATCATGTACATATTTTTTTAATATAGAAATATGAAACACGTTCTGTACTTTAAGATTAGGTGGCCAATCTAACTGGTAAGCCATTAGTACAACTCTTGACAATATATCAAATGGTCCACAATACTTGGGTGTTAATTTAGCACAACTCCCCACCTTAAAAGAGTTTTTTTCTGGGTTTTACCTTGAAAAAGACATGCTCACCTACTTGGAATTCTTTCTGAGTTCTTTTAAGGTCTGCATGACTCTTCTACCTGTCTTGTGCAATTTTTAGATTGCTTTGTACATGTTTCACCGTTAGTTCTATTTCTTTCAACAATTCATGTCCTAACATTAATCTATCGACCAGATTCCTCCATGAAATGGGAGTATTACACTTCCGACCATACAATATTTCAAAAAGTCTAAGTTTAGCTGAAGCTTGATAATGATTGTTATAAGCAAACTTGACTAAGTCCAAATATTCTTCCCATTTGCTTGGTTGATCCCTAACATACATATTGAGTATATCTTCTAAAACTTGATTTATTCTTACAGTTTGTCCATCTATTTGAGGTTGATAAGCTGAACTGAAATTTAATTTAGTGTCCAAACCTTTAAACAATGACTTCTAGAAATTACCAATAAACTTAGAATCTCTATCAGAAATTATTACCTTAGGAATTCCATGCAAACGAAAAACTTCTTTCATAAAGACATCAGCGATATTAACAGCCTTATAAGTAGATTTAACAGGTATAAAGTGAGCTTCCTTGCTAAGTTTATCTACTACAACCATCACATAATCATTTTGCTTTTTATTTTTAGGCAGTCCTTTTATAAAATCTATGTTGATAATTTCCCATTTCCAATTTGGGATTCCTAATGGATGCAATAAACATGTTGGGTGTTGATGCTCGGCTTTAACCCGCTGAAATTCAATACACCTAGCTATATATTTAGCTACTTCATTCTTCATGTTAGGCCAAAAATAATCTTTTCTTAGCATTGTTATCATCTTTTGGTAACCGAGATGTACTAAGTAAGGACTCTTATGTACTCCATTTAAGATCAGTAATTATTTCTATTACATTAGGTACATATAATCTGTTTTTATATAGCATTAAACCATTTTCATTCAAACTAAAATCTATTTTTACATTTTCAGATTCGTTTTCTGCAACTTTTTCTTTTAAATTTTGATAATTTTTATCCATTTTTATTCCATCTTCAAACTTATCTTCCAAATCTTTTTTGTAGATGCTAACATCGGCTATAAAATTTAGTCTTGCATTTATGCTTAAAGCATCAACCACCTTGTTCTCCTTCCCTTTTATATGTTTGATTTCAAAATCATATTCTCTAATGAAAGCTAACCATCTTGTTTTCGTAGCGTTTAGATTTTGTTGATCAAAGAAATATTTTAGTCATTAATAAAAATCTTCTACCGATTAGATGATAGCGCCACATTTTCAAGGCATGAATTACGGCAACCAACTCTAAATCGTAAGTAGCATAATTCTTTTCATGTATTTTCAACTTTCTTGATTCATATTCTATTACATGGCCTTCTTGAGTTAAAAATACACCTAAGCCTTCATTGCATGCATCGGTGCATACAATGAAGTCTTTGTGTGGATCTGTTATTTTCAATATGGGTGCAGTAGTTAATAATTCTTTTAACTTTTGAAAGCTTTCTTCACATTTTAAATCCCATACAAATCTTTTTCCCTTTATCTATAATGATGTTATAGGACTCATTATTCACGAAATTCCTTCTATGAATTTTCGGTAATAACCAGTAATTTCCATGAATGATCGCACACTTGCTACATCCTTAGGGACATGCAATTCATTTATCACTCTTATTTTATTTGGGTCAACTGAGATTCCTTCTTTGGATATCACATGACCTAAACATTGTATCCTATCTTTAAAGAATTCGCATCTACTGAATTTAGGATATAATTTATGTTCGCTTCGAACTTCTAATATTATCTGCAAATGTTCATCATGTTCTTCCTTTGTTTTTGAATAAATCAGTATGTCATCGATGAAAACAATTACGAATTTATACAAATATTTATTTAAGACATTGTTCATTAAACACATAAAAGTTGCTAGGGCATTCGTTAGCCCAAAATGAATAACTACAAACTTATAATGCCCGTAACGAGTTCTAAATGCATTTTTAAATATGCCTTTGTCTTTAATTTTGACTTGATGATATCCAGATCTCAAGTCTATCTTTGAAAATATCGTTTCCCCATGAAGTTGATAAAACAGATCATCTATGTGGGGTAATGGATATCTGTTTTTAATTTTCATCTTGTTTAACTGACGATAATCTATTCAAAGGTGTAAGGTACCGTCTTTCATTTTAACAAATATGGAAGGTGCTCCCCAAGGTAATACACTCGGTCTCATATAATTTTTATCTATTAACTCCTTCAATTGTAGTTTTAACTCATTAAGTTCTAGGATATTCATCTGGCAAGGAGCCTTTGAGTTTGGTACAGATCCGGGTACCAACTCAATAGTAAAATCCAATTCGCTTTTCGGAGGTAATCCTGGAATCTCTTCTCGGAATATATCTGAATATTATTTTAAGATTGCTATGTCTGCAAATTTTAATTTATCTTCTTTATTCATGTGTTCATTATTCATTACATGTACAACAAAAACTTTACAGCCTTTATGTATAGACTTTTTCATTTGTAAGGCTCAAAATCTGTCTAACTGAAACCTTCCTAAGAATTCCTTTCACTATGATAGTTTATCCTTTTTCATTTAAGCATGTAAATGTTTTCTCAAAACAATTTAAAACTACTCTGTGTTTTTCCAACCAATCCATATCTATTAAAACATTATAAGACCCTAGAGGTAACACATTCAATTTCAATTGAGTTTTTAATTGACTCATAAACATTTCACAATCTTTAACATAGCTAACTACCTTTGTCTTAGTTCTTGTATCTAACTGTACCAGCCAAGGATTTTAAAACTTATTCACATGCAAATTACAACTTTCTACTATACTAGGTGACCCTTAGCTTAGGCTTGCACCTGGATCTGTTAAAATAGAAATTGGTTTGTTCTTTAGCATACCTTTGATCTCAACCATAGATGTCTGGTGATCATCCCGTCGGTTCTCCAATGTTGCATTAATTTTGGGCATCTCTTTTGCTATATCACCAACAGTTGCTTCTTCCTGTACTGCATGCACATTGCTAAGATTTCTTTTTCTATTAGGACAATTTGTTGCATAATGAGGTCCTTGACATTCCTAGCATTTTACAGGTTCTCTTTGTTCAGTATTTTCAACATATGTATTAGGTATGTCTCTGTTCTTTACTATTGAAAAATTATGTTGCGTATTACCCTTAAATTTTGTCCCTTGATAATTGAGTTTTTATTTTTGCTTTGTTCATAACAAAAAACAACCTTCCTCATTGCTTCTTCAAGGGTTTTTGGATTATAATATTCAATTATGTCCTTAAAGGTAAGAGGTAAGCAACTTAGAAACCTATGTGTCTTGGGAATTTCATCAATGATATAAGGTACATATCGTAATAAATTTAAAAATTTACTACTTAGTTCCTTCATCGACATTGAACCTAGCTTCAAATCATAAAATTCCTTAGCCCTTTCCTCATAATATTGTTCAAACAAAAATTTCCTCTTACTAGTATTTTTTAAAGGTCCTCCACGTTACATATTTTTCCATAATTTTTTTCACTCTTTTTATGTCCTGCCACCAAATATCATCTTTTCCAGCTAAGTTGTAAATAGCCATTTTTGCTTTTAGACTGTCTGAATAATTATAAATTTGAAAATACTTTTTCATCCTAGATAGCGATGCCTCCCCTTCTTCTCATTTTTCTACCTCGCTATTAAACAAGGGTGGCTTTATCTTTTTAAATTCTCCTAAGATTTCTTCATAATATTTATATTTTATCTCCTTAGGGCTGCTATCACTACTTTCACTTGAATCATTGCATTTCTCTCTATGTGGCTTAACACAATTTTATGTGGAGGAATTACTTTCATTATCATAAAATTTTAACTTTTTTCCTTTATGTTTGTAAGATATAGTTCCAAATTCAGATTCAAATTCTTTCCTTTTATCGTTCTCTTCATTATGTAATTTACTCAGCAATACATGATTTAATTCTTCTTGTGCCCTCATAGTTCTTTCGTTATCTTCCTTAAGATTTTGTATTTCGACTTTTAAGTCTGTCACAGTTTGGAGTAATTCAGATGAGTTATTATTTCTATCATTATTCAGTTCCACATATATATTATCATTATTAACATGTTCTTGTTCATGAATGTGATGTGTTCCATCTTCGGCATATGCCTCTACTCCTTCCATTTCCTACAAAATAAAAATTTATATTTATGTACAGAAACAATTTAAACATAATTTTGTATTTTTGTTTTCCTGTTTTATATGGAATGCGCAAGTTGAGCCAATTTTCAGGCCTAGTGTTAGTAGCTGCGCTCTGATACAACATGTAACAACTCAAAAATTCCATTAATAAAAGAAATTGTTACAACGTTAGAAATTGATTTAAGACCTAACAAGTCTACACATAGCTTTCATGAATTCCAATGACCCTACATTTTAGTTATAAACTTATGACTTAGCCTATATTATCTAAATGAGTTTGATGTAATATGATACTTTTTATTTTGCAAAGGGAAACTCCATTAATTATCTGTGTACTACTATGCTAGCCTACAGGTTGTAAACCTTAAAATATATCACTTGCTTCATATTTTGATGTATTATGTCGGCCTTGATGCATGTTACAGTTTGTATAGTTGTCTTGTATTAGTAAGGTGATGCCTTTGTCATGTTTACATTTTAAGATCTCAGCTTAAAGTCACTTTGATTGATATTAGGGTTTTACGTGACCTATGGTCTTACTTAGATTCTTAAAAGCTAAAGTAGGTTAAAATTCTTGTTTGCAGGTGTGACATAAGGGAACAACTAGGTCATTGAATTCTGAATAGATCTAGGTGAGTAACAACATACAAAAGAACCAAGGTAAGAAGTATCTTAAGGTAAGACTTGGTATACGAAAAATAATGGCTTCTCCAACTATAGAAGGGAGGGTAAAAATCTAACTCTTAGTCGAGGCAGGTTGAAAGTTAATACACCCATGTGAACACTCGTGGGTGCTATCCAAGATAGATATGGAGTATAGCCTAACACTCATGCCAAAGTGGTTGTTGTAATGTCCCTAAAATAGAAAAAATAATAAAAACAATTCCGATACGGCAATAAGAATATGATGATTAGTAAATTAACTTCAGTACTGACAGAAAACACTACACCGATACTTGTTCATGGCATTTAGAGAGTTTCGAATTCCTAAGCAACATGATCTTACTAGTTTTTATTCCTTCTCTTTTTGCGGAAGCGATGTGTTAAGTAGAAAACGTAGTTTTGTCGCAAGTATACAAATGCTAGAATAATTACAACAAGAAACTCCTACTTACTATTTTAAGAAGTCATGTGCATATTTATAAAAGTTTGACTGGTACTCCAGGTGTGATGGACCTTGTTGATGGGAATTGTGGACCATGATGAATACTGAGGTTTACAAATAGGGAGAGAACCCCCCCCCCCCCGGCAGGGCTGCCGAGAGGTAAGGGTAAACTTGGCAGTTCTGGGCTTACTTAGCGTTTTGATAACATATTGGTTTTATGTTTGCATTGCAGGTGCCACCCTAATGAACCTACCAATATGTCAACTTAGGATTGGAAAGTAATGTCTAAAATGTCTTAAAGGAAAGAGGCTATGGTGTGCATGCTACGGTAAAAACCTTGATAATGCATGTTTTGAAATCCATTACTCCGTTGATTCCTTTGCCACCTTCTACTACAGCTCTTGGAAATAAATCAAACTTCATTAAAAGAGTCGTGGGTGAAGTATAACTGCTCCCTATAGTATTATTGCGTCGTAAATCTAGCTAGATGGAGGGTTTCGATACTTGGGGTTTTACAACCTGCAAACATTGCTCTGTGATTTCATGTTGTCTTGGCTCAGTCCTGCGTTGCACTTTCTTCTGGTGTGGCTTTGTTCCCTGACTTGAGCTATGCTCATGGTCAGTGCACCTAAAATTCACTCAGCTAAAGGGGTGAAAAAATATGTACTTGGTTCAGGTAACGGTCCCTTCTGCGCTTGTAAACCCTTGTTGCTTACTGTTGATTTTATCCATTATTTGATGTGTAATGCAACGTTTAACCATTTCGTTTATGTTGTAGTGGCAAGTAGTGGTTTCATTCATCCCGCGTGGATTAATGAGTGTGCTTATGATGTACGATGAAAGGGCATTGGAAATGGTAAGTCCGGTTAACCATCCACGTTGCCCCTTTCCTCTTGCAACTATGACGGGTGTTCTGGGTATTTTGGTTGTGGGAGACTTAAAGTAGCCATTTGGCTTACTGGTTTGCTACGGAGTCTTGTAGGGTCTCCTTTGGATAGACCCTGGATGAAATGTATTTATTTTAAATGGGGAAAACGACTTTATCACTTGAGGGTTTACTATTTTGGAAGTGTTGTTTGGACCATTCAGCTCTATGGAGAACCTAAGCTATTTGTAAAGGGATATTAAACTCATAATGTGAAGCCTGGGTTTACGTTTTCTATATGAATCTCTGAACATGAAGTAGCATTATAGAATCTCTACAAGATTTACTATGTGGCTTGCATCTATCTCGTCTCTGTATTTTCTTTAAGGAGTAAGAGAAGTAATTTGTATTTTAATCTTTTGCTTGTAGCGTCGTTGCTTCTATCCTATAGGTGACTAGTTTGTGCTTTGAAATGAAGCTTCTGTGTTGCTGATGTTTGTGGTTCTTCTGTCTAAGATCTAGTTTACCCAAGGGTAGATTTTGTGTTTCAAACTAATCTAGCACAATTTCTATGATGTCATTGGTGGGATTCGACCTCTTGTTCTGCAGCTTGATGTGTTGTAACAAACGTAATTAATTGTTTTGCTGTGATAAATAGAGGGTAGGATGAATGAGACAAGTCATAGCCTACATAATGATTTGCTTACGTTTCTATTTCTAGAAACCTTAATTCGTTGAACCCTTGCTATCATTTTAATACTTTGCGTGAGAAGGGGCTTGTGATTTCAATGCTAAGTATCGGGTACTTTGTAATAGCAAGTATTCATAGAATCGATAAAGATATTCAACCTTCTGACCGGTGCTTTAATGTAATGATAGGTGTTTTGCTACAGGTTTGTGATGCTTTTGTTTTGCTATGGGATTCGACCCTGTTGTGTTTGTCATTGTGGTAGGTAGTGGTTTTAGTAGTTGGATGAGGAAAATATTCTTATCAGGATTTGACTGTAAAACGAAATGATGGAACAAGTATCAGTTTCGATAGACTCAACGGATCACTTAGTGATGTCCAGTCCTGCGTGATCCCTTTTTGTTGTTTTATAAAATGGTTTCCTAGAAGTCTAAATATTGAAATCCTTTATCTCTGCCTATGTTTTATTGTTTACTGTCTGCAAAAATAAAATCGTTTGACAAGAACAATAATGGTAGCTGTTGTGGAAACAAATATATACGATATGGTTATTCAGTAATGTGATATGTTCTACGTTTTTGGTTTGAATGGATGGGACTAGTGACTATGATTGTTCTCGAATCTTGATATGTCATGCTGCTTTTGAGTTTCGAGGTCTGTCTCATTTTCCTGTAAGGGTTAGTAGTTTTTAAAATAATCATAGCTAGATTTGTGAAACATTGGGGTTTTAGAAATAATGCGATAATATCAATGTGCACAGAAATCTCATTCTAACTAAACATTTATCTAAACATAAATTATGATTTCAGCATTTGAATGTAAAGTAATTATGGTAAGTTGCGAAAAATAAAAACAGTTCTGAAATATTTTAATCTATGATAAAATGCCTAGCTTCTATTATAACCTGAAAAGAAGTTTAATAGTGCATACCTAGTTTCCTAGTGACCTGCTCCTTTCCTGTAGATACCCACACACTCAAACAGTAATTAGTGTGAAAATTTATGAATTTAGTTGACCTATTTAGAGTGATGTCTTAGCTGGATAACTTTGGGGCTACCATGTTCCTCCCAACCATGATCCTACAACCATTCCTAGTTATGTATGGATCCCCTCGAGCTGGATTCCAACATGCAATAGAGGACCTAGGGTTACTGTTGGTTCAGTTTCTTGGAGTAGAAGACTTTCCTTTAGTTACCATCAGAGAATGATAATGAAAAAGATAGAGGATCCCCAAAACTTGGGATCTTCCCTCTTTAAGTAGGGGAGTCTTGAATTATAACTATTGGAATAATTAGTTTCTTTAATTTAAATAATTAATATTTAAAAGATTATATTTAATAAATATCTAGTCTTTTGTACTAAGACTTTTTCAATTGTTCTAACTATAAGTGATTTTTTGTTTAGGCTCATCATAATAATTTTTTATAACAATATTTATATTTCAGCTTAATTATTAATACATCATTAATAATATTTAAATGATGCCTAAACTATATATAACAAAAGATGCGTGCAGCTTAGTCCCTTCCTTTTAGGTTAAAAGAAAAAAAATAAGAAGAACAAATTATGGAAGAGCAATTTATTGTTGAAGGGAAAATTCTTTGACAAGGACGTAAGATGACGTATAAAAAGATGGAAATAGTCATCAAATTAATAGTGAAGGACTTCGTTCACATTGCAAAATAAGATAAGACCTTTCAATGTCATCAAATTAATAGTGAAGGACTTCATTCACATGGGAAAACAAGATAAGACCTTTTAAAATGAGCAATGTTACCAAGATAAAACCCCATCATAAAATTAGAGATGTCACTAATCAAATTCTAGTGGGAAAATACGCTAAGACTTTATTCACATTGTAAAACAAGATCAAAACCCCATATTAAAATGAGCAATGTCAATAACCAAATGCTAATTGAAAGATGCATTATCTTTGTACATAAGTCAAATAGCATGGTAAACAGAAAAGAAAAACGTCCAATTTCTGAAAAAAACCTCTTACACTACATACCATATCTTCCACAGGTAAAGGTTGTGCCATATATTCCATAGGATAAGATGTATACCAAGTAGACAAATCCAGGAGCTCTTAACAATGTTCAGCACATAGTATTGCACACAACAATCTATCTATAATTTCATAGAAAATTTATAGTATTCAAAACACGACTCATCTCAAGAATCCTTATCATCTATCAAAAGCAAGTTTTGACAATTACAAGATGGGATGCAAAACATATTATGTCGTCGGTTATCACAAAGATAGATAGCTTTTAAAAAATGATCACAAGCATCGCTTTACCATGTCATTCTCTAATCAAACCCCGTGATGCTACAAAGTCACAGTTTCTACTACTTTCTAAGTGGATTGTTTAGGTACAAACATAAACAATTAGAACTGCAGAGGATACCAGAGTGGTTTCTACTATTTCAGTAATATTAATAATTCATAGTTTAGTAGACATGAACATCTATTTTTGGCTTCTCATACAATACTTTGAAACAGTTACCTGCCAGTTGCCATAAGTACTTACACAAACACACACATATAGATTTTAAAATGGGAAAGAAGCAAGAACAACTTTTTCATAAGAAGATTCATCATATGAAACTAGATATCAAACATGCTAGAGTAAGGAGATAAGCTGATAAGCTTTCTAATGAGATAAGTCTATAGGATGATCAATTACGCAAATTTAACGAGTTTGGTCAAATACTAGAAAAGTACAAAAACAACTTACAATAGAATGCATAGTCATTGTTGACCTAAAAAATGGGTCTCTTTGAGATCAACAAACTTTACTTTCCATGAGTCTAAGTGGGAAGAAATGAATATGGTCTCCATAGTTTATATCCCGTCAGAGTAGGCCAAGTCCACAAGAATCACTAAACTTGACCATATTGCCATGTATGTGAAAAAGGAAATCTTACAATTAAGAAGTATATGTATATAAATGCAAAAACAACATGAATGAATTGTAAGTATTGTGGGAATTCATGTTATAAGCAATCCCCAGCTTCCATATTGAAGTCACCCAAGAGTGATAGAAACTATAATAAGCTAACTAGTCGATCCACAAGAAACCAAAAATCAAATCTGGAAAATTTGTATGTGCTCTTCAGAAATATATATGGCATCTACATATAGTTCACTAAAATGATACACCCTTAGCAGGTGGAAAGGACAAGTGCCACCTAAAATTTTATATAAATTTAAATACACAAACAAAGAAAAAACTTTTAGCATGAAAAGCAAACACAAAGCACCAATATCCATGTGTGAAAATGACCAGACAATTATACTTAGGAGCACGTTAAATCCATTTAGTTTAGAAAGGCTCAAAAAGTACCAAAACAGGGGCCAAGAGTTCTGAGGCTAAGAGTTCTAGTTCATGACGGTTTTCTTAACCGAATATTTAAAAAAAACAGCTTAAGAAAGGAGAAAGAGATAATATGTTTGTTCCAGAATAACTATATGTATTCATAATCAACAAAAATGCTTTTGACCATATGCCTGAGATTCATTGTTCTTCTGCTAGATCTGTGATAATATTATCAATCCCCATTTTTATTGTCCCTTTCTTTTGAAAGGTCCACAATAAGTCAACGTTGAATGAGATATCTTGCTTGTACTGTTCATATGTAATTTTGGCCAATCTTGGCAGTAGCTGCTGAAGAAGTGGTTTTCTCAAAGTGCAATAGATATCTTTAGCATCTGATTCTAATATGCAATGGAGGGAATGGTCATAGGAGAATGTCGCCTCTTTCCGACATTTTGTGCAGTAGTAAAGGACTTCATATGGAAAAATGGTTGCAAGGATCATTTGGTGGCAATCGCTGCAAAATGGCTCAAATGGGAGAGTATATGAACTTTTTTTTTTTAGCACTCCTTTAACCTGCAGCATGGAATCGATAGAAATTGTTAGTTTTTTGTTTGTTCTATTTTTTTTCTTGTACAGTATTAACTGTAGAAGGTATAAATCAATAATGAAAAACATACTATTGTCTGAGTAGAAAAAAGCAACACTAGAACCCGCAACGAGAGTAAAAAAATAAATGGTATGGCATAAATGAACAAAGGGTGTGGTCTTTTTCCTGGATAGTAGACTGTGCTAGAATTTGCAAATGTGCTATTGCACATTGGTCATTCAGCTGCTCAAAAAATGTGGACATCCCACTTCACAGATTTTGAGAACCAATTCCTCCATTTATAACAATGTTTTTTAGAAGATACATAGGGACAACACCCATGGTTAATTGATGCTGGACCTAAAGGAGGAATTATTTGTAAGCATCACTCATTTGCAACTGAACCATAAGATCAACAACCTTAGTTCATTTTGTCAATGGAAACAACAATTTGTGTCTATATTCTAAGTCAAATTGGAAAAGGTAAAATTCCAAACAACAAGTTGAAAAGACTAGTAGTGGACAGAAGAACATTTGATTAAAGACATACTCACAAGTGTAGTGTCTCCTATAGTTTTCCCATATTTTATATCCAAGTCAAATTGGTTGTTTTTTTGTTGGCAATTTGTTATAATAACAGCAATAGAGCCAAAGAATACTGGTCACTGGATGTTCGCAAGCCATGTATTGTAGTGTTTGGTGCTAATATATGATTATGGAAAATTTTTGGCACATTCTCAATGACAGTTCTATTAGTGACATGTATACAAAAATAGGAATCACCTCTCTCATACACAGTTCTTTGCTTTACTATGAGATCTATGATGCGCGCGATTAAGGCACGTGAGAAATGTGGCATAAAACGGGCAATTAGATTATTGTTGATGGTAACAAAAATTGTTAGTTTTCCATGCTTGTCAACTAAATCAACATGTATAAGTTGAACCTTTGTAGGTGAATTTGGGTGCCTACCACATGCTGGATCATACACAACCAATACATCACCCTCAAATATATTACAAGGCCTTCTTGCATAGATATCAATGATCGAGGAAGGTAGAACAATACATGTCTTCAAGCTGTTAGATAAAGGGAGTTTGTTATTAAATATGAAGGATACAAAGTCTCTATAGAACTGTATACATTTCAAAGCAAAATCTATACTAAAAACACATCTCTACTTGTCAAAGTCCAAGACATCACCATTTGGATACTTGTTCATCCTCCATAGCTACCTCATTTTGGCGGCAGGAAATAAGGTTCAATTGTGATACATTGTCTAAAAGGTTAAGCATGAAATAAAGTGACTAGATAACAGAAGATTTCAAAGACAAAGAATTAACAGAAACAACACTTCACGTTTCTAAAATAGGGGTATTTCCACTGCAAATGTCAATAGCAACAACTAGGTTGGAATTAGTGACTGTCGGTGCACTGTGAAGAAAAAGAGCATAACACAGTATGTTATGAAAAAGAAGCCATGTAAACAAATGTATCAAGTTCAGCAACAAACACAATAACCAACAATTGAAAGGAAAATCTATACTAAAAACACATCTCTGCTTGACAGAGTTCAGGACATTTTCGCTTGGACACTTATTTATCCTCCATAGCTATCTCATGTTTCCTAGAGGAAAGAAGGTTCAGTTGTGGTACACTATTTGTAAGTTAGTACTAAATTAAAGTGACTAGAAAAAATAAGATTTTTAAAAAATGAATTAGCATAAACATGACTTCACCTTTCCGAAGAAGGTGCATTTTCATTGCAAATGTTGATAGTAACAGTCGGGTTGGGACTGTTGACGGTTGGTGCACTGTCAAGAGCAAGAGCATAACACAGTATATAAGGAAAAAGAAACCATGGAAACAAATGTATCATGTTGAACAAATATAATAACTACAAAGAATTGGAAGGGAAATGTATACTAAAAACACATCTCTGCTTGACAAAGTTCAGGACATCACCACTTGGATATCTGTTTATCCTCCATAGTTGTCTCATTTTTCCTATAGGAAATTAGTTTCAATTCTGATACATTGTTATAAAATTTAGGAGGAAATTAAAATGACGAGATAAGAGAAGGTTTCAAAAAATAGAATTAGCAGAAGCAGGAATTTACCTTCTTGAAACAGAAGTATTTTCATTGCAAACTTCAATAGAAACAACAGGATTAGTAATTGGTGACTGTTAGAACACTGTCAAGACAAAGAGCATAACACAGTCTTTAAGGAAAATGAAGCCATGCAAACAAATTTGTCATGTTTAATAACATATATAATAACTGGGGAAAATGAGAAATAGTAACAGTAACAAAACATTTTACGTCTCTGAAACGTGACTAACTTAAGTGTCTGCCATAGTATATTCAACCCAAAGGATTTCAACTATAGGATGCTATAGGAAAACAAAAATTGATGTTAAAGGGAAAAAATACATAAAAAAATACATGCAACCATGATGCCAACATATAGTATATTTGTCAGTTTTTTTTGCTTTTTTGTGGAGAAAGTGAGCAAGGGGAGAATCTTGTTGTCATATAGTATACAAATAGTTATTTAATAGTATGTACATGTAAGACATGCACAGTGCATTCAAGTTACTGAAGGAAATGAAAGGAAAATTGCATGGTGATATGACCAATAGCAATCCAACACATTGAAATGGGCACTACCAGAAGCTATGTTTGTCCAAAAATGGTCTATCAAGGTACCTGCATCTATAGTTGGTCTATCTTCCACTAATGACATACAATGGTGCTGCATGAATTCAAGTAGCTTTTTTTGTGCCACCGAGTTTTGTAACATATCAACATTGAAATCCCCGGTCAAGATGATTTTTGTGGAACCTGTACAACTAATAAAAATTGAGCCAATAAAGGAAAACAACTCAAAAAGTAGACCATGGGGCACTTTATAGATATTTGTGACAATTAAACATGTTTCATGGTAATGCAATGAGAGCACAATGGCCTCCATGTGGTCTCTAATATGTGTATCATATTTCTTGATTGCAAATTTTCTATCTGCAAATGATATGGTACCATGACACCCATTTGTTGAGAAACAATGGAAAGTCTTATTGAACAATGAAAAATTTGTTCTTTTTGTGTCTCTTGTTTCCTGCAAACAAATGACATTAGAATGCATGAGGTCAAAATTAGAAAGTATTTTATCAAAGTGCAAAAAGAAACTTCGAGTTTTCAATGAGGAAATTGTAATGTGTCGACTGTTGTCAAAAGTTCAGAGATTGGAATCAAGTTTCCATTGTGCCATGTTTTCCAGTCTTTGCATTCCAAGTTTAACTTTTTGACTTGCTAGAAAGTTGGTAGCATGCAACTCATTTAAAAGGTATAAAGAATCCAGGCTCCGTACGCATGAAAGAGCTATGTAGACTAGACCATGTCGTTTCACCCCCGAGGGGTCAAAAGCTAACTTGTCCATTGTAAGGCCCTGAGATCTGTGAATAATTCATGCACATGCCAACTGAATAAGAAACTGATGTCTAACAAGAGATGACGTTTTCCTCCCTGATACTTTACGAGATATTCTTGTTATAGGTGTCCAACTTGGGGATATGCTAGGTGTATAAAAGGAATGCATTTTGAGACGTTGGTATCCACCAATCAAAGGATCAGAAAATTCTATCCAAACTATGTCCTCTTTTCCATGTGTATATTTCATGAAGACACCATCTGCACCATTAACGAGGCCATCATGGGTTGCAAAATTTCCAGCAATCAATTCAACCAGTATGCCTTGCTTTAGGACAATGGTGTCAGGTAGAAGTTGTTTTTTCATTCCCATAAAAGGTTTCTTCTAAATTGTCCCCACATTTGTCAATTGATTTTAAGACACATGGCTCTGCACTAACAAGGGACAACATTTTCATATTATGTTTTTCGACATCTTTGTTTCTGAAAAATAAGTAAGGCAAAGTGGGATCACTACGTACCGGTTTATAGCAAATCCTTTTTAAGTATACAATATCACCTTTAGTTTGGCAATTGACTCTAATCCTGTTCAAAATAGATATGAAAGTAGTGTCATTTTGTCGCATAACTTGTTCCAACTGGTAGTATTTAACATTATCTTTCCAAAATGTGTAAGGTGTCTTTTGGCCATGAATAGTTGGATGTTCAAAAGTCCAAGCATCACGGACTGGATCTGCTTGGTAAAAGTCACCACAAAATATCAGGTCAACATTACCAAAAGGCTTTATCGCAATATGCATGATTTCATGAAGTCTTCTGTCCATACTATAAAGCATTATGCTTCCTATTAATGATGTCTCATCAATGAGTACTAGACATAACTACCCAAAGTGTTTTCTTAAGGCATCTAGCGAATTTGAATTCAGTGACAATATCTTAGAATTCCCAAATGGTAAGTGCAAAGAAGAGTGAACAGTTGAACCACCTACATTGTATGCAGCCTTACCAGTGCTAGCAAGTATGATTCCTTTTGGTTTTAAAGGATCACTAGTAAGATGTTTGTTGTAGTGTCGAACCAATGCTTGGAAAGTAGCTTTTGCTACAAACGTTTTTCCTGTTCCTGTACCTCCTATAAGGAACAAATGGATTGGCGTATCTAGAAAATGTTTTTTCTTCAATAAAATGTCCTTTATTATAGTTTGTTGGTCTTCATTAAGCTGTTTTCTGATGCTAAAATACTGGCATGTATCAAGCAAAAATGGTTGCTTTGTTAACTGGAAATGCTTTTGCATCATTGGTTCAAATGGAATGCTATGTTTAGCATGGAAAGATCATGTTGGACATCATACTTTTCATGTTCATCAGATGAAGTATTTTCAACCATGGAAGAATTAATGTCAAACATTGGGGGAGGAATAATTTCAACAGCAGAAGCAACAATGTCAATGTCACCCCATTTAGGTTATGTTTTAGCAGTGAAAAGGGCCTCATTCTTTTCTATCTCTATTCTTTGAGCTAAATAAGATTCAAGCCATGTCTGATGGCATTCTTTCAAAGTGTCTTCAGTTCCACGATAAGGAATAAATAGCATGAATTTTTCCCTATAATAATTGTTGGGATCAATATGTTCATTATATCTCACATATCTTATTACATATGGTTTTTTTGTCGTTTGGCTTTCTTTGAAACCATTGTATAAAATGCTACATATTCCGCAAGACAAATGTCCTCAAACACAAGATGACATGTAATGTACTTGTCAACCACATAGGACCACATAATGTCTTCTGAGTCATCTGGTTCTTGTGCCAATAAAGGAGGTCTTTTTAGAATGTAAGTTCTTGTTGATTGTGGATATGTGTTAATAAATCTTGTCCTATGCGAACTACAATGCAAGGCCAATGGGAGGACAATATGTACCGCTTGTCGACTGGACATTTCTTGGAAATTCAAGAGCACATTTCCTAGCTTCCGTATAACCTGAATACTATCACCTCTACTTTTTGTACTTTCTTCACAATTTTTTCGAAAGGATTTTGTTAACGTACAGTCAAATTTGGCCATATATGAGCTACAATGCATTGCAGCTGCATAGGCATCCAAGATGAACTGTGCATCTGTATTCACTAGCCATAGTTGGGGCACATTTTTTGCAAATGGGTTTATCCAAACATCAGATGGGTGTCTTTTCAATAGAATTATAGGATGAGAAATGGAAGAACGAATGAAGACAATATATTCCTCCATAGACATACCAAGTTCTTGCAAAAAAGTGTCAAACGACAAAGCTTTGCTATAACATTTTTCTTGCAAAACCAAGAATAGGTTTTTTTCTTTTTCTTTACTTTCTTCTTGAACACAATCAAGAGGATGGATGATCATAGTTCTATCCAAGGGAGGCAAAGTAAATCCAAACCTACAAGTTGTATTTTTGTTTTTCTTACAAGTATGTGTGTGATGATGCGTTTGTAGTCTTTCCAAGTCCTCAAAAAGAAATGTTGAATCACAAGACAAATAGCTATCGATGAAATGTTCAATCATTATATTTGAGCTATGCCCATATATAGGTGCATTACGAATCCATAAAAGGCCATGGTCATGTTCATTAACTCTATTCTGGAACTCAGTAACAAAGAAATAATCCACGACTTCTCCGAAATTGTTTTTGTTATTTTTCAACAATGTTAGAAATGCGTTGAATATAAACTTATAATACCGACTACAAGTCACTGGATGCTTTCTAATTTTAGAGTCAATTGTTTCTCCTAAAATGTTTTCAAAAGGCTTGTATGCATGTTTAGAATGTAAATGTTCCACTGCATTACAAAGTGGTTGCCAAAGGTGATCAGCACTTGTGAAAGTTACAAAGAATGTTGGGGGACCCAATTGTCTTATCATTGCAAAAATTTCATTTTTTCATGTTTTCAACATAATCAGGGGAAATACGTATATTTTTGAGTGAATGATATCCAATAGGGGATTGAAACAACTTGTTCAAGTTAGACATTCCTTTAACATATTTGGCACATAGCGTTTTTCCTTTAAGCTCACCTTTACGTATGCATACCCATGCACAATTGGAAACTTGTTGTATGATGGTCCGTATAGCATTGAAAAAAAGGTTAGGAATATGTGTTGCAAAGTCATGGTATTTGTGCAGTAGCTCCCAACGATCTATTTGTGGTATGAGAAACGTGCAACAATTTCAGAAGGGTGTCCACTACCAAAGAACAATGTCGGGAAGTTCATTTCCTCAGAGAATCGATCATGGAAAATGTTAACTGATTTAAAACCCTCAGAAGGTGCAAGCTCTATTACTTTTTCTTGCAAGTCATCTACCAATTGGGAGTGACTAAAGACATGAACAACTATTCCAGTCATAAGATCAAGGCCATCATCAGTTGAAGCAATATCTATTTGGTCAGAAGACACTAGACCAGAAATCTCATTGTGAGTGTTTCTTTCCAGGTCATTTTTCCATTCTTGATTAAAAGAAATGTGCTCGTTTTTGTACAATGGCATATTGCGAAGGCCATGTAGAGTAGTTGCTACAACTTTTGGCCTAATATTTACTGAAAGATATGCATTTTTGTATTCTAGTTTTCTTTTAAAGACAACAACAACTGTCATAGAATCACGAAAGTCGCGAGGCAATGCACATTGTAGGAGACCTAGATCGGCAGGGACATTTATGATTGTGCCAGTCAAGCCAAATTGACATTGTTAAATTTTTAGTATTAAATCACAATACTATAGGATCTTTGCTGAGAGAATAACATCTAAAGTATATCAATGCATGACAATCATAATATGACAAGCATCACAAGCATCACAAGAATCAAAAGCATAGAGACAAGAGACACAGAGTTTCCGTGGGGAAAACCCTAAGGTGAAAAACCCCACAACTTCCTCAGAGATAGAGAGAGCAATGGCTCAACCAAAATACAACCAAATAACACTGAGATAGTCTCCTAGCAGATGATCCTCCTCCTCCTCACTAGTGCGCCACTTTTCAGAGAGAGAGATAGTTACTTTTCCGAGTGAGTAAAATAGAGATCTCCTATCTCTATTTATACTCACCTTTTTGCCCAGTGACCTACTGGGGCCGACTTGTCTACTTAGATACATCCACATTATATTATATATTAATTAGGGCCGACCCCATAAGGTGGTCTAATAACCAGTCAGAAAGTACACACACTTGCGACACTTGTCAATCCATATGACGACACTTCCTTATAGAGGAATAACACATCTCTTATAAGGGTACAATAAATATATATATAATACACAGATGAAATACATTCCGAAGTTACATATACATCAACACTCCCTCTTAACTAGGAAGGTATTTCTCGACACAGATCTGCTAGACAAGTCTTCTTCTCTGGATCATCGTCATTGATGCATCGTCATCATCATCGTCACTGCTGTTACTATCTCAACCAATCTCTGACTCTACTCATCATAGGAAGTTCTACAGAGCCAGTCCTTTTTCATACTGGATGTAGGCCCACCACCTGCAGGTCTTCGTCATCACTAGCCATACTGTGGAATCCTGAGGACTTATTACGTGCGTCACCAAACCTCAAAAGAGCATCCCAGGATGTTACGGGTACACAACTCTGACCTGTAGGATCTCCCAGGGCGTTATTACATGTGACCCCACCACAAAACCTCGAAAGAGCATCTCATGATGCTACGTGTATACAACTCCGACCTGAAATCTCCCAGGGCACAAATTACATGTGGTCCACCACAAAACCTAGCAAGAGCATCTCAGGATGTTACGGGTACACAACTCCGACCTGAAATCTCCCAGGGCACAAATTACATGTGGTCATGGAAAAACCTCGCAAGAGCATCTCAGGATGTTACGGGTACACAACTCCGACCTGAAATCTCCCAGGGCCCAAATTACATGCCATAGGACAAAACCTCGCAAGAGCATCTCAGGATGTTACGGGTACACAACTCTGACCTGAGATCTCCCAGGGTGCTATTACATGTCCTCCCGGAGCAATGTCTCGAAAGAGCATCCCAAGCTGTTACGGGTACACAGCTATGACCTATAGGATCTCCCAGACATGCTCATCTGCACAACCTGATCCACGGCCATAGAGTATCAACCTGATACTCACCATACATCATCCTGATGTACTCATGATCGTCCTGATCATCATCACTGCAACGTCCTGCTGCATGTCATCTGGAGCAACATCCTAAAGCTCATCATCCATGATCATCCTGATCATCACTGCAACATCCTACTGCATGTCATCTGGAGAAACATCCTGAAGCTCATCATCCATGATCATACTGATCATCAATGCATCCACCTGATGCATACCAAGTATATACCTGATACATATCATCATACATGATCCACCTGATCATCAATGCATCCACCTGATGCATACCAAGTATCTACCTGATACATGATACATATCACCATACATGATCCACCTGATCATACAATGTATCCACCTGATACATATACAGATACATGGTCCAAGCATCCAACATGATGCACATACATACATAAATGATCCACCCAGGGTTGGAATTTCATTTCAATTCTGCCCTTCGAACTAAATTTTTTTGACGTTTTGAACTTTTATCTTACCTGTCACACAACGTTTTGGTGAAAAAATAACCCTTCAATAATGAAGTTTTATTAAAAAAACTACCCTTTAATAATAATGTTTTTATTACAAAAATTTCCCTTCTTAATTGAGTTGTTATGTCCATGGCCTTAATTCAGTCGGGGCAGCCGGCACCTCAGTTCAGTCAGGGGCAGCAGGCACAAATTGTTGGACAAAATGGGAATAATCGGCAGGATCGTAGGTGATCCAATGGGAAAATAAGTGCCTACAAAGGGGCTATTGTAAATGCAATAGTTGAAAAAACCCAAATCACAACTAATATCCTGTCCAACTAATATGCAGTACGTAAATTTTTGCATAGTATAGGATATTCTATTGAAGGTCAACAACAATACGTTTTTTTATACAAACATATGCAATATGGATAAATTCTGCGTACAAGGCATATCCATGCTCACCCATGCTCTCCATAGTGTAAACCCCCAATTTGACTCGGTTTATACGCTCAGGATTGTGAATTAAAACTGCAATTCACAATTTCTAAGGGAACGACCCTATCCTATCTCGGTAGAAATCAATGGGAAAGACCTCGGGTGGGCAGTAGACTGGTATGTACCATAACTCACGCAACTGGAGTAGGTCCACTATAGCTGAAACGCTGCTAACCGAATAAGAGATGGGCCGTCGCGGCCTCACTGCTCCCATAATGCAGGCACAAACACAGGCCTTGTGGTAGTAGAACTGAATTTAAAAAAAAACACTTGGAACAGTACGTTAGAAACACCACGGAATGGAGATGGCAGAGAGATGGTACGCTGTCTAGAAGAGAACCCATACACTGCCAGCTAGGGTTTTAGTACACCAATACATACCGGTCCCACATATGTACAAAAGTGTGCTTTCAACAAATTCAGATATGCATATAACTTGATAAGTTCGAATCTTAATCAGCATCCAATGCCCATAATATGCTCACATTCTATTCATTGTTTATGTACAGAAAACTCGAAATTTAGTTCAAAAAACATAAATTCAAAATCCAACCTGAAAACAACACCCTTCCGAAATTCCATGTATGAAAACTTGATCTGGACCTCTCGCACTACACGAATCTATGTGTCGAACCAGCTCGCCGCTCACCTCATGAATCGACCTGAGAAAAAAAATAGACAAGTTAAGAAAATACATAAATTGAGATTCATAAAAAGTAGTCTCTATGGAAAAACTGATAGAAATGCTTCCAAAAAATGCAAACAGATTGATAAACTCCGTTTGCAGACAAAATGAGAAAGATAGTTTTGGGTTTTATCACCTGGTGTACAAACCCACCAAGGAATTCGTGGGTCTTCGACACCGCAGCCTGCAAAGAAGCCCCATAAGCTACAGCTTCATCGGGATGGATGGCCTTACACAACTCCTTACGGCCCTCGAAGAAATCTTTAAGCAGCTACTGCACTTTGGGTATTCGCATAGAACCTCCCACCAACACAATTTTGTCAATTTGGGTTTTGCTCATTCTAGCATCCTCCACACACTTCTTAACAAGTTCAATGAATTTTTCAAATAGATCAATATTCATTTGCTCAAACTTAGCTCTCCTGATTTTTGAATGAATGTCTTGGTTTTCATGAAGATAGGGTACTTCCACAATGGCCTCCACACAGGAAGACAGCTCTCTCTTGTCCCTCTCGCATACACTGCGAAGTCTCCTTAGCGCCCTTGCATTTGAGGATATGCTGATTCTGTATTTCTTTTGAAATTCTTGCACAAAATGGCTTACCAATCTATTGTCAAAATCCTCGCCTCCCATATGGGTATCTCCTCCGACTGCTTTGACCTCAATTTTGTGCTTCTTAATATTAAGCACAGCAACATCAAATGTCCCTCCGCCCAAATCGAAGATGAGGATGTTCTCCCCTTCTTCTCATGAAAAAGCTTTGGACCTGTCAAACCTATATCTGCGAAAAACAGAGTGAGGAATTGCAAGAATTGGCCCACCGCCCACATTGCTCCGCCAAATCCTTGATAATGGGTCCCTCCAAAATAGGGGTCGGGCTGCAGCCTACGGGCATTCCGGAGAGTCGACTGAGTCTGGAGACTGGCATACTACATTCAATGGCATTTAACTTTCACCGAACCAATTTAATGTATTAACCTTCAAGTTGGAACAGGTGGATGCCCATTGCCGACTCACGCCAGCCTGCCAGGGTAGGTTGATGGACACCGTGGCATCATTGGTGTGCGTCGTGGACTACCTGGAGCCTAGGCCAACCTCTGACGGTAACCTGTCGTTCAAACTTCACAGGCGTGACTCTTGCTAACCAAAACTAATCACGTTTTTAAAAAAAAATTGAACGTCAAAAATACGTTTTTGCCAGTTCCTTGCCCGTTTAACTCGACGGCTTGGCAAATTTTTTGGCCGTAAATAACGGGTAAAATGCCCCATGACGGGCAAAATGCCCGTCAAATTCCAACCCTGGATCCACCTGATCATATCCAGCATCCAACATGATGCATACATACATAAATGATCCAACTGATAATATCCAGCATCCAACATGATGCGTACATACATACATAAAAATGATCCAACTGATCATATCTAGCAGAAACCAGAACATCATCCTGATGCCCATTATCCAGTGCTTACATCCACAGCCATGTGAAGGATCCTCCTTCCAACATGCTTGGAATGGCTTCAGCAAATGTGTCCATCACTTCTTCCTCGAAGTGTCCTCTATCTGAAGAACGCCAAGCCTCTCTCTGAAGTACTTGAACTTCACTCTGGCTAGTGGCTTCGTCAGCACATCTGCAATCTGCTCGTCCGTCGCAACATACAGAAGCTTCATAGCTCCTCTCTGCACCATATCCCTGATATAGTGATATTTGATCTCTATGTGTTTCAACCTGTCATGAAACACTGGGTTCTCGGACAGCTTCACACAACTCTGGTTATCACAGAAGATACCAGTAGCCTCCAACGGGAGATCAAATAACTCAGACAGTAGCTTCCGTAGCCATACTGCCTCACAACTAGCTGAGCAGGCTGCAACATACTCTGCCTCAGCTGTACTCAGTGCTACGCAGGACTGCTCCCTGCTAAACCAAGAGATCACACCTGATCCCATACTAAAGCAACACCCAGATGTGCTCTTCCTATCTGTAGCACTTCCAGCCCAATCTGAATCAACATAACCCTACAGGTTAAACTTTTGATTCACCTCATACCTGAGCCCATAATCCACTGTACCCTTCAGGTACCTCAGAACATGCTTTACAGCAACCAGGTGAACACTCCTTGGATCCGTCAGGAACTGGCTCAATATGTTCACAGCAAAGCAAATGTCTGGTCTAGTGTTCGTCAGGTACATCAAGGTCCCAATCATCTGACGATACATAGAGACATCAATCGGCTCAGATGAAGCATCACATAGAAGCTTCAGATTCGATGCCATAGGTGTGGCCATGGCCTGGCAATCCATCATCCCGAATCTCTTCAGGATATCTACTATGTACTTCCCTTGACCAAGGAAGATTCCACCTGCATTCTGCCACACCTCCATACCTAGGAAATAGTGCATCATTCCCAAATTTTTCATATCGAATTCAATTGCAAGCTTCCTCTTAGTATCTGCAATCAGTCTGTCATCTCCTGTCACAAATAGGTCATCCACATACAGGAGTAGAATCACTGGATTCCCTTCCTCAACCTTGTAGTAAAGATTGGAATCTGCTTTACTCTTGGTAAATTCCAAGCTAGATAGGAAACTGTCCATCATACCAGGTTCTGGGAGCTTGCTTCAAGCCATACAAGGCTTTCTTCAATCTGCATACATATGACTCCCTGTCAGGTCTTGGGACTGCATCCCAAACATCTTCTTCATGATCTACGGATCATGGCATTCCATTTCTTCATCCTAGATCCTGGGAACTTCAATATCTTCAATAGATATATTTCTTGCTGGAACAAATGTTGTAGTCCTTTTGTAGGTGAAGATATACGGTCTTTCCTACAAAGCAAGTTAAATTGCATGATTAGAAACATCTCATAGTTTTCAGAACAAACTCTTACATATTATAAAGAAATATGTCATGCAGTCATGCAATTATCTTAGCCAATGCTTCAATACAACATTTATCCATGTTCCACAAATTTATAGATGCCTTCCAGTCTCTACCAGAACATTGTTAAGAGTTTGCACTACTCCCAACATGTCAGCAAAGAGGTTTCATTCTAGATAAGTAGCACTGGAATGTTGTACAGTGCCATAAGCCACTTACCCATCACATGCATATTAGTAGTATACTGTTCATTAATGCAATCATTCAAATATGCACAATACATCTCCTAAGTCTAGGAACATAAGCATAATATTATTAAACAAACAAAATAGGCAAGAAATGATAATTGAAATACTTATCTTTGTTTGTTTGTTTGGGTGGACTCCCTCTGAGTCTTTGCTTCCTGGTAGGAGCTGCTGAAGTAGCTTCTTCTACACCTTTCTGTTGTGGAATGTAGGAAGATGGTCAACTCCCTCTGAAGATCTGCATCCTTGCAGGAGCTGCTGGAGTGTGCTCCCTTTTGATCTTTGCTTTCTGGATTACCTGTCCTTATATTCATCTTTGCTGACATCAATATTCTTGAACCCAGAAAAGACCTCTTCTGGTGTCTTGTTGTCCAATATCTTGTGGGGAGTTCTGTTCTGCACATATACAACTGTTCTAACTGCTTTTTCCCATAGATGCATAGGTAGATCCTGGTCATGCAGCATTGCCCTTGCTACTTCCATGACTGTTCTATTCTTCCTTTCTGTGACTCCATTCTGTTGAGGATTATAAGGAGCAGTCAACTCCCTCTTAATCCCTGAATCACTGCAAAGCTTCTTGAAGTCAGTTGAGGTGAATTCTCCACCATTGTCAGATCTGAATGTCTTGATTTTCTTGTCAGTTTGATTCTCCATCAAGGTTTTGAATTTCTTGAATTTATCAAGAACCTCATCTTTTCCCTTCAAGAAGTATACCGAATTCTTCCTGGAGAAGTCATCGATAAATGATACATAGTAAACATACCCACTCAGGGAGCTGGATGACATAGGGCCACATACATCTGAGTGGAAGATTTCCAGGATGTCTTTTGCCTTACTTTCACTGCTTGGGAAAGCCTTCTTAATGTTCTTACCTTTTGCACATCCTTTGCAAACACCTTCATGTTTGGTCTTGATTTCAAGAAGACCCTCTACTACCTTGCTTGCAATTGGAAGTGCCCTATAGTGCATATGAGCAAGTCTTCTATGCCAAAGTTCACTTGGCTCCATGGATTCATGTACCATGGCATGTTCAGGTTGTCCCTTCAATTTATACAAGCCTTCCTCTTACTCTCCAATCACCACTCCATCATCTATGGTCTTTCCCTTTGGCCACATTAGGACTTGGCCATCCACAACTGCAACCCTCATACCTTTTGCATCCAATGCAGAGATGGAGAGTAAGTTCTTCTTGAGCCCAGGTACATAAAGTACTTCTTTCATCTTTAATGATTTTCCAGAATCTAGGTTGTAGGAGGCTTCACCACTTTCTTTGATTGGGTATTGATAATCATCCCCAAGTTTCACCTTATGGGGTGATTCATGTTCAGATAGGTTCACAAAGGATTCTTTAAACCCAGTCATGTGTTTGGAAGCCCCACTATCAATCAACCAATCATTACATCCATGGGAGATGGTACCTGTAAGAGCAGAAATTAGAACATATTCCTCTTCACTTGATGAGTCATCATCACTACTACTTTCTGCCCTAGCCTTCTTCTTTGGAGGTTCATCATCTTCGGCAGCATGAGCATGAAACCTTCTTTTGCTGCCCTTCTTCTTCTTACTGGAGCTGTTGTTATTATCCCTTTTGTTCTTGGGACAATCTGAAGCAAAGTGACCCTTCTCATTGCATGTGAAGCATCTTAGGTCCTTCTTACTCTTTTGATGGAATCTTTTGTGGTGAGAGTGATCCTTCTTGATTTTGCTTCTCTTGGTGTGAGCTGCAAGAGCTTGATCTTCTCCTCCCATCTTTTCCTCACGAGCTATGAGTCTAGCTTCTTCTTGAGAGCATTCTTCCCTCAATCTGTTGAAGGAGATCAATTTCTTCCTTGCACAAATTCCTTGAATAAAGGAATCCCATGACCTCGGTAGGCCATTTAGAGTGGTCATCACCACTTCACCATTCTCCACCATTTCATCTACTGCTTCTAATTGTTCCTTGATCTGGGAGACCCTTGGAAAGTAAGATTGAATGATTTCTCCATTCTGAAACTTCACTGCTTTCAATTGGTTCTGCAGGGTCATCTTCCGATTTATGTTCTTTCCTTCAAATAGCTTGGTCAAGGATTCAAACATCTCTTTGGGTGTCTTAAGAGAAGACACATGAGGTATGAGATGGTCTTTGATAGAATCAACAATGATTCTCTTTGCCTTGACCAAGTTCTTCTTGTGCAATGCCTTGGCTTCTTCATCCTCTGGGATAGGGATGTCTTCTTTCACATATGAGTCCAATTCATTCTCTTCCACGATTAACCCAATCCTATACTTCCAGGCTCGGAAGTTGTCAGCCCCTTCAAGCTTATCCTCAAGCTTAGTGTGGAGAGACATCTTTAAGAGTACTTCAAATGGAAATAGAAAAGATTTAGGACTTACCACTTGAAGTGCTGAAAACTGGATCTCGTCCCGGATTAGGGTTTGTCAGAGAAACCCTAAAAATTCAAAATGTGAATTTCAAAATTCCGAAAGGATAGAAAGATGCGCCTTGGAGAGCTGATCATCCTAGTACATTCAGAATTTGAGATCAGCAAAGTCTTGCCCTTCAAAATTGCCTTTTTGTCCTCCCGGGTTCACTCGGGAGAGCCCTGAATTAGGGTTTGAGTTTCCCGGAGATCTACCCAGCCAAAAATCTTGATCCAAAGCTCTAACCTTCGATTTTTGCAAGGAGCTTCCAGCTGTGCCTTCAGTTTCCAGAAATTCCTATTTTTGTGGAAACCCTAATTTTTAGGGCCAAATCTGAAAAATGCTCGGAACTGAATTCTGATTGGACAGATAGATGTGCCTTGATGAGTAGATCCAATCTACTATACTAAATTTCAAAAATCTGTGGAGAGAAACCCAATAAACAAGGAATACAATCTTCCGTCACTGCAAAATGTCTTCTTCTTAGTTAAGCTCTGATACCATGTTAAATTTTTAGTATTAAATCACAATACTATAGGATCTTTGCTGAGAGAATAACATCTACAGTATATCAATGCATGACAATCATAATATGACAAGCATCACAAGCATCACAAGAATCAAAAGCATAGAGACAAGAGACACAAAGTTTCCGTGGGGAAAACCCTAAGGTGAAAAACCCCACAACTTCCTCAGAGATAGAGAGAGCAATGGCTCAACCAAAATACAACCAAATAACACTGAGATAGTCTCCTAGTAGATGATCCTCCTCCTCCTCACTAGTGTGCCACTTTTCAGAGAGAGAGATAGTTACTTTTCCGAGTGAGTAAAATAGAGATCTCCTATCTCTATTTATACTCACCTTTTTGCCCAGTGACCTACTGGGGCCGACTTGTCTACTTGGATACATCCACATTATATTATATATTAATTAGGGCCGACCCCATAAGGTGGTCTAATAACCCATCGGCAAGTACACACACTTGCGACACTTGTCAATCCACATGACGACACTTCCTTATAGAGGAATAACACATCTCTTATAAGGGTACAATAAATATATATATAATACACAGATGAAATACATTCCGAAGTTACATATACATCAACAGAGATCTCTTGTATCCAAGTTGTCATATTTGAGCAGACGAATTGCGAAGGGAAACAAGTCTTTCTTCCAACGTAGTCAAGTACTTAACAACAGGAAGTGCTTCATTTCTTCTAATATTGTCAGTTGCACTAAAAGGTGGGAGGCATTCATTCGAAAAAGACCTTTGACATTGTCTACATATTTGTGTAAGTTTTAAACCTTAACAGTGAAGTACAAACTTATATTGATTCTTAAGCATTAACAGAGAATACACAATGGCACACACATAACACTGAGATTTTCACCTGGAAACCCTTAACCGGGAAAAAACCAGCAAAACTTAGAGCCGCACTACTCCTTTTCATTATATGTTTACAATATATGGTATTCCGTAGCATCTAAAACCCTAATTCGTTTACCCAAAATTAGGTTACAATCCTAATCCCTTTTACCGGGATTAGATAGAGTACAATCGGTCGAAATCGCGAAAAAGCAAAAAGCAACCCCAAAAATTTTTACTACTGAGCAAGGGATTGTGTTGTACACGTAGCCACCATGTAAAGAGATATAACATTCCCAACATTCTCCCACTTGTTGTTTTCTTCACATACAGGAGAAATTTATGACTTTAACAATTCAGGGCAACAATGCCCATGTTCTCTTTACACCAAGAGAACTTCTGAGTACTCACAGACTTTCTCAAAGAGTCTGCAACATTTACTGAAGTGTCTACCTTCTCTAGCAACACTTTGTTTTGTTCAACCATGTCTCTCACGAAATGGTACTGCACATCAATGTGCTTTGTCCTCGAGTGATAAGCAGGGTTCTTTGCCAGAAATATTGCACTTGAGCTATCACAGCCAATCTTTACTGCATTCTGAATAAAACCAATACCTGAACACAATCTTTGCAACCATACAGCTTCCTTACTTGCATGGGTAGCTGCCATGTATTCAGCTTTTGTAGTTGAGAGTGCAACTACAACTTTTCTTCTACTCATCCAACTGATTGCTCCTCCAAATAGATTAAAAACGTAGCCACTTGTAGATCTTCTGTGATCAAGATCTCCAGCCCAGTCAGCATCAACAAATCCTTGTATATCTATCTCTCTGTTTAGACTGGGTATTCCTTGGTAGCAGATTGCAAAATCTGTAGTGCCACACAAATACCTGAAGACCCTCTTTACTGCAGTCCAATGTTCCTTTCCTGGTTTTGACATGTATCTACTCAAAACTCCCACTGCATGGGCTATATCTGGTCTAGTACAGACCATGGCATACATTAGACTGCCAACTACACTAGCATAGGGAACATGAGACATGTCCTCTACCTCTTCTTGTGTCGTGGGACACTGTTCTACAGATAACCTTACACCTACAGGAATGGGCACCTTCATTGGTTTGCTTTCCTGCATATTAAATCTCTTCAATATCATTTCAACATACTTCCTCTGATTTAACCAGAGTTTCCTGTTTTCACGATCTCTTTTTATTTCCATGCCCAAAATAAAATTTGCAGCACCAACCTCTTTCATGTCAAATTCAAATGACAGCTGATTTTTGACATCCTTGATGATTTCCTTGTTGTTTCCAATTAGCAACATATCATCAACATACAATATTACATAAATAAAATGATCACCAGTTAGCTTAAAATAAACACAGTGATTAGCTTTGCTCCTTGAGAAACCAAGTCACAGTATGTAAGTATCAAATTTTTGATACCACATTCTTGGAGATTGTTTCAATCCACAGAGAGATTTTTTCAGCTTATAGACAAGCTCCTTTCTTCCTTTCACCACAAACCGTTTTGGTTGCTTCATATAGATCTCTTCATTAATATTTCCATGTAGGAAAGCCGTCTTTACATCCATCTGTTCTACTTCAAGGTCAAAAGCAGCAGAAATAGATAGAAGAAATCTAATAGAAGTCAATTTTGCAACAGGTGAAAAAATCTCACCAAAATCGATGCCCTCAATTTGGGAGTAACCTTTCGCTACTAGTCGAGCCTTGTACTTCTCCACTTTAACTGCTGTATTTAACTTCTTCTTGAATACCCATTTGCTTCCAACAGGCTTTCTTCCTTCTGGAAACTCAACCAGATCCCATGCCTCATTTTTGTCCAAGGCATCCATTTCTTCTATCATGGCCTTCTTCCATAGTTTACTATCTTCTGAATCCATTGCCTCTTTAGCAGTTCTAGGATCATCATCAGTAATAGATAACACGAAATTAGAACGAAAATCAGGGGGACTGTACCTTTCAAATTTCCTTCTTACTCGGTCAGATCTCCTTAATACCGAAGTCTGTGGATCCGCCTCTTCGTCTGATTCGGACGATTCTGCCTCCTCATCTGATTCAGACGAATCTGGTTCCTCAAAATAATCACCTCTTTAATCCTTGATATCAAAGTGTAGCTTTTCTGATTCCTTTTCCTTTGGTACATCCTCAATCTTGGAAGTGCTTTCAACTTCTCTGAAGATCACATCTCGACTGTAAACTATTTTCCCTTTTACTGGGTTCCACAGCTTGTAACCTTTTACTCCATCCTTGTAACCAATGAAGATACATTTTTCTGCTTTATTATCCAACTTGCTCCTTTTCTCCTTTGGAACATGTACAAAAGCATCACACCCAAACACTCTGAGATGAGAGAGAGAGGGTTTCTTACCAGTCCAAACCTTATGCGGTGTCTTGTCAACCAATGCTGATGTGGGTGTCCTATTCACTAGGTAACACGCAGTGTCAACAGCTTCTGCCCAAAATTGTTGTGTTAGCCCTGCACCATTGAGCATACTCCTTGCCTTTTCCATCAATGTCATGTTCATCCTTTCTGCAACCCCATTTTGTTGAGGTGTGTATGGAGTAGTCTTTTGCCTTGCTATTCCACACGTTTTATAGAACTCCTCAAATTCGCTTTCACAGAATTCTCCACCATTATCTGTTCTGAGTACTTTTATTTTCTTTTCAGTTTGATTCTCTACAAGAGCCTTAAATTCTTTGAATCTTTTAAAAACCTCAGATTTCTTACGCAGGAAATAAATCCAAGTTTTCCTTGAGAAATCATCTATAAATGACACATAATACACAGATTTACCAAGTGATGGAACAGGCACAGGTCCAAAAACAACATTGTGTATTAACTCTAAGATTCCTTTAGCTCTTACAACACCAGATGAGAATCTTACCCGATTCTGTTTACCATATAAGCAATGTTCACAGAAATCAAAATCTAATGTGAAATCAAACATGCCTTCAGCCATACTTTCACCTTGTAATAGTCGAAGACCCTTCTCTCCAATATGTCCCAACCTTCGATGCCATAGCGATGTCTTCTCACTAGAGACAATAAGGACTCAGTCTCCTTCATTTTTACCCTCAGGAACAATAGTGCTGTTACATCCATTTTTAAAGGTGCTTCCCAACAACTTGTATAGAGTTCCAATCCGAACTCCCCTCATCAGCACCAGTGATTCTCAAACCATCTTGCATGTGTTCTTTTCAAATAAAGTTTTCACACCTGCATCATCCATTTTTCTTATAGATATAAGGTTTCTAGCTAGCTTTGGAATGTGCAGAACCCCGGGAAGAGTTTTAATCCTTCCATCTTTGAGCAGTATCTTGATCTTTCCTCGACCTATGATTTTCGCCATCGGGTTGTCTCCCATAAATACATCTCCTCCATCATACTTTTCGTATTCAGAAAACCACTCCCTATGAGGAGTCATATGATAAGACGCACCTGATTGAATCAACCATGAATCATGCTCTGCATGTGTACTTGAAGATGCCAGATACACATCTCCTCCTTCCTCTGTAGATTCTTTCCCATCTGCGGATGGACCATCATTAGGTCCTCTTCTTTTATCAGTATTTTTGGATTTACAATCCTTCTTGTAATGCCTAGCTTTACCGCACTTCCAGCATTTTCTTACAGAAGGTCCTGGAGATTTAGATCTCCCTCTAGATTTAGATCTACCACCTGAAGACTTATTTTTAGATCTGTCTCCAGGGCGACCTCTTACAAATAAGGCATCCTTAGTTGAACTATCTATGGATCTTCGCCTCATTTCCTCCGATAGCAAGGATGCAACCACATCATCGAAGTTTAGCGTGGTTGCATTACTCCCAATAGCTATAACCAGATTATCTCATGAATCTGGCAAAGAGCACAACAGACTAATACATTTTTCATCATCAGTAATTGTAATACCAACAGATGTCAACTGACTTACCATAGTATTGAAGGCGTTTAGATGCTCTGACACAGAGTCTCCATCAGTCATCCTCAGAAGGTACAATTTCTTTCGCAGAAATAACTTATTTACCAGGGACTTTGACTGATACAGATTTCCTAGTTTATCCCATAGCTTCTTTGCACTGTCTTCTCCAGATACGTTCACCAATACCGAATCTGCGAGGCAAAGACGAATGGTGCTCCTTGCTTTTCTTTTCAGCATTTCCCATTCTTCTTTTACCGCACCAGTGGGCATGGTACCTAGATCTACTGTGATCCATTGTTCTCTATCTACCAGAAGATATTCCATTTTGAGCTTCCATAGCTCAAAGCTCTCGCCATTAAATTTCTCAATCTCGAATCTAGAACTGCTCGCCATTCTTTAAAGAAAAATAAATCACCGCTACAAAGCTCCCACCGAAACCAAGTTTATCACAAATCCAAGATCGAGCCAAACCCTTGGAAACAAAGGTGTCCCTCTGAACCCAAAAATGCTCTGATACCAAATGTAAGTTTTAAACCTTAACAGTGAAGTACAAACTTATATTGATTCTTAAGCATTAACAGAGAATACACAATGGCACACACATAACACTGAGATTTTCACCCGGAAACCCTTAACCGGGAAAAAACCAGCAAAACTTAGAGCCACACTGCTCCTTTTCATTATATGTTTACAATATATGGTATTCCGCGGCATCTAAAACCCTAATTCGTTTACCCGAAATTAGGTTACAACACTAATCCCTTTTACCGGGATTAGATAGAGTACAATGGGTCAAAGTCGCGAAAAAGAAAAAAGCAACACAAAAAACTTTTACTACTGGGCAAGGGATCGTGTTGTACACGCAACCACCATGTGAAGAGATATAACATTCCCAACAATTTGATCACCAAGTGGTATGTTCTTTGCAGATGATGGATTTGCAATGGAGCTATAGATGTTGATACACTGTTTATCAATGTCAACCATGTCCTTTTGGAAATGTGTTTGTTCACAGATCACACATTCATAGATAGGGGTGTCTTGAATAGCTGACAAATATCGATCTATAGCTCTATTATCTTTATCATTGTCCTTGGCTATCTTCCATTTGAGGGTTTCACTTGCCCTTATGTCTGCTTTCAAATGATGCAAAGATTTTCGTTTCTTCATACCAACAGTAAAACTGATGTCCATACTCTCTTTGGCTAGGACATTTGGTTGAAGGAAAGGATTGTTTAGTACATGGATTTTGTTTCTTTTTTGCCTAATCTGAATTTTTAAGGAATGAAGTGAAGGCCCTTTCTTTTTTTGTGCGCCAAATTTGTTTACCTCCTCTTCTTTTCTGACACTTGATTGTGAGGAACTAAGTATGCAAGTGTCATCTATTGATGTTGGCATATATTGTGCAGTGTGTGGTAACACGTTTGATAAGGTGGTCCCTTGTTGAAGCAAGGGCTCATAGTGCACATGTGGAAAGCAAGAAATATCTTGCAACAAGTAGAGTATCGGTGCTTCATCATGACCACAGGAAAATTTGTACTCAAACCTTCTAGTTTGAGTAGACCATATTGTTATATTTACTTCAAGCATGTGACAAACCCATTGCACAGCAAAATGGCCTCCTTCTATTTTTCCTTCATTATAAGGTACAAACATATTAGTCACAAAGGTTTTCCAAGTAGCCATCCAATGCTCTTCACCAATCGTGGATTGTGGTGTAATGTCTATCACGGTGAGCAAGTGAATTTTTATTTTTATTTTTTTTGTACCAACAACTTCGAACTAAGTGTAAGTCGTAAACTTAGCTAGGAGGCTATTATCACTATTCATATATTCATCAAATAAAGGAATGACATTCTTAAATGTCTAACTAAGGGTATTTTTTTATTGTAACATATCCGGGTAATTACAGTTTCATGACATTCTCTAATAATTACTTAAATATTTTATTATGAACAATCCTATGTCGATAGTTCAATAATTATGCATCTTCAAGTATTTTCTAGAATCATTTAGGCCAGTTACCACACAACTGCTATTTCCTTGTATCAAGAAGGATAATTTCCTTTTAAAAAGACAAAGCATATAATTTGAATTCTCAATAACTAGAATATTCCAACCTTCATGTACTACCAAACCATGCTATCTTTATTAATAAAACAATATCATTTCAAAAGGTAAAACTTATAGTTTGAATTCTCTCTAATTAGACTATTCCAACCCTACCTTTACATTAGAATATGTAATGTAGTCAAATTTCAACTATAAATTAATAGCATAATAATTTCTATTCTAATTTTAAAAGAAGTATATAATGTGAAATTCCTATGTCCTTAATCTTGACTAACATTTAGAAATTCTTTTCATCTAGGCATTCGACTAACATAAATATGTAAAATAAATAATACATTAAAATCTTCTCCCATTTAAATGCTTGAAACTTAATCATGAAAAAATATAAATACAAATAAGGTTCTAAGACACGTACCTAAAACTTCTAACCAGAAGGATTCAACCTATGCGAGTCATCCCTAACAATATAATTTATGATATATAATTATAGCTTCCCATTCTAGGTCGATCCCAAGTGATTTGATTCAATATCTATAACATACTAATATAGTTAACTTTTTAATAATAAGTTTAACGATACTTCAACTCATATATAAACAAGAACTTAAATCATTTAAAAAAAAAGTTTATTCTAATATATCAAGACGATTGCGTGTTGATACCATATGTAGACCAAAGAACTTAATCCATTTAACGCTTTATTCTACTAACTCAAAAGGAAATAGTGTTTAGGTATTGTAATTCGAGAATCGTTTTGCAGATATTAGTTGTACTACAAATCTAAATTCTAGACGCGTTTGTAGAAATTTAGAAGACAAACTGCATTTCAAAATTATAATTCAATCATGGTCCAGCAACGATTAATAGGCAATTGCATTTTAAGGACATATCTCAGAATCGTTTTACAGAGGTTAAATGCACTTCAATATCATAATTATGGAAACATTGCAGAGATTGAAAGGATAAACTGTATTCAAATTATAATTCAGGAGTGGTAACGCCGATCGAGATTTTGAAGGAATCATCAACAATTCGAAATGTCATTTAAAGATGTTGAGCCATGTTGAAACATAGATAATTTTAATGGAACGATTTTTCAAACACATCATAGATCTGGGAATGCTAAAATCGTATTGAACTGCCGAGCTTTGAAGGGATTGGTTTACAGAGGAGTTACAAACTTTGCTTCTATCGAATTGAAATGCTGAGATATTTAAACACAGACACCAGATCTACAAACTCTTAGCAATAGAATCGCTACCGAATTGTAATACTGGGACATTTAAACATAAACACAGATCTGCAAACACATTATCAATAACATCGCCATCGAATTGGAAAGCTGGGGTATTTAAACGCAATCACTGGATCTGCAATACTTATTAATAAATTTTTCTATCGAATTGAAATACTAAAACGTTTAAACACAAGCACAGATCTACAAACACCTAACCAATAAAGATTTGGATTCGCTTGTCAAATGAAATCGCTATCGATCTGGGGAATGGTCACAAACATCAGATTTGAATTAAAAGAATTCGATATCGATCTGGGGAATGGTCACAGACATCAGATTTGAATTAAAAGAATTCGCTATCGATCTGGGGAATGGTCACAGATTAAAAGAATTCGCTATCGATCTGGGGAATGGTCACAAACATCAGATCTGAATTAATAGAATTCGCAATTGATCTGGGAAATATAGTCACAAACCCTAGATTTGCAAGATTTGCTACACCATTTGCTAGGTAAATGGTGTAGGAGAGTTCTACTTCTTCTTTGATTCTTAATTAATTTACTTCATATCTTTTAATAACTAGTTTTTATTTATTTATTTAATATTCTTTTAAATAATAAAAACATTATAATATGATTTTTTTATTTTTGAGAGATTAAAAGATAGATAGATATATATATATATATATATATATATATATATATATATATATATATACTTTTAATTCAAAATAAAATATTTTATTCAAAATAATTATTTATTCTAATTAAAGTCTTTTCTTTTTCTTTTATAGTAATAAGGAGATATTTAAAATAATTCTTTATTCCATAAAAAGAAATATTTTCTTTTTGAAATACTTATAATATATATTTCCATTAATTTATCAAAGAAGAGAACATTAACTTTTCTAAATTTCAAATTCCTTTCTCAACCATAATAACAGGAAGGATCGACAGATGTCGGTCAAAAGCAAAGATTCAGGGCAATCACGAGGACTGTCATGATTGTTATCTCGTCCCTTAGCGGTCAGTGACATATGGGGACCCGAACCGACACAACTTTTATGGAAAGCAAAGATTCCGACAAACAAACAAAAATAATTACAACTATGGGTTATGGCCCACCAAAGCTTTCAATCGCATGCATCATGGCCAACATGACATCATGATAATAATAATAATAGAATATTGAATAATTTATTATTAAATTCTCTATAACTTCCACATGTATATTATTTAATTATATATGTATGAGTAGTTTTCGTTTTCCATTATTCTTTCGTCTAGGTACCTCTTCGGCGGGCCCTTCCGACAGTATCTTTCTTTCTTCTTATGGGGAGTACTGCGTAGCGATCGGGAGTCGTTACCGCGATCTCTCAACTACGCTCCTTGGATACAAGGGATGTTGAGGGATAAGGCTCTCCTTATTGCATGACCCTCAACTCATCGTACGCGACCAAATCATTATGGTCTCGCCCGTACGGCATATGCTTTCCCCGAGTGAGCTGAAACGACTTCACCCGTGCGTGGATTACTAGTTCAGGGTCGATAGTCAGTTGCCGTACCCCTAAGTGTTCTTTCTGTTCTTACGACCACGATATTTCCAATGTGGGTCAGTCGGTAAATCGTCTTACCTACCACTGCACACACTCAAACGCATATTAGTAGTGCTGCACTAATAAACATTTCAACATTCATCATTTTCATTTTCTCGATCAGTCGAGTATAAACAAATCATTATTTTTCATTTCAAGTAATTCTAATGTTCATCATTTTGATTTTCTCAATCAGTCAAGTATATCCATAAATCATCATTTATCTAACCATTTTCATTTCACATATAAAATTTAAAGCAATCATTCATGGTCCAAGTTGTATAACTTCGGGTCACTTCAAACCAATGCCCTCAAATAGTCAATCAGTCATAGGTCTCAAATAATCTAATCAATCATAAGTCCAAAATAACCAAAATCAAACATAAGTGCTGAGGCGGGCATTACATGTGGGAAGTGTTCATGTAAGCATCTAATAGTAGGTAACTCGCAACCATGGCAAACATTGCAAAACATTTGTAAAGCACATTTTCTCAATGAAGGCATATCATATGTAAATATGAGAAAACACAAGGCGTCAAATAGAGAATCATGGCAATCAAAAGTGACAACGTCGCACCTACTGAACAGTTGATTGGACAATGCAATTTCCATGGAGTGAAAGTCTTTGTCCATATTTGATGACGTAAGGCCACAACGAGTTAGACTAGTTGAAGGGAAATTTGACCTCAACATATAGTCGGACCCACGTGAAAGGATAGGCTCATAATGCCCATGTGAAGGGTTATGGTCATGGAAAAATATGTTATATTGATATCCATAAACATGTGAATTGAAATGGAGATATATGCAGTTTTTTTGCAATGACTAAACACAAATAGGAATACAAAACCATTTTACCAACCATTTTATGCAAAAGACATCACCCCACATGCCAGATAATCCTTCCTCTTGTTGGGACCATGCAGAAAGTGACATTCTTTTAAGGTATATTTGACTACCGTCAACTTCATGCAATTCTTTCATAAACTCAATATTAAGTTCAGTGTCCATTGAATGCAGGGTGTCTCGATCTTTGTTGTCCAAGCATTCTTTGAAATATGTAACAATTCCTTCTCGTATCTGGAGGGATGCAAATCGAACGTGAAACAAAACAACAAATGCATCAAACAAGCAATCCTCAAGGTTGTAGACAAAGTTTGGGAGCCTAAACAAGTGAAATGAGGAAAGTGTACAATCTATTTTTGATAGTTGTTTTTCTATAGTGGAATGTTCACTTAGACTAGGGACAGTTCTAACAATGGAACTAAGTATGCAAGTGTCATCTATTGATGTTGGCATATATTGTGAAATGTGTGGTAACACAGTTGATAAGGTGGTCCATTGTTGAAGCAAGGGCTCATAGTGCACATGTGGAAAGCAAGAAATATCTTGCAACAAGTAGAGTATTGGTGCTTCATCACGACCACAGGAAAATTTGTATGCAAACATTCTAGTTTGAGTAGACCATATTGTTATATTTACTTCAAGCATGTGACAAACCCATTGCAAAGAAAAATGGCTTGCTTCTATTTTTCCTTCATTATAAGGTACAAACATATTAGTCACAAAGGTTTTCCAAGTAGCCACCCAATGCTCTTCACCAATCGTGGATTGTGGGAAGTGTTCATGCAAGCATCTAATAGAAGGTAACTGGTGACCATGGTAAGCATTGCAAATTTTTTGTGAAGCACGTTTTCTCAATGAAGGCATATCATATCTACCTATGAGAAAACACAAGGAGTCAAACAGAGAATCATGGCAATCAAAAGTGACAGCGTCGCACCTATTGAACAGTTGATTGGACAATGCAATTTCCATGGAGTGAAATACTTTGTCCATATTTGATGACTTAAGGCCACAACGAGTTAGACTAGTTGAAGGGACATTTGACCTCAACATACAGTGGGACCCAAGTGAAAGGATAGGCTCATAATGCCCATGTGAAGGGTTATGGTCATGGAAAAGTATGTTATATTGATATCTAGAAACATGTGAATTGAAATGGAGATATATGCATTTTTTTTGCAATGACCAAACACAAATACGAATAGAAAGCCATTTTGCCAACCATTTTATGCAAAATACATCACCCCACAGGCTAGATAATCTTGCCTCTTGTTGGGACCATGCAGAAAGTGACATTCTTCCAAGGTATATTTGACTATTGTCAACTCCATGAAATTCTTTCAGAAAATCAATATTAAGTTCAGTGTCCATTGAATACAGGGAGTCTGGATCTTTGTTGTCCAAGCATTCTTTGAAATATGTAACAATTCCTTCTCGTATCTAGAGGGATGCAAATCGAAAGTGAAACAAAACAACAAATGCATCAAACAAGCAATCCCCCAGGTTGTAGACAAATTTTGGGAGCCTAAACAAGTGAAATGAGGAAAGAGTACAATCTATTTCTGACAGATGTTTTTCTATAGCGGAATGTTCACTTCGGCCATCGATAGTTCTAACAGCCATAAGGGTATAAGTGCAAAAGAAACAATGTACAAACAACCCAAGTGATTGATCTAGATATAATGGCACCCCCAAGACTGTAACAAGAATGATAGAAGCACCTGCATAATAACAAAGGAAATCTTAGGATAACAAATAGTGGTTAAGAAGACTATAATTTTATATCCATACTAATTTGAACCATGGCATATTTTAAATAGACACAAGAAAATGTAAACCATATGTGTATGAAAAGCAATGTTTGAACAAAAAAATATAAAAAATTAGTATCTACGTTTACTACTTGCAGTTAGAAAAGAACAATTCAAAATTTCTTAAATGCCTTCGAGATTTTCTCTTTTGCATGAGTACAAAATTCATTTATTCCTCAACTTACTGAAGCTTTAGCTGACAATACTAATGGCGTTTCTGTTTCAAGCACTTCATAGAAAGGTCTCTTAGTTTTCCTAAAGGACAACTCTATTCCAGTGGAACCCTCTTCTACAACTACTTATGTATCATGTTCAGTACCTAGTTTGTCAATGGGGTTTGAACATGGTTAGATGCCAATGTTGTCTGAAAATTTGATATATTAGTTGTTAAGACTACACAGTACAGGTGTAGTAGGGTTATTTGAAAGAGTTGAATCTATTTATGAATTCCAAAATCTAATTTAAGTAATGAAAATTGTAATTACAATTGTAGGTGTTTATATATTAGAATTTGGGATTTTCAATGGGGTTTGAACATGGTCAGATCCTAATGCTATCTTAAAATTGCAGTCCAACATTGCCCCATCCCCAGCTTCAGGTTTCATCAACTTCTCGTTTGTTTTTCCGAGAACCTAGTTCGCTAATGGCGTTTAATTCCTAATCATCAATAAAAAAAATACTGCAAGTTTATCTTTGTGATGCCATTAAACAACTATGGGGAATTTCCAGGGCATTTTTACTAGGCCAATCATGGTTATTTCAGTCTTGTCACAGGTAGCATTGATTTTATATATTTATTGCTCTTTATCTTCATAAAATATAATTTGTCGTTGACCAATGTTAAAGTTGATGAATATCTGGTTGGTTTGTTGGCTTGATGAATATATGTCAAACTACTTCCTACACTATACTATGATCTGATTCTACAATAAACAAATATGCACAAAGCTATGTTTTCAAGATTGAAACAAACTAAAATGTATAAAATCCCAAATCTAATCTATATGAAAGAAACAAATTTCATAAATGAGTTGAGCAAGGAACTAGTGTTTGAATTCTATGATTTAAAAGAAACAAGCTACAATTTAAAACTAAAATGATGCATGTCCTATTATGATCAAAATATACAATGAATTGAAATATGGAATGAATGCCATCCTGAATGAGTTTAAATGCTGGAAGTATTTTGTTTCTTTTATTTTTTTATAAAATGAAATGCACAAATGATCTGTTGTGCGTATATAACAATGGAAAGAGTTGGATACTATATAAACACTTTATACCAATAACACATGTGATTTCTACAAGAAAAACGAACTTTAACGATAGACAAAATGAAATTCTACAATAATAATACTTTATAACGATTTATGCAAGTGAATGCAATTGAAAATATTCAAGAATCGAAATTTACAAAAAGTGAAAGACTAACTACAATAGAGAATACAAATACAAAGTTGTGCTTGCTTGATTGGTGGGCCCAAACCAATCAAGTAGCCAACTTAGAAACTTACAGGAAGAATATAGACTGGAACGCAAAATGCAAGGTCTAGTTTTCATCAATTTTTGAAATCAATCTTATAGCAAGATCATCAATTCGAGTTCATAAAATCAACAACATAACATTGTCATTAATAGATTATTCCCCATGTATTTCAATGTGTCCTACTCTATTCTATGGAGTCAGATTTATACATAAAATTAATTAGTGGGGAAGGATAAGATCTAATACCCAAATCCCTGGGTTGCTCAAACAAATTGCTAAGTTTAGAAAACTGACCACAACTATGATTATGCGACATTCCATTTTAATTAAATAAGGATTTCTCCCAAACCATTCACTTTCTGAGAAAATCACTCTCGATTAAGCTAAATGGGCATGTTCTGTCGATGGATTTTGTGGCATATTTTCAAAATTCATCACAGCTTGCTTAAAAATAGTGATTGAAGTTATTTTTATGGAAAATGAGGTGAATGGATGAAAAATATTGACCATGAAGTTTGACTGAAGACCTGGGTTGATCTGGAGCATTGTAAGCATTATATTAGGAGCAAACAATGGTCTTAGAACTTCGCCAAGTGTCAAATTCCTCTCAACAATCCGCATCCATCCAAATCAACAACAAGCACCAGAACTAGTACCAAAACTGGTGTAAGAGACAATTTTATGACAAAAATGAGCCACTACTTTTCTAGTAAGATAAAATCAACTTGAAATCAATTCCTATTGTTAAAATCACAAAAAATAACTAGAATACATACCAATCACCTCATATAGACAATAATTTAAGTGTGGGCTTGATAAACTCAAAACTTGAAGTATAGAGGAGATAATTAATGAAAAGACAAAGTATTATAATAAAAAGTTGATATATATCTAACTTTTATGTGCTGAAAAGGATGGAAAAATTACCCCAGACCAAAGTACTTGCATGAGGAACTTCCATGTCCTCATGGAAGAAGAACTAATGAGAAAAACTGAAAACTATTATAAAAAAAACAGGTAGTCATATTCCATAAACACTAACAAGGACATGTAAGCCATTGGGTAATGTAGACTTTGCATTTTTCAAAATTTTCTTCAAATATTTCTTGGAGGAAATTTGCTCTCTAATCTCTTTACGACATTTCTTTAGCATCTTTTGAAGATTCTGGTTATTTAGATTCAACCTCTTGACTCTCTACTATAGTTTACAATTATGGGTTTGAGCATATCATTTTGAAGCTTTAATGAAAACGATCAAAGATAAAATACTCCTGAAGTTGTTCTTTAAGTTTATGATTTTTATTCTAAACATAAGAAATACTGATATCAACAGTAGGAGTAAAATTTGTTTCTTGAGGAGTAAAAGTCCAATATGTTTATTTATAATAATATGATCACGGGTAGATACAAACTGATAACTTTTATGGGTAAATTGTGATTCAGTACTTTGGGTACCTCTAGAATTGAGAAATTTAGGAACATGCTTTCAAGCAGACTTAATATGCTCATTAATTTCAATAATAAGTTTAGTTAATTCCTCCATAGCATGCCAATCTTGGCTGATTCCTTGGCATAGGCATAGCTTCCATTTAGATTATCTCTAATTCTCTGCAATTAGAGAGAACTCATTTGTAGGTCATTATGGGCCTATTAGAAAAGAGAAGCAAGAGGTCTATGAGTTAGTCTCCCTGGTCAAGGATAAATATCGGAAGATAAAATCCCTATAAAATAGTCATATGACCCTTCCCTTTCCCATCACTCAGAAAATGCAAGAAGAGAAGCAAAAATTAATAGTAGAGGTTAATTTCTTGTGAGGAGAAAATGCCTCATTAAACGCTGAAAATTAGGTAAAGGAAGAGAGGATCAAAGATCTATAAGTTGTGCATGATAAGGATTCCTTTTTAGCTTTCAAATTAGATGAAACCAATGAAATGATTAATACCTTTATGCCTGAGCTTATTGAGGCCAGTAAGGAAAAAAAATTGGCCTCCCTTGACATCTACCCAACTATCCTAAAAAAAATAGAGGCTTAGGTACAAAATGAAATAAGTAAGGCTCTCGAAGAATTAGCGACATGGAAAACCAAATCTCAAGGAAGTTCCTTTAAGACCATTATTCATGAAAATCTAACTAAAAAGAGAAATGAATATGGTTTCATATTTATTGTACAGAATTTTAAGTATGTTATTAGATGTATTGATCAGTGAATTCTCTAAACATAGAAACAGATTTAATTAGAGAATATGAGTTGTAAATTTCAGATCTGCTTCGCTAAAATAAAATGATGATTTCTGGGCCTATATAAATCTGAGTCTTCTTATGGATGGAAAGTGTAGATTTATTTACCAGAAAAATTATTCTAGATTAAGGTGCAACAATTGTAGTTTTTACTAGACTACTTTTGGAAAAATTTGGAGTGTGATGGATAACAATAATTTCCAGATTTGTTTTGCACAGAATAAAGGTTCTTTCACATAATTTTATGGTGTTCAAAAGGTGATACTAGTGCCTATGTTTTATATTGGGTAGACCATATATGGGGTCTAATGAGGCTCACTGAGAGGCTGTCCTATTGAGGATATGGACAGAAATTTACTGTCTCCTTACTGTCCTATACTTCAGCAATCTATAAATGTAAATTTACTCATGTAGGTAAATACTATGTTTGCGAGGTTTGTACTTTTCAAAAATGAACTGCAAATGCATATAACCATATATAGAGAGACATACATTCATGCAATTCATTAAAAATGACAAACAAAAGTAAAATGGAAGGATGTTACTGGTTTTAATACCTCGCAACCACAATCCAATGGAGATATCAGCAGCATAAAACATTTTCATTCATGTAGAAAAATTCCTCATCCACTAGGGTGCACCATCAAAACCATCCAATAGTCTAAATAAGGATACAAATTACTGGCACCAAGAGTTCAAGTGTTCATTCCTTCAACAACCATTGCAATAGGAGGAGCTTTGCTTTTGTAGAGTCTTCGCTTAACAACCTCCATAATAAAATAATATTGCTACCAAAACTCTAGATCTATTCTAGGAAAACATAAAATAATATTATCCCTCATCTAATTGGGGAGGACAAGTCAAAGTTTCAAAAAAATGCTAAAATATTAATGGCTATGCTACATGTACCAATCTTCATATGAGAGCTCTAGGAGTAAGGCGCATCTCCAAGAGTCTCTTATTGAAGAAATATTAAAATATTTTTGAACCAGATGGGCAGAAGTTGGAGGAGACATAAACAAAGTGGAATGAAGAGTAGAAGCAATAAAGAAGCTATGACCATAGCTTCGATAGTGAAAATTTATACCCTAACGCTTTTAAGGTGTTCATTGATTATAAGATAATGTCACATTTCAATTAGTTTTCAAAATAAGAGCTACAAAGTGAAGATCAATTTTTTTCTAAATTTTAGCTTTTTGTCTTGAGACTTTTCATGTCATTCTAATAAAGATTGAAAACACTCTACAAATCAAGCATTGGAACAAAGGGAATTTTGCAACATTTTCCAAGCCCAAAGAGACTTGGTTAAATAGATCGAAACTATACAACAATGGATCATAACAGAAGGCAGAACTTATGAATTAAAACTTTAGGAGGAGCGAATTCAAGATCGATGAGATGTCAAAGCAAACAACAAAGAAATATTCTATAGGAAAACCCATTGATCAGATAGTTCAAAGGAGGGTGGGGGACACAGAATTCTTCCACAACATTGGTTAATTGGAAATACAACAATAGAATCTCGCCCTTGAAAAATTCTCAAGAGAGAACACTAGAAGCACATCAAGAAAAAGAGAAAAAGCTCAGAACATACTATCACAATCTATTAACAGATCCACAAGAGGATAGGACAAAGGTAACTCGAAAGATTATGGAATGTATTTCATATTTAATAACAAACGATGAAACACTAGACTAATAGGGAGATGAGCTTTGAAGGATTCAAACAAGTTGTCAAAGAAAAGGCTGCAAAATATTCTAACAACTGTTTCAAATGAGACATATCCATAAATATGCATGCCACTTCCTATTAAGGATTGAAACACCAAGGATAATTGTCTGGCTGGAGGTGGTGGTATTAATGGCATTTTGTTTTCTTGGTGTGTATTTAAGGGTCTACATTTTTAACAATTATGCTACACCTAGAAAACAAAAACTCAGATTTCTGCACAGAGTTGACTTAGCCACATTTGACATCACAAAAACAATACCCACCAGATTCAATTCAATTTCATATTAACATAAAAGAATGTGAAAATAAAGTAACTCACTTCTACGATGCCAAATTTGTAACACGAACTAAAAATTCTACAAATATAATCTAATCCCCAATAATCCTACTCAAATGAGGGATTCAAACATGACAATATTAACATGTTAAATGAAACCTAATTGCATAATTATAAACGTGTGCTAAACTTAAAACCTAATCACATATCCTTAAACTTGTGTTAAACTTATAAGCCCTCATTAGGGTTCTCAATGACTGAAATTGAACAGCATTTTCAAGCCATTCAAAGATCCACAAGGCCTAGAAGAGGCAGAAACCATTACAACAAAGACAATACAACTATTTTGAACAATACACATTCTTACAGATTGCCGCATGCGCCTGATTCATATTCAGTATGGCAAGGCATGCAGATTCAACAACAAAAAAATTGAACTTACAGATTGCCGCAGTTTCAAGAGAGATTGGACTAATTCAAATCTACACTTCCAAAATATGTAATTATCTCTCCGTAAGGTGTAATTAACTCGAGGTTTGAATACTCATCTGCCCAAGAGTTTGCAGGTGAGCTGGAGCAATTTTCTTAGTCAATAATTGCTTGAATGCCACATCCACATTGTCCCTCTCCAAATGGAGAATCACTGAACTACCCTTCAAAGATACCGGTAATTTCACCATGCCATTCAAAGAGATATCAAATATTAGTACAAAAACCCTAACATCAAACAAAAAAAGAGCCCTAGCACAACACAGCCTCCATGGCTATATGAAGGCAGACTCAAACATTTCACTGGCAACTACTTTCTTTTTAAAAAATGCTTCGAGCTCCATAAAAGCTTGGTATAAAATTAAATATTACAGAATTGACTACCCAAACATAACAATCAATTTTGGAAGTCAAATTTAAAGGTACGACCAGAAAGAAACTGATATTTTACAAATGTTTCGTGTCTTTAAGTATAAAAATCTAAGCATGTAACAGAAAGAGAAAAAAAAGTACAAATATGGGCCTTACAATGCCGATATAAACCCAAATTACACACTCTAGAGCCGAGAGTGTGTAGAGCTGATACAATCCTGATATAATAACCCATAAACATTATCTCGCTTCTATGGAATAAATTAGTGGGAAGAAGTGTAATATATATGCAAAGACTACAGAAGACCGTGAAACAAAACCAACCTCGGAAAACACGTTTAACCACTCCAGATAAACCCAAAACACAACCTTCAAAATAAAAATGGAACTACAAGAAAATAAAGAACCCTAAGAACAACAAAGTACATGTATAAAATAAGCATTGGTGAAAAGAAACTCAAATTTCACCCGTTAAAATTACCATCTACAATTTAAACAAGATTTTTAATCACTAAGACTTTCCACAAGTTAGTGAATGGACAAGGAAAACCAAGAAATAGATAGAGAAAAAATAGACAAAGAAAATGGTAAAGACACGCTTACCTTGAAGGTCTCTTCGCTGAAACCCTCTCCGCCAGAAGTCTCACAATTTCGCTGTAAGACCGATGCAACAAGAAATGCAGCCACTGGAACTGAAAAACCACAAGACGTTTCGAAGAGCAAAAAAAACATATTGCACTAATAAAATACTTCTCTGACTTTGCATTTCCATCCATTAAATGCAGTGGAACAACCGAAACCTCCAAAACGCATAGAAAATCGGTCAGAAAATCACAGGCTGCTCATGAAAAATTGTTTGATTTGTTGCAGCAAGGGCTCCCACAAACAATCGATTATGCATTAGCTATACTCTGACTGATTCACATAGAATTACCTCTGCCTGATACTCAGCTCATTGGGGGCAGAGCTACTCATGTTTGGCTCGTGGCTACCTTGATCTTTAGAATATATGATCTGCAGGTGGCTCGGCTTCTCTCTAGGGATCGGAGAGACTTGTTGAACGACGATATGCATTTAATGGAGGGCAATACAACCGGAATTAATAATCAGGGGACGGCCATAAAGGACGGGAAAGGCCATTAGTATTTCTGGACTCCATAAACCAACAGGCAGTCAAACCTTTGCCACGCTTCTGGTTTGAACTTCGAACTTCGAGACAATATTTCAGAACATCTCTCCGAATGATGGTATGATAAAAATTAAAGTCTGCAACTAAGTTTGTGAGTATCTTTTTTATATTTATAATTTCTAGTAATAGTCGGCAATGAGAAAAATAATCAAATCACACTCTCTAATCCAATAGAAGTCAAACACATCTGAAAATAATTATTATTAAAAGGAACAACAATGACTATTTTTCTGAAACATAAGCCAACTATATAGTCATTTTATGTTATCCTACAAATTATTACAACAAGGTGGAACATATAGTCTCCTGCCTACGGCAGGGACGAATAAATATATTTCATAAACACATAATAACAACATTATTATTAAAGGTTATTTGATAATAATATTAGCCTTGAGGCCTTTGTGCATGTTTATTCATAGAAGAATACTATTAGTCATCCCATGCTTTAAGTGGTGGTAATTATCTTTTATTTAATTATGTATCTTCAGATGATACTTCTTTTAACTTTTAAGGACAAGGTCCAATTTGTTGGACGGTCTCGGTAAACTTGGATAGGCACGTCTAGTCTCTCTCTTTGCATGTTGAATTCCATCATATAACATGGTAGTTCCCGCAGTACTTGATGATAGATAAAAGATCAATCATTTAATCAAATAAAATAAGTGTGATGAAAGTAAAAGTGCTATTCAGAGTCCTTTTGACTCAACACTTTGAGATCCAGTAACCCTGAGTGCTCTTCAGAGCCTTTTAACTCAACACTCTCACGTGAGCATTACACTAGTGCAATTCCAGAGCCTCTACTCAACACTAGTGCTAGAATGTGGTTGTGAGGCACATATAGAATATTTAAGTTTCCTTGGATCTGGTATTTGTTTATCAAGATTGGAGTGCTCCAGGGCTTTGGCCCAACACTCAATATACCTCAAGGCTTACTCCTAGTACATAAACATTCTTCTAGGTACATCAGGGCTTATGCCCATTACATAGGTTATATGTGTGTTTCTGAGTCCACACTCAACACACTCATAAGTCAAATCATGTAAAGTCATAGCTCTGCACAGTAAGTAACAAAAGATCATCTTAGTATAATAGGGTTTGTCCCCATATCAAAGCTGAAGCACATTATTTAAAACATTGGGCCTTCTCGCCCAGTATTCACTCAAATAAAGAAGTCCATTAGGGTCCATGCCCAATATGTCAATATATAGAAGAATAAATCATAGGTTCTAGGGTTCATGCCCAATATTCAAAATAAAACATATGTCCTGGGGCCGTGACCCAATATAACAGTAAAATAGTTAGTCCAAAATTCGGGATATTACAGTTGTCTTCTGTGTTTGTCAAACTGGTGAGGAGAGCCAAGGATTCTTGGCCCTTCCAGTATTGGGAAAAAGGAAATGCGCCTGGACTAACAAAGGTTCCCTCACACCAATGTTTGAAACTAGAGGTAAGTTCTGTAAATTTAAAGGCATGATGGTGGTTTGTAGAGATTTATTTCTTTTACCATTCTTTTATTCCATAATTTAACCTCTATCTTCTTTGTTTTCCTGCCAAGAGGTTCTCTGGATGCTGTACATTGGGCTTGACTTGAGGTTGGATGAAGGTACGTTGGGTCGTGAGAGCTCCGGTGCCATCGGTCCTAGTAAGGCCTTGGCACACTCGAACTCTACGATCCCTTACGATTTCTATGGTGTGAAGTTTTGAAAAGATGGAACAAAGTCTTGGTTGGCTTCGTTGGGAGTTACAAGGGTTTATACGAGCCCCCTCTATTAAATGGTAAAAACTTTTTGTGTTTTGTTTTCTTATAGCATTGATGGATGAAATAATTATTATTTTTGTAAGCCTTGGGGCAAGAATATTTGGAAATATACAAAGTTAAAAGTTTAGTTGGAAATCCTCTTTTGTTTCCAGACCAAGGAATCTGTGTGAAAGGTTATATTACGGCCTCTATGCTTATTGAAACCCTTATTGTGTAAATTTTAAAAGATTAGCAGTGTTAGTTCTGTGTGTGATATATTGTTTGCTTATTATGAAAAGCAATCGTGTACAGCTTGGTTACTACTATTGCGTCTGCGTTTTTAGCTTGATGCTTCAAAAATGTTTAAAGAGTTCGTTCGATTCTTCATTTATGGGAAAACCCTATTTGTAATTTACATATAAACTTTGTTTGTTTAAATGGCTTAACTGAATCTTCCTCTTCATCATTTAGATTCTGAATTTCATAAGCTTCTCTGCTATATGAAGTGAATTTGGTAAAAAAAATGGAAATGAGGAACTCGAAGAGTTTAGAACCCTTGACTGAAGCCATCACGACTAAATCCTGAGTCTGTTCATTTAAGTTGGATAGGTTATAAATATGGGATTCGATCCCACTCTGTATTATTTGTAATATATTAAAGCATTGTGCTGCTTGACAATAGTTGCATCGTGTTTTGGTTCAAAATGTTTTGGCTAGAAAAGCCGAGTAACGATCCTTTATAGGTTTCGATATAGACTTATGGTTAGTATTTTCTTGATTAATGTTTTATTTACAGTATATAGATATGGTAGAATGTAACTCTATTTGAACTCTATGATAATTATTGTTCTATATATGTAGATAATATTGTAAATATCAGCTACATATTCTTACTCTGTACAAGATACCATTGTTTACCATACTGTTATATTACTCTACTTTTCTATTTAAATATTATGTAAATTTATATATATGAGCAAAATGTGATAAGAAAAGGTATTCTGCATTTTCGAATGTGCTTAAAGAATTTAATGATAATTGTTAAATTATATATCTATAGTAACTGTCAGTGTGTGATTTTACTACTATTGGTCTACTTGCATTTCCTATACTTGATTATATTAACGCTGGTATCTAACCAAATACAGTAGATAAAATGATACTGTTTTCTAAAAAAAATAACTAGACATAGTCTATTATTCTGCTATAAAAATCTGTCTAAGCCATTGATGCTCATATTGTATAAGATTGGGTGGCAAACCATAAACAAATACTACCTTTCGAGTTTGTAATGAAATGAACACTGTAATTAAATATTGATAGATTATAATCATTATTTTATCTATATAAAAATAAAGGCTATTTTACAGAATATGATTGTTGACTCTGCATTCCAATCATTTGAATAGTTAAATAATCATATAATAAAAAGAACAGTAAGAACCTCGTAACTTGTAGATGAAACTCAAATCGAAAGAAGACTATTCCTCCCAACCGTCTCCCGAAACAACCAAGATTACTTTCTTCAGGACCCCCGAGCCTGTTCACTGAACCACTAGGATGGAGACTAGGTATAGAAGCTTATTTTGTTCTCTCTGTAACTCAGCAATCAAAATTGCGAACAAACTTCCAACAATCTCACTTTAGCTTCCCCTCATCGAATACCCTCCTGTGTGCTTAAGTTTTCAGTATGTAACAAATACACAAGGTTCTAATGTGTGAGCCTCCTGCTCATTCGAGGGATATATGCTTGCCTAGGTCTTTGGGTCATTTTTTGAATTAGATGAGCCACTTGCTCAGTTCCTCCTTTCTTGGGAACATGACCACAATTTTAGAGAAGATGCCTCCTGCATCAGCTAGAAAGTGAATGTTGTTGCTGCCATTTGTCATTTTTTCCTTCTACACCAGATCATTCCTCCTAGTGGGTCAACGAACACTCTTCAACAATCCTCTTTCAATAGGTGTCTCTTCTTTTATTTATTAAATAATAAAATATTCAATTACAGTCATCTTGACCATCTTTGGTCAACAACATAAAAATTTACAATAACTTTTAAGATAATGTTTTTCCACAACATAAAACACTTTCAGTTCTAGGTGGGTTACAAAATGGCACTATAGTTCAACTCATCGAAAGGATTAAAGATATTCCTAACACTCCTCATAGGTATAAATGAAAGAAAGATATATTGAGGTATAAAAGAAACATATTTTGGGTCAAGTAGTCTACCTTGAAACACAAGGTATTCAAGAAGTTGCACTCATCACCTTTAGTGGGTATCTTTGGTTCATAAAACCTATGAAATTGATAGGGACTCATCCTTTTGGGAGGGAATGAAAACAAGGATCCAATAATTTTGAGAATCGTGTGACACTTGTTAATGAAACAAGGGTGATATGGTGAATACACCAAGGGATTTGTAACAACTATAAATACCTACGGATATAAGGATTGACACCTCTATGGATTTTACAGTTGTACTCCCAAGATATGGTAATAAATTTTTGAGTGTGGTTGTACTTAACCATCTTTCCAAATACTATTTATTTTGTTCTATATTGCATCCATTTATCCCCTCATTAGCTTCCTAAGTCTTCATTGAACATATTTTAAAGTTACACAATATCCCAACTTCCATTATCTTAAGTCAAGACTCCACAAACAATAGAGAATTTTAGAAAATTATGTTTAAAATTCAAAGTACACAATTGAACATGAGCTATGCATATCATCCCCAAATAGATGGTCAAACATAATTGGTCAACAAGTGCTTAGAAACCTATTTGTTATCTTTCACTTCCAAAACTCCAAATCAATGCACAAAGTGGACTCCCCTTGAAAAATGGTGTTAAAATACCACTTATCATGGAGATATTAAAATGACACCATTGGAAGCTATCTATCACCAAAAACCTTTCTCACTAGCTTCCTAATTTTACTAGGCACCTAAGTTTCATGAAATGGATAACATACTTCATACTAGAGAAACCATTCTTCACACACTTGAGGAAAATTTGGCTATGAACCAAAAGAGAATGCAACAACAAGTTGGCCATCATCACTTAGGACATACATCCATAGAGGGCAATCAAGTGTTTATTTGCTTCCAATCCTATAAAAAATAGCACTCAAACATAAAATTACCCAACAACTTGCACCAAAGGTATATGGGCCTCATAATATTATCTATTACATCAAAAATGTGGTCTATAAGTTGGCTCTTCCATCCCATTCCAAGATTCATTTGGTCCTTCATATCTATTTTCTTGAGAAGCTTGTTATAAGTTTCAAATTAATTTATCAGAACTTAATGAAGAAGTCTCCATTTGGATACAAATAAGAGAAGTATTAAATATTAGAGAGAATTATTCGCACTAGTGCAAGCTCTAAGAAGTAATGATCTAGTGGAAATATATGTATCCAACAAATATGCCATAAGGGAACTACAATGGTTTCTTCAACAATTTATTTCAAGTGGTGAAGCATGTTAGGGTCCTACCATAACCTCCTTTCTTTAGAATTTCTAAGATTTAGTCCATTAATGTATGTGTCCATTTTCTTTGAATGAGGCTTGTTAGATAGTAGTGCATAATTACTTAATTTGAAAGAGTCATCTTTACTTAATAAGGACCACTAGGTAATTGGTACCCACTAATGACGGGACCACAATTAATTAGGGTTCGACTATGGAGAGCTTATTTAAAGAGCTAGGAAGATATAGATTGGTTTGTCAATTAATGTTGTATGTGGAGCTCTTCTAAAGAAAAAGGTCTCCCTACCTTAAGATATAAGTGAACATTATAGTAAATCATCCCCCAATGCCTCAATAAATCAGACGAAGAACTCCATAGTGGTCCCATTTGGGCTTGATATTTTATCTTTATGAAACAATGAAAATGCAATCAATATATCTTTTTTTATACCTCTTCATACATCAATTGATTACCAACCTTGTAAATTAATCTTGGAAGAGATGCAGCCACATTAACAATATCTACAATATTTTCCCTTTGTAGTAGAATTATTAATCTCCAATTCATCCAAACCCTGAAAAATCCTAATGGGAACATTATCATCATTCACAATTTCCCAAATAGTTTTAGTAATATTTACGTGGTTTGAAAAAATGTAAAAATACTTTGTATTATAATCTCCTAGATCTAGCTAGGTGGTCCTACTTTTCATTCTTGAGTCCATATACCATCCCTCAATAGTTTTACATTCTTTACTTCTAATCTTTTTTAATATAGCTACCTCCTCCACAAAAAAGGATCCTACCTCATTCCCATCAAGCATATTTGATATATCAATTTCAGTTTTCTTTAGTAGAGAGTCTCTGCTCATATATATTGTCCCTGGCCATAAGGCCACCTTCCCCTTTGTGATCCTCATAGATCCTAAAAATTCTTGAATAGTAAAGGAATCCTGGTAAATATAATAGTGTTTCCATACAACCTTTACTAGGGAGTGAAATTTACCCTCCTCAAGCCAACCGTGAATGGATTTCAAGGGAGTTGTAGGATTAGGGTTGTTAAATTCTAGGTCTGGAAAAAATGGATTGTGATATGAGAACCTAATTGGGTACGCTAACCATCTAACTCTATCCAACCATTGCAGTTAGTTCTTTGATCAAATCTATCCACCCATTGTTCAGTTATTTGAAACTAGAAATCTATATATCCTCTCTGAGTCCCCAACAATGCTCTACCCTATTATTCCTCTATGTAAGGCCCATATATATGTGTTCATCAATAACTAAAAAAACTAATTCAATTTAGTAATTCAATAATATGCATGCATCTCTCTCTTGGTCATTGTAGACCATATTTCACTCCAATTTAAAGTAAAATTGAAGTCCCCCCTCTCATGATCACATTACCATCCTGGAAACATTTAATTGCGAAAATCCTTATGTAGAAATTTTCTTTTCCCAATAAGGTCAATACATATTCAATGGAGTTAAAGAGTGTCCCAAATTTTTCATGAATATCATCGTGCATAGGTTGAAAAAGTGGCATAAGAATTGTTTAGTTATAAATTTTGTGTTGACCCACATATAATAATTCAAAATTAAACATTAGAGTCCAAAGCCTGAAAATGCAAACCCATTAAACAACTTCTCAATCCATCAACTAAAATATCACCTCTCCCCATATCACCTCTACCCATTGCCTCGTGTAGAAGTAAATGTCAAGTTTCTCAATATCTACAAGATGTCTAAGTGTTCTTTTTTGTTTTGTCTTCCTATACCACATATGCTCAATAAAAGTATAGTCACTTAAAACAATGTTTATGGAGTGGTCCTTCTCTAAGTATCCCTATCATAAAGCATTATTTCCCTCATTTTATTTCTTTTAAGGATTTCTTTGAGTGATGGAAAAATGACTTGCCAAAGTGATCCTTTGGCTAAATGTGTGATATGCAAATCCATTTAGGTTGATGAGAAATCTTTATCTAGTAATTATCTCAGCAATGTTCCATATCGGTCTTTGCTAAACTCTAGATCTATGCTAAATAATCATATTTGTATATCTTAGGTCCATGAGGTCCTTGTGTCTACTAGTCTAGTATATGATCCCAATTCTAGATCTTTGTTCTTCCAACAATCAATATTGTTCTCCATCCTAACATATTTTAGCTAAATCACAATAATTTCACGGTTTTCCCACTTTAAGATCTTGGTTATGGCCACCTTTGTTGTAAATTCTTCCTCCGATCACGAGTATAAGCCCGGTTTTCCCCACTTTAAGATCTTGGTTATGGTCACCTTTGTTGTAAATTCTTCCTCCGATCACCAGTATAAGCCTTTCTTATTATTTTAAACAAGCCATAGAATGATTATTGAACTTAGAATTACAAATTGTCGTCCCATGGATTTTTCCCATGTTATCTCATCCACTCACTATCTTCTTACCCACATCGAGATTAGCTTCTTTATAGTCCTTTTCTTTTGAAGATTGTTCCAAAGGCTTGCTTTAAATATCTGAATACGTCTATTGATATGAATAATTTTATGTTATGAGAATGAAAATCACAAAACAAGCATACTATTCCTTCAACATATTTACGTAATCTCATTAAATGTTGCTTCATCTCTCCATTGTCCATAAATTTTGAATACAAACAAATACATAATTTTATTTCGAGAATATTAAAAGTAATTCTTTTTATATTTTTATAATTTTGCATGCACATTATAATATGGATTACTTAGAGAGTAAACAATAAGATGAATACATTTTTTTTATTATAGAAACCATAATATAAATTATGAGTAAGCATAGAGAAAAAACATATATGCTTCCAAAATTTATGTCTCCAAGTAACTCACTTAGGTAGGTCCACGAACCACCCAACCATAGACCTTATGAAGACACTTGTTCCTTTTTATATCAGAATTCTTTGTAGAACCAGACCATGACACCACGAGGATGAAGTAGGGATAAGGTTTCTCAACATCCTTAAGATAAAATGATCTCATAGAAATCAAATCAATTACACTAAACAAAATATGCTCTCAATATTTGCCACACCTAACACATCTAGTGATCATAACATTGTACATGCCCCACCTAACATATATAGTTCTTGTAGAAGTGTAGGTAGAAATTTTTTCACGCTTTCTTATGCTTTCTCAAGATATCATCTTTTACCAATCCACTCTATTGAAATGATAGGCACTCACACTTCTTGCATCATACAACACTTCATAGTGCTCTTCAGCATGATCATAGAGAACCATGTATTGTTCTTAGTTGAATTTAGGCTTAAATAATTTGGGTCTTTTTACTCAAAGTATATTCAATAGTCAACTTACTAATTGTTAACAGTCCCCTATTATGTCTCCCTAGTTGTACTTAAGAATATTTTTGTCATGAATTTTCTTCTTCAACTTATTTGAATTCTATGTTCATGGGATAAGGTGAGATTTCCTTTTTCAAGTCTCTAGTCCATCATTAATAGGAGGATAAAGCATGGAAAAATATGTAGGAATATGGCTAATAATGAAATTTCAACCACTTCCTCATTTAAGGAGAGTTAGCCTTGCATGGCTTTCATTAAAATATATTTTGAAATATTTACAATGACACTAGCATTGTAATAATGTATCATGGTTCATGATTTCAAATGTCATTTAAACGTTTAAATCAAAGCATTTAACAACTAGTTTGAACATTTACATTTAACTAACTAGTTTGAACATTTACATTTAACTCCAGTGATAATATATTGGGATATTACACTTCATCTACTCTTTCTCTCTTTGAGTTGGATCTTTGTAGTTGTGATGGTAGCACTAGTTTTTGCATCAATTATTTATTTAGTTTTAAATTAGAGTATGAGCCCAATTTTGGCTCTAAGTATTTTAGCTCGAAAAAAATGACTACTTCAAGTGACATTCGTTAATTTTCTACGAATGTATTTTGTGGAACTTGGACCATTTTCTACTTTATTTGTTCAAATTCCCATTACCCTTATGTGACCATGGCTTGGCCTAGTTGTCTTGGGGTTGGTTATTCTTTCTTTGTCCTTTGTTCAATGAGTTAGGACCATGGATAATTTTACGAGCGAAATTTAGCCCATGGGCTATTTTTCCATGTTTTTTTCCAAAAAAAAGATTCACCAATTTGCATTTTTTGAAGCCCCATTTCGCCGAATTTTGATGGGGTAAACTTTTTTCACTCTAAAAATCGTCAAATTATTATATAAGCTATATAAAATCTTTAGAAATTGAAATAATCTTAGAAAAATATCGCCAAATATTTTATAGTTGACATTATAAGAATTGGTAAGATTCGCCAAGGTTTATACACTTTTAAATAAGTATGGGTCCTTAAAATTATCTCTGGTTAGGACCACCTTTATCATTGTTCTTTAGATATTGATTTATAGACCCAAAATCCTACTTATTCTTTTTCTTAAAATTTTGCCCAATTTTAACAGCATATTGAAAAGAAACTCTTAGTGAGGGCATGTCCAAGAAAACTATTTTTCTTTTGATGTATGTAAGTAGGATATTGTGGTACATCAAAAAGAAGTGTCATTCAAAGTATATAATACCTATATTTGAGTACAACGATAGTGGTGAACATCGACACTATTTGAGCTCTCTCCTAGTATGAAGTTATTCATTTTGTATACTTTTCATCATAGTTTTTGACAATGTAGAAGTCCTCCTCGAGGGAATTGACAAAAGTCACCCTAGTGGGTTATATCCTTTAATGCCCCATATTTTGACATTCAATAATTAAAACTCCAATGTGAACCAGCATAGCATTTTATTTGCTTATTATCTATTGAGCTCAGTTAGATTGATTAATATTGTTGTTGTGTGGGCATGTGGACTTGCTAGATGTATGGATACTAAATGAAATGTATTATTTTAATTTAATAATGGTGATGAATATGTTATGTCATTTGAACATACAAATTGGATGTGGAATATAATTATGTGGATGCAAATTTAATTTGTACTTTGGATATAGAACAAATAAAATGTATACTACAAAGGAACTTACATGATTATTTAAAATTCATTTGAGTTATATATGAAAGAGTTGGATATATTTATACATGAGGTTTAAATGTTAGTGGTGAGCTAACCCACATGTTTAATGGTTGTGAGATATTTAGATTCCTAAGATGCCAAGAGATATAAAATGTCGTGGACATCAAAAGGATAATGAAGTGATATCAGTTTTCTTATGATTTAATTGTGAATTTTAAACACTACTATGATTTGTGGGTAAGTGTAGTTTTGACAAGATGCACAACATGCCCATGGTTGTTCGATGATATGACTATACGAACAAAAATTTCCATAGTATGATTGAATATAGGGTGTCAACTCTAGTTGTATTAGGAGGGGTGGAGGTATTACCCACCATGTATCCTCTGAAACCTGGAGGCATGGGAGGGTTATGTTTAAACAAGATATCCAAGTTGTGTGATGATGACTACAAATTTCTTGCTTAGGAATCTTGGTCAATATAGTCGACATTTCCACTTATGGGTTCTATCTAAAGTTAGGTCAATATAGTTGAAGCTACAACATATTGAAGCATAGGAAAGGATATGATGTGGAAGATGGAATGAGACTAGGGAGGAATAATGGTTCAATGTAATTTAGAATACTTTTGTGAGTTAGTTATAACAACCTTGTTACTTTTATGGGTGTTTTAATCTTGTGTGATAATATGAGTTTGTTGTGTCACTTTTGTTGAATTATACTAAACTAGTTGATGTGATCATTAGATGTTATGATTACTAATATTTGGATTTTAGACTTGGTTGAGCACATATAGGAACCATGCTTAGAGGAAGAAATTTTTTATAATTAGTACACATGCAAGTAGGTATACACTAGATACATAAACATACATTGTGCATGTACACTAGTATAAGTAATTGGTGTATTAATTACTAAATAAATGGTTAAATGATTGTAGGAAGTATATGAAATACATATAAATATCTAGTAGCATTAAATGCACTCCTTGAGTTTCACTATTTGTTTGTATGATGAATTAAATACATATGGTGGGGTGTCATAAATATTTGGTGAAAATGTCAAATTTCATTTATAAGTTGGCATGAGAAGAATACTTTCCATTCTATTTTATTGTTATTATTATTCAATTCATTATTTTATTCTAGTTATGTTTTCCCCTAAAATCTAGAAGGTGTGGTTGTTGGCTCATAAATGAGGGTGGTTTAGGAGACTTGAAAAATTGGGTGGATGGAAATTAATTGATAAATAAAGAGGGTAAAGAAGATTTGAGGGTTATTTTTTTTCGAGAGGCTTGTGGAGAGTTGGGATAATTATTGGAAGATATATTTGCATAGATGAATCTTATCAAATATATTGTGCATTATTGTTCTTAGAGTCACCGTCATGGAGGGCCATGAAACTGAAAGGCTTCTTGGAGCTAGGAAGAGGACTACGCTCCTATTTGGAAGGTTTAATTCCATTTTGGAGATCGAACGAGGGACACGATAGAAGCATGTTGTTGTGGGAATATTACTACACTTTTTATAATTTTGAAATTAAAAAGAGTACTTATAAGTAAGTTATTGCTTAAGTTCATGTTATACTTGATTATTTGTTATTAGCATGTTTATCATATTAGTTAGTGTTGTTTTGATATCAAATTAGGGAACTAAGGACAAGAAGACTTACATATAGTATGAGTCATGCTTCTAACTCTTGGGCTAGTAGGGAAATCGAACCTCAACATCAAACAAATTTCAAGACTAGGTAATGTCCTAAACAATGGCAATTGAAGTCTCAAAGAAGCCTTTAGAAAATCCCTATACATAAAGATAAGGAACATTGTGACTTTCATACTCTACCAACCTAGTTTTTTCCATTCATGAATGTTCTTGTTGAAAGAAAAGCTACATAAGTAATAAAATCAATCCCCTCCTAAGAATAGAGGTGAACAATCAAGCACTTGGAGACATTTAAATATTATTTTTGCAAATAACATGTCTTTGTCAATTATCTACAAATAGAATTATCTTCCATTCTTCCAATCCTACCCATTGTGATTTGCAGGACCTCCAATGGTCGGGATGCATGAACACCATCCAATACAATCCATATTTAGCATGATTAAGAGTGTCTTGACCTCAATGCATGTAGGAATATTTTTTTTTTAATTCTCTAATTCCATTGATTAATGTATTGCTACCGAGACCAACTTTAGCTTCTTTTCGTCCTAACTAGCTATCAAAGCTATAGATAGTATTCCACACAATAGCCAACTTTTTCCAAATCTCTTTCTTTCCTAAATTAGCTTAGCACATTCAAATATTTTGAAGCACGAAGCATACTAATTCGTTTTCATTCATCCATGGAATCCCAAGTTGTTTTTACTTTATATTTGTTACCTACTCTATAAAGTGCGAACTGCCTAATGAACCTAGTAGTTGTTATTTCGTAATGTACAAATCTTGAGCGATAATAAACCCAATGATGAATCTATGGTCTACCGAGGTACCAATTGCAATTTCTACTTTATCAATCATGAAAAATGGATAATTTTTATGCATCTTTGAAAGAGGTCAAACGGGGATACTCAATATAATAATGATCAACAAATCTTCCTTACAATAGCTATTACAAATCCCTATTCCATCTAGAGATCCTTTAAATAGTTCATAAGGAAATTCATAATAACATCCTCAGATCCTTGCTGGTTCCAAATTTCAACAAGAGGCCCTTAGTAATATTAATTTGTATGCCAACGAAGAAAAGAAGTACCATTGGGACAATCCTTCAAGAGACAAAGACACTTAATGAGCTACACCTAGCTAGGGGATTAAACATGCTTTCGTTATAAATTGCCTTTATAATTGTTAAGAAAATAGATAGGAGCCACGGGAGCCTTAGTCATAGGAGTAAGTAAGTCCCTACTTATATCCATAGAGCCTTTGAATGGAATTCTCATCTCCCTTAATGAATCGTTATACATTTGTCTTTGACCCCCTTGATCCAGATCGTTAGCATAAATTCTGTGACCCCACTAAAAGGTTGATCATGATCCCCCTTAAGGAAGCTTTGGATATGACATTGGATGCAATGATTTTAGATTCATCTAATAATGACTGATTTTACATACAAACTTAATTAACATAATTGGCACTGCAAATATTGATTGGCGAGCTGTTCGAATTGTTACTGATGCAGTTTGATCAAGTCACGACCTTGTTGTTCACAATATTGTTCATGCGGAAAGGGCATATCCCATGGCTATGGGATACATTGGATTTCACATTGTTAGGGGTTATACCCTAACGTTATGAGTTTGTTGCATATAGGTGATTTCATCCATCAATTGATGATGTGTGCTAGCTAATTACCACATATATGATGTACAAAGAACACCACCAAATGCAAGGCATCCCTTCACTTGGTCAAGTGCTTAGAGTTTTTATATTTTTTCTCCATTGATCAAGACATAATGGCATATGAAGGACAATTCAGACATGCATTTCATATTGGAATTTTGTGGTGTATGGAGATTCAACCAAATTTGCGTTATCTAGTATACACCTGATAGAAGGGGTACCCTTACTCCACTCTTACCCCTTATTAACTACTATAGTTGAGAACCATACATGCATACACCCCTATCTAAGTAGGTCTTCGACAAGTAAAGGGTAGGCGTTGCGAGCCCATCGGGCTAGGCCGAACTGCGGACATCCTGTACCAGAGGTCTTTGATTTTCCGACATAGGGGCCCCACCCTGGTTCGAAACTCGTCTTACTCGCTTTCAGTGTTCTGTGGATGTGTGCTGAAAGGCAGCGGTTATAGTGGTGGCAGTGTGATTCGTTCCCTGGTGGCGCAGGCTCGAAGCCCCTCAGTTGCCGATCCCTCTGTAAAAAAAAGAAAAAAAAGGGTGGGCATTGTGCAATCTCGAAGTATTATTTTTGTATTAGTGTGGCATTCCTAATTGATTATATTCGTAACGTTATTCATAAGCGTAGCTCTCACCAGGAATATATTAATCCCAACACATTAGTTCGAGTTGAAGATATTCCACTTTTTCATAGACCCTTAAGACATAAACATTGTCACATACATTGGGACTACTGCACTCATTAAAGTGTATAAGTCATCTTTTCTTTTTCTATTATTGTATCTCGTGATCTATTGCAATGGACTCTATGACCATACAATCTACTCTCCTCTTCTATAAATATACATTTGTATACACCTACATGATCTTTTAAGTCTCAAGAAGGTTCTCAATTGAATAACGATGTTGTTCCATGAGTGTAATTAAGACTCAAAACATGGTTTTCACCATGAGTTCTACAACCCAATAGAGATATTTTTATCATTTCAGAACTCGTTGTTCACTCAACCTCCCTTCCTAACCACTACTTTGAAACTTGGGTTCTAAGATCTCGTGACCATTAATGTCAAAGACTCCAACAAAGGAGGGTTAACTTCCCTGGATCTCTCTCGACTTATTCAAGAGGACACCTCCTTAAATAAAAGTGTTAGATATCACAAGAACTTATATCGTTTGACCCCAATCCCGAGCCCGCCTGAAAAATGCTTATTATATTTTATGGTTTGGCATATCGGGCTTGTTTTGGCATATTGGGCTTGTTGACATACCTTAACATGTTATTATGGTTGGGCATATGGGCTTGTTGATATAATCTCTGCGATTTCTTATGGTTGGTGTAATTTTCTAGATAAAATACAGCAATTAGTATTCCAATAAGTACAGCGTGCTTGAGACAAACTAAGAACAAACACAACATCCAAAAATTTAATAGTTACTTTAAAAATATAAGAAGTTTGTGTTGAATATATGCCAAAAACCCATCTTCAGTTAGTATATCTTAGCCCATAATTAGTGCATGTGGTATGATAAATGCTATAGTTGCGCCAATTTTAACCCTTATTAAATTTGCAAATTGTACTTCCTCTAAATTGGAGTTATTAAATAAGGAAATTAACCCAAAAAATCCTTTGAAGCTCAAGTTGAAGGGCATGAGAAGGAATATGTATTTAGTACAACTAAGCCCATAAAACAGTCAAATGGTCTTTTTAAAGAGTGCAAATCATCTCGATAAAAAAAATTGGCATAATACTTATCAACTTAATTAAAACCCTACCTTTCCATCATAATCCAAGTTAAGAATAAATAAAAGGCATTAATAATACATCATTTACAGTAGCTATGGGCCTTCTTCTTAATCCTCTCATCCAAGGTTTCTTACTTGGGGTTGGAAGCAGCATAACAGAATTTTTTTGTCTCCATGGAAAAATTTTATGTAATTCTTGTGTGATGTTGCATTGATGGCATATTCCACAATGTCCTCATTTCCTAAATATAAGAAGTATTTGTATGTTTATAACTATAATAAGTATTATGACTTTATAGATATAATAAGTATTTCTAAAATGATATCTAATTACTTTAATTCTTAAATTAATCTAATAATAAATATTTCTAAAAAAATATTTAATTTTATTTTTCTAAAATGTAATTACTTTAATTTTTAGTAATCTAATTTCAAACAATTGTAATTAATTTTCTTTATATTCACTATTTTTATTTATATGTCTTTTTCTTATAAATATAATGTAATCAAGTAAAATGAATAATCTATCTAGATAATTTGACTATGAATAAGAATAAGATTTTTCTGTATGTATTTTTGTTAATGATAGATGGAACAAATTGTAAGTTGGGAATCCAAGCAAGAAGATGTCTCAACACAGTTGACTTCGAGTGAAAGGAATGAAATCCATATAACCCCACCAACAAGCCACCATATCCTTGACCATGACCATGATTCTAAACTTTAAATATAAAGATATTATATTTAATAATTTTAAAAAATCCAAATTTAAAAAAAATTATAAATAAAAAAATAAATATATAAGTATTTCTCAAAATTTTAAACTCTCGTACATTTTTATTTGATAGTTGTAAATGTCCTCCTCGTTAATTCTTTAGACGTTAGTTTGTTGGAAGATATTTCTTTAAATTTTCGTATTGACGATTTAATTGAGTTTATCAATTGACCAATTTACCATATCTTAAAGGTACTCTTCCTTTCTTGGAATTGAGTTTGAAGACTTGAATGACGGTATTATAAAGTAAAAATTGTAAAATGACTATACGCTCTTTACCAATGCTGGATTGTGTTTCTGACATGAGCAATGTAGAATCCCAACCACAAAAATAACTAACCATAATCAGAACAAGAATTTAATATTAAAAAGAAGCCAAAGTCTCCACCAATTTATTTATGAATATGTTTAGGATTTAAATATTCATTGCTCGTGATCAACCTTCATCTTCCTTTTGAAATATGATATATGTCTTTTCATACATAATTTTTATATGTATATTATTCACCCTTTGGATATAATTTTTAATTTTTAATTAATTTTATTCACCGAAAATCCAAATAGTTTTCATATTTTTAATGATCCACTTAACTTCATAATTTTCCTTTATGTGATCCTTTTATTACTTTACATACATTTCTTGACTTGCAACATAAAAATTCACCTAAAATTAATTGTCTATCATGTGTGATACACTTGTTGTTTGTTAATATATATATTGATAGGGTTCTTACATTTAATATTAAAATAATATTTTGAAAAATTAAGTAATTATTAATATATATTGGTAGAGCTTTTAAATTTAGTATAAGAATAACATTTTTTGATAATTACATAATTGTTAGAATGTATTAAAATGAAGATATGTTTGACATATGATGTAACAAGTTAATATTTTTTAGTATATAAATTTGTATGATAATTTATTAATAATTGTACCACTTATTTGAAAAGTAGATAGATTAGGAATTGTTGGTAAATTAGATTATTTTTAATAGTGAATTTAATTTTTATAAAAATTATCGATCAATTGTCTAATAACAATCTATCTCATCAATATATTTGTATTTTATTATTTCATATAAATTTAAATTCTTAAAATTAATGATTACAAATTATTTATAAAAACTTATATATATATATATATATATATATATATATATAAAATTGAAGTGAGAACATATGATGCATCTTTTGTATAAATAAATAATATGTATTAGTTTTTAATAATAAAATAAATAAAAAAGATAGAAGGGTGAGTGCAAGCTAATGGGGGTCACTTTTGGTACGTTAGATGCAATAGAAAATTAAAAAAGCAAGCATGCCTCAACTTACTTGGATTTTTTATATACTTACACATAATATCTTGCATTGAGTAAAAAACATGAAATGTAGGAAATTGAATCATGCTTCCTAAACATGAAATGTAGGAAATCGAATCATCTTTCCAAATATATAAATTTTAGTATTGAAAATATTCATAACTATGTGAAGTTTCATCTTTTATAACAATCACATTTGATTTTTTTAGCAAATGGTAACATATATGTCTTTGTGGGTGCAGCCTTTAAGTGCCTCAATGATGATTTCGAGTTACAAAAATTTGTAGACATGTAGAGAAAATGTGGCACTAGTGTACATTGTGTTTCCAAAATTAAATTTTTAATATTATTATTTTTTTAATTGTGTAAGTGTTCAAACCTTGAAAATGGTACATCAAGTGCGGATGTAGCTTTTAAAGGTATTAATGCAATGACTCCGAAATGGAATTTCTATAGCATGTAGAGATCAGTGTCTACTAGTGCATAATACAATTTTTTTTTAAATGCTTGTGAAACAGAAAAGGTATGGAAGAAACACTTACAATGTGTTTTTCAGTTAAGAAGTCACGATAAAAGAAAATTAGAAAAATAAATAGAAAATATGTTTTTTTTTGTAAAGTTTGATAATTCTATTAATGTATCAATAATCAACTGTACATAACCATGACCAAGATGTCCCATTATTTAAGTTCAACAAAAACATGCTTAGCTTCCATGGCCAGACATACTATTGTTCAGAGTTTGACTATGTAACTAGTTTTCCTAAACCAAAATAACAAAAACCATAGTAAGGAGGAAAGGTTTGTAATCCCCCACCAAGATGTCCCATTATGTAAGTTCAACAAAAACATGCTTAACTTCCATGGCCAGACATACTATTGTTCAGAGTTTGACTATGTGACTAGTTTTCCTAAACCAAAATAACAAAAACCATAGTAAGGAGGAAAGGTTTGTAATCCCCCCACAGGACGGGGGTTATGGTTGAGTGCATGACTATAATGAAAAAATAACCACTAATAAGACTGCTTGTTAAAACAAAAATTGAGGACATAGAAACAACTATTCATCATCAAACAGAGGGATAGTGGCAGGGAAAACACCTGGCTTGCTACCATCTTCAATTTCGTCTTCGGCAAGGGGGCATCGACGATAGACCAGCTGAGTGCTTACGATAACTTCCGAAGGTGGCATGGTGAAATTCTTGCCAATGACGGCTCATGCTAGCGCGTCCAATTTGGAGTTGAGTTTTTCCATTTCTATTCTCTGGTGTTGAATGAGAGTGTGAAGACTTTCTTCAAGGTTGGATATTTTGTCAATTAGAGGAAGCGAGTTTTTGCTTGAACCAATTTTCCCTTTTAGGAAGTATTACATCGAGAGAGACATCAAGGCCTTAGTTGTCACGGCCCAAGATTCATGCACACCCGATTAGCGCACTTGGTCCGCGACAGGGTCCAAGAGCCCATATGGGCAAGTGTACTTCGGCAGCGGCAACGAGAAACGACCCTTGCGGCAAGCGCCCACACTCACCACCGGAACGGCACCCGGGAGTGTGGCGCACTTGGAAAAACGAACTTTGGGGTTTGGCACACCCCTCGGCAAGACTTGCAACAAGTTAGACTTGGACAAGAACCCACAAGGCAAAGTGGGGTGCATTGGCGAGGCAACGGATGCGACATGCGGATGCACGGGTGCTTGACCCACTTGGAACATGGGCAAGCGACCCAAGGTGTAAACCAAGCAAAACGAAGTGGTGGCTCGTTTTGGAAGCAAACGAAGTCCAGCTCGTGTTGGGAGAAAGCCAGCTCGTGTTGGGAGAAAGCCAGCTCGTTTTGGGAGGAAATCTGGCTCGGGTTGGGAGACAATCCAGCTCGTGTTGGGAGATTTTCCAGCTCGTCATGGGAGACTTTCCAGCTCGCGATGGGAGCACGCCCAGCTCGGGATGGGAGCACGACCAGCTCGGGATGGGAGAAAGTTAGCTCGGGATGGGAGCAAGCCGACGAGCTCGTGAAGGAAGCACGCGGACAACTCGGGATGGAAGCATATAAAAGGAGTGCGCTCATCTCATCAAAGGAACTAGAAAGCAAGAAGGCACGAACGAAGGCAATCAAGATTTCGGTGGTTGAAGCTCACGGAGGGTTTCTTAGGGTTTGTGACTGGGTGCGGCAGGCAACAGTCACAGATGCCATTCCATTGTAATTCTTGAGGGTGCATGCTAGCTGGGCAGCACCCTGGAGCTCTGCTGGGTTAAGCAACTCCATTGATGTAACTTCTTCTGTTCTTCTATATATAAAAACGGGCTCTGCCAGTTGGGCAACCCAACCACTTATCTCTTGTGTGCCTTTACTTTATGTTCTTTGCTGCGTATGTTAAAACTGTTGAATGTTTAAGTGTGCCGGCAAGGCTAATGATTAAGTAGAAGTGTAACAGAGTTAAGTGTAAAACGTTCCGCAGAGAAGTGTGAAACGTTAGGTTATTCCGCAGGTAATTTGGAGGCGTAGTCTGTAGGTGCGAAGGTTGAGTTGGCCAAGCCCTCATCCGACGTCCTAGCAGTGCCGCACACCATACTTGTGCTTGCCGAGAGTGCATGCGAAGTGTGGCCGTGACAGGTGGTATCAGAGCAGGGTTTTGCAGGAAGGTTGTGAAACAGCTCTTCACCACTGTTCTTGCGAACAGGTGGTATCAGAGCAGGGTTTTTGCAGCAGGGTTGCGGAACGGCTCATCGCTACGGCTTGCGAAACAGGTGGAAAATGAAGAGCCCAGGTGCAAGGGTTCAGCAGGGCAGCAAATCGAGCAAGGGTTTGTGCTCTCTTCCGCGGAAGTGGAAAAACGAAGGTTAGCCGAGCCAAGGGTTAACTTTTGCAAAACAAGGGTTTTGACAGAGATTGAGCTCGTTTCGGAAGACTGGCAGACTAGCTCGGGTTGGGAGCAAATCCAGCTCGCGTTGGAAGATCGGCAGACCAGCTCGTGTTGGGAGCAAATCCAGCTCGCGTTGGGAGCAAATCCAGCTCGCGTTGGGAGCAACTCCAGCTCGGGTTGGGAGCAAAGCTAGCTCGGGTTGGGAGCAAAGCTAGCTCGTTTTGGAAGCCAGTCCGGTAGCTCGCATTCGGAGCAGGTGCGCTCAGAAGCTGCAGCAAGGCAGGGAAACGCCCAGTTTTGTGCGTTTTGGCTTGGAACGTCCAAGTAGGGTTCCAAGGGCGCGTTTAGACAAGAACGACCAGGAGAGTGCCCAGAAGTGTACTCAAGGGTGCGTTTGGCAGAAAACGTGCGTTTGTGCAAAGATTGGACTTTGTGCAAAGGTGGGAGTTGAGTCGAGCAAGGACTTAACATCCAAATGGAACCAAGTGGTTTCAGAAACGTTGGTCAGATGGGAGAGTTCGAGACGCAGGAAACACTCGTTCAAAAGTTGTTGGAGGTGTTGGCACCATTTCTAAACAACCAAGAAGGTGGTTCAAGCAAGGAACAGACCCAAGACTCAGCGGAAGGGACATTCGAAGCAGTAGGTGCATGCTGCGAACGATTGTCTGATGCGTTGGAAGAAACAGCAAAATGTATGCGAGAGATGGGACAAGTTCTTGGCAGAACGACCCAAAGGCATGCTGAGCAAGAACGGTTGTTGCAAGAACTTGCTAGACAGGCAGCTGAAGAAAAGGCTAGGACTGAAGCAAGGGAAAAGGTTCAAGGCAAGACGAACCGCAAGCAGCCGGAGCAACCAAAGGTAAAGAAGGTTGACTGCTATATCTGCGGAGGGGACCACTATGCGAGAAAGTGTCCACATAGGCCATTTGTAAATGCACAGGAGGGTCCAACCGCACATTTTGCAGCGTTGAGGGTGTTTGAGGCACCTCAGCAAGAAGACGAAGTTGTGGAAGCTATGAAGGCAGTAGAAGCTTGTCTTAGCAAAACAGCGAGGGGTCGCGGAAAAGAACTAGGTGAAGTGCAGCAAGGTCTAGACTTTGTTGAAACGACAGTTAGTGGGCTGAAAGTTTCTGCATTGATAGACACGGGAGCTTCGCACAGTTTGATAAGCAGCAGGACTGCGTTATCTTTGCACAGTGGGATGGAATTCAGTCATGCGAAGTTCAAAGCAGCGAATTCTGGGATCCGAGATGTGACAGGGAAGATAACAGCAGCCCCAATTCGAGTAGGAAGATGGCACGGCAGGATGGACTTGAAAGTTGTTCCGTTGGACGATCATTCGATGATCTTAGGACAAGACTTTCTGCGGTTAGCCAAGGCAGCGCCAATTCCTCACGCAGGTTGTTTGGTGTTTATGGAAGAGTCTGGAACATGGAGTTTACCAATGACGCAGAAGAGCAAGTTAGGACGCAGGGCACGGGTGTCTTCGGTACAGGTTTTCGAAGACCCTAGCATGTGCAAGGGCTTGCCTAAGTATTGCAGCGGTAAAAAGACAGTTTCAGTAGCCAAAACAAACACAACAGCCAAGAATGTTAGCCAAGTCAAGTTGGGCAGGTTAGCAGCACTAGAGAAACGCTTGGGTTCGGTCCAGGAGCAGATCGAAGCCTTAAGCAATCCAGTTGTGTCTTCGAGACAGCGTGATGGCAAGCAAGTGGTTGCGATGCCAACACCAATGAAGCATAACGAATGTAGCACGTCAGGGGTGTCGCACGGTGAGGACACTTCAGTCAAACCAGAACAACACAAGGAAGTGTTGGGTGAGACGACAAAACAGATTTTGGAGCAAGTTGCGGATGGAGCAGAAACCAAGGAAGATGTGCCCTTACGCGATGCGGAGGACATTGTGGCATTTTGCGTTCATGCCATAGGCATTCCAGAATCCAATTTGACAGAAGAAAGGTTGCGGCAAGTTGGTTGTAATCCAAAAGAGTTAGCAGCGGTGCTTGCTCACTTGGAAAGTAAGCGACTGTTGGAATCAGCGAATGAAGAAATGACTAAGCAAGTCGAGGCCAAGGAAGGCATTCTTCAAGAACAGAAAACAGTGGCATGCTTGGAGGAGTCAAGGCACATTGAAACGTGCGAGGACAAGGCAAGCAAGCCATTCAAAGGGTTAAGTAAGGGAGCAAAGAAGCGGGCCAAGTTACGGTCGCAGCAAGTGAAGGCAGAGAAGTTGTCTTCTGTTGACTCTCATGACAGCCCAAAAGTAGCGGATGATACTTGGACTGCGGATGGTGCGAGTTTTGAAGAGTATTGGGCTACATTCAAAGAGCTCAGTGCTAAAAACAAGGCAGCCAGGGATGAGTTCAAGCAGTTTAGTGAAGAAGATAGTTGCGGCGGTGATTTGTGGCACCGCCCATGTCTCTTCACATGATCCAGAGTTCCTGGGCTCACCATTTTTGGCGACGGTGGTGAGGCCCTAGGCACCTTTGAAAAGGTGGCCTAAAGACAAATTACGTTCGCCAAAGTGAAGTGCAGGAAGCTTGAGGACGCTGAAACGATGATGGAAAGGTGATTGCGGAATGGATGAAGTTTGTCTCAAGAGGGGCAGAACGATTGGACTAGCTACCCAATCAGGTCTTTCATGAGAAGTACAACAAACGGAAACATGACGGAAGCCACGGAGTACAGATTCGGATAAAGTGGTCAAGAAGCATGCCTGTGGGAAAGTCAGACGTTACAACTACAGCAGGTGGTACAAACGGATGGCGTTGCCGGGACGGCAACAAGTTTAGTGGGGGAGGTTGTCACGGCCCAAGATTCATGCACACCCGATTAGCGCACTTGGTCCGCGACAGGGTCCAAGAGCCCATATGGGCAAGTGTACTTCGGCAGCGGCAACGAGAAACGACCCTTGCGGCAAGCGCCCACACTCACCACCGGAACGGCACCCGGGAGTGTGGCGCACTTGGAAAAATGAACTTTGGGGTTTGGCACACCCCTCGGCAAGACTTGCAACAAGTTAGACTTGGACAAGAACCCACAAGGCAAAGTGGGGTGCATTGGCGAGGCAACGGATGCGACATGCGGATGCACGGGTGCTTGACCCACTTGGAACATGGGCAAGCGACCCAAGGTGTAAACCAAGCAAAACGAATTGGTGGCTCGTTTTGGAAGCAAACGAAGTCCAGCTCGTGTTGGGAGAAAGCCAGCTCGTGTTGGGAGAAAGCCAGCTCGTTTTGGGAGGAAATCTGGCTCGGGTTGGGAGACAATCCAGCTCGTGTTGGGAGATTTTCCAGCTCGTCATGGGAGACTTTCCAGCTCGCGATGGGAGCACGCCCAGCTCGGGATGGGAGCACGACCAGCTCGGGATGGGAGAAAGTTAGCTCGGGATGGGAGCAAGCCGACGAGCTCGTGAAGGAAGCACGCGGACAACTCGGGATGGAAGCATATAAAAGGAGTGCGCTCATCTCATCAAAGGAACTAGAAAGCAAGAAGGCACGAACGAAGGCAATCAAGATTTCGGTGGTTGAAGCTCACGGAGGGTTTCTTAGGGTTTGTGACTGGGTGCGGCAGGCAACAGTCACAGATGCCATTCCATTGTAATTCTTGAGGGTGCATGCTAGCTGGGCAGCACCCTGGAGCTCTGCTGGGTTAAGCAACTCCATTGATGTAACTTCTTCTGTTCTTCTATATATAAAAACGGGCTCTGCCAGTTGGGCAACCCAACCACTTATCTCTTGTGTGCCTTTACTTTATGTTCTTTGCTGCGTATGTTAAAACTGTTGAATGTTTAAGTGTGCCGGCAAGGCTAATGATTAAGTAGAAGTGTAACAGAGTTAAGTGTAAAACGTTCCGCAGAGAAGTGTGAAACGTTAGGTTATTCCGCAGGTAATTTGGAGGCGTAGTCTGTAGGTGCGAAGGTTGAGTTGGCCAAGCCCTCATCCGACGTCCTAGCAGTGCCGCACACCATACTTGTGCTTGCCGAGAGTGCATGCGAAGTGTGGCCGTGACATTAGTAGTCTAGAGCACTCCAAGGGTTTTGGTATGTTTTGTTTCACGAGTGCACGCAGAGCAAACATATTCGATCATTCCCCCGAGTTTTGCTTCAATTTGGTCAATGTTTGGGTGGTGCTACTTTTTCTTGAGCCTATTCTCAAGTCGCGGTGTGTGATCCCTTGCAGTCTTCGGAAGCTCATGTTCAAAAAAACCGTGTACACACCCCATTCCTACTAGTGCATAAGGCATATGCATTCGACGGGGGCCGCTTGTAGTCTTCCTAGGAGTGACCTTCGTTCAAGCCATCTCTACCGGTCTTTCAAGAAGCGGCCAACCACTGATATCACAAAGGTTGAGAGCCAGAACTCTACGCTATATTTTGTGTGAGCGTGAAAGGAGAGGGTCGGGCTTGCCATTTTTGTTGTGGCTTTTATTCTGTGGCCGCCTTACGTAATTAGCTGTAGCAAGTCGGATCTACTGCATGCTTGTCCCATTCTCTCCGCCATGAATATCCATGAGTTTTTGCACAAGTGACATAGCTTGGATTCATACAGGCGTAGATCGATCACCTGTCGCATTGATGCAATTCTATGAATCCTTGATGTCGTTGTGATTGTTTTCATACTTCGATAGATTTCATGTGGCCACTTCGCTGGTTGCATGGTGTATCCAAGATTACATGGAGAGGTTACACATGTGGGACCCATTTGCTTGGCACTCGCCATGGGGGGAAAATTAGTAAAAATTAATATTTAAAAAAAATTACATATTTTGAATCTACAGAAAAATGCTATCTATGTCTAAATTTTAATAAAAAATGAACATGTCTATCATATTGTAAAGAGTGGCAAAATACATACATATTAAGAAAATGGGGGAAATGCTTAATTAGATATGATTTACCATATTCCATAGCATAGGGTTGATAAAACTGAACCTTACACGCAAATGACACAAGGGAACATGAGAAAACATGTTTTAGGCGCTAAGGAACGTCCCCGCGTTACCTATAAATTTAAATTTTTGGTGTCAATAGAAACACTCTAGCATTTTTTCTCTACGAAACGCACGAGCATTTATTATTTTCAAAATGCTCTAGCGATTCTTAGTTACAAAATGATCTAGTGTTTCTTGTTTACAAAATGCTCTAGCGTTATGGAGCTCATAAACTATGTGCTAAGAAATGGATGGAATATGGGGGGTGAGAGAGAGAGGGTATACAAGAGGGGTGCAAAACTATATCTAACTAATGGATGGAGGTAGGGGGCGTGAGAGAGGGATGGGATATGGGAGGAGGGGGGGGGGAGGTACATAAATTGAGGAAGAGGGAGAGAGTAAATTAAAGGCCTAAACTCATAATCGCTAAGGCCCAAACACTATAAATCCCTAAAACCGAATTCATTATCTCCTAAGCACCTAATCCCTTAACACAGAAGCCCTTACAACCTTAACCCCTTGACACTTAAACCTAACCTTTTATACCTTACCCCGTGAATTGTCGATCCCTAAATCCCTTAACCTATAAATGCCTTAATCCCAAAAGCCTTATTCCCTTAACTAACCCCTTTATCTCCCATCCCTTAATCCTTAACCGCTAACACTCTAAGCCCTTAACCCCTTATAATCCCTTAGCACTATAACACATAATTCCTTAATGCCTAACCTCTTAAAACGTAATCCCCTAACCCCAAATCCATAAATACATTTAACCTAAAGCACCTAACACATAAACCCCTTAATTCCTTTAATTTTTTACCTATAATCGTTTAATCATTAGCCTCTAAGCTTTAATTTACCCCGTAGAAATAAAATTAATTATTTACCTCTAATCTTCGTTTGCATGTGTGACCTCCCTTGTGCAAGTGCACCCTGCATTTGCTTGTGCACTCTATGTTTGCATTTGTGCTCTATGTTTGCATGAGATCTATACATTTTCTTGAGAGATTCCCCTTGGGCTTGATCGCTCCTCTCTCATCTTGGGAACCCTCGCTTGGGCTTATACATTAGCCTCTAATCTCTAGTTTACCCCTTATAATCCTTTAAGCCTTTAACCCCTTCATCCTTAATGCTTAACCTCACAAACCCTAACCCCCTAACACCATATTACTAAATCCCTTAACTCCTAAATCCCCTGCCCCTAAAATCCTTAACCACTTTACTTATAATCCCACAACCCTTAACCCCTAAGACCTAGTCCATGCTTAACCCGTAAACAACCTAACCTATAATACATAAATCTCAAATCCCTAAAGCCCTAATCCCTTAACCCTTAAATAATTAAACATTTAATTGCATCAACCTTAACCCCTAACATGTTAAACCCTAGCCCCTTAAACCATTGATCCATATATTCCTTAACCCCTAAAGCCCCTAAACCATAAAACCTATGCCCTAAACATAAATTAATCCCTAATTATCTCTCTACCCCTAAATCCTAACCCCTTTACCCTTGTCTCATTAATCTCTTACGCTTAAATACCTTAACTCCTAAATCCCTTAACTCCTTAGCTAAACCCTACCCCCTAACTAAACCTTGCCCCCCTAATACCTAATCCCTTAACCCCTAAACTCTAATCCCTCAAACCCTAAAGCACATAACCTCCTATCTCCTTAAATCCCTAACCCCTAAACCTTTACACCCCTTAACCACTTTATGCCTTTAGCTCTAAACTCTTAACCCCTAACCTCCAAGTCCTATTTAACCCCCTAAACCTAAAACCCCTAACCCATAATCCTTTATCGCCTAAGCCATTAAGCCCTTAACTCTGAAGCCTTTAATCCTTTAAACCCTTGACACCCAACCCTTAACCTCCTCAACCCTAACACCCTAGCACTTAGCCCTAAATCCCTTAACCCGTAAATTTGCTAAACCCCTTTACCTTTAAGCACTTAACACCAAACACATAAGCCCTAGTTTATCCACAAACACTTATGTCCTTAATGTCTAACCTATTAAACCCTAACCTCCTAAACGTGGAGGCCTAAATCCCTTATGCATGAAATCCCTAACCGTAAAGTTGTAGTTAACCTCTCAATCCATAAAACATGAAGCCCAAAAACCTTGAAGATAAGGAGGGACATGGAGAGATGGGTAGGAAGAGATAGAGAGAGGGAGGGGAGGTACATAGAGGGAAAATGATGTAAAGTGGGATGGAGGAACCGAGGTACACATAAAGGAAACATTTTTTGGTAAGGAAATTGTAATGTCCCAAAAATAATAAAAATTTAAAAATTTCTCACTTACTGCTAACATCGTCTATTCAAGTAATATTTAACAAATTAACTTCAGTACTAGGAAGTAATATCAGTCTTGTAGAATAAATGAGAAAACATGTTTTTATGAAAGTTGGTTTATGATTCCCTTATTAAATGTAATTGGATGTGGTTGTCTTCTATTGTATGTTTTCTGCAGAAGCGATGAAATGATATAGTATGAATCTCCAGAAATAACATCTATGGTCTAATTGACCAGTTTAATACTGTATAACACTTTAATTTTTTTCTTTAACCGCTTCGTTTTTACAATTTAAATGTATCCTTTGATTCATTAAAATGTTGAAATCGTTTATGTTATTAATTCGGGCCTGATGGACCTCATGAAGAGAATATGAATACTTGTGAGGTTTTTGAGTTGGTAGTTATGTTACCGGCAGAGCTGCCGAGAGGTAAGTGATGAGTATTCAAACTACCCTGGGCTTACTTAGTGATTTTGCTAAAGCACTACTTGGAACTTTTGTCTCGAAGGTATAATAAAATGGGACTCCATGCTATCTCCCTAAGTTCTACCACCTAACAAGATCCTCACACTAAAAAAATGAAATGGGCCAAGGGACAACTTAATTTAACACCATGTAATAAACAAATGGGATTTTTGGACAAAGCGTGAACTATAGAGTTTGGGTAATGTATTGAAATGCTAGTGGGGTTTGTTGTAGCATTGAATTCTACCCATGCGACCTTCACATGGTTGTTTTCTAGCTGGGATGAGGGTTTGTGTTTTAGGTCTTAATGACCAGCATTGTCATTTCGTTGTTTTGGACTTTGGATGGCAACTTCATACTGCGTTTAGGTTTCATGTAGTTCTACACTCTGACGTGAGCTATGCCCATGGTTAGCGTAGTCACTGCTACTCTGCGTGGTGTTGGAGGATACCATGATCTAAGTAAAAGGTAATCTTTTCCCCAAAATCAATGGTTTCTTCAAAATGCTTTCTGTATGTGACATTCACCTTGTTTTAACTCGTGGCTCTTGTGACTTTATTGGCAGGGTTCACAGGTATGGGTGTTCTCCGCATTGGGATTTTTAAAAAATTATGGAGAAGGTTTGGGTTTCAACATAACGCTGGTAAGCCCAGGTCCCCTTAATGCTCGTTTCTCCCGGTCGCAGCAATCGTTGTAGGTTATGTAGTTTGAGCTCTCAATTTGTAACTAAGATGTGCCCTTCGGGCTCTCAATTTTTGGTTTTGAAGTTTCTTTGGTCGTGTCTAGTCTGGTTAGTAAAAAAAAAAGGGAAGGCGACAATCGAATTCAATATGGCTTCTCCTGGATTATGGACCTGCTGGGTCAATGTCTGTAATGTTTGAGTTTGATAAAGTGACGGATTCAAATGAAGGGATAAACCCTTGATGGCTTTTGTTTGTTAATGCTGTAAGCTACGTTTATCCATTCTTTTCCATGGGTTGAAAGAGTAATCGGATAATCTTGAATGCCTATAGGAAGAACTACTCCCAGTGTTGGGGTTTTGAGGAGATATGTTGGGTATTTGGAATTTAATCGTAACTTTGTATTTAACATGACTTTCTATTTAAAAAGAAATGTTACTGGTGTTTTAAAATGCTTCTTGTTTAAATCTTTGACCTTTGGTTTCTATACTTAGTAATTTAATTAGCTAAAGTGGAGGAATCGTAACCTTCCAGATAGAGTTAAAGAGGGAGGTAATATTGATTTTAAGTTGAAATTTCGTTTTGATCATTCGAAGCCATGGATGGCTCTACGATTTCCTTTAGCGATTTTGGAAGCTTTTGAATGTTTTAAATCAAGGATGCTGAGAGTTTTGAGCTCTGTCATTGCATACATTTTTCTATGAAAATGGTTTTGACTAGATTCGTAGAATTAAATCTCTGCAAAATGATGCTTCTAGAATTCTCTTGATTCAAGTTTTCTAAGTTTTAAATGTTGTGGTAAACGATCCTGGATGGGAAAACAATATGTGTGAAGAAATTCAAATCTACAAACCCTAGCTCGGTCCCTTTCATTTTTGTTTTCCTGTTGGATTCAAAGTGGTCTATGTTTTAATTCGTTTTGGTTGTATCGTTTTGGTTTTCTATGCTAGAATAATATCGTATTCCATGGAGGAGGGTGGCTATAGGATTTGATCTCTGTTTTCAATTCAAAATTTAATTTGTTCTATGATCTGCGTTTTGCTAGAGTAATTTTTCATTAAATCGTGGGTATTTGTTGTTTGTTCTCAGAGCGTATAATCACTGAAATCTTTTAGATATAAAGTCTATATTTATTTAATTTCAAATGTAGCCAACCCTAAATAACGAATGCTAAGAAAATAGAAAATAAATACAGTATTGAAACATTTAATAGTGTAAGGGTTCTTGCCTTAAGGGAGTCTGTTTGGAATTTAATAGTGTAAGGGTTCTTGCCTAAGTGGATATCTAGCACATGCTAGCGATGTTAGGACTGCTAGTTTCCTTTATGTTGAAAGTGTGGGTAGTAATGTTAAATGGGGTTTATATGAATTAATCTAGAGGTTTAAATACCTTGGGAAGCCCATGCTAAATGGCCCTTGCTCCATAAAAAGCTCGAAATAAAAATATAATGACAGAAAATAAAAGTGCTTCATAAATATTTTTAAATTTAAATACTAACTTAATTAGCTGAATTAAAGTCTTCATACCTGATTCCTATAGCTTGTCTTTCCTTTGAAGAACCTGCACACTCAACCACTAATTAATGAAAATAATTAGGTATTGCTCTGGCTGACCTGTAGAGTGATTTTAACTGAATAACCTTGGGACTACCACGTTCCTCCCAACCATGACCCTTAGATCGTTCCTGGTTTTAACTGGATCCCCCCGAGCTGGTTCCTACATGAAATAGGAAAAGTAGAGGACCTAGGATAGGTTGTTGATCAGATCTTGGAAAAATAGTAAGCTTCTTCAGTTCTGTAGAAAAACTCTCTTCTCTTACCATAAGAGAATGATAGAAGAAAAAGATCCCCTCTCTTGGGAATTGTCCTTCTTTTTATAGGTGAATTTGTTTGGAATTTAGCTCTTGAGTTTTAAATAATAATATTTGAGTTTTTAATTTAAATTGAATTATAATATTTATAAAAGATATTTTACTAATTACTCATTCCTAATTTATCTAAGACTTTATTTTATTCCTAATTTATATAGGACTTTATTTTGTTACAACTAGATGTATCTTTAAGTTAGATCAAAATATTTTCTTTAAGTATAATAATAATATAAGAAATATCCTATGCATAACTTTTATGCGCACTATTTATATAAATGGTTTTCTTTTATAGATAACCAATGTGATTACTTAATAATCAAATAACTCTTTGACTTAATTAAGTAACTATCATAATAACTTTCTAATAAATATTTTAAATACAAGGTCCAATTTTTTGTACATGGTCTTTTAGTAAGCTTGGATAGTTGGCTTGGTTAGGTATCTCTAGGTCCTTCTTCCATGTTGGATTCCCTCGTTTAACATGGTAGTTCCCGCAGTTCTTTGATGAAAGATAGAAATGATTCATTTAACCAATTAAATATTTGTAATGAATAGTAGTGCTATTCAGAGTCTTCTCGACTCAACACTTTCAAGATCATGTAACCTCGAGTGCTATTCCGAGCTTTGGCTCAACACTCTCTCATGGGCGTTATGCTAGTGCAATTTCAGAGCCTCCCGCTCAACACTAGTACTAGAATGTATTTGTGAAGCACATTTAGAATATACAAATGGCCTCGGATCCAGTATTCATTTTCAAGCTTGGAGTGCTCCAGGGCTTATGCCCAAAACTCCATGTACATCGTGGCTTACGCCCAGTACATAATAAAAGCCTCTATGTACATCGGGGCTTATGCCCAACACATATATGTCATCCATGTGTTCCAGAGTCCACGCTCACACATCATAAAAAGGTCAATCATGTATATCATAACTCTACACATATCATCTCAGTATTTAGGGTTTGTACCCAAATTTCATAATAAAACTTAAGTCAAATACATTGGGCCATTCTGCCTAGTATAGAACAATAGCCTGCATCATTCAAGGTCCATGCCCAAATATGTGTATCTATAAAAGAAATGAATCATATGCATTGGGGCTTACGCCTAGTATAACAAAATAAATCATATGTGTTCGGGCCTTAACCCAATATATAACATCAAAAATAGTAAGTCAAAATTTGAGATATAAAACTCTATAACATTTTGTAATACAATAACACTCATTCTTTTTACTAATCCCACCCATGCCTAAATGAATTCTATTTATATAAAAAAATACGTTTTCTATAAATATAAATATATATTTTTATTAAATTATGGGTCATTATAACCCTTAACATGAATAGATCAAGTGAAATTTGACAATTAGATTTAAAATAATTTTAGAAAAATACATAGAATGAAAACAATTCGAATTATGTGTTTACTAAAAATATATTAAAAACTACATATATCTATAATAAAAAATTACATATATCTATAAAAAATTATTTAATATTTGTTTAATATTGAAATTAATGATTTACAAATCCCACTTCTCTTAGAATTTAAACAATACCATGCGTGAAAGGCCAAAACTCTAAAACATAGATAGATATAACAATGGAAAAAATGGGAAACTATAGATACAACAGCCGGAAAAAATAGAAATATGCTTTTAGAAGGTGAACCCTATTTTGACCTCTAAGTTGAATTTTGAATTTTTAACCATACATACAAAGAAAGATGCATGACATTTGACACTATGTGGGTTCCATCCATTCTTAAGAAGGCCCCGCATGTACTCCTGTTCTATCACTGATGAATTTGCGCAGAATTTCGACATCCAAGAACGTACGTAGTTTCCTGCTTATGGCTTCACTGATATCCAATCCATCTCGTGCGACTTTGTAGTGAACACAATGAACCGTTTCGCAGTTGTCTCCACAGATTAAGACATGAAACTTTCGTTTCCCAACACCATCCTCATCTTCATTCTCGGTATCAGTAAAACGTTGAAACATATGAACAAGATCCTTCACTATATGTAAACCTTCTGTGAGAATACATGTAGCTAATTGGCTTTCTTCCATGGCTATATTTCTGATCACCCTCATACCCTTTTCAAGGGCCTCAGAATTATGCCGCGCCTGCATCTCAGCTTCAAGAAGTTGACCCTCGGTAAAGCCACTCGTCTCCTTTGATCTCTGGGATTCTCTAGAGATGCAGATAATCACAGCATTACTGAGTGCTCTCGCGTATATCTCATTGGTCTCTAATGGCGGCACAATCCCTTGGAATCTTCCGAGAATATCAATCGCGTTATTCAAATCCTCGCTGCTGATATCCTCTGCATTCGTTTCACATAACATTTTGAGGGCGCACGGATATGCATTCAGGAGTGGTATAATGCTTCCATTTGGACAAAAGTCAATTCCATGAAAAATTGTAGAAAATGCTCGCAAAACCAGCGTTTGGATTTTTACATAGCCTTCATTATTATTATAATAAACATGCCGTAGAATAATAAAAAAACATAGAATCAGTACGTAAACTTGATCTTCATCATTCCCAAGTAGTCCCATGGAATTTTCCCCACGTGTTCTCAGTCCAGTTAATATGACGTCAATTGTCCTCACTATTTCCTTCGCCACATCCAGAGCTGCTTCTTTGGCATCCTTGTCTTGTAAGGTTTGGCCAATAACTTTCGTTATATATGTGAAGCCATTTAGAGACATGAATAATTTTATGTTCTCAGAATGAAACTCACAAAACAAGCGTAGTAAATTCATTTTCTTCCATATTTTTGCCCATTGATTCTCTGTTATTGGGCTTCGTTCAACGTATTTCAGCAATCTTATTAAATGTCGCTCCATCTCTCCCTCGTCCAGAATTTTTGAATACTCCATAATTACAGTTTTTGCAGGAAATCTATGAAGTTCTACGAATTGCTTCATTTCTTTTCTCAATTCTGTTTGGGGAATGGCGCTTTTAATGTCAAACCATTGTCTAGTAAAGGGATTTCGAGCATGCTGTTCAGTTTCCCAAATGGTCTGTAGAGTTTTTCTATTATAGAGAAGTTGGCTAGGATCTTGGTCTAGTGGTAATCGTACTGGATCATAAGCAAATTCTCCGCTGATGACGTCCATATACCTTTCCGGCACCATTTCCATTTCTTCGATTGCCACAGAAGGTTTTGTAGCCATAAGTCTCCCAAGTCAATTAAAAATAGTTCAAACACTACCCAAAAGCAATAAAGAGAAATAAATTGAAGGTGGTGGCACCTTCGACGCTATTACGATAGTCGCACGATAGGTAGTATAGCCTTAATAATTGCTCTTACTCTTTTCATTGTAAGTTTTGATTTGTTAAGAGTAAGTGTGTATATATAACAAAAAAAAATATCAATTTAAAGTAGCAAGACGTCGGCCATTGACAAATTTGATATAATTGCTTGGAAAAAGCGAGGTTGCTCAAAATTTTAAGTTATATCACCATTTTTTATTTATTTTTAAGTTGTATCATGTTATCACATACATGGGAAGTAATTTTGAAGATATGTATAGTCCTATCCTCAAAATGCACAAGATTGAGGGCAATCCAAATCTCCCACAAGACTAAGAAAGGAACAGTTTTAAAGATATTTAATTCCCTTCTCTCATGTCATCTCTTAAGGCACTCTTCCTAAGTTTTTTTATTCCAAATAGTGTTGAAACCCATCCAATGTCCCATATCTCTCAAATATGCAAATATTCAATGCTAACCACAAATTTATTTTGTACTTCATGGGTGCTTTATTATTCCAAATTTGATCCCAATGTCATTTTACTTCCAAATATACATCCTTGCGAAGTGCCTTGTATCCTAATTCAGTAAAATATTTTCCACCATATTTTTTTTCCCCACAACAAGGCACCATACTCAATCTCAAGTCTAATGTGATCTTAGTCTACATGTATATCCATTAGACTCGTATCTTGAACATTGATCCAACCATATTATTAATAATGCTTGTTTTTGTAAGATATGCATCTTCCTACATTCTATAGACACTATAACATATCATTAGGGAGGAACACTTCATTTCCACCTCCCATAATAGCATCTACTCAAACTCTTACCTTCTCTCCCCATCCCCAACTCTCCAATACTGATAGGACCATATAACTAGAAATACAATTGTCAATGATTTCCATTGATTGGAAACATTGGTGATAGTTTCCATTAAATCATAATTGAACCTAACATTATTCCTCAAGAAATATAATTTTGTACGATAATTATATTTCAATTACTCTCTTTAGTAAAAAAGTTTCATGAATATTACACAATAAGTGAAAATCCAAATATATTCTTAAATCCCAATCCTCCCCAATTCTTAAATTTGGAAATAGCCTTCGATTTAGCAATATGAGTACCAACCTTGTCTAAGCCTCATTTCCAAAGGAAATTCAAAACAAATCCTTATGATCATCTCTGGTATTCTTTTTGGGATATGTGCCAAGGAATGCTAGTAGACAATGATGGCTTCTAAAAATGATTTGAACAACACCAATCAACCCCTCTAGAAAGCCACCCATTACAACCAAATATTAGCATTTTCTAAATATTTGGAAAAAGACATAATGAAACTATCTTGTTATATCCATTGGGTTTCAAATCGAAACCCAACTTACTTAAATTCATCATTCAAATTTAAAAAATTGAATGGAAAATAATCATTTAGTTATTGTATATAATTTCCTCAATAATCTCATTATAATGTACTTTTACATGTTAATTTCAATGCAACTAGCACTAACATATAATTGTAATATTTCTTTTATATTGTTACCCTCCTTCAGAGTTACATTACAAAGTAAAAGCACAACATCCACAAATAATAAATAAGAGCTAGATTCATTACCTCCAATCTTGATACCATTAATGTTCATTTTCCTTTTAACTTCAATATTGGATCTAACCAACCTCTCAGCTACTAGTAAAAATAAATATGGAGAGATTCGGTACCCTTCCTTTAAGACTCTTGTAATTTTTGAAAAAAGTGGTGGCTAAATTAATAAAAAAACAACATAGGAAAATGATATGACACAACCCATGATTAAGCTAACCATCTATATTAAGTTGAACCCAGTGTGAATTAATAATTAACTCAAAAAGGAAATACACTCTATCATATTCTTTTCATAAATACAGCTTAATCAACATTGTTGAAGGTTGTTTGGTCTTGATTGAGTGAAAAACCTCTTGTGCCAAACTAATTTCTTCTAATTGCTTAGCGGATTTGTTGACCTTATGTAATATCCCTAAAAATCCGAGAATAGAAAAAATTAATCGATTAATAAAATCATTAAAACCTAAGTGTTATTTCCAAAAGTTATCTTCAGCACTGTAAAAACTTATTGTGGTAGATACTTGAAAACTTAACCTGGTTTGCTTGTTTATTTTTCTATTCATGAGATGAGGTCGACAGGGCCTCCGGTTTTACTTAGCTCTATATGAGATAAGACATTCTTATCTACATGTTTGCAGGTGCTTCAAGGAAAAATCTAAGTTACACCTTGATGGTAAAACAAACTAATGTTCTCTTCTTACAAAACGAAGGGTGTACCCTATGTATAACTATAAGCTTCTGCTCCAAAACAGTTTGCAATGAAATTGAGTTTTTCACTATAGGAAAAGGGTAAGAAATTTATCTCTTAGTGGACATAGGTCGAAATAAATGAGCCCACGTGAAATCCATGTGCTTGGAAGCCATGCTGGCAGAAGGATTAACCCTATCGAAAACATCATTTGGGGCTTTGTTTCTATGTGGGTAGTTTTGGGGGAAAGAGGGCCAAGCTCTCGAACATCTACAGTGTGGAAGAAGTGCTACACCTGAGCAAGCACAGGGTCCTCACAGCAATGTGGATGCTACCGGTAAGTTGTATAACCTTTACTTGTTTAATTAGAAGTCTGTAACTGTATTTCCATTCTCTGTTTGGTTCTTATTTGACCTCTGTCCTCGTTTGCTTGGAAAGAGGGTCACGTTGGGGGTTTGCGTTCTAGCTTGGAAGGAGGAAGCTTGGTCTTCAAGGTTTGGGTGCCATGGGTCCTGGTAAGACCTAGGAAACCCTAGTAACTACATTCTTCTATGGTGTGAAATGTATTCGATTTCAGGAGCAGGGTTAATGGCTTCAATGGGGAGATGCAAGGAACCCATCCTCTATCATGCTGTAAGCCTTCGAGAAAAAAGATTTAATACTCAGATTCAATGCTTTATTTGTTGAAAGCGTTTGTTTCCATCCCTTTGAGTTTGTGTGATGTGGTTGTTATGGCTTTGCAATAATGATACTCTTACTGAGTACTTTGGATAATCTATATTTCATTTGCTGCTAACACGATATATCTTTATTCTGCTTAAATTCTAAATATGAAGAGAAACCTTGGCTGAGAAATATATCTGAGAAATATTGTCGTGTCTGCATTTTGTTTAGATGCTTGCTAAAATGATTTTAAGTTAGGGTTATGGCATTTTTCTTCGGTGTAACTCTTGGCCTAGGGTCTCAGCATTATGATAAAATGTAATAATTTAAATAACTGTGAAAAAATTCCGTGGCTGGGTTCCTGCAACAATTTCTAAAGCAGAAGTTCCTATGCAATGATCTTAATGCTCTGTGTTTAAAATTTTCGTTGGTTTATAGACCTCTCAGTGGATTTTGTATGCTACCCAATTGATGTAAATGTCTCGGAAGTCCTGTAGACTGCGTTGGGGTTTTAATGATTTAATTATGAAGTATTGTTAATGATTTCACTGTTTGAAATGTTTAAATCTTTGCCTCGGTCTAAATGCCAATTTAATTATAAGTTTGAGACTGTGAAAAATTAAAGGTTTAATCTAGAAACCACTTCAATTCGTAAATGTCTGATGGTTATGCGAAATGGGTTATGGACTCCACTGAGCTCCTATTTGCGTGTATCTATGTAAGATGTACACTTTGTTTAATTTTATCATGGAAAAGTTCTGGGTATGACCCCATTTAAATTTTATAAGAGGAACATAATGATTGGGAAGGAAAAACCCCGTTGTTGTTGTTTGATTAACATTTAGTGAGTTCTTTTTATCCCCTAGAGGGTTCTGGCACTGTTCATTGATTTAGTTTGGCAAAGTAAGATGCCCTTCTTTTAACGCCATAAGCGTGATCCCTATCCTGTAGGTATTCTCGTGTTCTAAAATTTTGACTGTTTATTTAGGAAATGTTTCCTTAATACTCAGCTAAGGATGTGAGGCTAAACCTTGGTTCTTCTTGTTCCTCTTTTTAGTTTAACTAAATTGATTAAAGGGAGAGAGGCTTCCTTGTCAATGATGTGTAGTGCATGGAGGAATTCAAGGTATGATTATGGAACGCTGAGGGTGTGGACAAAAATATCTTCCAAGGGAATTCAATATTTAAGTGGAAGATAACCTAGGGTTCTTAAAGTTATTTAATCAATTTTATATAATACAACCTAAACGGTAAAGCTGCCAGATGGTGGCGGGACTTGAAACACACCAAAGGAAAAGAGCTTAGAGACATAACCTAGGATACTTTCAGCAGAATATTCCAGGACAAGTATATGTTTGAAAGATTCTTTGACAAGAAAATAAAGGAATTCCATGAGCTAAAAATGGGCTCCGTGACTATGGAAGCATTCATAAACCAATTCTTAGACTTGCTGCACCATGTGCCTTATATTAAAGACAAGAAGGTAAAGATTCAACAGTTCTTGGGAGGGCTGCCACCAAAATTTAGAGAAAATATAGAGTTTGACATGCCTAAAACCCTTGATATAACCTTACATAAAGCAAGGCTATGTTATGAACACAGACAACCAAGGAATGACAACATCAATAGAAATAGAGATAGGTTCATAACCTTCTCCGACAACCGCAGACCGGGTTTTAGGACCCCATCTTATCAGAAACATAACAACAACTTCCCGCCCAATAGAGGCTTCAACCGACCCCAAGCACGACCAAGTGCACCCCCACCACTTGTCAACAGACTAGCATTCAACAAAGGGGCCAAAGCAGTACCATCAACCGTTTCTTGCTGGAAATGCCAAGGGCCCCACTACTACAGAGACTGCCCTAGCAAAACGGATGGAGTTTTACACAAAATCGAAATAGAGAATACCATAGGAGACATGGCAAAGACACCAAGGATCTATGTTGCTCTCAACGGTCGACAGGTAGATCACCAAGCCACCATGGTGGAATTAAAGGGTAGGATCTCTAACACTACAGTTTCAGTTTTAATAGATCCCGACACTTGATGAAGTTATATCTCCCCTAAGTTAGTGGACGCCTGTAGGTTGAACCGAGAACCTCACGAAAAACCGTGGCTGGTACAACTAGCCACCGGTACCAAACGAAAGATCTCCGAGTTAGTTAAGACTTGCGAGATAAACTTAAATGAATTTAAAACTAGGTTATATTTAAACATTCTACCCTAGGGTCATACAATGTACTCATTGGCATGGATTGGTTGGAAGAACACCATGTCGTCCTAGACTGCTTAAAAAAATCCTTAATTTGCAGGGATGACCAAGGGATTCAAAAGACGATTCAAGGTATCCCTAAGAAAGTGTCGGTAAGACAGATCTCTGCCTTACAAGCAAAGAAATGTATCAGAAAGGGTTTCAAACTCTTTGCCATCAATATCCAAAACATAGAAACTGAGAGGGAACAGAAGATCGAAGACTTTCCAGTCCTCGTACAATTCAAGGTTGTATTTCCCAAAGAAATACCCGGATTACTGCCTAAATGAGACTTATACTTTTCCATCGAACTGACACCCGGGTTAGTACCAGCTTCTAAAGACCCGTACCGCATGAGCACACCAGAATTGGTCGAGCTCAAACTTCAGTTACAAGAACTAATTGACGAAGGGTACATCCAACCTAGTGTGTCCCCTTGGGGTGCACTGATACTCTTAGTCAAGAAGAAAGACGACATGATGCTTATGTGCATCAATTACCGCCAACTCAACAAGATGACTATTAAGAAAGGCTACCCACTCCCTAGGATCGGGGACTTGCTTGACCAAGTCAGAGGGGCAAAGAGTTTCTCGAATATCAACTTACGATCCGGATACCATCAGGTGAGAATTCATGATGAGGATATCAACAAGACCACATTTCAAACCTGTTACAACCACTACAAGTTCATAGTGATGCCCTTTGGGTTGACAAATGAATCGGCCAACTTTATGTGCATGATGAACGGTATATTTAGCAAATACCTCGATAAATTTGTCCTAGTCTTTATTGATGACATTCTGATCTACTCCAAGAACAAGATAGAACCTGAGGAGCACCTCCGAATTGTTTTATGGATACTAAGAGAACACGATCTTTACGCCATGTTTAGTAAGTGCGATTTCTATAGACCCCAGATTCAATACTTAGGACATATCATTTTCGAGAAGGGAATAGCCATCGACCCCGAAAAGGTCAAAGCTATCGAATATTGGCCCACACCTACTTGCGCATTCGACCGAAGGTCGTTCTTAGGATTAGCTAGTTACTCTGAAAGTTCATTGAGAACTTTTCACGGATTGCATGTCCCATGTCCTCCTTGCAGAAAAAGGCAAACAAGTTTATCTAGACGGATAAGTGCGAAGAAAGCTTTCAAAAGCTGAAGCAACTATTGATTAGTGCACTGATTTTGCATATTGCGAATCCCAATGGGGACTTTGTCGTGTGCACATATGCAAGCAAGGAACGACTGGTGGGAGTTCTTATGCAAAACAATTTTTCCATATGCTATGAATGAAGGAAACTAAAAGAACATGAGCAGAACTACCCTACTCATGACCTTGAACTAGCCACCATCATCTATGCTATGAATATGTGGCGACATTATCTCATGGGAAAGAAATTTCTATTGATGACGGATAACATGCGCTTGAAATACCTTTTCTACCAACCCGAACTAAATGCCAGGCAGGCCAGGTGGCTATCCTTCCTTAGTGAATACCATTTTGAGCTAAAGCATATAAAATGCAAGGAAAACAAGATTGTGGATGCCTTAAGCCGTCAAGCACATATGCTTTACGAGGTCACTTTAAGCCAAACCGACTCCGACTTACACCAAAGAATTTGAATGGCCTTTAAGAGTGATTGTTATTATACGGAAATCCTTGCAAAGATCAAAGAAGACAGAATTTTCCAACAGCAGAAAGAATATAAGATAGATGAAACAGGACTATTGTGGTCAAAAGACCGACTTTACGTCCCAGAGAGTGGAGACATTAGATCAAACATTCTCATTGAGTTTCACTAGAAACCTTACTCAGGACACCCCAGATATCAAAAGATGATATTGGCCGTAAAGAAACATTACTTCTGGCCTAAGCTGAAAGCTGACATCGCAATGTTCATCTCGAAATGTCAGGAGTGCCAATTGGTCAAAGCAAAACACCAACACCCCTCCGGATTACTTCAACCTTTACCCATTCCAGAATGGAAATGGGAGGTAATAAGTATGGACTTCATTAGAGGCTTACCAAAGAGTAAGAAACTGAACGACTCCATCTTCGTAGTGGTAGACAAACTGTCTAAAGCATCCCACTTTATACTGGTAAAATCTACCTACAAAGTAGTTCACATCGCGGAAATATTCTTAAAAGAGATCTTTCGATTGCACAGGATAACAAAAGCAATCATTTTTTATCGAGACACGAAGTTCACTAGCAACTTCTAGAGAGCATTATTCTCCGGTCTGGAAACCCAGTTACAATTCAGTACCGCATACCACCCCCAGAACGACGAACAAACAGAACAAGTAAACCAGATCCTCGAGGACATGTTGAGGATGTATGTCATGAATAACCCCACCAAGTGGGAAGATTATTTGCACCTATCAGAGTTCGCGTTCAACAACGGTTATTAAACCTTGGCCAAAATGAGTCCTTTCGAAGTACTCTATGGTAGGAAATGTCAAACCGCCATGACTTGGGACAGTCCAGTAGATAGACTTATATTAGGACCTGACCTATTAAAGGACTTGCAACAACTAGTATCCAACGTACAACTAAACTTAAAAGAAGCACAAGACAGCCAAAAGAGTTATGCAGAGAAGAAAAGAAAAGACAAGGACTATCAAGTCAGAGAACATGTGTTTCTAAAAATAAAAGCCAAATGAAGCTCGTTGAGCTTGGGACGTTGTGGGAAACTACCCTCAATATTTTGTGGACCTTTTGAAATACTGGCCAAGAATGGTCCAGTAGCTTATGATTTGGCCTTACTAGCGCATATACAAGTTCATAATGTATTTCATGCTTCATTATTAAAGAAATATGTATACGTTATTGATTGGTCCTTATTACAGGTGGAGCCCGAAGGGTAGTTCACGCCAGAACCACTCCACATTCTGGAAAAGAGAAAGGTCCATCTTAAGAGGAGGATTATTACTCAGCTAAAAGTGCAGTTGAGGCACTTTGGACCAGATGAGGCTACTTGGGAGAATGAGGCCACCATAAAAGAGGCATACCCCGACTTGTTTCATGACCTCATTTCTAGTCCCTAGAAACACCGGGACGATGTTGTTCTAAGCGGGGAGGGATGTAATATCCTGAATTTTGGACTGACCACTTTATGATGTTATATTGGGCCATGGTCCTAGCACATATGATTTATTCTGATTATTGGGCATGAGCCTTAGTGTATATGGTTTATTCTTTTGTAGACTTACATATGGGGCATGGACCCTGAATAAATTTCATTATTTGATTATATACTGGGCAAGAAGCCCCATTGTTCTAATTATGTTTTGATGTGGGTACAAAAACCTAATATACTGAGATGACCTTTTCTTACATGCTGTGCAGTGAAGTGAATGACATAACTGACTTATATGGTATATTGAACATGAACTCAGAAACACACAGATTACCTACGTACTGGGAAAAAGCCCCGATGTACCTAGAGGGAATATGATGTAATGGGAGTAAGCCCTGATGTACATTGAGTGTTAGGCATAATCCCTGGAGCACACCAAGCTTGATAAACGAATACCATATCTGAGGAAACTTAAATATTCTAGATGTGCCTCACAACCACAATCTAGCACTAGTGTTGAGCAGGGACTTTGGAATTGCACTAGAGTAACACCCATGTGAAAGTGTTGACTTAAATGGCTCTGAAGAGCACTCCGGGTTACGGATTTAAAAAGTGTTGAGTCGGAAAGATTCTAAAGAGCACTTTTATCACATTTATTTAATTTGACTAAATGAGTCATATTTTTACCCATCATCACCTGCTGCAGGAGCTACCATGTTAAATGAGGGAATCCGACATGCAAAGAGAGAGACTAGAGGTACCTAACCAAGCTGACCAAGATCATCCAAAAGAAGTGGACCGTATCCCTAAAAGTTAAAGAGAAAAGAGTGTCATGTGATGACACATAACTAGATAAAATATAATTACCAGTATTCTTTTATGACTAACCTAAATAAAGGCCTCCAAGCTATTATTATTATTAGGAGCTTTAATAATAATGGTGTTATTATTTAATTATGGAATATAATTAGTATATCTAATTTATGCACTAATTAATATTATAAATGGTGTATCAATAGTTAATTGAAAGGTATTTAATATTAGAATAATTATTAGTATAATTGTTGTCATATAATTATTATTAAGAGCATAAATAAAAAATGACTTATAGTCAAACAGTTGGAAAAGTCCTAGTTCCAAAGGACTAGATATTTAATTAAATAATATCTTTTAATTATTAATTATTGAATTTAAAGAAACTAATTATTTCAAGAGTCCTAATTCAAGACTTCCCTACTTAAAGAGGGCAGATCCCATGTTTGCAGGTGCTTCAAGGAAAAATCTAAGCTACACCTTGATGGTAAAAAAAACTAATGCTCTTTTTTTACAAAAAGAAGGGTGTACCCTATGTATAACTACAAGTTTCTGCCCCAAAACACTTTGCAATGAAATTGATTTTTTCACTATAGGCAAAGGGTAAGAAATTTATCTCTTAGTGGACATAGGTCGAAATAAATGAGCCCACGTGAAATCCATGTGCTTAGAAGCCATGCTGAAGGGTTAACCCTATCACAAACATCATTCGGGGCTTTGTTTCTATGTGGGTAGTTTTGCGGGAAAGAGGTCCAAGCTCTCGGACATCTACAGTGTGGAAAAAGTGCTGCACCTAAGCAAGCACAGGATCCTCGCAGCAATGTGGATTCTACCGGTAAGTTGTATAACCTTTACTTGTTTAATTAGAAGTCTGTAGCTGTATTTCCATTCTCTGTTTGGTTCTTATTTGACCTCTATCCTCGTTTGCTTGGAAAGAGGGTCACATTGGGGGTCTGCATTCTAGCTTGGCAGGAGGAAGCTCGGTCTTTGAGGTTTGCCAGCCATGGGTCCTGGTGAGACCTGGGAAATCCTGGTAACTACATTCTTTTATTGTGTTAAATGTATTTGATTTATGGAGCAGGGTTAATGGATTCAATGGGGAGATGCAAGGAACCCATCCTCTGTCATGTTGTAAGCCTTCGGGAAAAAATATTTAATACTTAGAGTCAATGCTTTATTTGTTGAAAGCGTTTGTTTCCAGCCCTCTGATTTTGTGTGATGTGGTTGTTATCGCTCTGCGATAATGATACTCTTACTGAGTGCTTTGGACAATCTATATTTCATTGGCTATGAACACGATATATCTCTGTTCTGCGTAAATTCTAAATATGAAGAGAAACCTTGGCTGAGAAATATATCTGAGCAATACTGTCGTGTCTGCGTTTTGTTTAGATGCTTGCTAAACTGATTTTAAGTTAGGGTTATGGCGTTTTTCTTTGGTGTAACTCTGGGCCTAGGGTCTCAGCATTATGATAAAATGTAATAATTTAAATAACTGTGAAAAAATTCCATGGCTGGTGTTAGCACTTGTTTTTCACAGCGTAGAAATGGGGGAAAGCCAAGGGATAGTCCTAAAATCCTGGAGAAAAAAGAAGAATTTACTCTTAGTTTCCCTAACCAGGTGCTAAAGGATAGAAGAAAAACGAAAAGGAGGTGTTAAATATGCAAGGTAATGGAAAAATGAGGAAGAAACGCATTAAAGCACGACCAAATGGACCAAAAGTGAGCCTAAGTCTATAGTCCGACGGAAAAAATACAAGGAATAGGCACCGCACTAGTTTCCATCGTCGGATGGGTGCCCAAGATAGATCAACGGTCCTGGTTGATAGTCGTGAGGATGAAGCGCATGGGGAATAGTCATAAGGGTGGTCACGATGGTGAATGCCACCGGACAGGTGGCAGCAGGAGGAGACGTCGCGAGGAAGATGGGCGGTAAGAGGTATTGTTTGAATAAGCATGCGATACCTCCAGAACATAAAGGAGGATCTCTGGCCACGTGGATGGCTCAGAGGAGCAGAGTAAAATCCTACGGTCAAGGTTAGGGGCCCCACCATAGCAAGTGCAGTGTGACAAAGGTAAACGGTATAGATCAGCCTCAGGAAGATCGACGATCCATGGTGATCCTCTCGTTGTAAATTTGCATGCCGATTAGGTAGGAGGGTGGTAGCAACGGGGAAACCCCTTTGCTAGATGTCACCTCCAGAAGCAGTTGTGAGGTAGGAAAGTAGTATTGAAAACCGCGTTAGGATGCTCGCGATACTGCTCCATGGACATGTGGAAAAATCCAACGACGGAGACGGGAAGGGGGTCAAATTAGTAGTTAAAAAGAAAGATGGATATGACGGAAGAGATTGGCACGTGGAGGATCAGCGACTGAGATTGGTATGCGGCTCATAAATAAGCTTGAAGGATAAACAAATGAGATTTATATATATAGTCGTCGACAGGTAAAGGAGACATTTTTATTTTCCCTGGGGACTGTCTGCTCCTAGCGGTTTCTGGTTGCAGGTACGTCGAAAAGGACCGCGACTTCTGTCATTGAGAAGGCCGACGAGGAGCCAGTCTCCTACAAGATTCAAGGTTTGAAATTGTTCCAGAGGCGAGGGGTTTTCGTCCTACTTCAAAAGTATAGTTTCTTGTCGCCAACGCTAGCCGAAGCCTGAAGGTTCCATAGAAGTAGCCAGGTGTAGAAGGTTCTATGGGTCCTGTACTTTGTTCGGCCCTACCCATAATGGCCTGTTCAATGTTAGTCCATTGAAGCCTCGAATATTTGAGGATGAAAGTCTCCTCGGAGAGATTGATCGTTTCCCTGTTTCACCAAAAGCCACCTGAAAGTCGGTAGACCTCCTTAACCGCCCATTTTGGGCTTGACCTTGAAAATGAGGATAACTCTCCTACCCTACTGATCGTTCAAAGTAGGCACTGGTCCACCTGAAGTCGAAGAGGGGTCGATACCAGGCCCCAGTTTGGGATAGTTTCTGACCAAAGGTATCCACCCACAGGAGACAGGTTTCTCTGATACTTGTGACTTCAGGCCTTGGCCCTAGATGAGGGTAGAAGACCGAGGCAAGTAAGCAGGGGAGACATCACTCCCAGCCATACAAGTGCAAAGGCAAGGTGCTCAAGGAACTATAAACATGCTAAAGAAGGGCTCGAAAGTTAGTAACAATAGCCGAATAGGAGAACATTTCTGGGAATCGATTTCGGTTTTTCCTGTCTAGCGACTAGCTGGGGCAGTTACCATGCCACTTTTCCTTCTGTGGTAAAGATGTTAGGAAATATAAGAGGCCGGAGCAATAGATGATAGAGGTGCAAGCTGGAGGAAGGTCACTTATGTGGATGGTTGGGTGGCCCAAATGGCCATGTAAATGATGTGACCCGGGTCTTTCGGCATATGGGGGAGAAGTGAGATGAGCAGTTGTGACATGGACAAGGTCAGAGAGAAAGGTGGGTTGAAAGAATCTTTTCTGTTGTCGAAATGATTGTCGATGCGAGCAAGGCCACCTCAGCGTCGTCATCTGCTCTGCCTTCTATCTGGCAGGATTTGCTAAGCGTGTTTCAGGTCAGGTCAGACTTGGGGCATCATTTCCACTTAATTGGGTAGTCCGATCAAGTTATCATGGAGACTAGGGCCACATGTAGATGTTTTCATTGTCACCGCAGTTATGGATGCGGTTGTTCGTCCACTATACAAGTTCGGTACATAGAAAGGATGGTACACCTGACAGCTTGGGGCATCTTTCAGTTAGGATTGGAGCATGGAGAAGGAGCAGGAATCTGGGGTGGTTTTCATGCCAAAGCAGGCGTAGTCTGAGGTGAATGAAGAACATGCTCCTTCGTCTCCTATGACGTTCGACCATGAGGAATCGAGTTTCGGTGGCGACAATGAAAAGGTAGAAAAGCAGCAAATGTCTAGAAGAGTTCGGCGTCAGAGAAAGGAGAAATTTCCTGAAGGAGAAGGGGGAGTCAAGCAAAACATGGAGAGAATCCATGATCTCGTGCTCCCTACTGAAAAGGTGTCACCTCCTCTTCCTACGGATGAATCACAAGATGAAAGCTCTCTGAAGGTGGAAGACTTCTTTGATTCACAAGGCCGTTTGTAGACTCTGCAGTAAGGTGGCACCCTATTCATAATATTTTATTTCCCGTCTTAGTCAATCTGTTTCGTGCATGACAAGTCTATAATATTCCAAAGTTGGGGCTGTCGAGGTGTCAGCGTATTTTTGTTTGTCTCCAAAGGACTAATTCAAGGCTAAGAGCCTATAAAAGGATTTGTAATAGAATACTTAGGGGTTGGAAAATCATTCGGCTAAGGCCTGAGAGGCAAGTCCAGTTTTGGGACTTTCATGTCAATATAATATGTAGTTCCTATGGTAGATTTTTTTACAGAGATTGCTGTGTTGTTCTAACTTGTAGTGAGTTTTCTCCTTTTCCCCATCTGCATGTGTTTCCTGTAATGCCTTTACATTATGTTTTTTCATTTCATGTCTAAGATCAGTGTATAATAGTTTGGAATTCTTGGAAACTCGCTCTAGCTATTATATCAGATGTTCACAAAAATTTTCTACTAAAGTTGATATTGATTTCATCTTTGTTGGATGCTCATATCAATGCAATGTTCTTGTTTTATTCTTTTACCACTAGAAAATATCTTTACGAAGGAAAGCGAGTGGCTACCTTGCCTTTGTTAAAGAAGTTCATACTATGGCAGTTTTATCTGATTTATGTGTAATACCTTGACTCCATCACCCAATTTTTTTTCCTTGTGATTATCCCTCCAACAATTTTTGCACACTTTGTTTCATCATAAATCTGACCTTCTGTTAATGGTTCAATTAAATATTTTCAAGTGAGAGAGGTCGGTCTGAGAGTTCACTGTTGATGCCTTTGAATGTTTTCCAGTATTTCGTTCATTTGTAGAGAGAGCCCTCTCCGACTATGCTGGCTCAGTAGAATTAGTCCAAAGTTGGTTAGTGGTTACCCCAAATTTCCCTCTCCCCCAGCTCAGAGGGTAGGATTTGGGTGTTAATAGCTGGGTTCCTGCAACGATTTCTAAAGTAGAAGTTCCTATGCAACGATTTTAATGCTCTTTGTTTAAAATTTTCTTTGGTTTATAAACCTCTTAGCGGATTTTGTATGATACCCAGCTGATGTAAATGTCTCGGAAGTCCTGTAGACTGCGTTGGGGTTTTAATGATTTAATTGTGAAGTATTGTTAATGATTTCACTGTTTGAAATGTTTAAATCTCTACCTCGGGCTAAATGCCAATTTAATTATAAGTTTGAGACTGTGAAAAATTAAAGGTTTAATATGGAAACCGCTTCAATTCATAATTGTCTGATGGTTATGCGAAATGGGTTATGGACTCCACTGAGTTCCTATCTGCGTGTATATGTGTAAGATGTAGACTCTATTTAATTTTATCATGGAAAATTTCTGGGTATGACCCCGTTTAAGTTTGATAAGAGGAACATAATGATTGGGAAGGAAAAACCTTGTTATGGTTGTTTGATTAACATTTAGTGAGTTCTTTTTATGCCCCAGAGGGTTCTGGCACTGTTCATTGATTTAGTTTTGCAGAGTAAGATGCCCTGCTTTTAACGCCATAAGCGTGATCCCTATCCTGTAGGTATTCTCATGTTCTAAAATTTTGACTGTTTATTTAGGCAATGTTTCCTTAATACTCAGCTGAGGATGTGAGGCTAAACCTTGGTTCTTCCTGTTCCTCTTTTTAGTTTAACTAAATTACTTAAGGGGAGTGAGGCTTCCCAGTCAATGTTGTGTAATGCATGAAGGAATTCAAGGTATGATTATGGAACGTTGAGGGCATGGACAAAAATATCTTCCAAGGGAATTCGATCTTTAACTAGAAGTTAACCTAGGGTTCTTCAAGTTATTAAATCGATTTTATATAATACTTAGTTTGAATAATAGCGTTGAAAGAATCTAGGCTTTGAACAAGGATGAAATGTTTTCTTTAAAAGAAATGAGCGGATGGGTGCAATTAATTTCTAATTGTTTATCTAGGTTCTCACGAGGCAGAGCTTCTAGCATGAGTCTTTTTGCTAGAGTGGTCCTCACCATAAATCATTTTTTCCATTTAAATTTTTTTTATGTAACCTGGAAATATTTGACTCTACCATAAGATGTTGTGCATGAGGTTGATGAGGTTTATGCCAAAATGTAAGGCTGGTTATGAGGTTAAAATCTAGTTCCTAGTGTTTCGAGCTGATCTAAAAATAAACTTTAAACCTTATATTTTAAAAGAGGAAAGGGATCTGCCCCTTGGTGATATTCTTATCTAGACCGTAAAAATTTTAGGGGTTCAGTCCATCACATAATGTATTAACTAACAACCCTGTTAGCATGGCTTAAATAAGGTTGTCCATGGACCAACATAAAATCATAAACAATGTTAAATAAAATTCATGAGAACAGTTTGTAGGTTTCGAAGGGAAATTACGATGATTATCATTCAACTTGTAACCCTATGCTAAAACATAAATAAAATATGAATTACCCTATCCTAAAACAGAAATAAAAATCCGAAACACTCTATTCTAAAACATAAATCTGAAACACTCTATTCTAAAACAGAAATAAAATCAGAAATTCTCTATTCTAAAACATAAATAATGTTTGAAACACTCTATTCTAAAACAAAAATAAATTCTGAAACACTATATTTTAAAACTGAAATAAAGTATGAAACACTCTATTCTAAAACATAAATAAAGTCTAAAACACTCTATTCTAAAATAGAAATAAAGTCTGAAATAGGGCATAATGTAACCTCATACTTGAGGCGATGTTGTTTGCACTAGCTCTATAACCCTGCACACTCCAAAACATCAATTAATTGGAAATACTCTACTTTTAACCTGTAGAACAATAACTAGATGACCTCAGGGATGCCACGTCCCTCCCAACCATTGATCCAAAATTGTTCCTGATTCTTACTTGGATCACCCCCGAGATGGTTCGATATGCAAGTGAAATGTAGGGGTCCTGGGCAATGGATGTTTGTTGATGAGACTTTCTATATTCTTCCTTAAGAGTTGGACAAATTTTTGTCACAATACTATAAGATAATGATAATAAGATCGATCCCTTCTCTTGGGAAAGGTCTTAGTATTTATAGGTAAACTTTTGGAAAGGGAAGTTGAGTTAACATAAGTATTTTAACTGCCTTCTTGAAATTAACCCCTAGTTCGAATTTTGTGAGACATAATTAAAAAGTCCTTTTTAATTATAAGGCTTCTCTTTATCTATGACTCTCTCTTTTTTTTGAATGTTTCCTTTAACTTGATATTTGGACACTCTGTCACTTTTATTTATTTAACTTATCAGAATTAAATATGCATATATATAATTATTTAAACTTTACTTATTTGCTTTGTCTATCTATATTCCTTATTTATATACTTTTCCTATATATAAATATATAGGTAGACTTTACTTGTTTATCTTTATTATTTAAATGACTCCATAGATATATATCACATATATATATATATATATCATATATATATATATATAATATACTCTTTATTATTTATGCATTTACTTAGCATAATTTTATGGTCAATATTTTCCTTACCTTAGCTTAATTATTTTTAACAAGGCCTTTGGTGGGAGTGGTTGGTATGCTAGGATAGGTACCCCTAAATGTCCCTTGCATGCTCGATTACCTCGTCTTTGTGGAAGCCCCTTCATTCTTTGATGAGAGATGAATAGTGATTCAATTAATCAGTTGAATAAGTATGATGAGGGTTGGTGCTATTCAGAGTATTTCCAACTCAACACCCTTAATTATGGTAACCCCGAGTGCTATTCAGATCTTAGGCTCAACACTCTCACATGGGTGTTATGCTAGTGCAATTCCAAATCTTCTCACTCAAAACTAGTACTAGGATGTATTTGTGAGATACACCTAGGGATACAATGGCGAAATATCTGATTGATGCTCCATAGTTTATGCTCAACATCTAGTTGGAGTGCTCCAGGGCTTATGCCCAACACTCTATGTACATAGAGGGTTACACCCAACACATAATAAAATTCATCTATGTACATCGGGGCTTATGCCCAACACATAGGGCATCCATGTACAACGGGGCTTACGCCCAGTACATAGGGCATTCATGTGCTCCAGACCTTACGCTCAACACATAATAAAAGGTCCAAGTCTCGGGATATTACAACTAAAAATCTGAATTTTCTTGTTAAGATAATTTTGGATAACAACTTCTTCATTCTTACATCCAAAAATTTTGAAATCAACTTATACACATAATTGTGTAGTGCAATAGGTCTAAAAGCATTAAATATTTTCAGTTATCAAATTTAAAAATAAGTACAGTGAAAGTAAAATTAAAGTATCCTAATACCTTCCTAGTTCTTCTTACTTCATTTACTACTCATATTCACTACTCATAGTAAATGTTAGGGTCCTACCCTAACCTTCATTCTTTAGGATATCTATGAGTTTGTCAATTAATGTATGTAGTCATCTTCTTTGAATAAGGATGGCTAGATAGTAGTGGATAATTAATTATTGCAAAATTCTCTTGTTTATTAATTAAGTCCCACAAGGTAGTTATTACGGATTGATGATGAGACTAGAAGAATTTATGGTTTTGGATAAGGAGAACCTATTTATGGAGGTAAGAGGTTATGGATTTTTTTATCAAGTATTGTCATATTTGGAGGTCTTCTCAAATGAAAGTTATCCCCACCCTAAGAGGTAAGTGAACATGGTTTTCTATTAATTGATCTTAATACACGGGTATATTCTTCAATATTTCATTTCAATTGTATCTTGTATATAGTCTTTTACATTATAATCTCTACTTTTCTATATTGTAATCTTTGTATACCTACTTGTGTTCCAAGTTTAAGGGTTAAGGAGCATTACAGGTGGTGTCCTAGAACTCTCCTAAGCGAGAAGTACCCCATATTTTAGTACATCTTTTTAGGAGAGAGATGTGTTTATATCTATTTAAAGAAAAAATATATATATCATTCAAAAATTAAAACTATGATTAGGGAAGAAAAGACATAGAAAATACAATTCATGTCACTTTGTTGAACACCCTAGTATCCTCTATTTGTACCCCTTTGAGTAGTACCATAGTATACAACACCTCTAAATTGAATTTCCTTCCATGTACCTTTGAGTATATTTTAATCCCTATAGGCGCACTTGAAACCAACCTTACATAAAACTTAAAGTCATCCTATTTCTATAGTACACCCAGAGCAACACTCAGAGAGATCAATCTCACGTCCCAAGGAATTGGATAGTTTGGATAAGGGTATAGTATATTGTCCTTAGTTTTGTGAAAGATTTTATCATGTGCTATTGTTGGAAACCCTTTGGCATATCAAAGAGATATATCACCTTACACTCCTTTTCCATTAGAAACCTACAAACCCTAGCCTCTACAATGAGCCAATGGAACTCCTACATCTTTGTGTTCAGAGGGAATTTCAAAATTATGTTAGCACAATAACATTCACTAGGGAGTAATACTCCCACTAGCATAGAAAAACCCAGTACCATTATGGGAGACATATCTTGAAATATTCCTGATGTCGTCTTGAGCATGTTGATATACTTGTTGAGAAAACCTTTTTGTGTGGACACATAATACAATTATTGGTCATATCTCTCAAAAGTGTCACCTTTACATCCTCACCATACTAAAATAAGTTCAAGATAAAATTCAGCGGGATTGTAAGTGGTTCCATGGTCAATACTCACAACATGGAAACCAAATAGGAAGAATTTGAGGAGATGGAAAATAAGTAAGAGAAGATTTAAAAACAACATTATTACCTCCGTACCAAAATTAGCCAACAAATTGCCCAGTAAATGGAAAAATTGATGTCAACGTATATTGGTATTCTTAAAGAATTGATAGGCTTGAATGGATCTATTAGGTTGGGTTTCCAAATTGGAAAAAAATTTCTCTATGGAATATTAATGATTTACAAAAGCTCAAATTTTGGGTATTATATTTCAATTCATAACACTTGTAATGGTAGCAATGCTACAATCAAGCTTATGGTATCTATATTTCTTGGAGTCAATTTGTTAAGGTCCTTATACTCATTTTGAGTGTGACAATCGTTGTTTGGAATGAATGAAAAAATCATATAAACATGAATAATTATTCACTATATTTGCAACTTTGGAACAATTGGTGGTCTACAAAGGAGGACCATGTAATTTCTTTTTAAGGAATGCTTTACTAGTAGTCTCATGGAGGCAATTAGAGCACATATCATTACGTAGCACCCAACCACATGGATGGAATATTTTGAATGATTTAAAAAAGTATAGATGTTGATTAATGCCCAAATTAGAAGACCTTCATAAATGCGAACTCATACACTCTAGGAACTAGTTCCAAGGTACACCAAGGGGGGCTATTTAATGCCACCAAGTGTGTGAGGAGCCAAAATTGGATTCTTGGAGGTGATGGAGCCTTCATTCTTCCGCGGGAAGTAGGTGGTCCGGTCATTTTTATAGTAGTGTGACTATCGAAGGAAAATCCTTGCGAGTATTGTGCAGGAGTTGCACTGATGGCATCTGCTATAGTGTGAGTTAACAATGGTTCAACCACATGACCTCTTCTTCTTACTAGTCTTGGGCACTTTTGGAATCATGTTTCCTTTTGGATTTGTTGAGTATGCCTTTGGTGAACTACATTCTTTATGTTGATGATGCCTTACTACAAGAATCCCGAAAATGTAACATATGTGCAAGATTTAGGCATTAACAAATGCCACTTGATGTATGAGGTCTAGAAGGTTCTGTAGAGACGATAATGCATCATCCTTTCTTGTGTTTCTCTTTTGTTGTATAGGACGAATCATATCTGGATGATATGGGCCTCCCATGGGGGAATCTTGTTGGTAATGATCGTTAGAGCTATAGGAAATAACAATATTTTATACAAACGAGGTGGGTATACCCATGCCCATGAACTCTTGTCAAGGTGATTACAATGAGAGGAAATGAAAGGGTCAACTCATTTATACTACTGGGACATGGACGATAGAGGATCTGATCCATGTGAGAGTAAATAACCTAGGATTTGTTATAGAGTGCTAAAGAAGTGGTACTGTTGATGATCATGATAAGCCCATTAGGGTGGAGGATAAGTGTGGTTGTGAAACTGATTGAGAGAAAACTTCACTATTCCAGATGGACTGCTACCATGGTTTGCAAATGTGAACATTGTTACCTTCAAAAGTATGTTTCCCCATGATACGATAGATGGTTTGACATCGAGCATAGGGAAAACCACTAAGTTACGGAGCAGTAATGACTCTCCCTATGAAGTTCTATATGATCCCTTATAGTGATTGAAAGGGATCTGAAGTTACAACTGCAACTACTGCAACTCTCAGAATATAGTGTTTTGTTGTTAACGAGAGATGAAGTACATGACAAGACGAGGGTAGTATCCTTAGAACAAAGATCATGTTGGAACCAATTTTTGAATGGTCAGACTTGAGGCAAGACTAGATAATAAGTGTGGAGATCATAACTTCCCTTAATCGATGTAAACATGGGGAGTATGGATGGAAGCCTTCCTTTTGGAATAGTACAAATTGAGATCGAGGGAGATAAAGTGAAAATGAAAGGGATTTGATGAAAACACAAAACTAAGAGTAATGGTGACCGAAAAAATGGATATTGTTGAGGATATTGAGACTCAAATACATTGATTAAAGGTGACCATGGGCTGCTACCAAAAATAATAGGGTGTTCCCGTAATGTTATATGAATGGGGGAATGATTTGTACATAAAGAATAATGGTGGGGTCCCCATAGTTTTGGGTTTGTCAAGGGACCAATTTGATGATGGGAGGAGTCCCCATGGTTTTGAGTGGGTTTAGGGATGCTTTCCAAGATGTTGGCTTAAACTAACCCAGAGGTTTCCAATTAGACCTAGGTTCTTTGTGGTTCTCCCTTTGACAAACAAAACCCCTTCGCACCGGCCCTTTCGAAAACAACCTGTGAGTAGGTTGAGGTCTCACCCGAGGTGTATCTTATGGGGTACTGCAGAATCAGGTTTCCACTGTAAATGATGAGTTGTTTATCTGAACAAGCTGCGCAACACAGGATGGAAGGATGGCGCTGCGGGGCAAAGTGATGCGGTGTGCAGCATGATCTATGCTGTAAGCAGTATTGCGCGGTGGAGGTAACACTGCAGCCTGCACTAAGGGTTTCTTACTGTTGCGACTCTTCTTCTGGAACTACGATTCACCCACACTTATCCTGTACTTGGAATATCTCCGAAACGTTAAGGCACTGAAATGAATATCACTCATCCATTCATTCAGGCACTTACTAGTTATCTTATTAGCATTCATTCTAGAACTTGGATTATTACAATGTGAACTGAAATGATAAACATGATTAACTGTGCTGTGTTCCTTCACTGTGCTTAAGAAAGTATTTAAACTTAAATGACTGATTCACGACCTTAACGTAGAATTGAAATGTTTGCCATTCATCTACTTCCGTGGAATCTAGCATATCATTCCCAAACTTCTCCTATTGGTAAATGCATATCAAAGTTCTCATATTACAGCATGCAAGGAAACATTCAAGCATTCATTTTACAGAAAATACAGACAGTCATTCATTCATAAACATCATCACATAACACAGGATTTAACGTGGTTCACCTCCCCGGATGGAAAGCTACGTCCACAAGAACATTTGGTAATATATTTCTTTCAAAAGGGATGGGGAAACCATTCTTATTCTTCGCACTCAACTGCAGAATCTTCTTTCTCTCAGCTAGGTCTCTATGTACACAGCTACAGAGCCTTTACAATATTCTCAGCTCGGAGAGATTTTACAATACAAAAAGGTTATCTCCTTAAGTTCTCAGCAACAACAAAAGAATAACAATAATCCAAAAAGAGAACAACAACAACAACAAAAATCACAAAAACAACCCCATCCCATACAAAAATGTCTTCTTAAATAGATCATGCCCGAAGGTCATGTCTGTGCAATGTCAAATACCTAAAACCCAAAACCCTAAGGGTTTCCAAAACTGCGTCGGTTTTCCAAACTGGCTTGCTAGCTCCTGGTAGCGTCTGCTTGATCATGGTGGATCTCCACATCCTCCTTTTGTCAGTATCAACCTTCCTATCACACGTGTTCCTACAGGCTGCTTCTGTCGAACCGCTTATCTCTAACGGTTTTACCTTCTAAGCGTGCCAAACGTTGCTTTCCTTAACAACCCACATGTGGCCACCTTCCTGTTTTTCCTACATCCGCCGCTCGGCAATCCTGAAATATCTTTCCTAAAATGGCTGCTACCAGTCGAGCCTGTAGCTACACTTGATACTTGTCTAGCACACCACTTTGCTGGCTCCACGTGGCCTCCTAACTCCGCAACACTGCTTTGGCGCAGTACTGGTCTTCGCATCACGGCCAAAACTTTGATGCTACACGCAACTCTGCAGTCTGGTCAAAAGTTGGATGCTGCGCACAACTTCGCAGCATCCTCAATACTTAGCCAAAATTGTGCTTTTGAACTGCGCTCAGCTCAGCTTTCCCTGCTTGCCACAAAAAGGTGTTTCCAAAACTTCATCTCAACCTGGGCCCAACATGCCCCTAACACTTACATGTGGCTCATCCTCGAGCCACTAATTGTTTCAGTTGTCTCACTCTACACCGCGACCCGTGGGATGAACTTGGCTGTGAACTCGTCATATGTACTACACAACTGCACCAGTGCTTCTCTTGTATCCTCCTCAACCTATTTAATTGTCTCAAGCAGTGTTGGAGTTATTTCTTGTCCAACTTGATCTTGTACCTGCTCCTGCTTATCGCGTAGTTCTACTAAATTATCTTCAATCTGCTGCGATACCGCCATGGCATTCTCCAGGAGCTGCTGCGACTGATTATCTATCTCAATCTCTTTTTGTCGTAATTCCTATACTTCTTTCTTTAAGCTAGATATCTCTTTGTATCTTGGCAGCCTTTCTCTAGGTGGCAGAGCTTTAACCTCTGCATTCAACTTATCCAGTGCGGTTTTTTTTTCTTGTACTGCGGTCTTGACCTGTAGCAACCCTTGATCATCTTTAAGGGTCGTGATTGCTTGTGAAACCTTATCTAGGAGAGATTGGCACTTAGCCATCTCACTTGTGATTCTTTTCGACATGCCGCTCACTACTTTCTCTCTGACTTGTTGTTCAATTAATGGCGCCTGCTTATTCAGCTTATCCTTCAATGTAGCAATATCGGCCTCATAATAAATCTCTTTATCGTACATCTCCGTCTACAAGGATCTCACCTTATCTCCGATCCTCAGAACTGTGTCCGCAGGATCATCCTGGATTTCTATGCCTTTGATATCCTTCGCCACATTGGATATGGTGGTCTCCAAATTTTGTCGGTGGTCTTGTTCATTGCGTAGCTGTACTTCTGCCTTCTGCTGAATTTGTTTGTTTGCTGCGGTGACTTCTGCTTGTAACTTCATTGATTCAATTGTCCGTTCATGCATCTCCTCCACGATCTGGGTGTGGATGAAGTGCAATCCTGGTAGTGGGATTTTGGCTAAGTCGAGCTCTACCCTCTCGACCCCCTTTGTGTCCAAGACAACTTGCTCTGCCATTGTAAACACAACAACCAATGGGTCCACATGGACAATCCTAGTCTTCGACGGCAGCATTATTTCCAGCTATTGGCTTCCTTGCTACGAGGTTCCTACCAACCTCCTTTCAGCCCCTTCTTCCTTTGGCACAATAAGGATTTTCTGTACATCGTCCATTTTCTTCATTAGGCCTTGCATTACGAGCCGCATCTGGTGTAGGTCATCATGGATGACCATGTCCTTCTTTTCTTTAGCCACCATAAGCTCCTTCATCTGCTCTGAGACTCTTTCGGCTATCATCTCATAGTCGTCATCATTGAGGACTGCCTCCGATTGAATCTTTGTAGCCTTCACCTTTTTCCTTGACTTTGGCTTCTCCGAAGTCTCAGCTTCTTTTCTCTTCCCTGTTTCCTCAATAATTGGGCATGAGAGCGAGATCAGCTCATCTTCTACTGAATCTGTTTCCACGTCCGTTACCTCTACGTGGAACTCTGCTGGCCAATCTTTCATGAGCTCCTCAATATCCTGCTCATACATGATGTACTTTCCCAGGAACCACTCTGGTTTCTTCGTTTGTGCTTTCGGCGATATGAAGATACATTTCATATCCACCTCAAAGTCGATGATGTGGATATACTTCGTCGTGACCTGCTTTGTAATGCGGGGTGTCTTTGTGATTGTGTCATGTAGCTGAATATAGTACTGGTAAAAGACTTCTGTTGTTGCATGATGGCGCTCTACATTTGACGAATTTAAATCCTTTAGGATCCTTGGTGTCCATAATGACGCCCTCATAATCTTGTGGCTCCTTCCATCCACACAAAGCGATCCGGACAATGAGCCAGGTGAAATGGAACTAGCCGCCATTCACCTGGGTGTCATTGAGTTCTTCAAGGAACCCATTCAACAGAAACTGACACCAATTGAAGCTGTTGCCTTTCGCCATTGCGGCACCAAGGATTATTGCACCCGAAGGAACCTCTGAAGGCCTATCTATTTTGACCATCTTGCCTGTGAGCAATTGTGTTACAAATCTTGTTTCTCTGTCCTCTATATCTTCTGTCAGGAATCCTCTTTTTACCTTCACCACAGAGTGGGTTTTCTTCATCTTCTCAACAACCTCTTTTTCTGCTCTTCCCCTGTAAGAATTACTTAGGATCCTTACCACGCTTTCTTATCCCGGTGATGCGGTGGATCAAATCAATGTTAATATCAACGTTTCTGTCCAGCCACAGATAACCTTGATGGATTCGCGCCATGAGTGTGCGAACCATGATATTCAGTTCTGGAGAATGGTCAAAATGTGGAAATCTTAGCAAGTTCAGTAGCCCTGACTGAGCGACAGGTACTAACCAACTGTCAACTACCAAGATTAGAGTTCCCTTGGCCTCCTTTTTCCAGCACATCTACTGGTCTGGTTGAAAATCTAGGTATTTGGGAACATCTAGTTCATCTTTCTTCATTCCCAAGAGGTCATAATCTTGCCATTTACAATCTACTATCTTTCCCAGCAGATTCTTAGCAACGTTTACATGCTTTGAGATAGGCGATAGTGGGATTTCATATCTCGCATTCTTGGACAATTTAAACAAAAGGGCATTCAGTTCCCGCGGGGAGATATATTCAGGTGTCATCTTCAAGGGTTCTATCTGAAAGACTGGTGCTTTCTGTGCCGAGGATCGCATCTTTATGATGTTGGATCGAGGTGCAGTTACAACTTTTCCCTTATCTTTTTCTTTTTCCTGCATCGTCGGATTAATTCTTGGTGATCTGCAGGATCCTTCACCTTATTCTACGGTGACCTTCTTAACTGGAGTTTTCATTAACTGTTGAATCCCTCCGTACTGAACGATCCTCAGTGCTTATTCAAGGGTCAGTTCTTCTTCTCCAAAGGAAGGTTTGGATATTCATATATGAGGTAGTGGCTAAGGCAGACAGAATACAGATGGCTACTAGCTCAAGGAGGTTAATCGCAAGAAAATTCTAAGTACTTGGTAACGCCCGTGAGTCTCCCAATGGTGTTTTTTTATAGGCATAGCAGACCCTCTCCCGCACCCTTCAACGGCTAGATAAGCATTTAATGTGGTGTCCGTTGGTGAAATTGAGCAGATCCTTTGGTCTTTTCTGTCGTCAGCATGCTCATAACGGCTATCTTTTCTTTAAATGCTGAAGCGGTTGCTGCAACGGTCATCTAACGGCTATTTTTTCGAAAAGCCATGCAACGACTATTTTTCTCTGAGTGTTGCACTGAACTGTGTGGCAAGCCATCTGCAACCCTGTGCAGCTTCTTTATAGTGCCGAAAATTTCCCACTGCGTGGGTTCCACTATATATATATATTTTTTTTTCTTTTTTTTGCTTTCGCGCAACTTGAATAGTGCTGCGCGGTGCATAGATCATTCTTCTTATCATACCTTCTTCCTTTTATCATACATGTACAGACTCCTTTTCATTTCTAGTGTCCACTTTCAATTGTACTTGACACTTAGAACTTCCTTCCTTGGCTCGTTATTTAGGGTTCTACAAAGCAGTGCTATCATGGTATAGCTTTAGCCTGCTTCCAATTATCAAAGTTGGCAAGGTATCACCAGCTAAATTGGCTAACTGGACTGCACCAATGTTAGTAACATGTATCACAGTATATGGGCCAAGCCAATGCATCTTAAATTTACCAGGGAATTTCATGAATTTACTATCATACAGGAGGACTAGATCACCTACCTAAAAACACTTGTTCTTTATATGTCGATCATGCCATGCTTTCTCACGATCCTTCTGAGCTTGCTAGTGGAAGCCTGTGATGAAGCGATCTTCTTCCAAGCCCAATAAGTGTAGTAATCTTTCTTCTAGAGCTTCGTAGTTTTCCATCCCTGTAAATGAAACGATTCTCAAACTAGGGACAATATATTCCATAGGCATTATAGCCTCCTGCCCATAAACCAACTGAGGTGTCTGTCCTGTCAATTTCTTGCATGTGGTCCTGTATGCCCATAGCACAGATGAGACGCGCAGGTCCCAATCGTCTCTATTTACATTGCACGCCTTAGTGAGTGCGTTCTCCTATATTTTATTGAAATCCTCTACAGTACCATTCTGTTGTGGATGATATGGATTACTGCACTGATGACGAATGTAGAATTCTTCTATAAGTGCCTCAATTGTCTTGTTCAAAAAGTGAGTACCTTGGTCACTCATCAAAATCTTCGGACAACCAAATCTGGTGACTATTTCTTCAAAAATAAATTACACAGTAGTACTGGCACTGCAGTCCTTAACTAGTTTTGCTTCTGCCCATCTGGTGAGGTAATTTGTAATGTCCCTTGTTAGGAATTTTATTAAAATGGCAATTTTTCACTTTTTTCCCTAGTTAGACCTTTGACTAGTTTTGATCTCTAGGTCCCAAATTGGCCCCAAATGATCCCAAATCTTCTGAGAAGGTATATGAATGAAACTAGAACATAAATATGTGTTTTAGCGATTCCTTTGGACCTTCAAAATACTTCTACAAATCCTCTTTCAATTATGGTCAATGTAGGTAACTTTACTAGTGATTTCACTTTGACTAGTATTGGTCTCTAGGTCTTGAATTGACTCCAAATGCCTTCAAATATTCAAGGAAGCTATATGAATGATATTAGGACTTGAATATGATTTTCAGGGATGATATATTGCCACCAAAATACCTCTTCAAACTCTCTTAAGATTATGGACCAAGTATGCAATTTTACTAGTAATTTGGGGTGCAAATCCCCCTCGGGTAAGTACTGAAAATGGCTTCCCAAATGCCTCCAAAGCCACTCAAATTTCTGAACAGAGGTAGGGAATGTATTAAGTATGTTATTAAGGTCTCATGTGCACTATTAATTTATTATTATATCTGTTCCAACCCTCTCCCATTCAACTATAAAAATCACCAATTCGACCCTTGGGGAAATAACACTATTTCTTCTCCCAATGCAATTAAATTGAGTAAAAATAATTCAAATGCTCAAGTACAGTACATGAAACTTGTAAAATGCATCCATGGAATTACATTAATCACAAATGCATCACAGAATCATCCATTCATTCGAAATCATCATCAATACATTGGTTCACAACAAGGTAGTGGGGAAATGGCATTGTTCTTCAATTAAAAATGAGATTTATACATTTCTACTTGGAATTTAGACCTGAAACTTTCTGGAGATGAATAAAGAAGTATTTAATTCATATTACAAAATAAATTGGGCATTAGAATCTCCCCCAAAGAGTACAATATCTCACCAAAAACTCCCTCCCTCAAGGATCAAGAATATGCCATCAAAACTGGAAATGGTTGAAGGAGTGAGCTGCAATAGAAAAAAACATGAGCTTCCCTATAGCTTACACTTGAAAATAAAGACTCCATTAAAGCTCCAAATGAAAGTTTTGAATGGCCTTTCCAATTTCCAACTTGGATGGGAATCTTTCACCCTCGAAACTGGCTAAGGCAAGCAACTAGTCATCCACTAGCTCTCCCTCTTCACAAATGCAATTGCAAATTCTACAAATGATCAAAAGATGGTTTCATTCTAGTTTATTGAAAGTTATTAAGTTCTAATGTCCTCCATGGGTCGAATTCCTTCCAAGAGACTCATGCCAACTCAAGTTGGGAAGAGATTCCAAAGAACACCACTTGTACAACAATTCCTAGTCTCCCACTTCCACCAAACCACATATGGAAGCATATTAGCTTCCCTACCACCCTTGAGAGCCCTCTTGGAGTCTATTTTTAGCCCTGACATTTCATATATGTCATATGTCATCCTTCATGTCTGATTTGTGTCATAGGTGTCATAGCATCTTCATCATTGTTGTCATAGAGCTAGGGAATCTAGCCCAAGTGTCTCACTAGCTCCAAATTGCCTCTTCCTCTTCCATGGGAGTTACTCTTCTTCTATATTTCAACCTTGGATGAGTCATGCCATGAATAATACCTTTTGGAATCCCCCAAGTATGTTACCATTCACCTTGAATTCGAATTGGTGAGAGAATGATGCCAAGTGTAGTGGGGAAATCTAGCCATATGTGGGTCCCACTTCCTCCATGTGTCTTCATGATCAAATGCCACTTTGATTTTCACTTGTATATATTTATTTAGATCCTTTATTAAATATTGATGCCACTCTAATGTTCAAACATCATTTATTATCCCCATTATTCCAAATCCCAAAGCTTCCACCCCAAACCTAGGAAACTAGTAATCTTCCTCCTTGGCAATTATTTGACCTTTAACATCAATTTTACAAACTCTAATGAATATGGCCAATGTGATTAGGCCATTGTGAACCAATGCCAAATTTGGGACATGACATAATCTGTAGCAGTAATAATATACCTTGCACCCATTCTTTTTCCTGGTGGATTTATAGGACCCACAAAGTCTATTTCCCATTTTTCAAATGGCTGCAGTGTCAACTGTGGATTCAATGGAATCTCATCTCGGCGTGATGGGTTTCCTGTCCTCTAACAGACATCACAGTTCCTGCAAGGTTGTTTGGCATCTTTATGGAGCGTAGGCCACCATAGCCCTGCGCGCAATATCTTTTGTGCAGTAACCCTTCCTGCATAGTGACCTCCCGTGATTCCTGAGTGTGCGTCGGCTAGAATAAATGGCTTCTCATGATCGAGTATGCACATACGCAGGACTTCATCCGGCCCAAGTTTGTATAACTGGCCTACAATTATAGTGAAGTCCACGACGTGCACCACTAACTGTTTTTTCTACTGGATCAAGAATTCCTAGGGTGCCAACCCTGTGGTTAGGAAGTCAATGATATCCTTGTAATAATCATCGGCAACCTGTATACTAAATAACTGCGCATCAGGCAGACTATCTTCAATATTCGTCAGCTCCTCTTCTGACTCGATTTTGGATAGATGATCAGGTCCCAAGTTCAGCCTACCTGGTTGACAATAATTTCAAAGTCATATTCCTGGAATAGCAATAGGCATCGGCATATGCGTCCCCCTAACACTGGCTTATTGACCAAATATTTCAACGCAGAATGGTCAGTAAACATAAGGAGGTGTGATCCTAGCAAGTAGTGTCGAAATTTCTGTAGGGCATATACCATCACAAGACCTTCCCTCTCAGTGGTAGTATAGTTCTTCTCTGCTGTTGAAAGCTTTCTGCTAGAAAATGAAATAGGGTGGTCAATACCTCCCTCTCCTGGCTGAGCTAACACGATCCCCAGGGAAATACATGATGCGTCAACATGGACATGGAATGGCTTCATCCAGTCTGGAAATACTAGAATAGGTGCATTGACCATCTTTTCTTTTAATTTGTTAAAACCCTGTTCGCATTCTGCGTTCCAAATGAACGGTGCGTCTTTCTTCAGCAGCTTTTCCATTGCTGCAGTTATCTGTGCATAACCCTTTATAAATTTCTTGTAATATCCAGTATGGCCTAATGTAGATCACAACATCTTGACTGAATTTGGTGTTGGTAAGTTTGCAATAACTGCAATCTTCGTAGGGTCTACCATCAATCCTTGCTTACAGACAATGTGGCCAAGTAAAATTCCATAAGGCACACAAAAAATACACTTTTTCAAATTCAAGGATATTTGATGCTGTCGACACTTCTCGAGCATCATGCGGAGATTCGCACAATGATTTTTCAATAGACCAAATACAGTCCAATCATCAAAATACGCTTCTAAAAACTTGTGCATAAAATCTTTAAATGCTGCGACGACGACTCTAGAGAATATGGCAGGTGCGTTCTTAAACCCAAAAGGTTGATGGTGTACTAAAATGACCCCCATTCTGTAGCAAATGTCGTCTTATGCCTATCCACAGGATCAATCCTGATCTGATGATAACCAGAGAAGCCATCAGTGAAAGAATATGCCTCATTTCCTCCAACATTATCGAGCACTTCGTCTGTGAATGGAGTAGTAAATGGCTCGTGCATGAAAGCATCATTCAACTTTCTAAGATCCACACAAATCCTGATCTCGCCTTTTGCTTTCTTGTCTTGAACAACCATGGGGCTAATCAATTCAGATTTTTTGACTGGTTCAATGATTCCTGCTTCTAGCATCTTATCGAGTTCTGCGTGGACTTTTTCCTTATTACGTGGACTCAATCTGTATGGCCTGTGCTTGACAGGCTTAGCACCTGGCTTTAAAGGTATTTTCATAACCCCTAGGTCTCCCAAAATTCCTTTCATCTCTATAAATTTTGTTGGAAATACTTCCTGATACTCATGTAAGGTATTTGCGATCTCTGCAATAGTTTGATCGTCCCAATAATCTCCTATTGATGCCAACTTCGGCTCTTTGTCTATGCCAACGTTCACTTTTTGTGTTTTTACTAGTCCAATCATATCTGGGATTTCCAACGGAGGTCCTTCTACCTCACGTGCGCCTTCTAATTCTAATATATCTATGTTGCGCGGGTCGTCCTCATCGTATTCATTTGTATCATTGGTATCTTCAGCTAAGTTGTAACACTTGATCAAGTGTTGTTCATGTTCCTTCCATTCTGACTGTAGGTGCGCGGGAATGCACTCTGTCCCAAAAAACTCCTCCAATGTTATGTTTTGATGATGACAGTCATCCTGGAATATGCGCTTCTTGATTAGCTGTAATGCTTCATGTATTAGTGGATTCTCATCTCCAAAACTGAAGTCCTTCCGGAAGTTCGCAGTGAGCAGCTCCCAATCAGTGAGTTCACTGCGCAACTCCGGGTCTAGGTACCATTTTTCTAGGATACCCGCATCCAATGGATGTACAAATAAATGTACCCATTCTGTAAGTGGTCTTTCCACCCATTCCTTTGAACAGATTTCAATGTGCTGACTAGGGTCTATCTGTCCATTATACTTTTCAAAGGGTAATGTAACCTTTTCGGCGAACCGGATCTGCATCTGAGTTCTACATTGATCCCAAGTGTTCAATGTTTTCTTATGTGCATTCCACCATCTGGAAGGTGTATCACGCAGTGCTATATCTAAAGCTGGCAGTCTATGCTCATCTGGTATAACTGCAGTGTATTCCCTTATGAAACTGTAAACACTAGCAGAACCATCATATGAGGGAATATGAGTCACCTATTTTCCGATCTAGCATAGTGATTTTGTAACCTGCGCAGATCTTCTTGCTGATACTTCATGCATACGGCTTTGCCAATTCTCTAGTCATGTATTCGAGTCAGAGATACAAGAAGTGTCACATCGCCACCTGAGTGTACCGTCCCCAGTAGGATTAATGTAGTCTTCCTTATTCGCAGTCAGCTGGTATAGTCGGTCTAAATATTGAGCTTGGGATTCCTTCTGAATCGGCTCACTGTATCTATCACCATCTTTCGGATCCAATGGTGTGATGACCCTAATATGCTTCCCTTCAAATATCATCTTCTTTGTCTTCAAGTTTATGATAGCCAAGTTATCCATAGCCCAATCAATTCCCAATATTGCTGGAAAAGGTTGACTACATCCACAATTTCAATAACCTCAAAGTCTGCATGACTCTGTACTCCGTCAATGTCAACTACTACATTAGCTAAGTGGCCAAAAGGTATGACCTTCTCTTGATTAGCCATTCGTAACTGGATAGGTGACCAAAGCAACTTTGGTCGACCCATCTGCTGCCATGTCTGCTTAGTCAAGACATTAACTTCTGATCCTAGATCAAGGATGACTTCATCCATTTAAAAATATCCTATCTGCGCAGTAAGCCTCATCTCTCATCCTGTTCTTTTGTGCTTCCTTAGATGATGTATAATGCTATCTGGAGTCTCTGTTGAAATCTGAGGTTCATACTAGTCTATAAGCTTCTAGAGCTCTACTATGGCTTTTTCGCTTTTTAGTAACTTCATGCAGCTTCACAAGAACTGTACCACAGAAGTACGAACATCTGTCGTAGTACTTGTTTTATCATATGGGGCCGGCATGTCTTCAACATGTGGTGTCTCACTGCACAGCGGGATCCTTGATGACTTATCTGCTGGTTCTCTAAAGGTATCCCACGCGTCAATGAAGATCTCCTTGTTCTTCTGTAGGTTAAGAGGGGGTGCTTTTCCTAGATCTTTCCTTATCCATACTATTTCAAGAGGATCCTACTTCGTATGTGCCTCCCCTGATGTTGAAGCTTCCGCTCCTCTATCGCGGCCTATCTCAGCATCACTGCGCGTGACTACATTGATGCTTAGATCCACTGGTCTATTCTATATTGCAATCCACTAGACGTTTGGATTCGGAGCCTCTGTTCATCTTCTCTTCTGCATTTCCACCTCTAATACTAGGAAATCTTCAATGACATGTTCAAAATACTTACAATAGTTGCATGTAGTGCATGGGTTAACACAATATCTAGACACGTGCCCGGGTTGGCCATAGTTATAACAAATGACTTGGCCGCGGCCTCTTCCTTGTGTTTCACCAGCATTTCTTCCTCTGCCGCGATATGCACCACCACGACCTTTGTATCCTCCTTGGTCATATTGTGCATTTCTTTGTTTTGGCTGGGTAACTTCTTGTACGTGGTACAAGCCAGAACCTCGCATTGAGTCCATATCCCTTTTTCTTTCATTCATTAATTCATATGCGCGGCAGTTGGATTCATCATGTCCAACTGATTTACAGAAATTGCAGTATAAGTTCTTAGGATTTTTCACATATTTCTAGATGAGGTAATAGTCTTCAGGTCTGTGTCCCGTGGTTCTACAAATTTCACACCATGGGGCCTGATTCTGATTTAATGGGTTAGGCGCACCACTGTTAATATTGTCGCAGAATAGAGGGAAATGCTCGCGGTCATGACCTTCTCCTTTACAACTTGTACACCAGACCTCCTGTCTAGGTTCATATCTTTGTTCTTTACCATTTTTCATACTTTGCAGTTCAAGTGTCAGGGTGGTCAGTTGGTTCTGGATCTGAGACATCCCAGAACTAGTATCACCAATCCGCAAAGCTTCCAGCTTCATTGCAATTTCCAAGGCCTCTGCCTGGGATAGAACGTTCTGCTGCATCAATGGTAATCTGATATGAGGTAACAGCACAGCAATGAACCATTCTTTATGTTGTTCTGGTGGTATAACAAAACTTACTTGGTCTAGTAAGGTCTTAAATTTATGATCAAATTCTCAGACCGTTTCAGTTGGTCTCTGCTTTATTTCCTTTAGCTCGGTTATACACTAAGACTCAGACTTAGGTTTCTTGAAATCCGCCACCAACGCGACTTTAATTTCTGCGAGGGTTCTTGGCTGTACGGTAGAGTATTTCATAAACCAATGTAGCGTTCTATCCCTAAAAGTGGTGATGAGCTGTGCTTGCTTCACGGCACCATAATGGATTTGTCTTACACTCCATATGACTTCACAAAGGAACCAATGTTGATCAGTGTCTTCTAGGCTAGTTCCTCTGAATATTGGCAGTTTCATATCAGTGTTTTCCATTGTGATACTAGGTGGTGGAGCGCCGGGATTAGTGCACGGCTGGTGCCCAGTAAATACAAATGGGACTATCAGGAGAGATGGACTAGGACGAGTCTTCTGCGGGGTGGGATGCATAGCGGGTGGGTTCTGCGATAAGGGTGGCATGGGTTGTGTAGCCGACGGATTCTCAGGGGTAAATGGTTGTGCAATTTCGCTATCAAGATCTCAAGGGATCTCAGTATCTATATGAAGTTTAGGGCATTCCAGATTCTTATTAATTTTATGTCTCTTACCACTTCTAAGAGTATGTGTCTCTTCATTAGAATCAATATATGTACTGTTTATCATGCCAAACTTCAAGCATATTAATGCATTCTTAGAACACCCTTCTCAGCTAACAACATCTTAATGTATAGACTAAGATTCTTCAGAAAATTACCTTGGAATTCTCTGAAAAAATGTGCTTTTGCTTGGCTGTAGGATTTGAGTGTGTCTACAACAAATTCTGTTACAAATCCTTCTAGCATATGATCGACCCAATAATCAACTGCGCATGACAACGGGATGTCTAACGCTTTAAGCTGTGCTGTGAGCTCGGGATTCCACTCCGTAGGAACTCCTCCTTGGAAACAGTTTTTCTTCTCCGCAAGTCGCGAGATCCACGCATGTAGCTCATTTGGAAACGATGCCCAAAATATCCCATGAATGTCGTCCAACAGATATCTATCCGACCACTGTGTGTCTCTTAGACGCGGATGTCTATTTTCTTGTCTGTTAAAATCGCGTATGGTCTTATCCCACCAAGCTTGGATTTCTGTCTTTTCAGGATGCCAACAGTTAAATCCTCAAACGAACTGATATTTTTCTTCACACATCATGATTGCAACTCAACGGAACCATTTCAACTCATCATGGATTCTAGCGCGACAACAGAACCATTTTTTCGCTTAAACTGACCCAGAGGTTTCCAATTAGACCCAGGTTCTTTGCGGTTCTCCCTTTGACCAACAAAACCCCTTCGCACCGGCCCTTTTGGAAACAACCTGTGACCAGGTTGAGGTCTCACCCAAGGTGTACCTTATGGGGTACTGTGGAATCAGTTTTCCACTGTAAACGATGAGTTGTTTATCTGAACAAGCTGAGCAGCGCAAGACAGAACGATGGCGCTGCAGGGCAAAGTGATGCGGTGCACAACAAGATCTATGTTGCAAGCAGTACTGGGCAGTGGAGGTAACACTGTGGCCCGCACTAAGGGTTTCTTAAAGCTGCGACTCTTCTTCTGGAACTGCGAGTCACCCACACTTATCCTCTACATGGAATATCTCGGAAACGTTAAGGCACTGAAATGAATATCCCTCATCCATTCATTCAGGAACTTACTGGTAATCTTTCTAGCGTTCATTCTAGAACTTGGATTATTACAATGTGCACTGAAATGATAAACATGATTAACTGTGCTGCATTCCTTCACTGTGCTTAAGAAAGTATTTAAACTTAAATGACTGATTCACGACCTTAACGTAGAATTGAAATGTTTTCCATTCATCTTCTTCCGTGGAACCTAGCATATCATTCCCAATCTTCTCCTATTGGTAAATGCATATCAAAGTTCTCATATTACATCATGCAAGGAAACATTCAAGCATTCATTCTATAGAAAATACAGATAGTCATTCATTCATAAACATCATCACATAACACAGGATTTAACGTGGTTCACTTCCTCGAATGGAAAGCTACGTTCGCAAGAATGGTTGGTAATATATTTCTTTCAAAAGGGATGGGGCAACCATTCTTATTCTGCGCACTCAGCTGCAGACTCTTCTTTCTCTCAGTTAGGTCTCTGCGCACACAGCTGCAGAGCCTTTACAATATTCTCGGCTCTGAGAGATTTTACAATACAAAAAGGTTATCTCCTTAAGTTCTCAGCAACAACAAAAGAATAACAATAATCCAAAAAGAGAACAACCACACCAACCACAACAACTACAACAACAACCCCATCCCATACAAAAATGTCTTATTAAATAGATCATGCCCGAAGGTCATGTCTGTACAATGTCAAAGACCTAAAACCCAAAACCCTAAGGGTTTCCAAAACTGCGTCGGTTTTCCAAACCGGCTTGCTGTCTTCTGGTAGCACCTGCTTGATAATGGTGGATCTCCACGTCCTCATTCTATCGCTATTGGCCTTCCTATCACACGTGTGCCCATAGGCTGCTTCTGTCGAACCGTTTCTCTCTAACGGTTTTACCTTCTAAGCATGCCGAACATCGCTTTCCTTAACAACCCATGCGTGGCCGCTTCCTGTTTCGCCTACGTCCGCCGCTCGACAATCCTGAAATATATTTCCAAAAATTGCTGCTATCGGTCGAGCCGGTAGCTACACTTGATACTTGTCCAGCACACCGCTTTGCTGGCTCTACGTGGCCTCCTAACTCTGCAGCACTACTTCGGCACAGTACTGGTCTTCGCATCACGGCCAAAACTTCGATGCTGCACACAACTCCACAGTCTGGTCAAACGTTGGATGTTGCGCGCAACTTCGTAGCATCCTCAATACTTAGCCCAAATTGTGTTTCTAAACTGCGCTCAGCTCAGCTTTCCCTGCTTGCCTCAAAAAAGTGTTTCCAAAACTTCATCTCAACCTGGGCCCAACACAAGATGAGGTGGTAGTTATTTTTCAAATGTGAAGTCGAGGTCCCCATGAATCAATACAGAGTCCCCATGGTTTTGAGTGGGTTTGGGGATGATTTCCAAGATGAGGTGGTGGTTGTTTTGCAAACGTAAGTCAAGTTCCTCATGAATCAAATCCATCCAGATTATTCATGTGGAGAGAATTGAATATAACTGGTTACTTCTGAGGGTTGGGGCCCCATATGTGTCTTAGAGAGGATAATGATATGAGGAATATTATGAAAGCTAAAGTGATCATGGATGTATGAGTGGTATTTTTCAATATTGATCATAACATGTGTCTTGGAATCAGATGGAATCTACTACAAGAGTCTGGGAAGTAAATGCACAACTATAAAATGATGAGCAAGGGGTGATATTTTGAAGCTAGATTAGATTCCTCGTACTTGTGGGGGTTTGACATCATGGGTGTCATTTTATGACTGGTTGGAAACAATGTGGGAAACTAGGGGGGGACATGCTATTCGCAATTATGACATTGATGGCACATCAAGACCAGGAATTAGGGCCCTATAGTTATCAACGAGAATACTAGCATATGCATTGCAAATAGAGGGAAATCATTGCCTATATGCCAATTTCGAAATGATACATGTGGTAAGAATCCCAACACTGTTATTGAGGGATGGATTCTTGTCCTTATAATGGAGAAACCAAAGTCTCCTACATGTCTTGGTTGTGATCCTGCATGTATGACACACATAGTTTAGTGTAGTAAAGAACATGGCCAAGGTATTGAAAATGCAAAACATATAAAACAAAAACATGCCGCACCTATAAGGTTCCCGTGAATCAAGGGTAGAATCATTTGAGTTACAACCAGTTGATAGGGTTGTTGAGTGTGAGACGTTCTCGGTCGGTTAAGTCATATCTCCCTTTTAGGAGACACTTTTTAATGACATAAGGGCATGTCCATTTAGATACAAATTTATTGGGTCCTGGTTTGCAGTCTTTCTTGGCGTTGAAGATGAGGACAAAGTCACCCTCACTAAAGGTCAGAGGTCAGATCATTGTGTGTCTTGGAACAAACTTTCATGGCCTTATTTTGTTGAAGGGAGTCACGGAATTCCTTGTCGAGGTGTTCCAAATTAAATAATCATTGCTTAACGGAGGGAGTAGCTGGTAGAAACTCGACAATGGATTGGAGGGTATGGATTTGGCACTCGATGGGAAGTATAAATTCTACTCCATGGACAAGGTGGAATGGGGTAAATATTGTAGTATTCTTGAAGAAAGTATGGTAATCCCAGAGATCTACTAATAAAATGTGATGCCAACTGGATTTTTTCTTATTCACTATGCGTTGAGGCATAGTTTTGAGAATTTTGCTTACAACTTCAACTTGGTCATCTACCTAGGGCTAGTAAGCTATCGAAAATTCATGTTTAAAGCCTAACAATCATGATAATTCTTCAAAGGTCTCGTTGCATAAGTGTTTTCCATAATCAAATACCAGTTGTTTGGGTACGCCAAAGTGGGAGATGACATGGTTAAAGAAAAAGTGTGCAACAATGATGACTTTGCAATCGAATGTGGGCATGGCTTCGGCCCATTTGGTGAAGTAATCGCTGATGACAACGATATATTGGTGAACTTGTGTCGAAGTAGGGAGACACTCCATGAAATCAATTTCCCACTTGCAGAATGGCCCAACGATGATGACGGCCTTTAGAGGAGTAGGTGGGGACCACATTTTGTAGGAAAATACCAAGCAATTTGCACACCGTTCGAATGCATAGACACAAGCCTTGAATATAGAGGGCCAAAAGTATCCTGAACGTAGATTTGTTGGTGTAGATCCTATATGGAAAGAATGATTGCTAACACGATATTTCATTCATGAGTGTAGTTTAGTGCTGGTTCAGTGAGGGTTTTGCTGGCATAGTAAATGACATGTTCATGGTCATCCTTGGCTAGTTGGACTAGTACACTAACCATAGTGGAAGCTAATGCTGATATATAAAGGGTACAATATTTGTCAAATCGTAGAGGGGATATTACGGGTGCTGATGACAAGGATTGCTTTAGAGAATTGAAGGCTCTTTGGCCATAATCATCCCAATTAAAGGGGATGTATTTACTAAGGAGTTGTAAAAATCCATGGGCCTAAGTCACTTAATCATGGACAAAATGTTGAAGAAAGTTTTCCTTGTCTTGGATACTCTGCAACTGGCGCTGTTTTCGCGGAGGTGGTAGTTCAAGAATGGATTGAACTTTGGAAGGATTGGCGATGATAACTTCCTTAGATATGATGAATCAGTCGATCTATGGTGACACAAAATATGCATTTAAGGGGGTTCAAGAATATGTTGTATTTGTGACATCATGTGAATATGGTGTGAATATCACGAAGGTGGTTGCCTCATTTCTTGGATTTGGCAGTAAGGTCATGTAAAAACGAGAGGATGTTGTAAGCTAAGTCATTGAATACATATGTTATAGCCTATTGGAAAGTGGTGCCAACGTTCTTCACACCGAAGGGCATAAATTTATATGGAAATGTACCCCATGGTGTGGTTAATGCGATTTTGTACTAATCCTAGGGGTGGATCCATATTTGGTTATAATTGGAAAATCCATCCATAAAGGACAACGTTTCACTACCAAGACATGATTCAACAATATGGTCGATGAAAGGTGTTGGAAAATTATATTTGGGGCATGCTAAGTTGAGGTCCCAACAATCTATACAGACATGAATGGTACCCTTCTTTTTGTTCATCGGGGCGAGGTTAGAAACCCAACATGTATAAGTGCTGGGGAAGATAAATCGGACTCCTTGTAAGAGTTTATATTAGATTTGATTGTTAGGGCCTTAGAAGGGTGGACTGAGTGTTTTTTTCCTAACAGGGATGGCATTGGGCTAAGTGTCGAGATGATGATCGACATTTGTATGGCCGAGGCCTGGAATTTCTTCATAGGACCATGTGAAGATGTCTCGAAACTCTTTGAAGAGGGTGGTAAAATTAGTAATTTCTCGTGGTGAGAAGGAGGACCCAATCGATATTTTTTCAATGACTCCAAGGGTAACGGAAATATCAACCTAAATGGTAGTGGATATATTGGAAAGATTACTGTCTCTGAAAGCATCTAGGGCGGGGATGGGATTCTTGAACAAATTGATACAAGTAGGGGGGCATAAAATATTTTGATTCAATTGTATATTGTTGTTCGACTAACGGGATGTGCAGATCCTATGTATGGACCAATGATGACCTATGGTGAAAGGCGTCCCATGGGTTTTCATTGTTTTGCATGGATTCGATTATCTCCTCATCTGTGAAAAAAGACATATTCTTCTAGCATGTCTTCATCAGAGGAAAAGGGGTCTTTGAAATTGGTCTGAAAAGGAATTGAATTGAGATGAAGGATGTCTATATAGTCAAATTTTCTTGGGGGAGGGGTTAGGATTTATTCTTGATGAAAGGTTAGTGGATTCAAGACCTCTCAGGAAATAGGTGATGGGAAATCCATATCACTAAGGTGATCTGATATTTTAGGGATGTCATAGTCATCATGCTAGTATGTTGGTTCATTGCTTGCTTTGATTACTATTGGGAGGGTGGTCCCACAAGGGGTAAGGTCATCAACTAATCGACTCTAGGTTGAGCGCAAGGTGTGAACTGCAACTACAAGAGTAAATTGGCATGAATGGAGAGACATTAACTTTCATGAATGACACGAGCAAATTTTGTTGGTGTGGATTAGGATGATGGCAGGACTTTGCGGGCACCAAGGAGGTAATTATTGGTTGGGTATGGAGCCTTCCCATCGAGGGTAGCTTTTTACCGAGGCCACCATGGTAGCCATATTGATGGGATCTACTTCTGGTGATGAAGGGGAAGTGGTATCATCCAATGGATGAGTGAGGCGAATGGTTTCCAAAGTATCCTCAAATCGAGGGAGATCAGGACAGTGGTGATTGTAATTCCCATATTTGGAACACATCACACATGTGTGATTTGTACATAGTGTCTTGGACTGAGGTGTGTATAATGATGATGTCCCCGATTCTACGGTAGGTGGAGCATGGGTTAGGATAACCAAAATGTTGAGAAAATTTTGGATCTCTAGCAAGGTGGGGCACAAGTTGGTCATATGTCCTTGTTTGCCACAAAGAGCACATGGTGATGTGACTCTATGGGTGGGATTATTAGTCATTAATCAGGATTTTAACCATTGTTGGTTGATGCCCCCTGCTTTAGGCTAAGAGACCTATGACGAGTTGGATGTAGGTTTTGGTAGGAGGGGGCCTTTAAACTTCGGTTGCTTCATGCCCCCATTAGTGATCATAGTGATGGTTGGTTATGGTTTAGTCATGAATTTCATAGGTTTGGTTGTTGTAATAGAAGGTGCTACTATCCTTGTAGGCATAGCAGATGAAATAGGGACAAAATCATAGTGACGATTAGTTTGGAAGCCATTTTTCGGCAAGGTGGTGTAAGGTAAAAACTGGAATACCCAAAGTGAGCCCAGGTAGAGTTAACTAATTCATAACTAGAATCCCTTGTACCCCTATGCGAGGGTACAATAATGGGATTTGAAATATTGGGGGGGACTAATGGAGTCAACATTTGTTCAATGCCATGTCTCAATGGCAGTTTCAATGATGGTGTTGAGGTATAGGCAATGCCATTTTCAACCATGAAAATTGTGCACATTAGGCCATCGGTTGATGTGGGAATCTCAAGTGGTGGTCCCATGTATACTCCAAACAAATTGGAGTCATGATACATGTTGGGGGAAATTTCACCATAGAGTTTATTAGTGCCAATGACAGTAGGGAGGATATTGTCAGGGTTACTAGTGGCATTGGGATCATAGTAGTAAGCTAATTGGGGGTGACAATATTCCAATTTAAGGGGAACATCATGATACAAAATACCAAGGAGGAGACCACCATCATGGAATACATGTAACTAAACCCCAGGAGGATTTTGTAGTCACGTTGAGCATTGACTGCCTTGATATCGATCATGGCTATATTGCCCCCCAAAACTATGGAGACATTTTGTTAGAAAAACATGATCGCAGAACAATAACAATAAATAGAAATGCAAATATAATCACACATACACATTACAAGAGAGACACAGATATATCGTGGTTCACCCAACTTGGGTTACATCCACACTGAAGTTGCCAGTCCTTATTATTATTCCATCCAGCAAAATGAAGGGATACAACCTGTAGCACAACCACTGCAATTCCTCTTCACTATCTAACACAATCTCTCTTAAGATCTCAGATATCCTTACAATGCATAAAACCTAATACATCAAACCTAGCCATATTACAATGTCTTTCTTTTATAAGGGAAATACAATGGGAAAATACCACAGGTCACCCAAAAACATGGGCCCGAAAACTGGTGGCGAAAACAAACCCAAAAATTTTCCTCGGGGGCTGTTGGATGTCGATCACCTTCTTGAGGTTTCCAGTGTAGACCCAGGTACTTCGCAGTTCAAGCAACCAACAAAACCCCAATTCACTGACCCTTTCGGCAACAGGCTACGCGCAGCTTGAGGTCTCACCCGAGGTGAAGCTAGAGGGGGTGGTTGCGGAATCAAGTTTCCACAACCGGGTGATGCGATGGGGGGAAAGCTAATAAGTAGTACAACAACATGTGGGTTGCATAGATAGATACTGTGCGTACCTTCTGCTTCGCGTTGGATACTTCATTGCGCAACTACGCTCTAGCACTTTCACCTTCAGCGCACAATTGTGCTCACACATCTAATGACTGTGCGGTATAGGATATCTTTGCATTACGACAGTAAGCTATCAAGAGCTACCTCAAAAAAACCTTCAATGACTCGACGCATCCATGAGACTATGCATCCTTTCCAAGATGTTCAATTCTAACCATTCTATTTATCATCCTTTATCCCTTTACTCCATTACAGTCTTATTAGTAAATTATGGATGGTTTAACAACATACGTTACTGCGTGCTCCAACACTGCGCTTAAATTCGGTGTTTACTACTTTGACCAATAGATAGCTTCATACATTCCAATCGACATATTCATACATGTTGAATACTTAACAGTCCTCTACGCATGCATTACTTAACCTATTATTCCCATTCACTGCGGTGAATACATATAAAATCAATCACATACAGAAGTTTCCAGCATTAAACATACATACCAAGCAATTAAACAATCATAGAAACTCATTGCTCACACAACACATAATTTAACATGGTTCACCCCCCGAATGGAGGCTACGTCCACAAGAATGGTTTTTAATATTGCTCTTAATGGGAAGGGTACAACCGTTCTTAGTGTGTGCACTTAGCTGCAGACTCTCTTCTCTCTCAGATAGGTCTCTGCGCACTCAGCTGCAGAGCCTTTACAATGACTATCTAAGCTCAATATTCTACAATAATCAATACTTAGCCAAAATGAAGAGTTCATCAACCCAACCAATAACCCTTTCCCATACAAAATCATGCATATTTATATATTATGCACGCAGGCATATCTTTACAATTCGTAAGCAAAAACCCTTAGGTCTGCAAAACGGGAGTGGCTAACTGCCACCCTAGCTGTCACCGTTGATAGCTTACTCCGCGTGCTCCAGCTGGGCCACTCGTGGCTCACATGCTCTTCTGACAGCCGTAGTCCTTCAAGCGGTTACAACTGCATCATGGCATGTCCCTTTCCACTCCATGGCCTTCCTGTCACCATCGTCGCCGTGGCATAGCTTCTAAACTGGTTTCCACCACATGTTCGAACAGGTCGCTTTCATCTGCCATCCACCTGTTCCTTACCCAAACTAGGTCATATCCTCTTCTGAACTTTACCTATGTTCTGCACAAAAGTAGCTCATGCGCTACTATGCGCATCTTCCTTCTGCACGACCATGCCTTAGTCATTTCCAACGCGCGACATGTGCAATACCTAGAATTATTCGTCACCTGCCGCTGCGCGCAATGCACTGTCACCAAAACTACTTTCTCTTCCTGCCGCAGCGCATAATGCGCAATTGTCAAAATTGCCTTTTCTTCCTGCAGCAGCACGCTACACGCGATTTTTCATACTTTTATATTTTTCCAACCCACTTGAGACCCTCCCAATAGGCCCCTAACACTCACCTGTGGCTCGTCCCGAGCCACTTCTACTTGCGGACTCTGATGTCGCGTCTTTCATCGTCCCAAGCTTTACTAAGAAGCTTTTTGGGTTTGCTACAACTCCGCAACTACGTTCTTGGCTTTCTATTTGAACCCTTGAAGCGTCTCCAAAGTAGCTTGCGAGACCTTCTCCTAAGCCACTTGTTCCTACATAGTGCCTTCTGTTGATTGAAGTTCTACAAACTTCGCATCAAATTGCTGCATTAATTAGAGGCCTTCTTGCTCAATAGGCTATAGCATGTCCTTTGCGGCAACTTCTTTCTCTCTTAGTATTGCCAACTCTTTCTATAGGTCCTTGACCTCATTGAATATCTGCACTTTCTCTCTGTGGAACAACCTTCTTTGATGTTCTTTGTGTCGAGCATTCAACTACCTTTGCGAACAACATCTCAGCCTAGTACCGCGTTTCTCCTTTCCTTTTCCAATGGTGCTGAACTTTGAACCAGTTATGCGTGGGAACATAGATCTCAGTCTCCTCTTTCCTGTATGGGCTGTTGTGCAGCTTCAATACTCTAGTTCCTATAATGTTAACAAAATCATCAAACTCTGTCTAAAGATAGAGAGCTATAATGCTAAAGAGGGTAGAGAGGTCATGTTGATGATGTCGATTGAGGCCATTAATTACTGTCATCGTGTTGCGGTCTTCAGTGTCAATGGAGTCAGCAAGACTACATTCCAAAATTGTCGTTTCATCCGCTTGATCGTTGAACTCGAGAATGTCAATGGTACCAGCGAGGAACTGATTTATTGATATTACCTTCCTCATCATGAGAAGTAGTTCCTCTAGATTGAAGGTCTCTTCATCGTAGATTGGTCCCGCCAACGGAACCATTTGTTGGTTTTCGATCACCTTCTTGAGGTTTCCAGTGTAGACCCAGGTACTTTGCGGTTCAAGGAACCAACAAAACCCCAATTCACTAGCCCTTTCGGCAACAAGCTGCTCGCAGCCTGAGGTCTCACCCGAGGCGAAGCTTGAGGGGGTGGTTGCGGAATCAAGTTTCCACAACCGAGTGATGCGATGGGAAGAAAGATAATAAGCAATGCAACGTCTTGAGGGGTTGCACGGATAGATACTCTGCGCACCTTCTCTTTCGTGTTGGATACTTCATTGTGCAACTACGCTCTCGCACTTGCACCTTCAACGCACAACTGCGCTTGCACCTCCAATGACTATGTGGTACAGGATACCTTTGTGTTACGACAGTAACCTATCAAGAGCTACCTTGCAGCAACCTTCAATGCCTCGGCATATCCATGAGACTGTGCATCCTTGCCAGGATGTTCAATTCTAACCATTCTACTTATCATCCTTTATCCCTTTACTCCATTCTAGTCTTATTAGTAAAGTATGGATGGTTTAACAACATACGTTATTGCGCGCTCCAACGCTGCGCTTAAATTTAGTGTTTACTACTTTGACCAATAGATAGCTTCATACATTCCTATCAATAGATTCATACATGTTGAATACTTAACAGTCCTTTGCGCATGCATTACTTCACCTATTATTCCCATTCACTGCGGTGAATACATATAAAAACAATCAAATACAGAAGTTTCCAGCATTAAACATACATACCAAGCAATTAAACAATCATAGAAACTCATTGGTCACACAACACAGAATTTAACGTGGTTCACCCCCCAGATGGAGGCCACATCCACAAGAATGGTTGTTAATATTTCTCTTAATGGGAAGGGTACAATTATTCTTAGTCTGTGCACTCAGCTGCAGAATTTCTTCTCTCTCAGATAGGTCTCTGCGCACTCAGCTGCAGAGCCTTTACAATGGTTGTCTAAGCTAAATATTCTACAATAATCAATACTTAACCAAAATGAAGAGTTCATCAATCCAACCAACAACCCTTTCCCATACAAAATCATGCCTATTTATATATTATGCACGTAGGCATATCTGTACAATTCATAAGCAAAAACCCTTAGGTCTACAAAATCGACATGGCTAACTGCCACCCTAGTTGTCGCCATTGATAGCTTACTCTGTGTGCTCCACCTCAGACACTTGTGGCTCACACGCTCTTCTGACAGCCACAGTCCTTCAAGCAGTTACAACTGCATCATGGCCTATCCCTTTCCACTCCTTCACCTGCATGTCGCCATCGGCGTCATGGCCTAGCTTTTCAACTACTTGCCACCACACATTTGAATAGGTCACTTTCATCTGCCATCCACCTGTTCCTTACCCAAACTAGGTCATATCCTTGTCTCACCTTTACCTATGTTCTTCCCAAAAGTAGCTTATGCGCTACTATGTGCATTGTCCTGTTGTGCGACCGTGCCTTATTCATTTCCAAAGCGCGACACACTCAAAACCCCAAATTGTTTGTCGCCTTCCGCCACGCGCAATGCGCTATCACCAAAATGCTTTCTCTTCCTGTCGCAGCGCGTAATGCGCAATTATCAAAATTTCCTTTTCTTCCTATTGCAGCACGCTACGTGCAATTTTCCATACTTCTATATTTTTCCAACCCACTTGGGACCTTCCCAATAGGGGCTCTGCCCCCGTAACTTGCGGTCGTTGCCCCCAAACCCCTTTTCTTGGGGGCACTACCCTTGAACCCTTGATGGGGGCCCGTTGGCCCCCGTGCCCCCAGCCAGGGGAGTGCAACCACTCCCCCAATCCCCCTGGGGATCGTGGCGAGATCATAACCAAACATGCGGTACGCACACGGCTGAATAATAATATCTCTGAATCTGGAGATCAAGCTCCACAACCAACAGACTCCCACTTGGAGACTGATCACAACAACTCCATCGCTACTGCACTTGCTGGACTTGGACTTGGAAACTTTCTCCTCTTCACCTTCATGCTAGAAGGCCAACTGAAAGTGAGCAGGAACTTAGTTTCTCTCTGGTCACTACCTTTGTGAACATGTCTGCAGTATTCTGGCTAGTATGTATCTTTTTGAGCTTCAACAGTTCATCTTCCATAACAGAGCGTATGAAATGGTACTTCAGCTGTATATGTTCAGTCCTAGAATGGAATGCTGAGTTCTTTGCAAAATGAATGGAACTTTGGCTGTGACTATACAACCTGCTATCCTTCTGCTTCTTACCCAATTCCTCCATAAACCTCTGCAACCAAATCATCTCTTTACTAGCCTCTGTAACAACAACATACTCTGCTTCTGTTGTTGAAAGTGAAACAACCTTTAGTAGTTTCGAAATCGAACTTGCTGTTGTTCCACCTACTGTAAACACATACCCTGTGGTTCTCCTCCTACTATCCTTATCACCTGCCATATCTGCATCAACATATCCTTGTAGAACAGTGTCTGAACCTCCAAAACATAATGCTTGAGTGGTGGTACCTCTCAAATACCTGAGAATCCACTGTACTTCCTTCTAATGTTCTTTACCTGGATTGTTCATATATCTGCTCACAACTCCCACTGCTTGTGCAATATCTAGTCTTGTGCACACCATGGCATACATCAAGCTACCAACTACTGATTGATAGGGAATCTTAGACATGTAATCTGTTTCTTCCTGTGTCTTGGGACACATTTCGTTACTTAGATTGAAATGGATGGCCAAAGGTGTACTTATTGGTTTTGCATTCTGCATTATGAACCTCTCCAACACCTTTTGTATGTACTCACTCTGAGACAATGTCAATTTGTGATTTTTCCTGTCTCTCGTTATTCTCATACCAAGGATGTTGCTTTGCAGCACCCAAATCCTTCATCGCAAATGAATTAGCTAGTTTCCTTTTGAGTACATTTATATCCTGTATGTTAGACCCTACAACAAGCATGTCATCCACATACAATAACAAGATAATATATCTTTCATTGTCTAGCTTCTCGAAATAAACACAGTGGTCAGAATGACATCTACTATAACCTTGTTCTGTCATAAACCTATCAAATTTTAAATACCATTGCCTTTGAGCTTACTTCAATCCATACAAACTCTTTTTCAACCTCAATACCAAGTTATCCTTACCTTTGACCTCATACCCTTTGTGGCTACTGCTTATATATCTCTTCCTCCAAATCCCCATGGAGAAAGGTTGTTTTCACATCTAACTGTTCAAGATGCAAATCTTCTTCCGCCACTAGACTTAAGATAGTCCTAATTGAAGTCATCTTAACAACAGGAGAAAATATTTCATCAAAATCTATACCATTTTTCTATGAAAATCCCTTTACAACAAGTCTAGCTTTGTACCACTTCTTGCCTCCTTCTTCTTCCTTAAACCTATAAATCCATTTGTTCTGCAATGCTCTTTTACCAGTAGGAAAATGAACTAGATCCCAAGTCTGGTTTCCTACCAACGAGTCCATCTCCTCATTCATGCCTTGCTCCCACTTCTTTCTAATTTCCACTTGCATTGCTTCTTCATAACATTCTGGTTCACTAGCATCAGTCATCAATAAATAATACATTGAAGGAGAGTATCATTCAGGAATCTACTTAACCCTATATATCTTCTTGCAGTTGAAGGAGTTTTAGGTACTTGCTGTTGTTCTTGATTTTCTGGCACCTTCGGAACTTCATTTTCTTGAATTCCATCAAGTACTGTGTACTCTGTGTTTTCCTTTTCCTGTTTCTTTCCCTGTAACTGATCTTTATACATGACCTTTCCATTGAATATCACATCTCTAGTCCTGATGATTTTGTTATTTTCATAATCCCATAAATGATAACCAAATTCATCAACCCCATATCCAATAAAGGTACATTTCTTGGATTTAGCTTCAAGCTTTATTCTATTTTCTTTATCAATATGGACAAATGCTTGACAACCAAACGTTCTTAGAAATGAGTAGTTTACCTTTTTATCTATCCATGCCTCCTCTGGAATACCACCATCCAAAGCACTTGAAGGCCCTTTGTTTATTAAATAAACAACAGTATTTACAGCATCAACTCAAAACTGTAAGGGCAACCTTGCATGCAGTCTCATACACCTTGCATGCTCCATGATTGTTATGTTCATCATTTCTCACACACCATTCTCTTGTGGTGTTCTTGGGACTGTCTTCTCTCTATGAATCGCATGGTATGAACAGTAACTATCAAACTCCTTTCCATAGTACTCACCTCCATTATCAGATCTGAGACACTTCAACCTTTTTGCTGTCCCATTCTCAACCAAATATTTCCCCTTCTTGAAAGTAGCAAACACATCATATTTTTGTCTAATGCAATAAACCGAAGTTTTCCTAGTTGCATCATCAATAAATGTAACATAATAATGAGAGCCACCAAGAGATTGTAACTGATCCAGTCCCCATACAACTGTATGCACTAGCTCTAACTTTTCATTCTTCTTCTGTTTCCCAACCCTGAGAAATCTGACTCTCTTCTGTTTTCCATAAACATAGTTCTCACAGAATTCTAAACTTACCTGCTTCAAATCTGGCAGCAACTTCCTTGAGTGGAGAATCTGCATCCCCTTCTCACTCATGTGGCCAAGCCTATGATGCCACAATGTTGTATCTATTCCCGTGGAAGCTAAAGAGACATAATGGTTAGTATTATGAGGACATAAATACAAAGTACCTACCTTGTCTCCTTTTGCTATCACCATTGATCCTTTAGTGATCTTCCACCACTTTTCTCCGAACATAGATAGACAGCCGCCATCTCCCAACTGCCATGTTGAGATCAGATTTCTTTTCATTGGAGGAATATGCCTAACATCTATCAATAGCCAGTCAGATCCATTCTTTACTTTTATCCATACCTTACCCATTCCAACAATTTTACATGGATCATCATCACCCAATAAAACATGTCCAAAATCGCCTAGAACATAATCATGAAAATATTTCCTATCGAGTGTAGCATGACATGAAGCCCCTGAATCTACTACCCAATAATCACTAGCATTATCTATGCAAGAATCAAAGCATCTTGTAACACATCACCTGCTACATTTGCTTCTTGGGTAGTTTCCTTCTGTGCATCTCCTTTCTTCTTTAGAGATTTGCAGTCTTTCTTCATATGTCCTTTCTTTCCACAATTTCAGCACTCTATTTTTCCCAGTTTGGACTTGGATCTTCCCTTTTTAGAGTTGTTGCGATTACCTTGGCTCTTTCCTCTCTCCTTTTGTTTTCCCCTGCTCTCCATGGTCAACGCATTACCTGATGTCTCACCTGTGCTTTTTCTTTGCATTTCTTCGCTAAGAATAACACCAATAACATCATCAAATTTCAAGGTGTTTGAACCAGAGACAGAGTTACTTACAGCCATGACCAAGCTATTCCAACTTTCTGGCAATGAACACAATATTAGAAGATCCCTAACCTCATCATAAAAGTTCACACTTACAGAACTAAGTTGATTTGTAACCGTATTAAACTCATTGAAATGATCCGTAACAAATCCACCTTCGGACATCTTCATATTAAATAAACGCTTCATTAGAAATACCTTGTTGGAGGCCGAGTGTTTTTCATATAGCATACCCAGTGCACTCATCAAACCCTCCGTTGTCGTTTCTTTTGAGATATTGAAAGCCACCGACAAAGCCAGGCTCAGCCATATTGTTCCCAGATCCTTTATGTCAAGAACCTCCCATTCTTCCTCCTTCATAGCCGCCGGCTGCTTTGCTTTTCCTCCCAATGGCAGGAATATATATTTTTGGTACAGATAGTCCTCAATTTGCATCTTCCATAACTGGAAGTTTTGGCTGTTAAACTTCTTGACCTTAAACTTTCCTTCTTTCACCATTGCTCCCACTTGAACTAGAAACCCTAGCTTTCTACGGGTTTATCTGCCAAATAGACCTTTGGCTCTGATACCAATTGTTAGAAAAATAGGATCGCAGAGCAATAACAATAAACAGAAATGAAAATATAATCACACATACACATTACAAGAGAGACACAGATATATCATGGTTCACCCAACTTGGGCTACGTCCACACTGAAGTTGCCAGTCCTTATTATTATTACGTCCAACAAAATGAAGGGATACAACCTATAGCACAACTGCTGCACTTCCTCTTCACTATGTCACATAGTCTCTTTTCAGATTTCAGAGATCTTTACAATGCATAAAACCTAATACATCGAACCTAGCCGTATTACAATGTCTTTCTTTTATAAGGGAAATACAATGGAAAAATACCACGGGTCACCCAAAAACATGGTTCCGAAAACTGGTGGCGAAAACAACTCCAAATATTTTCCTCAGGGTCTACGCCCCCGAACCGCCATTTTCTTGGGGGTGTTTCCCCCAAACCCCCACACCACCCAGCTAGGGGAGTGAAACCACTCCCTCGGACCCCCTGGGGATCATGTTAGGATCATAACCAAACCTGGGGTATAGACACGGCTGAATAATAATATCTCCGAATCTAGAGATCAGGCTCTACAACCAGCACATTTTGGTATAATCCTCTTGGTTGGGATGGTCTCCAATCATATGCACAAAGGGAAATAAATGAGGGGACCATCTTTGGTGACCCTAATCATTTCCAAACATTAGCAGACATTACGCAAATGGATGTACCTTCATCGATGACACAACGATGAATCATAATGTTATTTATTGTGTCAGGGACTTGAAATGTGACTGACAAGGGTAGTCACACTTCACTTTGTCAATATCAAAGGTCATAAGGCATGAGTTAGAAGGATTATGGTGCCAAGTGCATTGATTAATGCCTTTAGTTGGGTTGTTCATGATTGTAGAACCTCTAATGTGGACATGGCCGCAAGGGACTAATCCAAGTCATCCACAATACTGTAATTGTGGTTGGCTTTCATATCGAGGTTTTTCAGGGTACGTCGAAGTGGAGCTTTGGTAATCTGCGGGATATCTTCGAAACATGGGAACAATATTTGGAGAGGCCCCCCTGAAGGCATAGGGAGGTATTCTACTTGGGGAGCTTCAAGCCTATCATAACCTTTTGCTCGATTCTGATGATTAAGATCCAACATGTAGATATTTTGGAAAGAGCCATCACCGGAGGGGAAAAGATCTTGTTGTTGTGTGATGGACCCTTGATTCATAAAGGGTTATTGTAATATATATTTTTTTGGTTGGGACGATTTAGGTCTCGTGGGGTGGGTTTGTCACTCTCTTCTTCTTGGCTTCCATTAACTATTAGCAGTCATGGCTAAGAGGGAAGTGATGGATGCAATGACCGTATTTGCTGCAAATGGAGCAATAGTAATTGGTCGACAGGTTATCCTTCTTTCCTTATTTGGGGGGATTATTAGTCCCCGTATTTTGATTACCCGAGTTCTGGTTTTGCTAGGAAGGGGGGTTTTCTCTTTCCCTAGTTGCTAGTTTTGCTTATTCTTCCCTTTAGTATTCCCCTCAGTTTGACGATTACGGTGGTTTATAGTGCTCAACTGCTCAAACTACTGATATTGTTGAGTGAAGGAAGGTTGAACCAGGTTCACCCCCATGTGAGGTGTGAGTTGCTAACTAGTTGGGCATGGGAATGGATAATAAGGGTTGTATCGTAGGGGTGGAATAAATGCGGTTTGCACTCCATAAGATGAGGATGCAGGAATAACTTATGCCATTTGCAATGTATGAACTGTAGTGATTTGGATAACATTTAGATAAGTAGGTCTATAGGGTCCATACTATAACTGACCAACTGGTGGATTTTGTACTGGAGTAGGGGTACCGATGTAGGTTGCATGGATGGGCATTGTGGAGATATATTAAATGGTGTTTAAGTGGTAGTAGAAGCCTTTCCTAAGTGGGATGCTAAATTTTTGATAATTTCATTCAAACATTATCTAGTGTACTACTAAGAGAATAACATGCACAACATAACAATCATAAACACAAGAGACATAGAGTTTCCTCGGGGAAAACCAAGATGGTGAAAAATCCCACAACTTCCTCAAAGATAGAATAAGCCCCAATACAAAGATCACAAAGATCAATCCCCAAAAGGTAGATGACTCCAACAACTACTCCTCCTCCCCTTGTGTGCACTCCTCTCTCAACTAATGCGAGTTGGATGAGTGAGTGAATGAATAGAATGAGAGACACTCACTCTCGATTTATACACAACTTAACCTGCCTTTAACCCTAATAGGGCCGACTTCCTAAGGAATCTTACTAACCCATCCACAAGACTCATACAGGGTCAACCCCACATTGGTGGTGTAATAACCCATCAAATATAAGTTGCGACACTTACAATAATGCTTGCAACATTTACAAATACAAATGACAACACTTCTTATTGGAGGAATAATACATGTCCATCAAGAATATAATAAATTTCAAGTGTAATACATAGAATAATATCTTCCGAAGTTACAAATACATCAACACTCCCTCTTAACTAGGAAGGTATTCTCTTGACACAGGTCATCAATACTTGTTGGCACAAGTCTTCAATTATGGAGCTGGATCATCGTCATTGTTGCTATACTCGTCATCTTGATCACTAGCCTATCTCTCAATTCCTCTCGTCATAGGAAGTTCTACAGAGCCAACGCTTTTTCATGCTGGATGTAGGCCTAGCCTCCTATAGGTCTTCATCATCTCTGTGAGCTGGATATCCTTTGGAATCCTTAGGACTAATTACGTGCATCAACAAAACCTCGAAAGAGCATCCTAGGACTTTTACGAGAACACGGCTCAACCTATCGGATCTCCCAAGATCTTTTACATTTGACCACCACAAAACCTCGAAAGAGCATCCCAGGACTTTTACGAGCACACAGTTGAACCTATCGGATCTCCCAGGATCTTTTACATGTGGTAAAAAAAAACGTTAAAAGAGTGTCTTGCAACCTACAAGATCTCTAAAGAGCATTTTAGGACTTTTACAAGCACACATCTCAACCTATCGAATCTCTAGGACTGATTACATGCCTTCTGTAGCAAAACCTGAAAAGACAATCCCAGGACTTTTACGACCACACAGCTAAACCTATCGGATCTCCCAAGATATTTTCTATGCTACCTGTAGAAAAACCTTGAAAGAGCATCCCAGGATTTTTATGAGCACACAACTCAACCTGTCGGATCTCCCAGGATATTTTCTATGTTAATTGCACAACCTATCCATGACCACAGAGTATCGACATGATACTCATGATCCACATGATCATCCTCGCATAGAGCATCCTCTTGATGCTCATGATCCTACTGATCATCCAAAGCATCCACCTGATTCATATCATCACACATGATCCAACTGATCATGCAAAGCATCCACCTGATTCATATCATCACATATGATCATGTTGATCATCATCATGTAGGACATCATCTAGAGCATCGTCCTGATGCTCATCACACAGCTCTTACATCCACAACTATGGGAAGGATCCTCTTACTACCATGCTTTGAATGGATCCTGCAAATGTGTCCCATCACTTCCTCCTTGAATTATCCCTTATCTAAAGAACACCAAGCCTCTCTTTGAAGTACTCGAACATCACTCTGGCTAGTGATTTTGTCAACACATCTGCAATATGCTCACTTTTCGCACCATACTGGAGCTTCACTACTCCTCTCTGCACCATATCCCCGATATAGTGATATTTTATCTCTATATGCTTCGACTTTTCATGGAACACCGGGTTCTCAGACAACTTCACACAACTCTGGTTGTCACAGAAGATACAGGTAGCATCCAACTAGAGATCAAATAAATCAGACAGTAGCTTCCTTAGCCATACTACCTCACAACTAGTCGAACAAGCTGTGACATACTCTGCCTCGAATGTACTCAGTACTACGCAAGATTGATTCCTTCTAAACCAAGAGATCACACCTGATCCCATACTAAAGCAACACCTCGAAGTCCTCTTCCTATCTGCAACACTTCCTTCCCAATCTGAATCAACATAACCCTCCAGGTTAAACTTTTGATTCTCACCATACTTGAGCCCATAATCAATTGTACCCTTAAGGTACCTCAGAATATGCTTTACAACAATCAGGTGAACATGTCTAGGATCTGTCAGAAACTGGCTCATGGTGTTCACCGCAAATCAAATATCTGGTCTCGTGTTCATCAAGTATATCAAGCACCCAATCATCTGACGATACATCATGGCATCAACCCACTCTGATGAAGCATCACTCAATAGCTTTAGGTTTGATGCCATAGGTGTGGCCATGGCCTTGCAGTCAATCATCCTGAACCTGTTCAGGATCTCTACTACATACTTCCCTTATCCAAGGAAGATTCCATCTGCACTCTGCCACATCTCCATACCTAGAAAGTAATCCATCATACCAAAGTCCTTCATCTCGAACTCAAAATAAAGCTTCCTGTTCGTATTGGAAATCAACCTATCCTCTCCTGTCAAAAACAGGTCATCCACATATAGTAGGAGTATCACTGGATTGCCTTCCTCAACCTTGTAGTAAAGGTTGGAATCCGCTTTACTCCTGGTAAATCCCAAACTGGACAGGAAGCTGTCTACCCTGTGGTACCATGTCCTAGGTGCTTGCTTCAATCCATACAAGGATTTCTTCAATCTACACACATATGAATCCCTGTCATGTGTCTCAAAATCGAGTGGTTGCTCCATATACACTTCCTCTTCGACTACACCATTCAAGAAAGTTGTCTTGACATCCATCTGGTGTATCTTACACTTCATTACTGCATCCAAATCAAGTACTTTTACAATGGAAGTGTATCTGGATACAGGTGCAAAAGTCTCTTCATAATCTATCCCTTATTTCTTAGAGAAGCCACGAGCCAAAAATCTTGCCTTGTATTTCTATATGCTTCCATCTACAGCATGCTTGATCTTATAGATCCACTTGGAAGTCACAACAGACTTCCCTTCTGGTCTTGGGACCACATCCCAAACATCAATCTTCATGATCAAATGATATTCCTCGACCATGGCATCCTTTACTGTATCCCGGATCCTGGGAACTTCAGATTCTTCAATAGATAGTTTTCTTGAACTTCGTTGCTGGAACAAATGTTGTAGTCCTTATTTTGTAGGTGATTGTACACAATCTTTCCTACAATTCAAATTCAATTGCATGATTAGAAACTTCTCATAGTTTTCAGAATAAAATCTTACACATAAGAATATATGTCATACAGTCATGCAATTATCTTAGCCAATGCTTCAATACAACATTTATCCATATCCCATAACATTGTTAAGAGTTTGCACTACTCCCAACATGTCAGCAAAGAGGTTTCATTCTAGATAAGTAGAAATGGAATGTTGTACAGTACCATAGGCCACTTACCCATCACATGCATATTAGTTGTTTACTGTTGATTAATGCAATTATTCTAATATGCATAATACACAACCTAAGTCTAGGAACATAAGTATATACATCATTGAACAATATTATTTAAACAATCAGATATACAAGAAATGACAAATTCAAATACTTATCTTTGTTTGTTTGTTGGGTGGAATCCCTCTCAATCTTTGCTTCCTTGTAGGAACCAATGGAGTTTCTGATAGTGTGCACCTTAACCATTGCTGAAAATGGATGAGAGGTTCTTCCTTTCTGCAACTCCATTCTGTTGTCGATCGTAAGGAGTGGTCAACTCCCTCTTAATCCTTGAATCACTACATAACTTCTTGAAGTCTTCTGAAGTGAATTTTCCACCATTGTCGGATCTAAAAGTCTTAATCTTATTTTCAGTGTGGTTTTCTATTAAGGCTTTGAATTCCTTGAATTTTCTGAATACTTCATCTTTGTTCTTCAAGAAACAAATCCAATGTCACCTACCCAAATTTGGAGGATATTTAATTTATTTGCAAAATACTTTATGTTAAACTTAAATTACAAAGTTTTGTAATTATGACCAAATCTAGTCAAAGATGACTGTAATGACTTATTATTATTATTTAATAAATTAAAATAGGAGACAAACACCTAAGGAAGCTGTTAAATGAGTGTTCACTGACCCACTAGGAGGAATGGAAGCTATTAGAAGGTATGGGACAGATGGAGGCATTTGCACTCCACCACTAGTTGTTGGTTATGGGACAACTACCCCTAAATTTGTGGCATTATCCCCCAGGTGGGTGGAAGAGAGAAGGAAGCTCATTAATGACCAGTTAATCACTAAAAGGCCTAGGCATCCTAGAAAAGGAAATTCAAATTGAGCAGGCAACGCCTACAATATTTTTCTACAGAAATATTTCCTCAAGTGTATTAGGTGATCACTGGGAGATTCGAATAGGGAGGCTATGTGAGAGTGCAATTGTGAGTCTGCTATTTATTCTAAGGAGGAAACTAGAGGTGTTGGTGTAGGTCTCTTTGACTGCTGAGTCTTCATGACTGATAATCTACATTGCTACTGAAATTTGAAGGACCTAAAGCTTCTACAGCTTCTTCTTCTTAGTGATTCACTGAATAGGCTCGGGGGTCCTAAGGCAAGTAATCTGGCTGCCTTCTGGAGTAGGTTGGGTGGAACAGGCTCCTTAGGTGGTTTGTTTCTCCTACAAATTATCAAGTTCTATAGTTCTATGTTAATTTTAGTAAATTAAATTCTACATGATCAGTAAGTAGTAGAATTGAAAGAATACAGAAGAAATGTCTTATTTTCTGACCTATATTTGTTTCCTGAATAGAAATGATTTTTTATTTTGATTTTGATGATTGATTCGATAATATTCTCTATATTTTCCCCCATGTTGTTTTTGCATTGTACTCCAGTATAGAGAAGCGAAATTAATAGGAGATGAATGATAGGAAGAATGCCATTTGAATGATTAGATAAACACAGAAGTATTTCTCTTTTAAATTTTGCCATTTCATTTTTATGTCAAAAAATTAGGAAAACAGTACATGATGTTATAAATAGATGCATAGCATTTCCTCTATTTCTTAAGCAAAGAAAAATCCTTTATTTCTGCATAGGATTAGATCTTCAAAATCAACTCTATCTATTTTTAAAATGATGATTTTATGCATTTCATTATCATAAATACAATGGCTTCAGGCATTCTATTTTATTTACCGCTATAATTTGTCTCTACACAGAGTTGTTAATTACAACATATAAGTAATCATTTTGTCTTAAAACTAGGGTTTTATTTATCAATAGCTAAATTCTTTTGAAAACTAATTTCATGCACTCTATCCACCTACTTTCCATATTTTTGTATAATGAAATTTTATTTTCGTCATTTAAATCAGTTTTTCGAAGTACTGCATTTATATTTTATTTCCAAGTTACAAACTGATATCATGGGGTTACAGCTATCGGCCTTGTTCTAGATTAAAATATGGATACAAAACTCTAGATCGCCATAAAACCCTTGGCATATAGTCTCATTAAAATAACACTATTTTCAAACTACAACTTAAAAATAGCACAAAACTCAGACTTCACGACTAAACACGATTTGGGTTAACGGCTCTCAGCCAAAAATAAAAAACAACATCTTTCAAAACCACTTATCAACTGCATTCATTACAGAAACGAGTCAGCCAAATGGCCTTAAACTTCTAGCAGAACACTTTACGTTTCACACACATCGACGAAGCAAATTTAAACATTACTCAGAAAACTTCTTGAGTTAAATACTATATTTTCCATTCATTACGATGAGGGTCAACTTTTTTTACATTTCTAAAAAAAAGTTACATTTCAACCAAACTCTACAGCTAAAGCATTGTCAAATAGATTTTTTCAACAAGCCGAGACCTTAGATATTGGACTTTGTTTCCAAAAGTTACAAACAGTAGACAAACTCTTGCCAGAAACCTAAGCAGCAAACGGTGGTAAAACATAAGAACAACTACCACACCGAGCCCAGGGTAACTACGAGGAATTAAACCTTTGAGCCTTACCCGATGGCCAAGCAACATCTTTTCCTTAAAGCCTAAAGACCCTACAAAATTTCGACGAATTCTTCACCTGTCACAACAATGAGACGAAGGTTAAAACGAGATTTAAATCTACGAGTTAATTTAAAGCGTAAGAAAACTAAGCCATGACTGCGGGTTGAAACCTTACCAGTATTTCTGCAAACTCCAGGAGAGAGACAACGGATAATTTTGGCATTGGCACCATTTTGTAGATGCATCAAAGTAGGAGAAAAAAACTTCATCTCCAGACAAGAAATACACTCTGAAAACCTCTTCTTAAAACCTCATCGATTTTCCTGGTGGCTTGATAATGCAAATTACTTAAACCTGAGAATTTGCAAGTTCTTTCCACTGGTTTTAAGTTCGAATCCTTGGAGTGAACCCTTTGTTTTACACTCTCCCCAAACCCTACCTAGTAGCGGCCTGTAGGCCTCGTTGCCTCAAAAACCAACAGGTGAAATGATGTCCGAAAGAAACTTCAAACATCATTTACAATGAAGAGCTAGGGTTACCATCCAACGATTAAGATCTATTAAGATCAACGACGAAGCCTTTGTAAATCATCAATGTTGGAAGACGAGCACCTATTGCATTTAATTCTCCACTTAATACTTCATCCACATTGATGCCAACTCAACAACCCAAAGGGCAGAGCTAGTTACAGCTCAGACTCGTATTACAATTTTATCAACTCCTTCACGTGCTCATAGCCATGGTAGCATACACTCATACATACAATAACTATAACTACCAAAAGACTTCAATGCTAAGACCAGAACCGGTGATGTGACAAATCCTTTTCATACTCAACATTCATTACCGTCGTAACACCTGCCATGTCAAGGTTTTCAATGTTAAATGTATCTCATATCATTCCATTGTATTGATAAATCAAATGTATGATTTATGACATTTGTTTGTGTATATTCGACTTTGGATAAGTTGTGTTACATTCCATTATTTTCATATTATGCAACATAAATATATTCGTATAGTTTCTCCAATGAGTTCATATATAGTCATAGGTTGATACATATAGTAACCCATTAGTTGGAAATCCATATTGTTTTACATCGTATTAATTGTTCATATAGCATAGCTCCTAACATCATGTGGATTTAATAAATTTAAAAGGGTCAAAATCTCTCTAGTTTGTTGCAATTCTATAGTGGAATCATCATTATAATATAAAGGTAGGACACTATTGAATATTACACCAATAGTATGTTTGTTCATGCATTTAGAAAAGCATAAATATTATATTTACAATTATAATAGCTTTCAATTCATTCATGTTTTTTTTTTTTTTTTTTTTTTTCAGTACTCTAATTGTTTTCACATTTTTCAATAGTCTAAAGCTCTACCCAGAGTCAAGACGAAATAAATGAATACTTGTAGAAATAATATTTCTTATGAAAGGAAAAGATATCAATAATGTCATTTTAGAGTTTAGATATTGTAACCTAGTACATTTCTTGGAATTGTCATAAGCATAAGTATTTTCTTTTTTGAGAAATGTATCATTGAGTATAGTTTTAGAATTCATTTATCGCAACTTCTGCAACATGTATTTATGCTGAAAACAATACATCTAGGATAGACAAAGACTCGTACCTGAAGCAAGGAAGCACTTAGAATCTTCATCAAACATTGACGACTAACTCAAAAACATAGTTACTTTTAATACTTGAATTTCCATGTTACCCTTACTTGCGAAATTGTGCAAGAGGGATAGGTACAAATGTTTTAGCTAACATAGCTAAGTAAGCCTCAAGGTACCCCATAGGAGCCCCTTCGTCATCATCAAGAAACAAACTGTCAGTATGTTGTCAAGAAATTTTGATCATATAATATTTCGAATTACAGTTGACACAAGCATAACTAATGTCGTAAGCTTGTCAAAAGAAGTGTGTCATGTTGTTGTCATTAAATTGTTTTTTTTAGTTATGAGACTCAGTAATCAATTGTTTTCAGCACCAATGACCTTATTATCCGATGATGTCTTGTTAAGCATTTATTATTTCCGCATTTGTAAATTTTAATATTTAATATTGTTTTAAAAGTTTTAAATTTTTATGAATTTATCGGGATGTTACATCCAAGTCTTCCTAGAGAAATCATTAACGAAAGAAACATAATATACATACCCAATCAAAGAACTGGATGACATCGGACTACATACATCGGAGTGGATAGTTTCCAATATTCCTTATGCCTTGCTTTCACTACTTGGAAATGTCTTCTTTGCATTCTTTCCTGTTGCACATCCTTTGCAAACACCTTCATGCTTTGACTAGATTTCAGGAAGACCATCTACTGCTTTGCTTGCAATTGGAAGTTCCCTGTAGTGTACACGAGGAAGACTTCTATGCCAAAGTTCACTTGGTTCCATGGATTCATGTACCATGGCATGTTCAGGTTGTCCCTTCAATTTGTACAATCCTCCCTCTTGCTCTCAAATCACTACTGCATCATCTAAGGTCTTACCTTTTGGCCACATAAGTACTTGGCCATCGACAAATGCAACTCTCATCCCTTTCGCATCCAAAGATGATATGGAGAGAAGATTCTTCTTGAGTCCAGGTACATATAGAACATCTTACATCTTTAAAGACTTCCCAAAGTGTAGCTTGTAGGAGGCTTCACCACTTCCTTTTATAGGGTATTGATAGTCATCCCCAAGTTTCACCTTATGAGGTGACTCATGTTCAGATAGGCCCATATAATATTCTTTGAATCTTGTCATATGTTTAGAAGCCCCACTTTCAATAAGCCAATCATTGCATCCATGTGTAACTGTACCTGTGAGAGATGAGATTAGCACATATTCATCATCACTTGAGGAGTATTCACTTTCTTCTCTAGCCTTCTTACTGGGAGGTTCATCATCATCAACAGCATGAGCATGATATTTCTTCTTATCGCTCTTCTTGTTGTTGTTGATGAAACCTTGTCTATTCTTGGGACATTCTAAGGCAAATTGTCCCTTCTCATTGCAAGAGTAACATCTAAGGAGAGAGAGATCTTTCTTCTTTTGATGGAAGTGAGAAGATTTCTTGTGATGATTTTTCTCCCTCTTGAACTTACCTTTCTTGGTGTGTGCTATGAGAGCTTGGTCTTCACTTCCCATATTCTCTTCTCGGACCAAAATCCTAGATTCTTCTTGTGAACATTCTTCCCATGGTCTATTGAAAGAGATCAATTTATTTCTTGCAAAGATACCTTGGATGAAGGAGTCCCATGACCTAGGTAGGCCATTCAATGTGGTCATGAAAATTTCTCCATTCTCCACCTATTTCATCGACAACTTCATGTTTTTCTTTTATTTGAGACACCTTAGTAAAGTAGGATTGGATGGTCTTTCCATTCTATATATTTACCCCTTTCAATTGGTTCTGTAGAGTCATCTTCCGATTTATATTCTTTTCTTCAAACAAATTGGTCAAGGAGTCAAACATATCCTTAAGTGTCTTTAGGGAAGACACATGGGTTATGAGATGGTCTTTTATAGATTTAGCAATGATTCTCTTGGCCTTGACCGAATTCTTCTTGTGTAAGGTCTTAGCCTCATCTCCCTTTCGAATTGCAACCTCTTCTTTTATGTATGTGTCCAATTCATTCTCTTCTAGGATTAACCTAATCCTATACTTCCATGCTCGGAAGTTATCATCCCCTTCAAGCTTATCCTCAAGCTTGGTGTGGTGAGACATCTTAATGAGAAACTCAAATGGAAATAAAATATTTAGGTCTTACCACTTGATTTGCTGAAACTGGATCTAGAATTGGATTAGGGTTTGTCAGAGAAACCCTAAAAATTAAAATTTTGAATTCCAAACTTCTGAATGGATGGAAAGATGCACCTTGCTAAGCTAATCAAGCTGGTATACTTCAATTTTGAAATCTCCAAAATTTTACCCCTCAAAATTGCCTTTGAAAATTTCGGATGTGCGATTTCTGGTTTTCTAGTTTTCTCGTCAAAATATTGAACTTTGATTTTTCTAAGGAGCATCCAGTCGTGGTCTCAGATTTCAAAAATTCCAACTTTTGCAGAGACCCTAATTTTCCACCTTTCCAATCAAAATCCTGAACTAGGGTTCGATGGAGCCCAGGGTTCTACCCAACCAAAAGTTTCTATCTTGGTCTCTAAATTTTGTTTTTCTTGAGGACCATTTAGCCATGGTTTCAGATTCCAAAAATTCCAACTTTCTCTGAAACCCTAATTTCCCGCAGTAATGATGGGCCAAAAACTAAAAGTGCTCAAAATTGAGTTCTAGCTCTACAGAAATATGCGCCCTTTTAAGAAGAGTCATCCTAGCCTCCTACCTTTGATGATCTATGGAGAGAAACCCAAAAATTAAGAAGCCCTAGCTTCCCCAGCTGCACAATGTCTTCTTCTTATCATGGATCTGATACCGTGTTAATTTTTTGATAATTTCATTCAAACATTATCTAGGATCCTACTAAGAGAATAACATGCACAACATAACAATCATAAACACAAGAGACATAGAGTTTCCTTGGGGAAAACCGAGAAGGTGAAAAACCCCACAACTTCCTCAAAGATAGAATAAGCCCCAATACAAATATCAAAATATAAATCCCCAAAAGATAGATGACTCCATAACCTACTCCTCCTCAAATTGTGTGCAGTCCTCTCTCAACTAATGTGAGCTGGATGAGTGAGTGAATGAATAGAATGGGAGACACTCACTCTCTATTTATACACAACTTAAACTTCCTTTAACCCTAACAAGACGGACTTCCTATGGAATCTTAATAACCCATCCACGAGACTCATACAAGGTCGACCCCACACTGGTGGTATAATAACCCTTCAAATATAAGTTGCGACACTTACAATAATACTTGCGACACTTGTGACACTTACAAATACAAATGACGACACTTCTTATTGGAAAAATAATACATCTCCATCAGAAATATAATAAAGTACAAGTGTAATACATAGAATAATATCTTCCAAAGTTACAAATACATCAACAGGAAATGGACCCAGGAATCCCATCCACCAAATGTAACAATCCCACAGTTGTAGGATCCAATGACCAATGACGAGGGGAAATAGGGAGGATACTATAAAGGTAGTCAAATTGTGCATGTATGAGATCAAAATGATGGTATTTCATAATAGCCTCTTCTTCGCTCTGCATCATGGAAGTGGCAATATATTTAGTTATTGCTAGTTTAAGTAATTCGATGAATAAATCTATTAATGCCTAAATTTCATACACATGAGAAATTTTGACCATTCTTGCAGTAAGGCATCATTAACATAAAGAATGCAGTTCACCAAATGCATCCTCAACAAATCCAAAAGACAACATGAGTCAAAAAGTTCAAAAGACTAGTCAAAAGAAGAGGTCAAGTGGCTAAACTATTGTTAACCCATGCTATAGCACATGTTATTGTTGATGTATATGTAACTTCAAAATGTATTTCATTTATATATTTATTGTACTCCTATAGAGATGTATTATTTGTCTATACGGAAGTGTTGTCATTTGTATTGACAAGTGTTGCAAATGTGTTAACTTGCCGATGGGTTATTAGACCACCTTGTAAGGGGTTGGCCTGATATAATGTAATATGAATTTATTGTACCTAGCTAGACAAGTCAGCCCCATAAGGTTATTGGGCAAAGAGGACAAGTATAAATAGAGATCGGGAGATCTCTATTTGGATCACTTCAGAACTCACACTTCCTTCACTCGGAAAGTGGCACGCATGTGAGGAGGAGGATCAGCTACCAAGAGGAGTCTATCTCTTGTACTTTGGTTGAGCTATTTCTCTATCTATCTCTGAGGATGTTGTGGGGTTTTCACCCTAGGGTTTTCCCCACGGAAATTATGTGTGTCTATTGTCTCTCGTGCTTTTGCTTCTTGTGATGATTGACATGCTTGTTTTGATTGATATGCATTGATATACTGTACATGTTATTCTTTCAGTAAATATCCTAGAGTATTGTGAATCAATGCTCAAAATTTAACATGGTATCAGAGCTAACCTAAGAAGAAGACATTGTGGAGTGACAGAAACTAGGGTTTCTTGTTTATTGGGTTTCTCTCCACATATTTTGGAAAAGCAGTATAATAGATTGATTCTACTCATCAAGTAGAATCTATCTGTCCAATAAGAATTCAATTCTGAGCATTTTCAAATTTGGCCCTAACAATTAGGGTTTCCACAAAAATAGGAATTTCTTAAATCTGAAGACATAGATGGGAGCTCCTTGGAAAAATCGAAGTTTAGAGCCTTGGATTGAGATTTGTGGCTGGGTAAATCTCAGGGAAACTCAAATCCTAATTCAGGTTCCTCCATAGTGAACCCGAGAAGACTAAAAGGCATTTCTGAAGGGTGAATCTTTGCAGATCTCAAATTATGAATACATCAGGCTTATCAACTCATCAAGGTGCATCTTTCTATCCTTAAAGAAATTTGAAATTCACATTTTGAATTTTTAGGGTTTCTCTGACAAACCCTAATCCAAGACCAGATCCATTTTTCAACAAAGCAAGTGGTAAGACCTAAATCTCTTCTATTTCTATTTGAAGTACTCTTTAAGATGTCTCACCACACCAAGATTGAGGATAAGCTTGAAGGGGTTGATAAATTTCAAGCCTGGAAGTATAGGATTGGGTTAATCCTGGAAGAAAATGAATTGGACTCCTACATCAGCTCTGAGGTCCCTATCCCAGAGGATGAAGAGTCTAAGGTATTGCATAAGAAAAACTTGGTCAAGGCAAAGAGAATCATTGATGATTCTATCAAAGACCATCTTATTCCACTTGTGTCATCTCTAAAGACACCCAAGGAGATGTTTGACTCCCTGTCTAAGTTGTTTAAAGGGAAGAACATAAATCGAAAGATGACTCTGCGGAATCAATTGAAAGGGGTCAAGATGTTGAATGGAGAGACCATTCAATCTTACTTCTCCAAGGTCTCTTAGATCAAGGAACAACTTTAAGCGGTAGATGAAGTAGTGGACAATGGTGAAGTTGTTATGACCACTCTGAATGGCCTACCTAGGTCATGGGAATCCTTTATTCAAGGAATCTGTGCAAGAAAGAAATTGATCTCTTTTAGTAGACTGTGGGAGTAATGCTCTCAAGAATAAGCTAGGCTTGTGGCACGAGAAGAAAAGATGGGGAATGAAGATCAAGCTCTCATAGCTCACACCAAGGGAAGCAAGGTTAAGAGGGAGAAATCTCATAACAAGAAACATTCTCACTCTTATCACAAGAAGAAAGATCCATCTCATGTTCGATGTTTCGAATGTAATGAAATGGGACACTTTGCTTCAACTTGTACCAAGAAGAAGAAAGACAACAACTTCAACAAGAAGAAGAAGAAGAACAAAAGAAGATATCATGCTCATGCTGCTAAGGATGATGAACCTCCCAAGAAGAAAGCTAAAGTAGAAAGTGATGATGATGACTCATCAAGCGAAGAAGATTATGTTCTAATCTTTGCTCTCACAGGTACTATCTCTAATGGTTGTAATGATTGGTTAATTGATAGTGGGGCTTCCAAACACATGACTGGGCTTAAAGAATATTTTGTAAATCTGTCTGAACATGAATCACCCCATAAAGTGAAACTTGGGGATGATTATCAATACCCTATCAAAGGAAGTGGGGAAGCCTCCTACAACCTAGAATATGGAAAATCCTTGAAGATGAAAGATGTGTTATTTGTACTTGGACTTAAGAAGAATCTACTCTCCATCTCTGCATTAGATGCAAAAGGTATGAGGGTTGCATTTGTAGATGGCCAAGTACTAATGTGGCCAAAGGGTACACTATTGATGATGCAGTGGTGATTGGAGATCAAGAGGGAGGATTGTATAAACTAAAGGGACAACCTGGACATGCCATGGTGCATGAATCCATGGAGCCAAGTGAACTTTGGCATAGAAGACTTGCACATATGCACTATAGAGCATTACCAATTGCAAGTAAGGTTGTAGAAGGTCTTCCTGGAATTAAGACCAAGCATGAAGGTGTTTGCAAAGGATGTGCAAAAGGAAAGAACATAAAGAAGGCATTTCGAAGCAGTGAAAGAAAGGCAAAAGGTATCTTGGAAATTATCCACTCCGATGTATGCGTTCCGATGTCATCCAGTTCTCTGAGTGGGTATATTTACTATGTCTCTTTCATTGATGACTTCTCCAGGAAGACTTGGGTTTACTTCTTGAAGAACAAAGATGAAGTGTTGTATAAGTTCAAGGAATTCAAAACCTTGATGGATAACCAAACTGATAAGAAGATCAAAACACTTAGATCCAACAATGGTGGAGAATTTACCTCAAGTGACTTCAAGAAGCTATGCAGTGATTCAGGGATTAAGAGGGAGTTGACTGCTCCTTACAATCCACAACAGAATGAATTTGCAGAAAGAAAGAATCGAACAATCATGGAAGCAGCAAGGGCAATGCTGCATGACCAGGATCTACCTATGCATCTATGGGTAGAAGCAACCATGATAGCTGTATATGTGTAGAACAAAACACCCCACAAGATATTGGACAACAAGACACCATATGAGGTCTTTTCTCATAAGAAACCTAAAGTCATCCATCTCAGAATATTTGGTTGTCCAGTATACACACATGTCCCAAAGGAAAAGAGGACCAAGCTAGATCTTTCAGGAAAGAAGGGTATCTTTGTGGGTTGCAGTGAAAGCTCGAAGGCTTACAGAATATACTTTCTAGGGTTCAAGAAGATTGATGTCAGCAGGGATGTGACAATTGATGAAAAATCTGCATTCATCAAATCAAGGAAGACACCTCTTGAAGATTATGAAGAACCTAAGGAAACTATATTTCAAGACATTACTATGAATGAAGCAATTCCAGATGCAGATCGTGAAATTGAAGATCCGCAAGAACCTGTAGATCCACCCCATCAGAATAACTCTCACAGGAGGAAACCTGCATGGGCTAGAGAGCTCATTCAAGATGCAGAAAGGTATGGCATTCTAAAAGAAGAACACAAAGAAAAGAAGAGAACCAGATCACATACCAACTATGTTGCTTTACTCTGTGATATTATGAACAAAGAACCTTCCAATTATGAACAAGTAGTGGAAAAGAAAGAATGGAAGGATGCCATGACCGAAGAATACCAATCAATAATGAAGAATGATGTTTTGGATGTTGTCCCAAGACCTGAAGGGAAGTCTGTTGTGACTTCCAAATGGATCTACAAGATCAAGCATGCTGCAGATGGCAGCATAGAGAAATACAAGGCAAGGTTTGTAGCTCGTGGCTTCTCTCAGAAAGAGGGAATAGATTATGAAGAAACTTTTGCTCCTATAGCCAGGTACACTTCCATCAGAACAGTACTGGTTTTGGCTGCAGTGATGAAATGGAAGATACACCAGATGGATGTCAAGACTGCCTTCTTGAATGGTGTAGTTGAAGAGGAAGTGGATGTGGAGCAGCCACTCGGTTTTGAAACACATGGCAGGGAGTCATATGTGTGCAGATTGAAGAAAACCTTGTGTGGCTTAAAACAAGCTCCTAGAACTTGGTATGGTAGAATTGACAGTTTTCTATCTAGTTTGGGCTTTACCAAGAGTAAATCGGATTCCAACCTTTACTACAAGGCTGAGGAAGGAAATCCTGTGATTCTACTCCTGTATGTGGATGACCTGTTTGTAACATGAGATGACAGATTGATTGCCGATACAAAGAGGAAGCTTGCTGCCAAGTTTGATATGAAGGACTTGGGGATGATGCACTATTTCCTAGGTATGGAGGTGTGGCAGAGTTCAGTTGGGATCTTCCTTGGACAAGGGAAGTATACATTAGATATCCTGAAGAGGTTCGGGATGAGGGATTGCAAGGCCATGACCACACCTATGGCATCGAACATGAAGCTTCTATGTGATGCTTCATCTGAGACGGTTGATGTCTCTATGTATCATCGGATGATTGGGTCCTTGATGTACCTGATGAACACGAGACCATATATTTGGTTTGCTGTGAATACATTGAGCCAGTTCCTGATGGGTCCAAGGAGTGTTCACCTGGTTGCTTTAAAGCATATTCTGAGGTACCTGAAGGGTACAGTTGATTATGGGCTCAAGTATGAAGCGAATCAAAAGTTGAACCTACAGGGTTATGTTGATTCAGATTGGGTAGGCAGTGATGTAGATAGGAATAGCACATCTAGGTGCTGCTTCAGTATGGGATCAAGTGTGATCTCTTGGTTTAGCAAGAAGCAGTCCTGCGTAGCACTGAGTACAACCGAGGTAGAGTATGTTGCAGCCTGTTCGGCTAGTTGTGAGGCAGTATGGCTTCGAAAGCTATTGTCAGAGTTATTTGATCTCTCATTGGAGACTACTGGTATCTTTTGTGATAACTAGAGTTGTGTGAATCTTTCTGAGAATCCAGTGTTCCATGACAGGTCGAAGCACATTGATATCAAATATCACTATATCAGGGATATGGTGTAGAGAGGAGAAGTGAAGCTTCTGTACATTGCGACAGATGAGCAGATTGTAGATGTGCTGACGAAGCCACTAGCTAGAGTGAAGTTCGAGTACTTCAGAGAGAGGCTTGGCATTCTTCAGATCGAAGACACTTCAAGGAAGAAGTGATGGAAACATTTGCGGACTCCATTCCAAGCATGGTGGAAGGAGGACCCTTCACATGGCTATGGATGTAAGCACTGGATGATGAGCATCAGGATGATGTTCTAGTTTCTGCTCTGTCTGATCAGGTTGATCATTTATGTATGTATGCATCATGTTGGTTGCTGGTATGATCAGTTGGATCATTTATATGTATGTACACATCATGTTGGATGATTTGATTAGTGTGATCATGTATTTGTATATGCATCATGTTGGATGCTTGATATGATCTGTTGGATCATGGATTTGTATAAGGTAGATACTTGTATGATCAGGTAGATCATGTATTTGTATATGTATCAGGTGGATACTTGTATGATCTGGTAGATCATGTATTTGTATATGTATAAGGTGGATACTTGTATGATTAGGTAGATCATGTACTTATGTATGTATCAGGTGGATACTTGTATGATCAGGTAGATCATGTACTTATGTACGTAGCAGATGGACGCATTACGTATATCAGATGGATGCATTTGTATGATCAGGTAGATCATGTATGATGATATGTATCAGGTAGATACTTGTATGCATCAAATGGATATACTGTTTGATCAAGATGATCGCAAATGACGAGCTTTAGGATGTTGCTCTAGATGATACGCATCAGGTTGATGGTATGATGATGATCAGGTTGATCATGTGATGATGTACATCAGGATGATGTATGGTGAGTATCGATTTGATACTCTATGGATGTGGACAGGTTGTGCAGGTAGCATAGAAAAGACCCTTTAAAAACTAGACAGATAGAGCGATGTACTCGTAACATCCAAGGTTGCTCTATCGAGATCCAGACAGGTAGAGCAGTGTGCTCGTAACATCCTGGGATGCTTTGAGTAGGTTTTGCTACGGTTTCGCATAGAAAAGATCCTTTAAAATCCGGACAGCTAGAGCGGTGTGCTCCTAACATCCTGGGATGCTCTATCGAGATCCAGACAGGTAGAGTGGTGTGGTCGTAACATCCTGGGATGCTCTGAGTAGGTTTTGCGAAAGTTCACATAGAAAAGATCCTTTAAAATCCAGACAGGTAGAGCGGTGTGCTCGTAATATCCTGGGATGCTCTATCGATATCCAGACAGGTAGAGCGGTTTGCTCGTAACATCTTGGGATGCTCTGAATAGGTTTTGTGAAGGTCAACATGTAAAAGAACCTATAGTATGTGCTAGGTTTTGTTGATGCACGTAATCAGTCCTAGGTTCCACAGTATGGCCAGTGATGATGAAGACCTGTAGGAGGTGGGCCTACATCTAGTATGAAAAAGGATTGGCTCTGTCGAACTTCCTATGATGAGTAGATTCATAGATTGATTGATATAGCAACAGCAGTGATGATGACGATGATTCGAGGATGATGATTCGCTGATGATGATCCAGAGAAGAAGACTTGTGCCAGATGATCTGTGTCAAGAAATACCTTCCTAGTTAAGAGGGAGTGTTGATGTATATGTAGCTTCGAAATGTATTTCATTTATATATTTATTATACTCCTATAGAGATGTATTATTTCTCTATATGGAAGTGTCGCCATTTGTATTGACAAGTGTCACAAGTGTGTTAACTTACCGATGGGTTATTAGACCACCTTGTAAGGGGTTGGCCCGATATAATGTAATATGAATTTATTGTACCTAGCTAGACAAGTCGGCCCCATAAGGTTATTGGGAAAACAGGACAAGTATAAATAGAGATTGGGAGATCTCTATTTGGATCACTTCAAAACTCACACTTCCTTCACTCGGAAATTGGCGCACATGTGAGGAGGAGGATCAGCTACTAAGAGCACTCTATCTCTTGTACTTTGGTTGTACTTTGTTTGAGCTATTGCTCTATCTATCTATGAGGAATTTGTGGGATTTTTCACCTTAGGGTTTTCCCCACGGAAACTCTGTGTGTCTATTGTCTCTCATGGTTTTGCTTCTTGTGATGATTGACATGCTTGTTATGATTGATATGCATTGATATACTGTACATGTTATTCTCTCAGTAAAGATCCTAGAGTGCTGTGAATTAATGCTCAAAATTTAACAATTATCAGTTTAGTGCCTGCACCATACTCACGTGGCTATTCCATCGATAGTCGTGCTTCTATCAAAGTGACAGGACCACTTACTTCCTGCGATGCATTACAGGCTCCATCACCTCCAAGGATTCGAATTCATCTCTTCACACACTTTGTGGAATTAAATAGCCCCCTTGGTGTACCATGGAAATAGTTCATGGAGTGTATGATTTCACATTTGGATCTATTTTTTTGTTGGCCACCTCTTGGCCTATAAAAGGAAGCCATTGGCATGCATTTTGTAGAGAGAAATAAGAGCAAGGTTATGTTGTTGGATTTGTTTTGGAGATTCCTTATAGCACACCTCTTCCTACCTTTGTAAGCATTCCCAATCTCCCTTGCCACCTTCCTTCAAGGGGCAATATTTTCTCTCCATTGTTCTACCACTCCCATAGCATATAGTTTGGACAAAAAAGGCCTCCCTAAGGGAGATTGTTGTCTTTCCATGAATCCCACACCTCCTAGGTGTTGTACAAATTGACCATTTTGCAATCAAAGTGGTTTGGAATACACTTGATTGTTGTTGGACTTTGAATTCTCCCCACATTTCCATTTATTTACATTTTGTTCAATTTCTTTATTTTATCTGAATTCCACTAAAACTTTATTACATGATCACTTGGAGGACAACCACCAATACACCATAGGGGCAGTAAGGATTGAGGCCTTGTTTTAGCATACAAGGCTTATCCCATCACCAAGTGGATGCGTTCACACTTGTGCAATTGTTTCCACAACAATTCTAATGTAGATTCCACTTATTTTTGTTTAATTAGTTTATGCTAGGTTTTTTTATGCTAAGTGACTAATTATGGGTTTTTTTCATTTGCAAGAGATCAGGTTTACCACCGCTTACTCCAAAACTCCCCCCCTATTGGCCACAATTAAGTTTTACACAGTAGTGCGGATCTCGACCTCTTGAACGTTCTACCAGTGCGGAAACATATTCAACAGACGTGCTACTCACGCAAGTAAAAAGTTCATGATCCACGCTACCTCCTTTGGTTAACCCGCACACCTTCTCTATGTTATGCCCATGATACAACGTGTCTATTTTATATTTGTTTGTGCTATCACGCGACAGAGTAATGTTTTCCCATGTTACAATCTTTGGGTTTGATTTTTATCTGCATACTACAATTCAGAAGCCCCATTATTGCATACTAATGAACTCAAATTAAGTTAATTCACAATAATTACTTATTTTTTGTAATGACCTCAAATTGATAAAAACCTGTAAACAACAAAGAACCAACATGCAAAGGATATCTGAATAAAAACATTGGATCCATCAACAGTTAAAAAGAAAACATTCTATGAAAATTTAAAGAGCCTTACTTGATAAGATGACCTGGTAGTTACCTTGAAAACTGCAATGCCTGCAACTGAAGGTGGGGGGACGACTCTCCACCCACCCAACCCCCAACAAATTGTTGAGTCCCCCGAGCCCCCAACAATTAACCCTATGCTCGAGGTTGCTTGCTTTCCTATTACTGTTAGTCTCTTTCTTCTTCCTTTGTCCTCCCATAGCTCTCCTTCCAAAATTACAAAAAGACCAAAAATATCCCCCCTCTTCTTCTCCTCCTCTTTTTATCTCCCCTTTCTCCCCTTTTTATTAATTTATTTTAATGCAATTTGTTTTCCTTCATTTTTCTTTCATGATCCTTTTTATTATTTACCATTTTTTTTTTCATTTCATTATAATTATTCCAGAAATATGCATACTTGAGCATTGTTACATACTTTCCCCCTTCATGAAACTTCATCTCGAAGTTATAATCTTCAAGAAATAAATACAATACTTATTCAATCAATCAATCAATTAAATACTAGAATATATAAGTAGCTAGTACTATTGTGAAGTTAAGATATTTATATGTGTGGCCACCACATAGAAGTCTACAAACCTCACTAATACAATCAAATGGCCTAAGTTACAACATGCTATTAATTAATTCCCTATGACTCTAGTATGCAACCATAGCAACTATTACGCATCATACCCATAACAACGTTATACCATTAATTAATAATTAATAATTGTTTATTTGTTTACTTCCTCTTTTCCTACTCACCCTCTCTCTAAGAGTCATACCATCCGCCACCTCCATAAGCCTCCCCTCCAAATACGGATGGTCCTGCTTTCCATGGCACGAGACCTCTACTGTAACATGTCTGTGGATCATATAGTAGGAATCCGAATTTCCCCGGGAGGTTACCACGGCATTGCCACCCTCCCAACTTCTTGTAATAGTGCAGCCTCATCGTAATTTAACCGGAATCTGGACCTCATAGGTGCTAACCGAAATCTTATTCTCGGTACTCTGATCCTGATATCAATATCATTATACCCCAGGCATCTCAAAATGCTATCCTAACATCCCCCACAAGAACCCTCAAGGCACTAGCCCCAGGCATCAGAAGTCCTTCTATATTAACCTCCCTCCCGGTGAGTATGTCTCCAACCTTGGACTCTGGTCACATCAGAAATTCTTCGGGAAGTAACTGCGGTATTTCCACCCTCCCAACTTCTGGTATTAAAGTCAAGAGTTGTTGTCATAGAATGAACCATGTTTGCAGGTATGGATGATGAATTTGATTGTCTCCTTTCACTACAACAAATCCTGGAATTAGTGTCTGTTTTAGCTCCCTTTTTAGTGTCCACTATCACTTTTAGTGTATTTTTCATTATTTTGGTGCAAAGTGGACACTTTTCCATGAGATGGCACTTACAATGGTTTTATTTGCGTCCTTTTTTGAAATTAGATGTTAATTGGGATGCTAATTAGCAACTCAATTAATGTCCCAATTAGCATCCCAATTAGGATCCAAATTAACATCCATAATAACATCCCATTTAGCGACTACAATAGCCTCCAAAATAATGTCCAAAATAGCGCCAAGTATCGAGTAAGCAATTGCGCCATGAATATTGAAAGGAATTACGCCATGAATTGTGCCATGAATTATGAAAGGAATTACATCATGAATTGCACCAGAAAAAATGTCTGGTATAGTGCCAGGTATAGAGCCAAGCATATCTCCAGGCATAGTGCTTGGAATTGCTCCAGAAAAAAAGTGCCAAGAAAATTCAAATGTTGAGTCAGGGATAATGCTAGGCATGTTGACAGAAGTATCACCTAAATGGCCATTTTGAAAACTAAGAGACCCTAATTAATCGTAAATAACCATAAGGAATCCTATGGTCCATAACGACATTATAGTTTTCCTAACGACATGTTAATGCATATATCGACAATTATAAATATGGCATTGATGATTTATACAATATTTAATAGGATGTTGCTGACGATGATGATGTCAATGTCAATAATGATGATGCAGGTTATTATAACACTATTTGATATTGGTTGGTTCTAATGGAAACATAATTCACCTTGATGGCATTAAAGTGACCATAATATCCCCTAGATGACCCTAATAGAATTTGACTATCCCTAACAACATTTGGGTGACCCTAATGAAACTTGACTCACCGTAAAAGCATGAGGATGATCATGTTGATGATGCATGATGGAAAGGATGTTGATGATGATGATTATGATGATAATAATGAGGTTGAGATGAATGACTATGATCGTGATGATATATGATCGGATCCCAATGATAAAGATGATGATGTTTATGTACTCATCTATGGTGTTGATGATGATGGTTATGATGGCGACTATATCAATGTCAATGATCATGATTCATGTGATTAGTACTTATGGATCTTTATTTATCATAGTGGCACCTAAATTACCATAATCATTGTACTTTTGGATCTCGCTTGATCCTAATGTGGGGTAAATTACCTTAATGTCACCTAAATTGCTCTATTGGCATTTGATTTTCACCAACAGCATTTGATAGACCCTAATGGCATCTGATTGACCCTAACAACATGATGATGATTTATGATAATTATGATGGAGCTTATGGATATGATTTGATAATTATAAGACTATATCATCCATTCTTGCAAGGAAGTAGGGTTCCTTGCTCATTATTATCACAATTATATTGATGATGACAATGATGTACTTTATGACTATGACGATGATGATGATGTTGATTTATTGTATGAATATGATGATGATGTCAATTTCAACGATGATTATGCATGTGGTAGCAGTTCTAGATCCTGATTGATCCTAATGGAACCTAAATGTCTGTAACAACATCTAAATGACCCTACTATCACCGAAATGACTGTAACGACATCTAAACGAACCCAACAATTACATGACATGAATCCTAATGGCAATGAGTGATTATGGACACTAATGGCATATGAATTACCATAATGAGTATGATGACGATGATTTTGTTGATGATGTACTTGATGGTGACAATGACGATGACAACGAGGATGATGATGGAGATGATGTTGATGTACCATATGACATTGATGATGACGATGACAACAATGTTGATGTCCATGATGATGATGCATGTGATAATACTTCCAGACTATGATTGATGCTAATGAAACCTAAATTTATGTAATCACATATGAGTGACATACTAGTATCACCTAAATGACTCTAATGACATTCAATTGTTGTCGACGGCATTTGAGTGACCTTAATGGAATTTGAGTGATTGCAACAACACGACATGAATGCAAATGGTGATCACTCATGATGAACCATAGTGGCATATGTATGGTCCTATCAACGATGATGACAATGATGTGGTCGATGATGTACTCATTGATGAGGAAGATGATGAACATGATATTGTTGATGATGTACTTATTGATGTTGATGATGAGGACGATGGAAACAATGATGATGATGATGTCAATGCAATGTATGGCATACTTGAAGATGACATTCACTTATCCTCGACAACATTTGAGTGGCATTAATGACATTTGAGTGAGTCTAAAAACATGACATGAATCCAAATCGAGATGAGTGACAATGAACCCTAATGGCATATGAGTGACCATAACGACGATGATAACAATGATGTTGTTGATGATGATGACAATAAGGATGAGGATGACGATGATAGTGATGCTCTGTATGGTGTATTTGATGATGACATTTAGTTGTCCTTGAAAAAATTTGAGTGACCTTAATGGCATTTGAGTGACTCTAAAATCATGGCATGTATCCAAACGACAAAGACTCATGATGAACCCTGATGGAATATGAGAGACCCTAACGGCGATTTCCTTTGATATCTCTATTACTACCCCTAATGGAATATGAGTGACCATGTATTCATGATTTCTTTTGATATCTCTCTTACTACCATTTGTAGAGTATTTCCATTACTTCATAAACCGTTAAATCCTCAACACCACATATTCATGGCCAATTGAAATAAGATGAAGATATTCCCTCAGCACATGAGGTTTTTGTTAATTTTATCTCCATATTTAAATTGCACCTGATATCTAGGACATCCTAGGAAGGTCACCGAGGGCCTAGCAAAACTCTAGCTCAAGTGTGTTCAACCATGGATTTTTTCTCCATAGTGAAACCCACTTAGATTACTACCCATTTTCAAAAGCTTAATAATATTGTCACTTATGAACCATTGATTTGAAGTTGTTTTTATATTATAAGTATGTGGGGGTCTTATGCTTTCAATATTATGAAATGTTATTTTCTAGAATTAACTGTCTATAGTATTTAATACTTAAGTAATCTCATGTGATCTATATCCCATAAGCATTTCTAAACTAAAATTATGGGAGTTTTCACAAAGCAATCACATGTTTATGTATTGGACTATGAATGTCTCACACCTCACACTGGAAGAGTGCAAGTGACCTTTTTGGACTTGATAATCATAACTTTTTTTTTGTCAGTTGTTGATTCTCAACATCGACATGATTGGAAGATGATGCTAAAGGTGAACCTAATAAACTTTGTCACAAGATCACTCTGTCTGCACAGTCGTGTCCAACGACATGTGCTTCTCACGCCTGTATCTTGTTTCACGATTTACGCTTCCATATGACCCCTGCGAATAACTTGCCAAGTTGTGTCTTATGCATGGTCATGTCATGGTTAAGTCAAGTCTAGGCATTTTGTCCTTTCTTGTCTATTACATCATCATTCCAAGGATTCAATGTCATTTCTTTTAGTATGTCACATGATCACACTCATACTTCATTTAACAAAATTTGAGTATGTTTGACACACTCAGGACTCAGTCAAAGTTTCGGCAAGTCAGAACCTTTTGCATTATGTCAGTCAAAATACACCATTTCATGTCCAATAATTAATTATTCAGAGTCTCATCCATTGACATCATTCTCATCATGCCTATGTCCTTTAAGTCAACAACGCCCCCGGGGTCCCTCCTTGCAAAAATTCAGTGACCTTCTTTTTCAAAAGTGAAAATACTCCCCCCATTTCCAATGTTCACTTACCTTTTCTAAAAATTACATTTTTCTTTTTTTTTATATTTTTTTTCAGAAATAAATATTCCCCTATCCTTCCTACCCATTTTCTCACCTTTCCCTTTCCCTGCAATATACAAAAAAGTGTTCCCTTTTTCTATTGAGTTTTTCCCAAATTATACTAGAAAAACTTTTCCCTTATCATTAGCAAGCACTTTTTTTTTTTTTTTTTCCTTCAGGGTCTTGCTCTCCTTTACTAAACTTATTTTACCATCATGCCCTAAGGAAACAACAAATTATTTATTGATTAAAAAGAGGAGCCCTTTTTCAGAAAATAATATTGATTTTTTGTAAACAATATAGAAGTTGAAGTTTGATCCCGCCAAAGCCAATATAAAATCCAATTGGAAAGGCAAGGAAAGGGGAAATTATAATAAATTTAAAAGGGGAATCTTAACAGTTATATTATAATAAATTATATTATCTTTTTTTCTTTTTATCATTTTAACCACAAGTTATGAAAATAATTATTAGTGAAATGTCAAATAAAGGCGCTTGTTGGAGTTATTGTAACCATAGAGTAACCTCTAGACCTTCTTCATGTTGTTAGGACTATTTTGATGATGGAAAGTGCCTAGATTACAGTAGGTAACTCTTGTTGTTTTAGGGCCTCTAATAACAGTAATGAGACTTGGTTCCAAGGCTATTTCCTTGAACATATTTGGAATCTCATCACCTTCTCCATCGTTCACTGCCTTCATTGAATTGCAGCACACCTAGCATTTCCCATTAATGCAAACTAGGTTACCCCATATAACAGACATCAAGGCAAAGTAACAGAGGAGGCAAATTCCATAATCTACAATCCAAACTATGATTAGATAAGATGAAAGCACTTAATAAATCAAGAAGACATGAAGAGTATACACAATTTGCTAAGTTTGCTTGCTAAGAAAGTATGCAGCTAGCTTCTACACTAAATATGTATTTGATTATTGTACAATGCTTCTGAATAGTTTAGACTTGACATAAATACAGCGTACTCAATATTTTTGGTCCACTTATAGATTCCAATTAAAGCTAAGAAAAAGTCTGTAAATTTATCACAATTTTGTCCCTCACATAAACTTTTAGGGTCTTAAGCGGATGTCAAGGAAATGCATTCCTTTCCATTAATGTATGCATCTTATTCGTAGCTTGTTACATTTAACATGGTGTTTTAAACTTATCCACTTGTGTGTATGTTACATTTATCATGGTCTAATGTTTTAGTGTGCAATGAGCATCATGTTTAAAATTCCTTATTACCTTAAGGTTTAAATAGATTATAGCTATACCTCATTTTTGACTTCTCATTTTCCATGGTTGAGGGGGAAAAACCAAATGTTCAACGGGCCGAAGTTCACACAATAAATACTGACCTAACAAGCTCCCGAAGGAAGACTTCCTCGTGGCTGTACATGCTGTGGACTATCAAATCCAACAGCCTACTGACCTACGCGCCCAAAATCGAAGTCAGGCATCTAAATCCCTTAGATTTTAATACCTAATAAAAACTACTATGAACAAATAGAAAATCCTCTGTGCAAACACAACACCAAATAAAAAATTGAAAAAAAAAAAACTTTTCAATCATACCCATTTGAGTACATGGAGTGAATATCGAGCTTTCCTCTGCCGGATATTCATATTTCTCAGTTGGTGATTCTACTGTTTCCTTTTCTTCTACAGTGGCCTCGCATCTAACGCCACAAACTCTTCGTCTACTTAACCTCGTGCATTACCTAGTGGCAAAGCTAAACCCATGGCTTCCCACTAAAGCACTCAATTTTAGAGCATTTTTGGCCGCCAGAGGCAAAGCTAAAACCCTCCTGTGGGACGTTTTGGCATCTCTGTGGGCAGAATAGCGGGTGAAGGATAGAAAATGAATAGAAGGAGAAGCAACAACACTAGCAACGAACATGGATAGCGTACACCCTACCTATCAGAAATCACTGGCAGGTACAGCAGGAGAGTGCTCTGTAAAAACATCTTAACAAGCTATAGAACCGCAAAGATAAAAAAAATTAGAGTTTATACCCCATATTTCTTCCCATTTTACTACTAAGCTCAGGATTGTCTTTTCACTCTAAATAATGAACTAGAGATCAAACAAGAGGGGCTACAAGGAAGCAAGTCCCTGCCTTGAGAATGTCGTTGATTCATGGTTAGGCTTGATCATAGAAATGCAAATCCTAGACGGCATAAACAAGACATGAATAAAGTCCCTTTCCCAGCTTATATCGTTGTAGGTTTCAATATGAAGCTTCAAGCAATGCATTGAAACCATAATCATTATTTCAAGTGGCTCAAGATGGAAATCTCCAATCCGCTTTGGAAAGTAATGACCAGTAACCATATGGTGTTGTATTTACCTTGATATGTGTCTTTGGAAACAATTATAGATATCAGATCTCTGGGCACGATCAAGGTAAAATTGTACCTGTGCCATGTCAACATTAGTAATCTCAGGCTATGTTTTCCAACCTGATACGATGAATTCGCAAGCTTGTGATTTAACAACAGATTTGATAGCAAGCCTGAGCAGCTTTGGTGGATTGGTAAAAGTTGGATTGATTGTTGCATAACGATGAGTAAACGGAACCTGTTTCATCATCTCATGTAGAGTCTATTGGATTCTTTCTATGTTAATGATTTTGTTGATAGAGACACACTACAGTCTTATTAAATAAAATAAGGGATTTCCCTGTCTTGCTGATAGAAGCTTATGTTTTTTTCCGTTCTCTTTATCTAAATTGAGAGTTAAAATGATAAGTGGGAACTGAAGGTTATATTTCTGGTCAACTCATGGGCAACCTGCTTTTTTTCAACATATAGTGTAGTTCATGGTTTCTCAAGTTTATTAGGGTATGGGGTTTTGTCAAAAGGTAGGTGGTGAAGAGAAAGCAAAATATGTATATGAAGAGGGAGAGATACAAAATTATTAGTTTGAATTTCCTACGTTACTTTGTTGAGACATAGGGTGTTGAGAGATACAAAACTATTAGTTTGAATTTCCTACACTACTTTGTTGAGACAAACGGTGTTGAAAGGTGGAAGGTTTTTAAAAGGGAGGTGGGTAAAGCGTATAAAAGTGGATATGTACGTTAGGTGTATTCCCTTGTAAAAGGTGGTGGGTTACTTTGGGTTTTTATTTAAGTAAGAGGATATAAAGTGTCACCGTAGACAGATATACTGGACATATATGGTTCTTAAAAAACGTGTAGTCTAAAAGTTTGATTATTTTGAACGGAAAAATCAAATTTTTCTGGCATCGATAGCCCCACCAAACCATAAACCAACCACTTGTGACAGAGATCACAAGAGAACTATCCTCCAAATAACTGTATTGGATATGGGGTAAGACCACCCACACTGAATAACATCTCAACAACTCTGGTACAATGTATTAATCAAATACTCCATTTATGCAACATTGGGGCACAACAATCGCTTTGCACTAGAACAATTTTGTCAGAACAATGCACACCATATGTTGAGGTGGCAAGTTAAATCAAGATGAGGCACTTGACGAATGTGAGAAAATATGTGTGCATCCATAATAGCCCTTGAGCATCCAAATAACCAACACATAAAATATGATCACTCTATATTGAATAGCTGACCAGAGAATAAGATAAGAGTGGATGATAATGTAGCATGAGGACTAACAATGCCAATAAGGATAACAACCTCCTAAGTAAGAGTGCTAAGCTATCACTCCAACCAAGGTCAAGCATCCATCCAAATAGCCAAACACCCAAACTAAGCAGTATGTATGTCCCTAAAGCAATGCCAAGGGTCTAGCGTTGGTGAAAGCACTTTTGGAGGAAGTTCAAAATCTAACAACAACTCCCAGAGTAATAATAATGGTGATTTACACAATAAATTGTTATATATGAGGAGAAGAACTCCCAAATAACTCTATTACATTCATATATCCAATTAGAAGTCCATGTATACTCGTAACTGGACGACTACACATTAGGCTTTCAAAATGTGCCCAACATTATATTGTCAAGCTCACTTGAATGCATTTTTCAATTAATTTTTGTTAAGGACTTTTCATAAGAGTCACTAAATTTTCTTCTTGGAATGGAATGGAGTTGTATCAGCTCTGGGTACAGACAACAATCAGCTGGGAAACATACCCTAAATAAATTTGTCCCTAAAAATGGATCTAGGATGGGTATGTAGAATGAATACGTTTTTTTGTCAACCTTGTAATTTTGTGAAGTATGATGCCTTTCTATATCAGAAACCATCGGTATAAAGTCTAATAAAAAAGCCAGGAAATGAATACCACTAAGCTATAAACAAGAAGACAAGTAATACTGGACGACTACACATTAGGCTTTCAAAATGTGCCCAACATTATATTGTCAAGCTCACGTGATTGCATTTTTCAATTAATTTTTGTTAAGGAATTTTCATAAGAGTCACTAATTTTTCTTCTTGGAATCGCCTCGAGCTATATCATCTCTGGGTACAGACAACAATCAATTGGGAAACATACCCTAAGTAAATTTGTCCCTAAAAATGGATCTGGGATGGGTATGTAGAATGAATACGTTTTTTTGCTAACTTTGTAATTTTGTGAAGTATGATGCCTTTCGGTATCAGAAACCATCACTATAAAGTCTAATGCAAAAGCCAGGAAATGAATACCACTAAGCTGTAAACAAGAAGACAAGTAATACAGGTAATACTAGACGACTATGATGATCAAAATTGAGCCATTTAATTTGAAAAAAGAAAGAAAGGAGGGTTATTTCGATTCGGAAGGGAACTATGTAGAGTACGTAAATGGCAATGAAATTAAGGTCTATTCTATGATATTCAATATCATTTTTTCTTATGTTCGTCACTGAATTCGAGGGAATCTCAAATCATGTATTTATGATAGTCACACCTCATCTCTAGAAGCATATTTTTTTTCCTATGTTGTATTTCATGACTAGTTACTTTTCTATTGATGAAATGTGCAATAAGTTACATCTTTGAACTAGGATTCCTGGCTTGATAGTGTGGAGGTGGAAACTTGGTTTGCAGAGGAGCACTTGAAACAATCTATTGAAGCAAGTGACGATGATGATGATCTTTCACCTGAAGAAATTAGTATAATCAAGAGGTGTATAGCCAATGTACTTCAACCTAGAGAAACAGTATGTATTTGTCTCCTCTCTCTTTCCAATTATTTTCTTTCGTTGCAAGGTAAAAGATGGAATACATGTAAACTGCATCTTAGAAAAGAAAACTCATACGGTTGATGACAGATTGCACTCCCATTCCCATGAACAACCACTGTGAATTCATGAAGTTTTTTAACATGCCTCCAAAGAGGATAGAATTCATTCCTCTTATTGGGATTAGGATTTGGAGCAAGATAAGTAGATTGGTTGGCAGCCATTGTTCTTGCAAAAGAAAATAAAAAACAAATCTTCAATGAGTAATATAGATAATGGAAGCATAAACCCTAAAAAAACACTCCAATAACTACCAAGAAAGCTTATTGCTCACGTAAAAACATAGGAAGTGGTTGCTGAAGCTTCCCAAAACACCACAAAATACTACTTGTAGCTAGAATCGTCCTTCCTCAAGCTATCCAAAAGACTGAAAAATTGCTTGCTGCAATTTCACTTTCTCAAATTGTACGAGGAAAAAATGATGGGAAATCCTTTTTCTATTTTTTTTAATGTGCTGTGAGGAATCTAAAAGTGTCATCAAGGATTAATTAAACTCAAATTAGGGTTAGAGTCTCATTGCTGGGTGCTTCTAGTCAAACCAAATAAAAAATTGCCAATTCAATTTGGAAATGCATTGTACAAACCATGGCATGGCCTTGAAACACCAGCTGGTTGTACAAAATGCATTTTAGGACACAACACATGTGTTTCGAGGTTGTACCGCATGCGTTTTAGTACATGGTATTTTTTGCATTCAAACAAGATAAAAAATTCCCAATTCAATTTGGAAATGCATTGAACAGACCATGGCATAGCCTTGAAATACGAGCTGGTTGTACACAATGCATTTTAGGCCACATCACATGTGTTTCAAGGTTGTACCACATGTGTTTCAAGGTTGTACCACATGCGTTTCAGTACATGGTATTGTCCTCTAGGGAGCATTTCCTACAACTTAGCTCGCCAACTACCAATATCTAAGATGCAAAGTAGTTATGTTTAACAAAGCCACTCTCCGCCCAACAATAAAAAATGGAAGAAGACCACAAGAAACCTTAGGCTATGCCAACAAATAATGCCCCAAACATAGCACTCCTCAAAGCAAGTTGTCCACGTGTCACACTAGGGTTTTTCCAATTTGCTCTCCAAGCTAGGTGTCAACATGTCAAGTGCAACTTCTCTAAGATGGTGTGCCATCAAATCAATGACTCCTGAACTAAAGAATTCCTCAAACCACCTTGTAAGGTAGTTACAAGCACCAAACCTCCAAGTGCCTAATGCCCTCCTCCAAAGTGGTTTCTCCACATGTGACAAGTGCCCATACTCCTCAACAAGTGTGCCCTTGTAGAAGATGCCATATATTCCTCATGTGCCAATTACCACATCAAGAAGGGCATCTCCCTAGCATGATCATAAGGAAAGCATACACCCAATCTAAGCTCTCCAAGTGAAAATAAAAAATAAACAAATGGGCTATGAGACCACAATCCATTCACATCCTATGAAGTACTCCTCCTCTCTAGGTGAAAACACTTATGGAGCTACCAAAATCTAACAATGCTAACCCTATCTGACATTTAGCTGGACACATGCTGAGCAGTGATTGTGTGAGCACCAATCAGATTATGTTATAGGTATTCCCTCAAGACCTTGGTATCATTTTCCTATCTAATATCTTGAGTGTCTATTGAAACTCCTAGCAAAGGTTTTGAATGCTATTTTTTTTTCCTTCTATTTTTTGTTTTGGGCAATATGGTTCAGAAATACAAAATATTAGGCAACTTGATCTATTCTAATGTAAGCATCCGTAATATCCATTCTTCTACTTCCTACATTACAAGGACTTGAAATGATTTTATAATTTATTATATTGAACCAAACATGTACAACCAGAACTGAACAAATTGCACTCCCATTCCCATGAACGACCACTATGAAATCATGAATCTTTTTAACATGCTTCCGAAGAGGATAGAAGTTATTCCTCTTGTTGGGATTAGGAGTTGGAGCAAGAGAAATAGATTGGTTTGCAGCCATTGTTCCTGCAAAAGAAAATAAAAAACAAATCGTCAATGAGTAATATAGATAATGGAAGTATAAACCCTAAGAAAACACTTAAATAACTACCAAGAAAGCTTACTGCTCACCTAAACACAGAGGAAGTGGTTGCTGAAGCTTCCCAAAACACCACAAAACAAACTTGTAGCTAGAATCGTCCTTGCTCAAGCTATCCAAAAGACTGAAAATTTGCTTGCTGCAATTGCACTTGCTCAAATTGTATGAGGAAAAAATGTGGGGAAATCCTTTTTCTAATCTTTTTAATGTGCTGAGAGGCATCTAAAAGTGTCATTAAGGCTTAATTAAACTCAAATCAGGGTTAGAGTCTCATTGGTGGGTCCTTGCCATCAAACCAAATGAAAAATTGCCAATTCAATATGGAAATGCATTGTGGGCCATGGCATGGCCTTGAAACACCAGTTGGTTGTAAAAAATGCGTTTTAGGCCACATCACATGTGTTTCGAAGTTGTACCACATGCATTTCAGTACATGGTATTGTTTGCAGTTAAACCAAATAAAAAATTGCCCAATTCAATTTGGACATGCATTGAACAGACCATGGCATTGTTAAATTTTCAGAATTTACTTCAATCTGATCTAGGATCTTGACTGAGAGAACAACATGTACAGCATATCTACAGCATATCAATCATGGAGACAATAATGCAAGCACACAAGAGACACAAAGATTTACTTGGGGAAAACCATAAAGGTGAAAAACCCCAATAACTTCCTCAGAGATAGATAGAGCAATGATACAACCAACCAAGAGAGATAGCCATAACCTAGCAGCAGATCCTCCTCCTCCATAAGTGCGCCACTCCTCCTTGAGTGCATGTGTGAGAAGTGAGTGGGTAAATAGAGTGCCTCCCGCACTCTATTTATACTTGACTTGACTTGCCTTTTTACCTAACTCATGTAGGCTCGAACTTAACCACATAACATAATGCTGAGTGGGCCGACCCCCAATAGGGTCGTCTAATAACCCTTTGACCCACATGACTTATACACGGCCGACCCCAAATAAGGTGGTCTAATAACCCATCAAGTATAAGTTACGACACTTACAATATAAATGACGACACTTCCTTATAGAGGAATAATACCATCTCTATAGGAATACAATATACATATATGTGTGAAATACATTCCGAATTTACATATACATCAACACTCCCTCTTAACTAGGAAGGTATTTCTCAGCACAATTCTTCTAGCACAAGTCATCTTCTCTGGATCATCATCACTGGATAATCGTCATCGAGTCATCATCATCGTCACTGCTGCTGCTATCTCAATCAATCTTTGAATCTACTCGTCATAGGAAGTTCTACAGAGCCAGTCCTTTTTCATACTGGATGTAGGCCCACCACCTGCAGGTCTTCATCATCACTGGCCATACTGTGGAATCCTCAGGACTTATTACGTGCGTCACAAAACCTGGCTGCCGCATCCCAGGCTATTACGAGCACACAGCTCTACCTGTAGGATCTCCCAGGAGCACATTACATGTGACCCATCACAAAACCTCGCTGAAGCATCCCAGGCTGTTACGAGCACGCGGCTCTACCTGTCGGATCTCCCAGGAGCACATTACATGTGATCTCACCACAAAACCTAGCTGAAGCATCTGAGGCCTTTTTCATCCAGTCCAGATCTCCCAGGAGCAAATTACATGTGGTCATGGCAAAACCTGGCTGAAGCATCTGAGGCCTTTTTCATCCTGTCCAGATCTCCCAGGAGCAAATTACATGCCATAGGACAAAACCTCGCAAGAGCATCTGCTAGATATCCCAGGGCACCGAATTACATTCCATAGGAAAAACCTCGAAAGACTATCTGCAGATCTCCTAGGGCACAAATTACATGTCCTCCCAAGCAAAACCTCGCAAGAGCATTTGCCAGATGTCCCAGGGCACTGAATTACATGCCATAGGCAAAACCTCGAAAGACCATCTGCAAATCTCCCAGGGCACAAATTACATGCTTACCTGCACAACCTGATCCACGGCCACAAAGTATCATCTGATACTCATCAAACATCATCCTGATGTACACATGATCATCCTGATCATCATCACTGCAACATCCTGCTGCATGTCATCTGGAGAAGCTCGTCATCCACGATCATCCAATGCATCCATCTGATGCACACCAAGTATCCATCTGATACATACATAGATACATGATCCACACAATGTATCCATCAACATACATGATCTACCTGATCATACAAAGATACATGATCCACACAATGTATCCATCAACATACATGATCTACCTGATCATACAAAGATACATGATCCACATAATGTATCCATCAACATACATGATCTACCTGATCATACAAAGATACATGATCCACACAATGTATCCATCAACATCCAACATGATGCATACATACATAAATGATCCAACTGATCATATCCAGCATCCAACATGATGCATATACAAAATACATACACATGATCCAACTGATCATATCCAAGCAGAAACCAGAACATCATCCTGATGCTCATCATCTAGCGCTTACATCCACAGCCATGTGAAGGATCCCCCTTCCAACATGCTTGGAATGGCTTCAACAAATGTGTCCATCACTTCTTCCTCGAAGTATCCTCGATCTGAAGCACGCCAAGCCTCTCTCTGAAGTACTTGAACTTCACCCTGGCTTGTGGCTTCGTCAGCACATCTGCAATTTGCTCGTCCGTCGCAACATACAGGAGCTTCACAGCTCCTCTCTGTACCATATCCCTGATATAGTGATATTTGATCTCTATGTGTTTCGACCTGTCATGAAACACTGGGTTCTCAGACAGCTTCACACAACTCTGGTTATCACAGAAGATACCAGTAGCCTCCAACGGGAGATCAAATAACTCATACAGTAGCTTCCGTAGCCATACTGCCTCACAACTAGCTGAATAGGCTACAACATACTTAGCCTCAGCTGTACTCAGTGCTACGCAGGACTGCTTCCTGCTAAACCAAGAGATCACACCTGATCCCATACTGAAGTAGCACCCAGATGTGCTCTTCCTATCTGCAGCACTGCCAGCCCAATCTGAATCAACATAACCCTGTAGGTTAAACTTTTGATTCGCCTCATACTTGAGCCCATAATCCACTGTACCCTTCAGGTACCTCAGAACATGCTTTACAGCAACCAGGTGAACACTCCTCGGATTCGTCAGGAACTGGCTCAATGTGTTCACAGCAAAGCAAATATCCGGTCTCGTGTTCGTCAGGTACATCAAGGACCCAATCATCTGACGATACATAGAGACATCAACCAGCTCAGATGAAGCATTACCAAGAAGCTTCAGATTCGATGCCATAGGTGTGGCTATGGCCTTGCAATCCATCATCCCGAACCTCTTCAGGATCTCTACTGCAGACTTCCCTTGTCCAAGGAAGATTCCATCTGCACTCTGCCACACCTCCACGCCAAAAACAAATAGTGCATCATCCCCAAGTTCTTCATCTCGAACTCGGTAGAAAGCTTCCACTGCGTGTCGGCAATCAATCTATCTTCACCTGTAACAAATAGGTTATCCGCATACAAAAGTAGTATCACTGGATTGCCTTCCTCAACCAGTAAAGGTTGGAATTCGCTTTACTCTTGGTAAAGCCCAAACTGGATAGAAAGCTGTCTATCCTACCATACCAAGTTCTGCACACATATATGACTACACCATGCTGTCTTGAAATCCATCTGGTGCATCTTCTATTTCATCACTTTTATATTTCTTAATGCTGCCATCTGCAACATGCTTGATCTGATAGTTCCTTTTTGGAAGTCATAACAAACTTCCCTTCACGTCTTGGGACTACATCCCAAACATCATTCTTCATGATCGACGAATCATGGCATTCCATTTCTTCATCCCAGATCCTGGGAACTTCAATATCTTCAATAGATATCTTTGTTGCTGGAACAAATGCTGTAGTCCTTTTGTAGGTGGAGATATACGGTCTTTCCTACAAAACAGGTTAAATTGCATGATTAGAAACATCTCATAATTTTCAGAACAAATTCTTACACATAAAGAAATATGTCATACAGTCATGCAATTATCTTAGCCAATGCTTCAATACAACATTTATCCATATCCTGTAACTTTCTAGATGCCTTCCAATCTCTACCAGAACACTGTTAAGAGTGTGCACAACTACCAACATGTCAGCAAAGAGGTTTCATTCTAGATAAGTAGCAATGGAATGTTGTACAGTGCCATAGGCCACTTACCCATGCATATTAGTAGTATACGGTTCATCAATGCAACTATTCTAATATGTGCAATACATATCCTAAGTCTAGGAACATGAGCATATACATCATTGAACAATTTTACTTAAAGAAACACATATGCAAGAAATGATAATTAAAATACTTATCTTTGTTTGTTCATTGGGTGGACTCCCTCTGAGTCTTTGCTTTCTTGCAGGAGCTGCTGGAGTCCTAATTTGAAGTAGCTTATTCTACATCTTTCTGTTGTGGAATGTAGAAAGATGGTCAACTCCCTCTGAATATCTGCATCCTTGCAGCAACTACTGAAGTGTGCTCCTTTGCTTTCTTGCATTAACAACTGGAGTGTACTCCTTTGCTTTCTTGCAGGAGCAACTGGAGTGTGCTCCTTTGCTTTCTTGCAGGAGCAACTGGAGTGTGCTCCCTCTTGATCTTTGCTTCCTGAATTACCTGTTCTTGAACTCATATTCATCCTTGGTCCCTATGCATGCTTATTAGTATCATGATTGTGTTATCCTTGTGATCTCATATAAAATCATACATTCATTAGTATACTATTAAAACACAATAATCTCGAGCATGTATAGTCATGATCATTTCAAACAGAAATAATAAGCATTAGCATTCAAGGTTTATGTGGGATTCTTATGGTTAGTCAAATCATAAGAAACATAACATGTCTAAACCTGTAATTACTCAAACCTATGACTCTTTAGTTGAATCATCAATCAAGAGATATAATATGCATAAAAAAAACTGTGATTATTCAAACCTATACCTTCATGATTCTTCTGGTTAGTCATATCATCAATTATGGTAAGAAACATAATATGCATACAATCATGATTATTCAAACCTATGACTTCATGAATAATCATTATCAACAACAGTATAAGATCCTGACACAAGGTAGGATTCTATCTTGATATAGGAAAAACATACCTAGATTAGCATGTTAGCTATTTATGTCTAACATACTCACATGATGTCTTCTTGTTCTTCTTCAATGACTTGTGCTAGAACCTGTATATCTCATAGGTTAACTATTACAAAACCAAGTTATACATACCTCGTAAATGGATCTTCTATGAGATCCATGACAATGGATGAATCTTTTTCCTCATGTTATCATGATCATATGTTCTTGGACCAGAACATGATTTGTCTTTCTTGGTGTACCTTTCATGTTAGTAGACAACATAAACCTCATACAACACCATAATGCATTAGTAAAATCATAAGTGTCAACACCCTAACCAATGAATATCTTCTATCATGCATTCATAATTTTGTTAAGGTGATACGACAAATCTAAAATCAAAATTGTACTAACCGTAATAAGCATGAAGACAAACATACCATAAACTTAATCATGGACAAATATCGAAACATAACTCAATGAGTCATACCTGTCGAGATCGCTTGTAATATTCTTATGTAAGGCCTTAGCCTCATCTCGCTCTGAAACAGGAGCTTCTTCACTCATGCAGATGATCAATCCATCTTCTTCTAGGATTAACCCAATCCACTTGATTTGCAAGAACTGGACCTGGAGCTGGATATGGGTTTGTCAGAGAAACCCCAAAAATTCAAACTTTGAATTTCAAACTTCCTAAAGGATAGAAATATGCGCCTTGATGAGCTGATCAAACTGGTATATTCAGAATTTGAAAACTGCAAAGTTTCACTCCTCAATTTTTCCTTTGAAACTCCCGGATTCACTGGACGTGACCCTGAACTGGGGTTTGATGAAGCCCACTCTTCTGCCCAATCAAAATGTTTGATTCAAAGCTCTAAGCTTCTATTTTTCTGAGGAGCTTCCAGCCGTGGTCACAGATTTCAAAAATTCCCATTTTTACAGAAGCCCTAATTTTCCACTTTTCTGATCAAAGTCCCGAACTAGGGTCTAATCAAGCCCGGCCTTCTGCCCAACCAAAAAAAAATCTGATTTTGGTCTCTAAATTTTTATTTTGATGAGTAGCATCCATCCGTGGTCTCGGATTACAAAAATTCCAACTTTCTTCAAAGCCCTAAATTCCGGAAGCCATGAATGAAGGTACTCAAAAATAATTTTGTTTTGACAGAAATATGTACCTGATTGTTTCTGGTGTAACTCAGAAATTTTTAATCCACAGGGTCTGAAAAAAGTTTCCTGAGATATCCTGACCTGTTAACTTTCCATCCTGACAGGTCTGACCTCAATTGGATTCTCTGAGAGAGAGTTATGCCAAATGTCGCAACGTGACCTGTTTTGGGATAAAACAGGAGAGCGAACTTGTACGGAGTGCCACGTGTCACTATTTTAACTTCAGCCTATGAAACAGTTTTCTGAGATATCTAGACCTGTTACCTTTCCATCCTGACAGGTCTGACCTCAATTGGACTCTCTGAGAGAGAGTTATGCCAAATGTCGCAACGTGACCTGTTTATGGGATAATACAGGAAAGCAAACTTGTACGGCGTGCCACATGTCACTGGTTCAACTTCGGCCTCTGAAAACGTTTTCTGAGATAGTACAGACTGTGTACTACCTCTCACTTTTTACGAAATTTCATTTGGAGCTTCCTAGCCCAAGATATGACCTTTTTCCCAAGGTCACCTGATTTTGACTCAGATCTGGAAGAGGCAGAAACCCTATATTGTACAGATCATAAATCACAAAGTACTATGAATTAGAGGTTTTCCTTTGGACACAAGGTACCTGGAGATCTTAGCTTCGTCCTGTAACAATTTCAGATCCGAAAACTTCGCCAAAATGGATTTATAGTGAAAGTGCTACGATGACTGGTTTTTGCTATATCAAGCCCTAGCATCGTAAGTGCAACAAGTGTCATACATGCCATATCATGCCTTCTTTCAGGCTAGCTCTGATACCATGTTAAATTTTCAGAATTTACTTCAATATGATCTAGGATCTTAACTGAGAGAACAACATGTACATCATATCAATCATGGAGACAATAATGCAAGCACACAAGAGACACAATATTTACTTGGGGAAAACCATAAAGGTGAAAAACCCCAATAACTTCCTCAGAGATAGATAGAGCAATGATACAAACAACCAAGAGAGATAGCCATAACCTAGCATCATATCCTCCTCCTCCATAAGTGCGCCACTCCTCCTTGAGTTCATGTGTGAGAAGTGAGTGGGTAAATAGAGTGCCTCCCGCACTCTATTTATACTTGACTTGACTTGCCTTTTTACCTAACTCATGTAGGCTCGAACTTAACCACATAACATAATGCTGAGTGGGCCGACCCGCAATAGGGTGGTCTAATAACCCTTTGACCCACATGACTTATACAGGGCCGACCCCAAATAAGGTGGTCTAAGAACCCATCAAGTATAAGTTACGACACTTACAATATAAATGACGACACTTCCTTATAGAGGAATAATACCATCTCTATAGGAATACAATATACATATATGTGTGAAATACATTCCGAAGTTACATATACATCAACAGGCATGGCCTTGAAACACCAGCTGGTTGTACAAAATGTGTTTTAGGCCACATCAGATGTGTTTCAAGGTTGTACCACATGCATTTCAATACATGGTATTGTCCCCCAGGAGCATTTCCTGCAACTTATCTCAGCAACTACCAATCTTTAAGGTGCAAAGTAATTCTATTTAACAAAGACACTCTCCGCCCAACAATAAAAAATGGAAGAAGACCACAAGCAACCTTAGGCTATGCCACCAAATAATGCCCCAAACAGAGCACTCCTCAAAGCAAGTTGTCCATGTGTAACACTAGGGTTTCTACAATTTGTTCTCCAAGCTAGGTGTCGACATGTCAAGCGCAACTTCTCAAAGATGGTGTGCCATCCAATCAATGAATCCTGAACTCAAGCATTTCTCAAACCATGTAAGGTGGTTACAAGCACCCAACCTCCAAGTGCCTAATGCCCTCCTCCAAAATGGTTTTTCCACATGTCACGAGTTCCCATACTCCTCAACAAGTGTGCCCTTGTAGATGATACCATATATTCCTCATGTGCCAATTACCACATAAGGAAGTGCACCTCCCTAGCATGATCCCAAGGAAAGCACACACCCAATCCAAGCTCAACAAATGCAAATAGAAAATAAACAAATGGCCTATGAGACCACAAGCCGTTCACATCCTATGAAGTACTCTTCCTATCTAGGTGAAGACACTTCTGGAGCTACCAAAAGCCAACAATACTAACCCCTATCTGACGTTTAGTTGGACACATGTTGAGCGGTGATTATGTGAGCACCAGTCAATTTATGTTACAGGTCTTCCCTCAATACCTTGGTATCATTTTCCTAGCTAATATCTTGAGTGTCTATTGAAACTCCTAGCAAATTTTTTGTACGCTAATTTTTTAGCCATGAAGTTGATTGAGAGATGAAAACCATGGCTAATATGCTCTAAAAGATATAGATTGAATAACATGTTATATATAGAGATTTAATGATATAACAACTTTAGGAAAAAAAATGGTCAAAGCGAATAGTATATGTGATATCATATTTTTCTTCACTATATATATAATCACTGGGATGTCTATTTTTCCTTGCCTCTATGTCTTATTCTGTTGCGATATGGAAATTTATGTTGTACATGTGTGTGAGAGTATGCACAATTGTGGATAAACTTTATATATGTGGTTACTATCTGTTGATGATGTGATGTTTATATTCATGGTTGGAAAACTCATGGGAATGCATAAATTATCACACTAATATTTGCAATATAACACAAAATATGCATATTATGTAATGAAATTAATACTACTGTTTTAAATTGATTATTTCTTTTTGTTTGCAGAAAAATGGTGAAGATGACTCCTTAGATGATCTAGATTATGTTGTCACCAACATACTAGAGAAAGATATTGCTGATAATGATGCAAATGGATAAGATGAAAATGATGATGAATATGATGTTGGGATAGATGAGGAAGAGGATGATGATGATAATGGTGGTGGTGATGATGATGATGATGGTATCCATTGATGCTACTATTGAGATTGTGCATGTTTATTGCTTTCTCCATGCTACTAGACACATATTCTTATTTTTGTGAAGATGCAAATTCTTATTAAATTCTTGGTCATTTTGATTTGTATGGTGGATTTATGTTGACATATAAACTTTGATTATCCTTGATCATTTTGACATTTCTAGATATGGATATTAAAAAGATATTTCTTGTGATATTGGTATTTTCACTATATATATATCGTTCATTTGTTTTTTTAACCTTGATATGATGATATATATGATAGGTTATTGATGTGATTATTTTTTATAGTTTCATTTCTTTTGATGAAAGATAATGGTGATGTTATCGTTATTATATTGTAAATTTATCTATATTGGAAATTGTTGATGATCTTTTCATGGAAAATTAATATATATGATGATGTTACTACTTTGGATAAATGTTGTATGTTTGTGTTACATTTTCTTCACAAATGCTATGTAATTAATTTAAATAATGGTATCTACAATTAATTTGAATGTTTCAATATGTTATTTCAGAACTATGAAGTAAATGATATATGAGAAGTATTGAAATTAATGAAATAATTATAATAATTTGATATAATAAATTTATTAGCACACAATTGGATATAATTGTAGGTGTTAAATAACAAGTCTAATGTGGTGTTAGTAAGGAAGCGAAATAGGAAGCAAAACTAGGAGCTAAAATGGAAGCCCACTATGTCATAGATCTAGAAGCAACAATGGATGCAATACCTAGCGCTAAGTTCGAAGTCAATTCTGACACTATTTTGGATGCTAAAGTAGAAGCCAAACCAGAAGCTCAACTAATGGCCAACAAAGAAGAAAAATTAGATGCTTAATGGGAAGTTAAATCCAGTGTTCATGAGGAAGCAAAACAAGAAGAAATTCAAGGAGCTAAATGGGAAGCAAAATGTGGCGCTAGTGTGGGAGTAAAAATGGACGCTAAATTGGTAACAAAACATGGTGCTAATGTTGACATAAATAGAGATGCAAAACTAGGCGTTAGAAACGATGCAACAGTTCATGCTAATGAGGAATCCAAACATGGCATTGATATGGTAGAAAAATAAGATGTTACTTTGGATGCAAAACATGGCACTACATAGGAAGCAAAATATGGTGCAAAAATAGAAGAAAAAATTGGCACCATTTTGGTAGCAAAAGACGATGCAAAAAAGGAAGCAAAAATTGGTGCAAAATTAGAAGCGAAAATTGGTGCATATTGGAAGTAAAATGTGGTGCAAAATGGGATGCTAAAGTGGTAGCACATATGGATGCAATATTGGATGCAAATATGGTGCGAATGTAGATGCAAACATAAATGTTAACATGGTGCTTTTGAGGATGCAAATAATGCGCTAATGGGGATGTCATTTAGGAAGTAAAATAGGATGATATCTAGGAAGCAAAATAAGGTGTTATTTAGAAAGCAAACCTCAACATTATTTAGGAAGCAAAATTGGATGCTATTCTGGAAGCTAAAAAATGGGTGCTGTTTTAGACAGCAGAAAGGATGCTATTTAGGAAGCAAAAAAGGACTCTATTTTAGACTCTTTAAGTTTTGTCCATGACGCGTCCCATTTAGCATCTACTTCAACCACTCAATGATAAAAAAAATTACACTAAAAAGGGACACTAGTTCGAGGATTTGTTGTAGTGTTTGATACATGTCGATGCCAATTACAGGGATCAATGGAATTCGTTTGAAATGTTGCCCATTTTTTGGTTGATTGGAGCCGAGTACATTTGAAATCAAGACCTCAAAAATCGAAGTAAAGAATCTTTAGAAATTGTGAGTGTGAACAGATTTTTTTTGTAAATTACCCATTTCTAGGTCTCAACTCAAGTTTTTCCTTTGTACAAACTAGCAGATTTAACATGTAGACCTACAGATACTAAAAGAGTTCTATATTTGACATAAGCACTAGATCTAAAGTTACATCCATATATTTTAACAGTTTGAGCCACTATAACATTTCACCTTATTCATTAAGATTAACCGGGAAAATCCCATAGGTCTTGAGTGTTTGTACCCTGCTTTGATACCAAATGTAATGACCTCAAATTGATAAAAGTCGGTAAGCAACAAATAACCAACATGCAAAGGAGATATGAATAAAAATAGTGGATCCATCATTAGTTAAAAATAAAACATTCTATGAAAATTTAAAGAGCCTTACTTGATTATATGACCTGGTAGTTACCTTGACAACTCCTATGCCTGCAACTGAAGGTGGAGGGATGAATCTCCACCCAACCAATACCAGCCAATGGATAAGGCCTATGAGCCCCCAACAATCAACCCTATGCCAGAGCTTGCTTGACATGCTGTTATTGTCAGCTTCTTTCTTCTTCCTCGGTTTCCCCATAGATTTCCTTCCAAAATTCCAAAAAGACCAAAAAGATCTTCCTCTCTTCTCCTCCTCTTTTTATCTCCCCTTTCTCCCCTTTTTCTTAATTTATTTTAATGCAATTTATTTTCCTTCATTTTTCTTTCATATTCCTTTTTATTATTTACCCTTTTTTATTTAGTTTTTATTATTTTTCATTTCATTATAATTATTCCACAAATATGCATACATGAGGGTTGTTACATAGAATCCCTATTTTCATAGGTAATTACTCCAAATAGTGAATGCAACCTCCATAGTACAACACCACTGAACACTCACCATGGAAGAGGTAGAAGCACGCAGGAATGGTGATAGGGAATTGTTATGAAAAACCCTACCACACCACAATAGAGATTCTACACGATAGATGCAATGCTAGGTAGATTCCTTCCCTCCTCTTTTTAGTTATCTGCCAATTGTCATTTTTTCTTATATATTATCTCTCTTAATAATAGTTCCAACAATTTGAATCTATTATGCATGCATGTAACAATGATTCTGAAGTACCAACATGACTTTAAGGAGAAGTCATAAAGCATGATCACAATGCACTAAAATGTTAACGGAAGAAATGACCTGGTAGCAATCCAAAGAGTGGATTCTAATCATATTCCATTTCCATGAATATGGTTAGGACAGTTACATAATTGACATTAGTTCTCGATCCAATTGTCATTCACCTATTGATCACCTATTCACAAAGTTACAATTCTATTGTGTGGTTTCCATTACATTGTTTAATCCATGCAGGAGATCTTTAGGAACAAAATGATGACATTGAGAACTGGTCAAAAACTTTATGTCGTAAATGTTTCTTAAAGAATTGAATAGGATTGAGAAAAGCATGATCAACAATATATAAAAAAAAACGTTTTGCATTTGTTGAGCAAGAGTTTTTTTTCCCTTCATTGGTAAGCGTTTTCTGTATATTTACAACAAGAGTTACAGTTATTGCATCACAGATACCATTGGGTCCTTTAGTCTTATTCTAGTGTCCTAGATGGCTAGGAAAATATATAAACAGATCAGCTAACCAGGCCATACACAAAAGTCTAAATGAGGGTTTCCCGTGGTAGGAGCTACCACATGAATCTGCTTGAAAGCCATTAGAGGTTTCCCATCCTGATAACAAAAATTCCATAACTAACTTTACAGAGAAAGAAAGTATCAACTTGTGCTATAGACTATCCTCCTGTTGTAATCACTATCTCTAACCATATATACATGCTCAGGCTGGTTAACATTATCATTGTTCAAAGTGCTGGTAAAAAATGTTAGAAAAGATGAACCAGACTAGTTCTCCATCCAATTGTTACATTTTTTAGTACTTAGTCCACATCGACCAAGATTAGGGATTAAATATTTCATCTCTCTCGAAAATTACCTAGGTAACCAACCTTGAGGCTTTCAATAGGCCTCATTGTTGTCACTAGTATTCAAAGCCATTCTTGTTTATGCTCAATTGACATATTATTAGGATTAAAGCTAGTGTAGAGACCAATTTTTACACACAAGTAAGGACGTAAAGACTCTTTTCTCCCTAAGTATGCTCTTCACCTCGCACTTCTTGCGATATTGGTGAATCAAAAAAGGGTGAGAAGTGTGAAATACCTCCATTGCACACATTTTAATTAGTTAGAGCTTTGATTTGCAAAGCACCTTGAGAATCTTTTAGAGTTAAACGTACATCCACTTTTCCATTTAATTTATACTATTCTAGTTAATTTGCTGACAATCGATATGCTTTCATCACATGTGTTTGCACCACTAGCACACACTGAGGCCTAAAGATCTTCCAATCCAAGCTTGCTCTTCTCCTTGCAATTCTTGTGAGCTTAGTGAAATAGAAAGGTAGGATTTGTGAAATACCTCTCTTACACTTCCTAAGTAAAATTAAAACCCCTTAAAATCAACTTTGTAATTATCCAGCCAACTAATATCCTCCATAGGAGGCCACAAAATAACATTTTAGTTAGGTAGGATTGATTGGGCTAGGTATCCATTAATGCCCACCAATCTAGTTTCATTAGCGATATTTTGAAACATAATATTGTTGACTTAGGGTACTTTCAAAATACTTCTATAAGTGAGTGTTCAAAGAAAACCCGGATCAAAAGTGCACCGTGACCAAGAAGGTGAAAGCTGAGATATAAATTCCCTTCTCTCCCCTACAAGTCACTCGGCTCGTTGTACGGAGAAAACACTATATCGTGCAGGTCGATCCATTGATCCGCACTTGACGCAAGGTATCTTAGTGACCAAACTTAGGACATCACCAAGGAGTAATTGTGTGTGCAGTTGGCTCCTAAAGTTAGCTATTTCCATCAAGAGGTGTTTCTAAGTCTTCTTGATTGTAACATTGGACCCATTGTTGGTACCACTACCTCTTTGTTACCTCCACTAGTCAATTGGTGTGTAGACCCCATTGTGACCACCAGTTGTACTTTTGGGAGGCCCAATTAAATTTGAGAGGAAGCATATTAGGTATTTTAAGGAATTTACACTTATTTTTTAAAAAAAATACAAGTTCACTATGTCGTAATTAAAAAGAAACTACATGTGGGAACTCTTGCTCTAAAACCAACTTTTGCACATGTCACTTACTTATTGCACCATATTGCATATGTTATGGTTGGCATATTTTTGCATTTGTTAAATTGTGTTTAAATTCCACCATCACTCTCATTTAACACAAAGCCTTCACCATTGAGGAATAAAACAACCCCCTGATGCAATCCCAAATATTGCAAGGCATCTCCCCTTTCTTGAGGGGTGTTTTTACACCATCTCCCCATGGTTCATGTGGAAGATACCCTAGCTGGGTTCACATCCAAGACACATTTATAGGATCATTTGGGAGAGGACAAGCTTTTCTAGGTGCATTTTCGCCTCTTAGAGAAAGTGTTAATATTCCCACCTCGTCCATCACAAGAAGAAGATCACCCTGATTTTCTCCCATAGGAGAGAATATAGATAGATTTACGCCTCCCACCCCTTTGGAAGTGGCACCCCTCTAGATTCTCCTCTTAGAAATCCTTTGGAACTCTTTTATCCCTCCTCTCTCATCGGAGGTCACTTGTTGTTTTCAACACCACTCGGGTCTCCCCTTAGCGGAAAGTAAACTCAGCATATAATGGGAGGACCAATACCTCCTACCCTACCATTCAAGGCTAGTCTAAATTTCCTTGATTGGACCAAACTAATCAATGAACTCATTGCACATGATGTAACATGGTCGACCATGCCATATAAACTTCCCTTTGAAGGAAGGTAAGGGGATGATCTTTCCAACCATGTAATGTCTTTCCACTTATGTTGTTCTTCTAATAGCATAGTGGACGATCCCACGAGGCTTCACCTCTTTCAGTGTACCCTCACTAGAATGACAATCAAATGGTATGTAAATCTACCGCGAGTGACCCAACTACCTTTGTGACATTGGCCATCGCATTTCTCACTTACTTCCAACTTTCGATTTACCATGATCTTGGGATTGAAATTCTCATAGGGTTTCAACAAAATATATCCACCAACATCGCCAACCACATCCATGAGTTGCGTAGACGCCACACATTGTTCAAAATAAAAATACATCCACTCTTTTTGCTAGATTGGTTTATCAAAACACTCAAACCCGCCAATATGTCACCATCTACATGCTGCAAAGCAAGGGAGAGGCTATTCTGAAATCCCAACATTTTGATATGATATATGCACAATCTAGCTACCTTTACGCTATCCTCCCTGATGCCTCTCGACATCAGTTGTTGAATCCTACACTTGTGGGATCATCACATTCAGCAGATGGGATTATTAGGTCCATTTCCCACTTAATAAAGGTTCCTCCTACCACTTGAGTGGCATTTAACATTGTTCCATAATACCCATCCTGTCCACCTACGTCAATACCCCCTACAGCGGTACCAACCCCACCAGTTGTTCAATTATAGTATGGACACTATAGTCCTAATTATCCAAACGTTATCCAAATTACAACAGTCCCTACACCACAAATGGAACAATTCATCCCTACGCCCACATCATATGGAGTGTAAACCACATTTATCCCACCCGTTGAATTCAACTTTTATTACCCATTCCCATGCTCGACAGGTCAACAACCCACACCTCACATGGGGGTGAACCTAGTCCAACCTTCTTATGCTCAACAAGATCAATATTTTGAGCAATGAACACTACAAAACCCCAGAATCCTTAGACTCAGGTGAATAATAAAGGGAGGAACAACCAAAACCAGTAACTGGGGAAAGGGGGAATGTTAAATTTTCAGAATTTACTTCAATCTGATCTAGGATCTTAACTGAGAGAACAACATGTACATAAAATCTATAGCATATCAATCATGGACACAATAATGAAAGCACACAAGAGACACAGAGTTTACTTGGGAAAAACCATAAAGGTGAAAAACCCCAACAACTTCCTCAGAGATAGATAAAGCAATGCTACAACTAGAATACAAGAGATAGTCTTCTCCTAGCAGCAGAGCCTCCTCCTCCACAAGTGCGCCACTCTCCCAAGTGTGAGTGAGATAATAGAATGTGTAAATTGAGAGAGACACACTCTCTATTTATACACTAACTTGACTTGACCTTTACTCAACTAGGTCGACCTTAACTTAACCACTTAACATAATGCTGACTGGGCCAACCCCCACTAGGGTGGTCTAATAACCCTTTGACCCACATGATGTATACAGGGCCGACCCCAATAAGGTGGTCTAATAACCCATCAAGTATAAGTTACGACACTTATAATATAAATGACGACACTTCCGTATAGAGGAATAATAACATCTCTATAGGAATATAACCACTTCCATATAGATGAATAATAACATCTCTATAGGAATACAATAAACATATATGTGAAATACATTCCGAAGTTACATATACATCAACACTCCCTCTTAACTAGGAAGGTATTTCTCGACACAGGTCTTCTTGCACAAGTCTTCTTCTCTGGATCATCGTCACTGGATAATCGTCATCGAGTCATCATCATCGTCACTGCTGCTGCTATCTCAATCAATATCTCAATCTACTCGTCATAGGAAGTTCTACAGAGCCAGTCCTTTTTCATACTAGATGTAGGCCCACCACGTGCAGGTCTTCATCATCACTGGCCATACTGTGGAATCCTCAGGGCTTATTACGTGCATCACAAAACCTGGCGTTAGCATCCCAGGATGTTACGAGCAAAAAAATCTACTTGTCGGATCTCCCAGGAGCACATTACATGTGACCCGTCATAAAACTTGGTTGAAGCATCCCAAGCTGTTACGAGCACACAACTCTACTTGTCGGATCTCCCAGGAGCACATTACATGTGATCTCAACACAAAACCTGGTTGAAGCATCCCAGGCTGTTACAAGCACACAGCTCTACCTGTCGGATCTCCCAGGAGCACATTACATGTGGTCCACCACAAAAACTGGCTGAAGCATCTGAGGCCTTTTTCATCCTATCCAGATCTCCCAGGAGGAAATTACATGTGGTCATGGGAAAACCTGACTGAACCATCTGAGGCCTTTTTCATCCTATCCAGGTCTCCTAGGAGCAAATTACATGCCATAGGACAAAACCTCGCAAGAGCATCTCAGGATGTTACGGGTACACAACTCCGACCTGAATATCTCCCAGGGCACAAATTCATCATCCATGATCCTCTTGATCATCATAGCATCGTCCTCTTCAGATCATCTCATCGTCCACGAAGCAAAGCCCAGATGCACATCATCCAGCACTTACACCACTGACATGGGAGAACACATATACCACCATTCGGGGAAGTCTCCAGCCCTTACTTTTTCACCATGGGAGAACACACCTACCACCATCTGAAAATGGCTTCAAACCTTACATCTACACCATGGGAGAACACATCTACCACCATGTGAGTGTTAGGATATTCCTATACTCCATCCTAGTCCCACCAGTATTTTGATCATTTACATTTTCAGTCAGGCATGCACCTTTTAGGGTTTGCATTCATTCTAGGGTTTGCATGCATTTTGCATGCATCCAAGTCATTAGTCCAACACCTATCCCTCGAATAGCTAGCCCCCAGGAGCTTCTCACTATTCAGTTTTAGCCCTCCAGTTGCTTAATGCGCCCTTCTTCCTTGATTTTAGGGAGCAACTCGCCCTTCTTCACCTACCAGTCCAGTTGTCACTCAGTTACACTCAGTTACAGTCAGTTACACTCAGTTACACTCAGTTACATTGAGTTACACTCAGTTACACCTACGAGAGTTAGTTTGACTGATGGTTGACAGTTACTTGAGCATTGCTGACTCCACTGATGATGATGAAGACTTCCAGTTGCGCTCCGATGATCATGAGGACACCTAGTTGTGCTCCGATGACACTCCAGTGATCCTTTGATCACTCCATGAAGGCTAATTCGAATTTCCACCTTAGGCATTCGAATTCCTCAAGTATTGTATTATTTATATGTCCATTTGTGATTAATAATCTAGTATGACCGAAGTATTATTGCTTCTATCTGAGTTCTACTGTACCATATTATTCTGTTGCTCATTATACTGCATGTATCACTCTTCTTCTATTTTCTTGATTAATAATAATTATTCTCTTGTGAGATACATCATCTCTTAGATCTGCTATGAGGATTTTCACATGGTATCAAAGCATGTTGAGAGAATTGTTTATCTCCATTCTTGAGAGTTTTTTTGCAGGTTATTACCAAAGATTTCGAGTGCAGCAGTTGCAATAGTTTCTGCATTTTTGCAGCAGTAGCAGTTGTAGTTATTCTATTTTGTTTTTGCAGGTCCTCTACAGCTTCAATGTATTCATCAGGAATTACTCCTCTTGATCCACTCAACTATGATGAATGGAAACCAAGAATGATAGCAGAATTGAAGATCCATGATCTTTTTTATTGTTGTTTTGAAAGAGAGTTCGAATCCCCTGAAGAGAAGATTGACTGGTTAAATAAAAGAGACATGCACTTTGTAGCAATAATGTTTTCTTTGTGTGCATACCAGAGATTCCAATTCAAATACCATGATGGTGTTGAAATTCCAAGAGCGTTATGGACTCCAAAAGAGATATGGGCTCACCTGGATGGAAAATTTGGCAGAGAGAATGAAGGACTTGGTCCCAACCCATTCGAAAGAAAACAAAGTGATGCATTCGCTACTCTTGATGGTCTCTCAAATCATGAACTAGTATCATCTCATATTGAAGTTGTTGACAAAGAACTTGCAGATTCTCCGCTCATGCTCAAACTTTCTTCTTTTTCTGTGCCAGCTCACACTCTAGATATTGCAGAAGGTCCTAAATCCTCTCTTGCACCAGAGTCTGTTGGTTTGCATCATGATCACATGATTATTTCAGAGGTCAAATCAGCTAATGGAGGTAATGCATTTGCTCCTCTTCAGCAAACATCTCTTTTATACTACTATATGATCATAAATTCATGCTTTCAGAAGGTCATTGAAGAATATGGCCATTTCCATTCGCTTGGGATAATTTCTCATGCATCTACTGGTTTTGATCTCACCTCTCATGGTTCAAAGGAGATCTCAAGAAGCCATGATTCAAGTCTTGTATCTAATTTGGGTTCTAAGCAATTACTGCTTGGGAAAATTTCTCATGCATATGATAGTTTTGATCTCACCCTTGCTGGTTCAAAGGAGATCTCAAGAAACTGTTTTGAAAGTCTTAAATCTGATTTTGATTTCAAGCAAACATGTAATAGTTCTTTTTGGCATAATCTCACCCATGGTGGTTCGAAGGAGAAGACAAAGGACTATATGCACATTCAAAAATTTGATCCTACCTCAGCTGATTCGAATCACAGGTTCAAGGATCATTCTAATACTGTTGGATTTGTTCTCATCACATTCGATCTGAATAGCAAGTACAAGCACATGCTTTTTGAGCATGATCCACTTCTTCCCAAGAAGAAGATACCTCCAGACATATGACCAAGCATCACACCTGCTTGATTTTGGAGCATTTATTTTTATGTGTGCCTTACAGTCTATTTTTTGAGGAGGGGGTATGTTTCCCATGAAATTTTCCCACTTCCTTGGTTTATTGATTGTTATTATTCATTGTATTGGGTGACCTTTGGTCTTAGTTACCAGGGCCCAGGATGGATTAAGGGGGGGTGTTAGGATATTCCTATACTCCATCCTAGTCCCACCTATATTTTGATCATTTACATTTTCAGCCATGCATGCACCTTTTAGGGTTTGCATGCATTCTAGGGTTTGCATGCATTTTGCATGCATCCAAGTCATCAGTCCAACACCTATCCCTCAGTTAGCTATCCCCCAGGAGCTTCTCACTATTCATTTTTATCCCTCCAGTTGCTTAATGCGCCCTTCTTCCTTGATTTAGGGAGCAACACGCCCTTCTTCATCTACCAGTCCAGTTGTCACTCAGTTACACTTAGTTACAGTCAGTTACACTCAGTTACATTGAGTTACACTCAGTTACACCTACGAGAGTTAGTTTGACTGAACGTTGGCAGTTACTTGAGCATTGATGACTCCATTGATGATGATGAAGACTTCCAGTTGCGCTCCGATGATCATGAGGACACCTAGTTGTGCTCCGATGACACTCCAGTGATCCTTTGATCACTCCATGAAGGCTAATTCGAATTGCCACCTTAGGCATTCGAATTCCTCAAGTATTGTATTATTTATATGTCCATTTGTGATTAATAATCTACTATGACCGAAGTATTATTGCTTCTATCTGAGTTCTACTATACCATATTATTTTGTTGCTCATTATACTACATGTATCACTCTTCTTCTATTTTCTTGCTTAATCATAATTATTCTCTTGTGAGATACATCATCTCTTAGGTCTGCTGTGAGGATTTTCACAGTGAGAATGGCTCAGTAATTACATCATGACCAAGGGAGAACACATCAACCATGTTAGAAAATCTCCTGTGCATTTGCATCTTCAGGACTCATCACTTCCCTTTGGAAGGAACCTCGATCTGAAGTGCACCAAGCCTCTCTCTGAAGTACTCAAATTGCACTCTGGCCAACGGCTTGGTCAATACATCTGCAACCTGCTCATCCGTCACAACATACTTTGCTTCGGCTATACTCAGTGCTACGCAGGACTTCTTCCTGCTAAACCAAGAGATCACACCTAATCCCATACTGAAGCAACACCTAGATGTGCTCTTCCTATCTGCAGCACTGCCTGCCCAATCTGAATCAACATAACCCTGCAGGTTAAACTTTTGATTCGCATCATACTTGAGCCCATAATCAGCCATACCCTTTAGGTACCTCAGAATATGATTTACAGCAACCAGGTGAACATCTCTCGGATCCGTTAGGAACTGGCTCAATGTGTTCACCGCAAAGCAAATATCTGGTCTCATTTTCTTTAGGTACATAGAGGACCCAATCATCTGACGATACATCGTGACATCAACTGAATCAGATGAAGCATCACACAGAAGCTTCAGGTTCGATGCCATAGGTGTGGCCATATCCTTGAAGTCCATCATCCCGAACCTCTTCAGGATTTCTACTGCATACTTCCCTTGTCCAAGGGAGATTCCATCTGCACTCTGTCACACCTCCATGCCAAAAAAAAATAGTGCATCATCCCCAAGTTCTTCATCTCGAACTTGGAAGCAAGTTTTCTCTTAGTATCTTCAATTAATATGTCATCTCCTGTTACAAATAAGTCATCCACATATAGGAGTAGAATCACAGGATTCCCTTCCTCAACCTTGTAGTAAAGGTTGGAATCCGCTTTACGCTTCGTAAATCCCAAACTGGATAGAAAGCTGTCTATCCTACCATGTTCTGCACACATATATGACTACACCATTCAAGAAAGCTGTCTTGAAATCAATCTGGTGTATCTTCTATTTCATCACTTTTATATTTCTCTATGATGCCATCTGCAACATGCTTGATCTGATAATTCCATTTGGAAGTCACAACAGACTTCCCTTCAGCTCTTGGGACCGCATCCCAAGCATCGTTCTTCCTGATCGATGGATCATGGCATTCTTCCCATATGCTGGGAACTTCAATATCTTCAATAGATAATTTTGTTGCTTGAACAAATGTTGTAGTCCTTCTTTTGTAGGTGAAGGTATACGATCTTTCCTACAAAACAAGTTCAATTGCATGATTAGAAACATCTCATAATTTTCAGACAAATTCTTACACATAAAGAAATATGTCATACAGTCATGCAATTATTTTAGCCAATGCATCAATACAACATTTATCCATGTTCCATAACTTTCTAGATGCCTTCTAGTCTCTACCAAAACATTGTTAAGAGTGTGCACAACTCCCAACATGTCAGCAAAGAGGTTTCATTCTAGATAAGTAGCAATGGAATGTTGTACAGTGCCATAGGCAACTTACCCATCATATGTTAGTAGTGTACTGTTCATCAATGCAACTATTCTAATATGCATAATACACAACCTAATTCTAGGAACATAAGCATATACATCATTGAATAACATTATGTAAGAAATGACAATTCAAATACTTATCTTTGTTTGGTTGATGGGTGGACTCCCTCTGAATCTTTGCAACTCCATTCTGATGTGGATTGTGAGAAGTGGTCAACTCCCTCTGAATATCTGCATCCTTGCAGAAACTACTGAAGTGTGCTCCTTTGCTTTCTTGTAGGAACAACTGGAGTGTCCTCCCTCTTGATCTTTGCTTCCTGGATTACCTATCCTTGAACTTACATCCATCCTTATGCATGCTTATTAGTATCATCATTGTGTTATCCTTAAGGTCTCATACATAATCACAGATTTATTAGTATAATCTTAATACTATCAAAACACAATAATCTTAAGCATGTATAGTCATGATCATTTCAAACTGAAATAATAAGCATTAGTATTCAAGGTTTCAGGGAAGTCTTCTTTTACTTGATCATAGGACTCTTCTGGTTAGTTAAATCATCAATCAAGATAAGAGATATAATATGCATAAAACCCGTGATTACTCAAACCTATGACTTCATGAATAATCATTATCAACAACACAATAGTATAAGATCCTAACACAAGGTAGGATTCCAGCTTGATATAGGAAAAACATACCTGGGTTAGTATTCCAGCTAGTTATGTCTAACATACCCACATAATGTCTTCTGGTTCTCTTCAGTGACTTGTGCTAGTAACCTGCATGTCTCATAAGTTAACCATTGTAGAACCAAGTTATACATACCTCGTAAGTAGATCTTCTATGTGATCCATGACAATGGATCAATCTTTGTCTTCATGTCACCATGATCATATGTTCTTGAAGTAGAACATGATTTGTCTTTCTTGGTGTACCTTTTATGTTAGCGAACAACATAAACCTCATACAACATCAAAATGCATTAGTACAATCATAAGTGTCAAAACCTTAATCAATGAATATCTTCTATTAAGGTAATACGACAAGTCTAGTAATTAATCAAGATTGTACTGTAATGATATGAAGACAAACATATCATAAACTTAACCATGAATAGAATTCGAAATATACCTGTAAGCCATACCTGTCAAGATTGTTTGTAATCTTCTTATGGAAGGCCTTAGCCTCATCTCCCTCTAAAACAGGAACTTATTCACTTATGCAGGTGACCAATCCATCCTCTTCTAGGATTAACCCAATCCACTTGATTTGCAGGAATTGGATCTCGAGCAGTAATAGGGTTTGTTAGAGAAACCCCAAAATTCAAACTTTGAATTTCAAACTTACAAAAGGATAGAAATATGCACCTTGATGAGCTAATCAAGATGGTATATTCAGAATTTGAAAACTGCAAAGTTTCACTCCTCAATTTTGCCTTTGAAACTTCCGGATTCACTGGACGTGACCTCGAACTGGGGTTTGATGAAGCCCACTCTTCTGCCCAATCAAAAGGTTTGATCCAAAGCTCTAAGATTCTATTTTTATGAGGAGCTTCCAGCCGTGGTCACAGATTTCAAAAATTCCCATTTTTGTAGACGCCCTAATTTTCCACTTTTCTGATCAAAGTCCCGAACTAGGGTCTGATCAAGCCCGGCCTTTTTCCCAACCAAAAATTCTGATCTTGGTCTCTAAATTTTGATTTTGATGAGTAGCATTCAGCCGTGGTCTCCGATTACAAAAATTCCAACTTTATCCGAAACCCTATATTGTACAAATCATAAATCACAAAGTACAATGAATTAGAGGTTGTTTTTTGGACACAAGGTACATGGGGATCTGATCTTCGACCTGTAAAATTTTTAGATATGAAAACGTTTCCCAAATGGATTTATAGTGAAAGTGATACGATGAATGGTTTTTGATATATCAAGCCTTAGCATCGTAAGTGCAACAAGTGTCATACATGCCATATCGTGCCTTCTTTCAGGCTAGCTCTGATACCATGTTAAATTTTCAGAATTTACTTCAATCTGATCTAGGATCTTAACTGAGAGAACAACATGCTCAACAAATCTATAGCATATCAATCATGGACACAATAATGCAAACACACAACAGACACATAGTTTACTTGGGGAAAACCATAAAGGTGAAAAACCCCAATAACTTCCTCAGAGATAGATAGAGCAATGATACAACCAGAATACAAGGGATAGTCTTCTCCTAGTAGCAGAGCCTCCTCCTCCACAAGTGCACCACTCTCCCAAGTGTGAGTGAGAGAATAGAATGTGTAAAATGAGAGAGACACTCTCTATTTATACACTAACTTGACTTGACCTTTACTCAACTAAGTCAGCCTAAACTTAACTACTTAACATAATGCTGACTGGGCCAACCTCCACTAGGGTGGTCTAATAACCCTTTGACCCACACGGTCAACCCCCAATAGGGTGGTCTAATAACCCTTTGACCCACATGACGTATACAGGGCCGATCCCAACAAGGTGGTCTAATAACCCATCAAGTATAAGTTACGACACTTACAATATAAATGACGACACTTCTGTATAGAGGAATAATAACATCTCTATAGGAATACAACCACTTTCGTATAGAGGAATAATAAAATCTCTATAGGAATACAATATAAATATATGTGAAATACATTCCGAAGTTACATATACATCAACAGGGAAACCCCCCTCCCCAACAAAACTAGAATACGGGTAATCAAAACAAAGGGAATAATAATCCCCCCTAGATAAGGGAATAAATACAACCCGAGGAACAATTATTTCTACTCCATTTGCGGTGAATATGGTCATTACACCCATAATTTCCCTCTTATCCCCGATTGTCAATAGTTAGTGGAATCCAAAAAGAAGATGGTGACAAATCCCCCTTAGGATGAAAACACTCCCCAACCCCAAACCATTGTATTATAGCAACCCTTTGTGAACCAAGGGGACATTACATAACAAGAAGATCCTTGCCCCTCTAAATATGGCTCTTTTCAAAATATCTACACATTGGATGTTAATCTTTAGACTCGAGCCAAAGGTTATGATAGGCCCAAATCTCCCCAAGAAGAAGACATCCCTATCCTCTTGGGGGGGCCTCTACAAATACCAAGCCAAAATGTTGAACAAATATCGCAAATTCCACTTCAGTGTACCCCTAATAACCCCCACATGATATCCTCCCACAATTACAATATTGTGGATAACTTGGCTCAATCCCCTGCAGTCATGTCCATGTTAGAGGTGCTACAGTCATCTCCAACCCAGCGAAAAGAATTACTCAATTCACTTGGCGCCGTCAATCCTTTGGACTCACGTCTCGTGACCTTTGATCTTGACAAAGGTGAACCATGACTACCCTCGTCAGTTGCATTTCAAGTCCCATTCACCATAAAGAACATTATGATTCATCGTTGCATCATCAATGAAGGTGCATTCACTTGCGTAATGTCCTCTAAAGTATGGAAACAATTAAGGTCACCAAACCTGGTCCCCTCATCTATCACTTTTCATGCATATGATGGAAGACCATCCCAACCAAGAGGATGTGAAGAACTTGCAACAATTAATTAATGAAAATACACGAGATAGCAGAAATAACATAACTTAGAATCACTTTTATTGATCGCGAGCCACTACAACGGGGAAACCTCCTTTGAGCAAGCTCAATACAAATAAATTCACGGTACCTTCATTGGTATCAACAAAAACTTATATACTAAGTCTAGGCACCAATACCATGGGTCAATACCATGTGTCAATACAAACCATGGGCCAATACAAACTATGGATCAACAATTACTACGGGATGGCTTACAAAGTATATGTGTCCAACAACAATAAGACAAACTATGGATTAACAAATACTACGAGAGGACTTACAAAGCATATGCGTCCAACAACAATATACTAACAAAGTAAATAGAATGGTTGACATGGGTTCCTAACATCCCCTCTCCCTTACAAAAAAAAATTTCCGCAAAGCTTTAGATGTGGAAATTGATGTAGAATCTGAAGGAGTGGTTCCCCTGTAGCATCCTCAGGTTGCATTCCAGGACACTGAAGCCTTTCGAGTTTCAGGGAGTGTTGCTTGGAAGGCTGTAGATGAAGAAGAAGCATATGAACTATGTGAAAAATGCGCTCAGAATGGTGTTGATTGGCTTGTTGTTTTAGTCAAATTCTTTCCATGTGAATACTATCCTACAGAATGAGAAGAATCTGATCACGGTTTCGAAGAACCAAGTCAATTTCCTGAACTGGGGAGCTGCTGAGGGTGTATGGAAGAAGAACTAGCGGTTCTAGTCCATAGACTGCTTCATATGGTGTCCTTTTAGATGTGGTATTGTACCACTAGAGCACTTCTAGGAAATCCATAGAAATAGTTGTCCAAATCTGTATAGTCTCGAAAGGAGTGTCGTTTCACCCTTGTTGACCTGGCAAGTATCACAGTCAGCCACCATCTATTTAATTGTCATTTTTAGTCCCTACCAAAGTAAGTTACATTGTTCTCGGTCATACATTTTGAGGAACCCAAAGTGCCCTACTGATGAAGAAGCATGGAGTTGATACAAGAGATAGCCTTGTTAAATAGATTGCAACCAATTTGGAACAAGCAGAGAAATAGCTGTAAGGGAAACTGGGTCATCAAATGTGTGAGAAGGAGCATTTTCCACCATATTGTCCTTACCCTTATTGTAAGTGATCGCATAGGCATAACCCATGAGTTGGATAACCCATTTCAGGTGTGCTAGGGAGGAAACCCATTGTTCCAGGAAATTTTCCAGACTCTGGAGATTAGTCTTGATGCGGAAATAATTCCCTAATAGGTATGGCTGCCACTTCTATACTGCATGCAAAATAGCCATTATTTCCTGCTGAGATGTAGATGCGGCTAAATTATTACCGGAAAGGTCTCTTGATGGGGACAAGCCCACTGGTTCAGCAAGGACACCTGCATATCTATCCAAGGAAGTAGGGGAGACCGTTGATGGGTGCATCTTAATGGAATGGAGTTGAGTGATGACCCCATGTGAATTCTTCTTAAGGATCTTTTTGAGGCGATGTGAACTAATGATGCAGAGAGACCCTTTTTGTAAGCCCTTAAATTTGTGTTGTTTCCCATTGATTGAAAATTGCATCCAAAGTTCAGGAAAATCCCATAAGATCGGGCCAAGTGTGCGTAACAATTGAATGCCCAAAACCACATCACATCCACCTAGGGACACGACAAACATGTCAGAACATAGGTTATAATCTTCAAGAGACATACACACATTGTGACACTTCCCCTTGCAAGGTAAGGTGCTCCCATTGGAAATCATGACTTCAAAGTTGGAGCAAGGATGGGAAAAGCAATCAGCATGTTCGGCGATCTGAGGGATAATGAAGTTATGAGTTCTACCAGAATCAATGAGTATTGTGAGAGGAAGTTTTTTGAAGTAACCCCTAACTTGCATTCTTTCGAGGGTGGTGACGCTGGATAAAGCATGGAGAGATATCTTTGGTTGTTCATCATGAGATGGGGGGTCAATAGGCGGCTCTTGAATGTCGACCTGATCATCAATATCCAAGAGATAGAGATTTTGTTGAACACATCTATGTCCCCAAGTGAATTTCTCATCACAATTATAACAAAGCCCTTTTTCTCTGTGTGCCTGCATCTCTGTTTCAGAAAAATGTTTGAGAGGAGTTGGTCAAGGAGTTGGCGGGATGGGAGGTCGTTGACAACCCATATTTCAGAAGGGAACAAAGGTGGGTTTGGAGCGTTGTTGCGCTGCAATATTGTCTTCTTCCAACTTAGCCAACCCTAGGAATTCCATCATTGTGTTGGGACATAACATTTTGACCTCTCACCGGATTTCATCCTTAATACCACTGATAAAAAAACTCCTGTAGAATTAATTGAACAATCCTTCTATGTGATTTTCTAGTTTCTCAAATTCTGTCTGATACTCTCTTACAGTCCCACTTTGATGAAGTTTAGTGAGTGCTCTGGTGAAGTCATCAAAAACACTAGGACCAAATCACTACAAAAGGAGTTGGCAAAAATCTGTCCATTTTGTCTTGTCATGAGCCTTGCTGTACCAACGGTACCATTGAAGGGTTTTTTGAGGTTTTGGAGGCAAAGATGGTGGGAAAATGTAATGACCCTTTTTCAAAGTTCTATTAAAATGCAAATTTTTCTACTTTTTCCCCAATTTCGACCTTTGACTAGTTTAACTGTTTTGACCTCCAAATCAACCCAAATGCTCCCAAATCTTCTGTAGGAGTGTATGAATGGTATTTAAACTTGAATATCAGGTTTAGGGATGTTTTGTGGCCCTCCAAACACTTCTGAAAACTTGATTTGTATTCTGATCAATATAGGTAATTTTGACTAGTAATTTGTGCATCAAATCCCCCCCGGGTAACACTGAAAATGGCCTTCCAAATGCCTCCAAACTCCCACGAATTTATGAACAAAGGTATATAATGTGTTAAGTATGTGATTAAGGTCTCATATGCACCATTAATTGATTTTTACTACTGTTCTAACTCTCTCACATTCAACAGCAAAAAACCCCAATTCGACCCTTGGGGAAATGGCACTATTTCACCTCCCAATACAACTAAACTGGGTAAAAATGCTTCAAATGCTCAAGTAAAGTACATGAAACTTGTAGAAGACATCCATGGCAGTATATTGATCACAAATATATCAGATAATCATCCATCCATTCGAAATAATCAACATTATAGTGTCATACATCAATGCATTGGGGAAATGGACATTGTTTGCTCATTAATCAATAGTTTTGCATACAACCAGTGGGCATTTTGACCTGAAACTTTCTGAATATTAATAACAGAGGATATGAAGCTATTACAATTAGAAATATATAATGAGAAGCTCTCTCAAGAAGCACAAGTGCTCACCAAAAACGCCCTCCCTCAAGGAGCATGAATATGCCTTCAAAACTGGAAACGGTGGAGAGAAAGTGCTGCACTAAACCAAACCATGAAACTTCCTGTAGCTTCTACCTGCAAATACAAACTCCATTAAAGCACCATGAAAGACCTGAGTGGCCTCCCAAACACCAACTTGGATGGGAATCTTTCACCCTCGAAATTGGCTAAGGCAAGAAACTAGTCATCCACTAGCTCTCTCTTCACAAATGAAATTTTTCTCAAATCATCAAAATCCATTCTCATACTTCATTTCTACATTTTATAACCAACATTAGCCTTCTAAGGGTCGAAATCCTCTCAATAGATTCAATAGATTTCCATTTAGGAAATATTCCACATTTGCCACTTGTCTCCTAGTTCCAACCTTCCATCTTCTCCCAAATTCGATTTTGAGTCTCTTTGGCTTCTCCAACTCCCAAATTCGCCTTCCTTGAGCCTATTTTTGGTGCTGACATGTCATAGTGGTCAGATGTCATAGGCCAGGTCTGCAATTTGTCATATTTGTCATAGATGCTCCATCATTGGTGTCACAAGGGCTAGGGAATCTAGCCCAAGTGTCCACAAACTTCCACTTTGACTCTTTATCTTCCATGGAGGTTACCAATCCTTCCAACTTCGACCTAATATGCTCAATGACATGTGTTATGACTTACCAACTCACCCAAGAGTGTTCACATTCCCATTAATTCGAATTTGCAAAAGAGAGATACCATGTATTATGAAAAATCAAGCTAGTGTGGGTCCCACATCCTCCATATGTCTCCAAAACCCTTTGTCACCTAGGATTTCTCTTGAATTTATTTATTCACTCTATTTATTAAATACTTGAACCCTTCTAATGTCTAAACATCATTTATTATCTTCCTTATTACCATTCCACATGTGCCCATCCAACCTAGGAAACTAGTAGGATTGATGGGATTGTCTTACCATGAAATTATTGGAATGGGGACATTACAGTCCTCCCCACCCAAGATTGCTTTCCCTCAAGCAATATCAATTTACCATGGTGCAAACTTGTCCCTCCTCTATCAGGTGGCCTTCCATGAGTAATGTCTCCCATAATTTTTCTATTTCGGTGCTTCATGCTGTGGGAAGAAACTACCTGATTCGGATAGGTGTGTTTCCCTCTCACAATCCTTAGTACTCCTTTTGAATCTTGGAATTTCATTTCAGGAATTTTATAATTTACCGTATGCTCTCCTATTGAATACAACCATTGCACTCCCAAAAAAACATTAGTATCATCAATATCAACCACATAAAAATTATCGACAAAACTATAGTTACCTACGGTGACTTGCAGCTATGGAATCCATGTTTTGCACTCCAATGTGTTGTGACCGGGAATGACAACTGTGAAGCCATCAAATGGTTCAATATGTATATTTCTTTTCTCCACCATCTCTGCATCAGTGAAGTTATGGGTGGCTCCTCCATCTACCAAAACTGAATTTCTTTGTCCTTGTACCATACCTTTGCATCGGATAGTATGATAGCGAGGTACTGCTGAAAGTACTGCCATTGTTACTTTGGTGGGAGATGGATGCTTCACCTCTGGTTTCCCTTCTTCTGCTGTAGTATATCCTTCTTCTTGGGATGAATTATTTCCTTCTTCCTCCATGCCCCCTTCATATCCCTCATCACAAAATACTTCAATGAATTGGGCCTTTCCTTTAGCATATTTATGTCCAGGTACCCATGGTTGGAAGCATGAGTAACACAATTTCTTCCTTCTTGAGCTCTTCCCTGCTTAGTTCCTCTTTCTTATCCTTTCCATATTCATCTTCTTTCCATGGCTTCTTATCAGGTGCATCTCTTTGCCAAGGTTTCTTTTCAATTGTGAAGTCAGGCTTGGGAGGAAATCTCGTTCTAGGAAGCACATTTTGGAGATCCCTAGTCAAGTTCATTGCATCTTTTAATGTAGTTGGCTTGTGGGATTTGACCAAACCTTTTAAGGGTTCAACCAAACCTTCAGTGAAAAGCAATAAAAACCTTCCCATAGATACATCAGCCACCTTGACTGATAATTTTTGAAATTCCAACATATATTCAGTAGGGGTCCCAGTTTGCTTCAATTGAGCTAATTCCTTGAAAGGCAATTCTGGATTTTTTGTTCAAATCGCTCTAGTAACCTATCAACAAATTCTCCATATGTTTTAACCTGATCATGACCCAAGTTTTTCAAGCCATAGAAACACCATTCATTGGCATCTCCTTCCAAATGCAAAATGGCCATTTTTAATGCATCCTCTTCCAACATAGGATTCAGCTGAAAATATACATCCAATTTTTGCACCCAAGTGTTAGCAGAATTTTGAGACGAACCATCAAAAGTAGGAAGTGACATTTTTCCAATAGCACTATTTAATTCTTTGCTTTGGAATGGAATCCTATGGTCTCCCTTCCTTTTAATCTTTTGCATAGCATCAATGTAGTCACTGAGTGGTACACCTCTTTTACACTCTTCATTCAAATCATTCCAATCATTTACTAGTTTCTTGTAATCCCAGTCAAGATTGGGATCTTCTTTGGGTGTGAGAAATTTAGGTGCAGTATGCCTTTGTGTGCTTTGAAATTCATCAGGTCTATTATGAGGTCATGTGCTTGAGAAAATATGCTCATTCCCTTTCATCTTTTCCCCTGAGTGTGAACCACTATTATCTCCTATCATCCCTTTTCCTGAAAGTTGGCTACCCAACAATTCGAAACCTTTCATCATTTGTTTATTCATATATAGAATAAACATGGTAATTCCTTCAAAACATGTTTTTAAGGCTTCAATAAATTCCTCCTTATGTCTTAATTTTTCCTCCTCCTCTCTACCCATTGTTTTAGAAAAAAACTATTTTTCTGCTACTATCTCTTCTTCAACCAAAACTTCTTCAACTACTGATTCAAAGGGTGGTGTTTTATTTGTTTGGATTCTTGTTAATACCATAAGGTGCCAATACCATGCTCTGATACCACTTGTAATGAACCTTTTTCAAAGTTCTATTAAAATGCCAATTTTTCTACTTTTTCCCCAATTTCGACCTTTGACTAGTTTAACTGTTTTGACCTCCAAATCAACCCAAATGCTCCCAAATCTTCTGTAGGAGTGTATGAATGGTATTTAAAATTGAATATCAGGTTCAGGGATGTTTTATGGCCCTCCAAATACTTCTGAAAACTTGATTTGTATTCTGATCAATATAGGTAATTTTGACTAGTAATTTTTGCATCAAATCCCCCCCGGGTAACACTGAAAATGGCCTTCCAAATGCCTCCAAAATCCCACAAATTTATGAACAGAGGTATGTAATGTGTTAAGTATGTGATTAAGGTCTCATATGCACCATTAATTGATTTTTAATACTGTTCTAACTCTCTCACATTCAACAGCAAAAACCCCCAATTCGACCCTTGGGGAAATGGCACTATTTCACCTCCCAATACAACTAAACTGAGTAAAAATGCTTCAAATGCTCAAGTACAGTACATGAAACTTGTATAAGACATCCATGGCAGTATATGGATCACAAATATATCAGAGAATCATCCATCCATTCGAAATAATCAACATTATAGTGTCATACATCAATGCATTGGGGAAATGGACATTGTTTGCTCATTAATCAATAGTTTTGCATACAACCAGTGGGTATTTTGACCTGAAACTTTCTGAATATTAATAACAGAGTATATGAAGCTATTAAAATCAGAAATATATAATTAGAATCTCTCTCAAGAAGCACAAGTGCTCACCAAAAACGCCCTCCCTCAAGGAGCATGAATATGCCTTCAAAACTGGAAACGGTGGAGAGAAAGTGTTGCACTAAACCAAACCATGAAACTTTTTGTAGCTTCTACCTGCAAATACAAACTCCATTAAAGCACCATGAAATACCTGAGTGGCCTCTCCAAACACCAACTTGGATGGGAATCTTTCACCCTCGAAATTGGCTAAGGCAAGAAACTAGTCATCCACTAGCTCTCTCTTCACAAATGCAATTTTTCTCAAATCATCAAAAGCCATTCTCATACTTCATTTATACATTTTATAACCAACATTATCCTTCTAAGGGTCGAAATCCTCTCAATAGTTTCAATAGATTTCCATTTAGGAAATATTCCACATTTGCCACTTGTCTCCTAGTTCCAACCTTCCATCTTCTCCCAAATTCGATTTTGAGTCTCTTTGGCTTCTCCAACTCCCAAATTCACCTTCCTTGAGCCTATTTTTGGTGCCGACATGTCATAGTGGTCAGATTTCAGAGGTCAGGTCTGCAATTTGTCATAGTTGTCATAGATTCTCCATCATTGGTGTCATAGGGGCTAGGGAATCTAGCCCAAGTGTCCACAAACTTCCACTTTGACTCTTTATCTTCCATGGAGGTTACCAATCCTTCCAAATTCGACCTAATATGCTCAATGACATGTGTTATGACTTACCAACTCACCCAAGAGTGTTCACATTCCCATTAATTCGAATTTGCAAAAGAGAGATACCATGTATTATGAAAAATCAAGCTAGTGTGGGTCCCACATCCTCCATATGTCTCCAAAACCATTTGTCACCTAGGATTTCTCTTGAATTTCTTTATTCACTCTATTTATTAAATACTTGAACCCTTCTAATGTCTAAACATCATTTATTAGCTTCCTTATTACCATTCCACATGTGCCCATCCAACCTAGGAAACTAGTAGGATTGATGGGATTGTCTTACTGTGAAATTATTAGAATGGGGACATTACAGAAAAATAGACAAATGAGTCATGTAGTGAGAGAGATGAGGTGGTGAGCATTTTTTGGGTGTTAACAGGTTGCCCCCTGATGTGTGAGGGCTAGAGCTCATAGTATGGCTGATAGACATCATAGGTCTTTTATGGTTTTCCTGGGGTGTGGAGAAGAGAAGAAACATATTAGAGACCGAAACAATGGTCCCGTACAAATTGCAAAAATTGAAAATACATGACCTCAATAATGAATGAGAAATAATCTCAATATATGGACAAGGCGGGCATACCCATGATCGTATCAAGATATATAAATAACAATGAATCCCAAAAGGGGGATCTGAACAATACATCAAAAACCGTTGTGTAAATCCTAAGGGTCAAGAGGGGACACAAATCTGGGGCATACTCCTGGTCGAACCATATCGAAGCTGAAGAACTGATATAGTGTTGTTGAGTGTGGTACCAGAGGAACTGATGAGTTGTTGGATCTGAAGATATCCACTAATGGGGTGGAGACAATGACAAAGATTCATAACCTCAATGGTACATTGGATTGCATCTGAACTAGGTACTCAAGGAAGCATATGAGTGGATAGCTTTCGAATACTATCGCCAACACAACTCGGATATCCACGGGAACATATAACTGGGTGTTCCAAAGTGACTCACAAATGTGCTAGAGGCAGGGGAAGTCTGGGGTCTTTGACCAATAACTGAAGGGATGTATACCCTACACGAATCTCAATGGTGCGATCAAGGTGTTGAAGTCGAGCACGTGAGAAACAACCATTCGGAGAGGCACTGAGAACTCCAATCAAAATGGTCCTTAGGCACTCACCATAGATGGTGATGAGTCCAAGGCGCAAGGACCTTTGGGTCTATCCTCTGGAATAGATGGGCTATCATGGACAAAGGGAGACCTTCAACTAGCAAGGGAATGATGTTTCCTTGATAGGAGCATGAGGTGGATAAACAAGAGGTGATAGGACTGCATGTGTAACTGACATACTGTGAGGGTAGGAAACATGGGTTGTTGGGTGGGGGGAGTCAAACTTCCTTTGTTCAGAGTAAGATGGCAGGGATGATCGGGAAGCATATGAAATTGAATTAGGGGAAATGGATCATAGATTTAAGGGACCAAGGATTGTGACTGTAATGAGGGATACTCAAGTTGGTATAGGATGGCAGGAGACTCTGAGGGTGGTATATCACAGATACTTGAAACAAAGGTGAATTTTTTGGGGGTGCTTCCGAGATGATTGATCATAGCGCCAAGAGACACCTGTGGGGCCTTCTTCATGGTTTAAGGAGCTGGAAGAAGGGATAGAAGCATGCTCAAAATGGTACTGTCATGTGGATTTATCAAAGCCCAGGACAATTCATGCTCATGATTGCTTTCAATTTTAAGGAGTCTGAAAGCGATAAAAAGACTCTGAAATAATGGAATGGTACCGTCGTGTGGATTTGTATGAGCCCAGGACGGTGCATGCTTGTGGTGGCTTTCAATTTTAGAGAGTCTGAAAGCAATAAGAAGACTCCAGGGGGGGTTCTTTTTCGTGTGTTAGTCTCCAAGGCCCAAAAAAGCATAAAAAGATGCAATGAAGAACTCTTCTAGTAGGTGTGACTAGAGTATTCCTTTTTCGTAATTATTCTATCAGGTCCGAAAAGGGTTAAACTTATACCAGATAGATGCCCTTTCAGGTAATTTAACGAGCATGAAAGGAAGCAAGATTGCTCGACGATCTTTTCATTGTTTTAGGAGTCAAAAAAGAGCTTAACAAAAAATCCCTAAGTGCCTTTTTCGTAAAGGAGTTGTCCGGCCCGAAAAAGGGATAAAATTATACTGAACAAAAGGAATGGCCAAGCAAGGAGGGAGTGTTCAGTCAAAGGACATTGATGAGAACCAAGAAGGAGGGTTTGGGGGGGAACACTGGTGGTGCCTCCTTTGCAGGATGATGAATGGTGGAAAAATAACGAAATAATTGCAGTATGAATGGAGCAGAGGGATTATGGATATGCTTGTAAAGTGATGGTGGTCGATGTGGTGTGCAAATTGAGGCGATGAGGGGTGCCTAAAAAATATTCCCAAAAAACGGGTCGAGAAACCGAGAAACTGATTCGACCACAATGAGGGTCTCGTCGTTCTTATTCCAGTGGTAGAAACAGTTTGGAAAATGGATTCTGTATGGATCTGGACTGGACGAATCAATAAATGGTCAACTATCTATAAATAGTAAGTGGACCCATAGTGCCATGTGTTATTTGTATGGTTGACTTGGACAGAAGAGTGTAGTGAGCCAGAGTTGAATTGGCATTTGCGGGTGATCTGATCAGTCGATTTCGTTTCCGTGAGTTGTAGTTGTTTCACTAAGCTTGTACCTTTTAATTTTATTACGATTCAGGCGGGTAGTGGGTCCTCAAGGGGATGGTACCGATCATGAGGGGCATGGACCGCGGGTTCCTAGGTGATGGCCACGATCGTGGATCGCGGTTGTGGCCCCCATAGCCACAGTCTGAGATCGTGACTATGGCCTCGCCAGCCACGATCCACGATCTCGACTGTTGCCCCCATAGCCGCGATCTGGGATCGCAGCTGTAGCTGCGACAACCACGATTTGGGATTGCGATTGTGGCCCCCACAACCACGATCCTGGATCGTGACTGTGGACCCCACAACCGCGATCTGGAGCGCGATTGTGGAGTTTGTTGGGGCATTGTTCTAGGGGGATTGATAGGCTATTTGAGGAGGTTCTAATCAATTTTCATTGTGTGATTGATAGGATGGTGAGAGTACGATGGTGAGAGCGCGAGATGCCCGACGATCTCATGGAGTACATACGGTGTGATCGACACGTTTGGGAGACTTTGGGGCTGTGTGAGCTGCTGAAGTTTGCGCAGGTGTCGATGATGCGTTCAGGAGTATTGTTGCTGAATAGGTTGGTGGGTTTTTGGGAGCCCGATATGGAGGGTTTCATGGTGCAAGGGGAGGGACTGGATCTTACCCTGGAAAATGTTTACTTTCTGACAGGACTACCTTGTTTGGGTAGGGTGGCGGATACCCATCCACGGAGGTTCGCTGATGTGGATATGGAGGAGATGATGTACCGATACTGCTTCCCCACTTACGAAGTGGATAAGAATGCACTTCTTGTCTGCGACTTACAGGAGCCATCGATCCGAGCGATCGTAGCATTTTTGGTTCAAGTACTAGGGTCACAGGCGCCCCATCGAGTGTCGGGGGCACAAATGCAACTGGTAGAGCGGTTAATATAGGGTACCTTCTTTGCTTGGGGCCAGATGTTCCTCACCTGTGTTCAGCGGGAGCTGAGCAAGGTGAAGGTATCAGGAGGGGAGTTCTGCTATGGGTCGTTGTTGTGTGCTTTGTTCATGGAGTGGGTTCCGATGTTGCGACCACATGTCCCAATCCGAGATGGGGGGATGAGGAAGCTGCGGATGGTGCGGTGGAGTCAGATGATGTGCCAGCGGGGTGGTGGGGAGGTAGGGCGGTACTTTACGGGGGAGCTCTATATGCAGTGGTTGCAGATGCCGGTGGTTTTTGATGGCTACCCATACCGTGAGATGGACTACCGGGGAGATCCGGAGGCGCCACGACCTCCTGGGCCGGTTTGGGGTCTAGATGGTATGTATCCTGCTTTTTTATTGTTGGTTTTGTGTTAGATATGTAGCTAGAGATATATGATGATTTTGACTATTTGTGATTTGGTTTGATGCAGATGTGGGACCGAGGCCACCACAGGGGCATAAGGACCCTAGGGGTCGTATAGAAGTGCCAGCCCTACTGGACCAGGGGGAGGTGCGACGATGGGATGCTGACGGGAATTTAGAGTCCCTACGGGTTACCCTAGATCAACTACTAGCAGGGATTTCCGACAAGGGGTGGTGGGATCTTGATCAGAGGGTGATCAAGGCCTGCTACGAGGCTCCACGGGACCGGTAGGAGATTCTGATGTGGGTAGCGGTGCTAGACAAGGAGAGGAAGGCTCGGGACCGATAGGGGGATGAGGAGGATCCAGAGGAGTAGAGAGGATAGGATGGGTCTACAGCAGAGGCAGCTACTGTAGGGAGTGATGAGGATTCAGATGGGGGATATGACTCTCATTAGGGAGTTCTGGATATTGCGCTTGATGCATATGGGCATTCAAGATTTTGTGTATACATGACATGTATTTATGATGAGGATGTTGTTGGGGATCGTTGATGCATATTTTTTGTATAGCTGAGTGTTGGGGCACTTATGACATTTGTATTATGATGATATATATATATATATATATATATGCACATGGATGCACTTTGCGGTGATTATTTTTTGTACGCACGTGGATGCGCGTTTATTGCTTTGTGTTGGTTATTGCACGTGGATGCAAATTATGTGTTGTAGTAGGCATGTTGATGCCCTATTTTAGATGCAGTCTTTTTGGGATTTTTATGTTTTTTGATATATCTACATGTTGTGATGATGATGCATGGTGGATGGTTTACATCGTGTGATTGATATGCCAGTCTAGGATGTTGTTAGCCATTTGATCTACGACACTGTTTTGAGCTCTTGGGACATGAGTAAATGTGATGGATTCAAACTATAGTCTTAGTTGTTTTGTTCACAGGAAATTTTGAAGAGGCAAGGATCATGTACCTGGTAGCAGTTGTTGAGCTGGGAGACAAGAAGCTGGGAGTCCAGGAACACAAGAAGGTGACATATACCCATCTGAAGGGCAGTAGTCAGGAGACCGATCACAACATCGTATTCAACGTGGTTATTGGTAGTAGCACCTATGCACATTCCGTCAAGGTGAATCAACTCGTGTGAAGGGGAATATAAGACCCAAGCCACAGAGGCCAGGTTGGGAGACCAGCAACTTGCAGGAAAATGGCAAATGTAAGGTTTGAAGAAAAAAGTGGAAAACAACAAAAGAAATTAAACTATACAACACGGACTAGCGGATCCGAAGGATTGTTAAGCGTAAAAAAGTTTGAGATACAACCCATTATAGGGGTTGCACAAGGGGTGTCCTTTTGAATTGGTTAGGATATATGCCCCATGTCTAAGGCAAGTATGTACTATGTATGGGCCTTGCCACATGGACTCAAACTTCCCTTCACCTGTCTTGTCGGAGCTTGGTCATAAACGAGTACTAGATCTCCTTCACAGAAAGCTCATGGGTGGACATGTTTGTCATAACCAGCTTTGGAGCGGCTCTTGGCGGCCTCACTGGTTTGGAGGGCTGCACGACGGTCCTCTTCGACTTGTTTGAATAATAGAAGGCATTGTTCAAGTGGTGAAATGTCTAGGAGAAGTTCAATGGCAATGTGTAGGGCGAGGCTTTGACATTCGATGGGGAGGAAAGATTCGACACCGTGACTAAGTGAAAAGGGGTAAAACTAGTGGCGCTCTTAGTTGATGTACAGTAAGCCCATAATGCAGGGAAAAGCATGTGAAGCCAGTTGGACTTATGTCGTTCAATAGTTCCTTGGAGGATTGTTTTCAAAATTTTGTTAATGGCCTCAACTTGGCCGTTCCCTTGGGGGTAATAAGAAGAGGCATATTGATGTTTGAATTTAAGGAGAGTTGACAACTCGCACCAAATCGCATCTTAAAAATGTGATCGATGATCCGAGACAAGCTATTTAGGGACCCAAATCATGTAATGACAAGGTTAAAAAAGAAACAAGAAGCAGTGTCGGCTTTATAGTTGAAGGTAGGCATGGCTTCAGCCCATTTGGTGAAGTAGTCGATGGCGACAATGATGTACTTATGGCCATTTCCGGATGAGGGATTACACTCCATGAAGTCAATGGCAGATTTGCAAAAAGGGGAAACGGTGACGACCGAGTGGAGTAGGGTGGGTGGTGTCTGGGCCTTATGGGCAAAGAGCTGGCAATTACGGCAATGCTTGACCGCTGTGGTGCAGTTGGTGAACAGTGTGGGCCAGAAGAATCCAGCGTGGATTACCTTCTAGGCTGTGGCCATCCCAGAAAAATGTCCACCGCAGGAGCCACTATGATAGTCATTGAGAACTTTCTTGGCTTCCTTTCGTATGAGACAATGATAGAGGATAGTGTCGACACTGTGCCGGTAGAGGACATCGCCCAAGAGGAGGTACCGAGAGGCGTGGTGATGGATACTGCGACGTCCATCACGATCGATGTCAGGTCTAAACTTCTTCGTGCTAAGGTATATTGGAATGTCAGTGTACCACAGGTCATTGAATGAGATGATAAACAAATGGTCATCAGGTAACTCAGTGGTGATTGGCGGTGACGGAAAAAGGGATGGTAGTTCGGTCATGAGATGGGAAAGTGCAAGGGATTTAGTACTCTTAGGGGTTGTGAAAGTTAGGACATATTATTGTGGGATAATTACCCATTTAGCGACGCAGCCTTGCAGAAGGAGACGGTTCAAGAGGTAGACCATGGGGTTAGAGTCGGAAACAATTGTAGTTTGACTTAGGAGAATGTAATGTCGCAATCTCTGTATCGAAAAGATGACAGCAAGGGCTAGCCTTTCCTCATACAAATAATGTAGTGGTGGTCCATAAAAGGTTTGGCTTACATAATAAATGACATGCTCCTAGAGAGCAGAGTCTTCTTGAACAAGGACCCCTGACACAGCATAATCGGATGCCGAAATGTAAAGGATGAAGTCTTTAGAGAAATTCGGAGGGGAGATCAATGGGGCCTGTGTGAGAGCTTTTTTAAGGGCTTCAAAAGTAGCATGCTCCTGGTCGTCGCAAACAAAGGGTATGTGGGTATGAAGCAATCGTAAGAAACGATGAATGGTGGTGGCATAATCAAGAACGAAGCAGTGGAGGAAATTAGATTTCCCCTGTAAGCTCTGTAGCTACCCGAGCATACGTGGTGATGGAAGGTCTAACATGGATTGAACTTTTAGGGGTTTGACAACGATTCCTTTGTCGGAAACATTGAAACCTAACAATCGGCATGCCAGAACGCAAAAGACACACTTAAGTGGGTTCAAGTGGATCTGATACTTGCGACAATGCAGAAAAACTTGCCGGAGGTCGTTAAGGTGGTGAGATCATTTCTTGGAGCATGATGTCAGATGGTCAAGATAGACTAATAGGATATGAACCAAGTCATGAAAACAATAGTTCATGGCCCGTTGGAAGGTGGCACCAGCATTTTTAAGGCCGAAAGGAATGACACGATAAGAAAAGGTGCCCAATGGGTTGGTGAAGGCAGCCTTGTATTTCCTTGCGGATCTAAATCTAGTTATACCCAGAGAACCCGTCCATGAAGGATAGGACTTCATGACCCACACACGCATCGATGAGTTGGTCAATAATTGGCATGGGGAAGTTGTGTTTGGGACATGCTTGGTTTAAATCACGGAATTCAGTACATACCCGGATGGTGCCTTGTATTTTGTTAATGGGGACGGGGTTAGAAACCCAAGTGGTGTATGCGATGGGATAAATGAAACCTACTGCGCGATGCTTCTCAATTTCTGCTTTGACGATGGGGATCTTTGATGGGTGAATGGGGCATTGTTTTTTGTGAACGGGGGGCACATTCGACCAACTGTAAATGTGGTTCTCTATGATAGCGGGGTCAAGACCAGGCATTTCGGTGTAGGACCAAGAAAAGACATCGCGAAACTCCTGAAAAGGTTTTTTGTACTCTCCAATCTCGTACTCGGTGCAGGAGGCTCCCAACGTAATGAGTTTGGGGGCATCGGCTGGGGTAGAGATATCGATGTGGATCATGGGTGAGATGTTGGCCATGTTACCTTCCTCGAAGGCATCGGAAGCGGGAATGGGTTCTTTAAACCAGTCAACCTTGGTTGGGAGAAAATATTTGGACTCAATAGAGAATTGGGTAGCTATGGTGGGGGAGGACTCCTCTAGGAGGAAATAGGAGTGATGGTACTGCATATCATCCCATGAGTAATTAGGTGTAGTAAGAGCCTCGAGAATTTCCTCATCGTTGCGAAAATTTTTTGTCATGAAATTGGTTGACGAGGAACACTAGTAGTAGAGATCATATAAATGGTATTGATTTCTCCTATTGGTGGAGATTCTGGTGGGTGGATCTCTTCAATGGTGAGAGGAGATGTCTCAAGGTCCATGCTATTCATTTCATATAGGGCGGCTTTGTAATTCAGGAGATCAGGGCAGTGATCTGAGTAATGGTGTAAGGTTGAGTTGGACAACTGGGATGTTGGGGTCATCATCAAGCATTTGCATGTGCTCCTGTAGGGTGGGTAATTGTGTACATTGATGGGTAGCATGGCCAAACTCATCACACAAAGAGTATTTGGGAGGAGCTTGAAATGGCGGAGGATTTTTAACTGTTTTAGGAACGGGCAGAGCGGTGTAATGTTGTGGGCATCTGCCCCCAGTGTGTTTGGTAAGAGGGGGTGGATTGGTGGATGAGGAAGGAATCATGACACCAAGAGGTGGTCGACTAGCAGTGGTAATGGGTTGTACTGGTTGTAAGATGACATTTGGTGTTGGAGGGGAAGCGAGAGGTGCGAGATACCACACAGGTAGTCATAAGGTTAACCCCCGAAGGTTGAGTGTGGCCATAACCGGGGCGCTTACTACTCCCAAAGGGGGGAATAGGAAGGGGATTGTATGGATGGGTGTAGTGCCAACATGACTAGGTACCAACGGTGGTTGGGGTAGCAAGGGCGGTTGATAGTTGGGTGTTTGTGTATTGGGGGATAGGGTACATAAGTCAGATATTTCTGTCACCTGTGACGGGGGTGGAATGGATTGGAATGTGGAAGTCATTAGCGTATTTGAGTAGATTCTGGGTCCAAGTGAGGAAATCAATGAGGTAGATGCACCATGAATAGGTTGTTCAACTATGGGGAGAACATTTTCGGGTGCATTTGGGGCATTGGGATTGTAATAGGTGAGTTGATTAATCTTGACCACTCGTCCTTCATGGGGGAACATCATGATATGGAAAATGGATGAAGAAACCACCTGCATGGCGTACATGTAACTACGACCAAGTAAGAGGTTATAATCAAGTTGGGAATTGATGACCTCTATGTCAATAAGCATTGTTTTACCATCCAACTGGATGGGAACATTAGCTAAGAGGCCTTGGAGTTGAGCCGAACGGTCGTCGTACGCTCGCAACGTAGTGGTGGATGGCTAGAGGGTAGGGGATCCTAATTTCTGCCAAATGAATGTGGACATAACGCATGTGGACGCACCCTCATCGATGATGCACCAATGGATTACAAGATTCCAAATGGATACAGAAACTTGGAATGCTAATGTGGAAGGCAGGCGTGGTTCAGATTGGTCCAAATCAAAGGCCATCATTCGTGAGTCAGTGGGATCGATAGCACCAATGGCAGATAGCAGGGTCTTGCAGTGTGTAGGACAGTTTTTTTAAGATCTCTAATGTAGACATGGCCATGGGGGACTGGGATAAATCGTCCACAACATTGTAATTAGACATAGCGCGAGCATTGGGGTTATTGTTGATGCGATGAAGTGGGAAATCAGGGGCTTTTGGGGCTCCATCTAATGGGGCAGGATGTATGCATAATGGCTGATCGGTGGGGAGAGCGTTGGTGGTTTTTTCAGGGGAAGGGGCTTCAGGGGTGGAGCCATACTGATTCTGATGAGTTTGAAGGTTGACATCAGCGGATGACATCATTAACAAGTGATGGGTACCTGAGTCTAAAGTGGGGTGGGCAGTCGCAGCATAAGTGACTTGCTATTGGGGTGGCGTAGTTCCTTGAGGGGGAGCCAATGGTTGAGTGATTACCACTCCTTGGGTTGGTAAAGGATTCTGCAGTACCAAGGGTTGAGTTTGAGGTGGTGGGGGGTTAGTTGGCGCTAGTGGGGCCGCATGCCCTTAGCAGTGGGCATCATCGGCCCAAAGTTGTCTTTCTCACTCCAAATGTGGGAAAGCATGTGTGTAATGGCCGTAGACCCTGCAAATGGAACAAGGATGGTTTGTTCGTAAGTTGGGGTTTTTAGCTTGCTTTAGCGTCCTGTCGAGGTTTTGGTTAGCAGGTGCAGCATTACTATTGTTTGGGGGATTAGGTGGCTGGCCGCCTTGGTCTGGAGGAGAGTTGTTTCCGCGGTTATGTCCTTTTTTGCAGTTTTGGTGGCCTTGTTGGTTACGTTGCGTATTTTGGTTCTGATGCGGATTTGGCTGTGCATACACTTTCCCTTGGGCAGCCGGTGGGTTTTGGGGTTGTGCAGGTTTGGGAGCAAGCTGCGGTGGATAATAAGTGGGTGGGGCTGGAGGTGATGCAGTTGCAGGACCTTGTGGGGGTTGTTGATACGTATGTGTGACTGGTGGTTGAGTTACCGCAGGTGCTTCCTGTGGTGGATAATAAGCGGGTGGGGCTTGGGAAGGTATAGGAGCATGCACGACCTGCTGGTAGTAATATGTGTGAGGTGTAACCATGGGAGGGTAAGTGGGGGGTGGGTGGCCGAAGCACTTAGATGGACATGAGGGTCCATGGGAGTGCTAGTTATGTACCATGGGAGCATATGAATTGGTTGCTCCAGAGTGGGATGTAGCCCACAAACGGTCGGGGCCAGTATTACTACATGCAATGGAAAATGGTTGGTTATGTGATGCAACATGGCCAATGATGCCATCGGGGGCATGAGATTCCCCCAGCGCATCATTTCAAGAGGAATCACCACGAGGAGCATCCTGTATAATGGTATATAGTTAACCATACTGGGCGTAGATAAGGTCACACTGCTGGGCTTTTAAGATGGCTTCTTTTTCGGACTGGGGTCATTCAGATGCCACATCCTTAGCAATGACATGAAGGAGAGATTTGAGAAACCAATCTAGGAATATAAGGTCATCTAACTTAATTTTGCACAAGCTTCCGTGTCGACGCCACTCATGAATGTGATCAATGATGTGGGTGGCCGTAGTTTGTCTACAAGACAGTAGCATCTCAACTCCCATGTCATAGTGCACAGGTAATTGAAAGAACTACAGGAAGGTTGAGGCAAGTGCAGTAAAGGTGGTTTGGGTCCCATGAGGCTGCTCTATGTACCACTTGGCTGTAGAGCCAGTGAGAGTCTGTTGTAACAGACGGAGTCAGACAGAGTCGTCCACTATGGAGTTAGAGGAACACCATAGATGGAAGGACATAATGTAATTTTGCGGGTCTTCACCTACCTTACCCTCAAACTTAGGGATGTCCGATGATAGCTTGGTGGGCATGTGAGGCCACGTGGGATTCTTTCTGATGGGATCGTTGGTTAATACGGCCAGGTTAGGAAGGTTGAGACTAGCCATGAATGGAAAACTAGTAGAAGGGTGTGACATGCTAGTGGTAGCGGCCATGGTGGGGCCGATGCCCCCAAGTGTAGGACTTGGGTTTGTGATAGGGATGTTACCCCCAAACGGGGGAGTGGAAGTGGTATGGGAGGGTCCTGCACCACTAAGTGTAGCGTGAGTCACTAATGGGATTGGGTTGGGTATGCTAGCCACTGGAATTGGCATAGTGACATGAATGGTGGGTGTGGGTCCCATCAAGGGCATACCCAACGTATGTGTGGTTGTGGATACTGTGGTAGCTGGAGTTGTTTTGGACGTTCCACCAATAGTCCCTACAAAGAAAGAGTTGGAGGTCATGCCATCCATGGGGCTGGTCGGTGTTGTGTAGGTGGGGTTTTTCTACTCTAGCTCAAAATCAGATGTGAAATAAGGGGCATCAGAGTCAGGGGTCGAAGCTCTATGTCGTCGACGAGTGGATTCAAGTGACGAAGCTTTAGGTCTATGATGAGTGGTGTCAAGTGATAAAGCTCTACATCTATGACAAGTGATTTTGAGTGAATCGTGCTGCGAGGGCTCGCCCTAGAGGCGTCGAGAGTGTCTTAGGGACTCAATGGTGACAGATGGTGTCAAGTATCTCAGGGTTGTGTTGAGTGAAAAACAACTCAAAAACCCTAGTGCAGCCGAGTGTGCAGATGGAGAGCGCAAAAAATACGGCACTCAGGCCAACAACCAGCTCAAAACTCTCGCTATAACAGATGTGCTACAATAAGCAGAGTGTCAGAAAAAATGGTCAGAATACCAACAAGCAGGAGGCTTCCTAAAAATAAAAATTGTGGACTCGCTAGATCCGAGGGAGGTAAGGGAGCATGCAAACACCTAACTAAATAGTACTTTGATTCAACGAGACATATCATCTGCAAGGTGATGAAATCCAAGTCAGACAATATGGATAGTAGAACAAAGTGGCTAAGGGTATCCCCCTACCGGGAGGAACACTAGGTAAGACAATCCTAAAAGAAAGGAAACTAAGATACTCCGTTCATGACACGTCCAGAAATGTGAATTTGCAGCTCCAGTCATATCACCGTGTGGTCCTAAAAGGAACAACACATGTGGACAATGAGTAGGTAGCCTTTGGTTACTGAGTGGATTGCGGTATTCCACTCAGATTTCTAGAACCAGTCTTTCTACTTCAACCCTCCTAAGGGAGAGGCCCTCTTTTAAACTAGTCGTGACCGTGTCAAAAATTACTAGGGGATTTTGGTACCCTAAAGGACAACCACTATGTATCAAGTGTAAGCAACCGAGGGGTGTTATTTGGATTCCTATCCCCCGTGTCCTACCTAAATACAATATTCTTATGTGTTCCCCAAGTGGGGTTAGAATGTTGATTGAGTTAAGTATTTTTTTAAGGCTCACTTGAATTAGGTGACAGAGTGTGTGCATGTGAGGTGATGAACCCAACAAAATTTCCACGCTTGGGAAACTTTTTAACCAATAATGATGTAGAAATTTAACTTGCAATGCAAATTTTCTTTTTCCAACGTAAATGCTTAAAATATTTTTATAAAAATTCTGTAAATGGAACAAAAAGAAAACAGCAGAAAAAGTTGAAGGTAACTGTGGCTGCAGACAGGACAGCTGGTTGTGCAGGTGCAGAAAATGCTACAGAAAAGTTATGGGCTAAAAAGGGCAAAAATGCAGAACATAGATCTCGAGTTTGTGACTGAAATGTGCATCCTGAGAGGTGGCTGTCGGGAGCGAACCTGTGTTCTGAACCACGAGTATGGGACTCATTTTAGTGGCTAGAGCATGGCTACAAGTTGGGTTTTTGTAGTTGGGATCACGGCTAGGGTTTCACAATGCGCGGTCTGACCCGCGAATGCGTAGAGTGTAACTGCGGTCGAGGGCATGCAAAAAAATTGCAGGAGCGCGGGAAAATGGTAGCTTAGAGATGTAGAGGGCCACGGGAAGCAAAGGGGTTTCATTGGGCCGGATCACAAAAAATAAACAGGGGAACGTGTTCTGGGCCATGGGACAAAGCCGAATGACTGCGGTCTGAAGCACGCCCAGGAGGCAGTTAACTGCGGTGGGGCCGTGGAAAACAGGTAGGAATCTGCGACTGAGGCCGTAGATTAGGGATGGGAACTCACAGTCTGGGCCGCGGCTACGAGGAAAAGAACTGCGCTCTACGGCAGAAAACCCAACTGCCCAAAGCCACAGTCGAACGGGAAAAACAGAAAAATACTTGCAGAACATAAAAACGTTTAAAATATTAACCAGAAATTCAAAGGCCAAAAGTGGAGTCACCAAAACTGTAGCTAGGGTTTTCACCCTAGCTTGTGTGAATGAGCACCTACTAAGGAGAATGGCCTCCTTAGTAGCAGTTCAGTAAACAGTAAATTTTAACAGTAAAACATGACAAAATCTAAGCTAACATGTGCATTAACAGAAATAAAAAGAGAATGATAATATAATGGAAAATTTTCTTTTGTATTATGATATGATGAAAGTTACATTTACCTCAGATGTGGAGGTTGGTGGAGCTCTTGTAGTAGTCTAGGAGGGTTGCTTCTGTGATCCAATGGGATCCTTCTCCTTCTCCAAGGTGCTTGGATGGTGGGCCAAAAAGGACACTCAAATGGTGAGCTTAGGTTTCACGAGTGATTTTGGCAGCGTGAGGATAGGATAGATTGTGGATGTGAAATGAGGAGCCTCGATCACCTATTTATAGGTTTTTTAGTGATGGAGTGTTGACCAATGGTTTTTGGCACCATATGGTTTAGGTCAGTTGTTTTAGGGTTTTTTCTTCCTTTTCCCCTCTTTTTTCTTCTTTTTTTATCTATTTTTATTCCCCTTTTCTTGATTTTTGGTAATTTAGGGCCTTTTTAGAGGGTTTTTGCAATAGTTTTAGGAAATTTAATTATTTGGAGGGGGAGAAAGGGTTTTTTTGGCCTTTTGGTGACCAACTAATTGTTTTTTGAGGTTTTAGAGGCAAAGATGGTGGGAAAAATAGACAAATGAGTCATGTATTGAGGGAGATGAGGTGGTGAGCATTTTTTGGGTGTTAATAGCAGGTGACAACCATAACCAAGAGTTTTTTTTGGGGGGGCGGGGTGAATGGATAGAAAAACACAAACAAAAGCTTATTTAGTAAAGGGAAATTTTGATTTGGGAAAAAATCGGATGGGTAATTGGGGTTTGACTAGGATTTGGACACTTTATGATGGACAGGGAAGCAAAAAATGGGGATTTCAGAAGCGGGGTGAAAGAATGACAGAATTTTTCAAAGAGGAACAAAGAAGGAAAAATAGGGAATGAACATGGTGGCAAAATTTGGAGGCGAATGGATGAAAGTTGAAGAAGTTATGGAAAACCCTAAAAATAGACAAATGTGAGATTTCTGGATTTGGAAAGTAGAATTTGGGATAGTGTCCTCAGGAATGAAATATGCAGAATGGGATTGTAAGGGTGTCTGGGAAGGTTCAAGGGAAACAAAGTTACCTCACCGGTGGGAACTAGTCAATAAGGTAGGGGTCGTTGCCCTTTTCGCTGGTAGGTCCTCTCAATGGGCCAGCTACTTTGAATTTCTTGTGGTACTCCTCAAAATGATTTTTAGGGCTTATGCCCAAGTACTTGCCACAGTTAAGAGGATAGGGATTATTCCCAGATCCGAACTTGTAACAGATGCAGAATTTTTTTTGGCAAAAATTCCACCCAACAAACCCAAGAAAGTTCTATGATACCAGATGTGAAGAACCTGCAACAATTAATTAATGAAAATACATGAGATAGCAGAAATAACAGAACTCATAATCGATTTTATTGATCATAGGCCACTTCGAGGGGGCAACTTCCTTTGAGCAAGCTCAATACAAATAACTTCACGGTACCTTCATTGGTCTCAACACAAACTTATATACTAAGTCTAGGCAACAATACCATGGTTCAATACCATGTGTCAATACAAACAATGGGCCAATACAAACTATGGATCAACAATTAATATGGGATGACTTAGAAAGCATATGCATCCAACAACAATAAGACAAACTATGGATCAACAAATACTACGGGATGACATACAAAACATATGCGTCCAACAATAATATACTAACAAAGTAAATAAAAGGGTTGAAATGGGTTCCTAAGAGAGGATTATACCAAAATGTCCCCATAGAGCTAGGGTTCACGATGGTTAGGATCAACATTGAGGTAGTCATCTCTACTACAAGAGCCTCTTGGGGCATAGTTACATGTAATACATGAAGGAAGTTTCCTCCTTAGTCTTTTGTATCATGATAATTCCCTTAAATTTGAAGTTCATCACCCTCGACCAACTTAACTAGTATGATCCCAAAACCACAAGCAACCCTGACAATGTCTTACCAATTGTTGTTAGTGATGATCAACCATATATCAACATTTCCCTTGCCATTTATAAGGACTCCAATTTGTTAGGAGTGTCTTCAGGACCACTACCAAGATCCCCATATCAACTGATGGCCTAATGTGCACAATTTTCAGCACCGAAAATGGAGCCTCCTCCGCCTTCAACACCATCGTTGATTCATGCCATTGAACAAACGTTGAGTCCAACGGTCCCCCTAATCTTCCAAATCCCATTCTTGTACCCTCCCATAGGCGTACAAGTGACGCAGGTTATGGCTCAGTTACCCGTACCTGGGCTCACTTTGGGTATCCTAGTATGGTATCGTACACCACCCTATCCATAAATGGCTTCCAAACCAGTCGCTCATTATGAGTTTATCCCTATTTCAGATACTATCCCTAGAAGGCTCATAACACCTTCGGTTATGACAACCCAGCCTATGACATCCATGACTGAACAACAACCGATTGTCACCAATACCATGAATGGGGGAGCCAACAAACCGAAGTTTAAAGTAATTCTCTTACCAAACCCCCAATCCAACTCATCGTAGGTTGCTAAGGTTAAAGCAGGGGGAATCAACTAATAATAGTTAAAAGCCCCAGTAATTACCAATACTCCTATCCAAAGGTTCATGCCACCATGTGCTCTTTGCGAGCAACAAGGGCATGCGCCAACCTATGTTCCACCTTTCCAAATCTAAGAAAATTGTTTAAAACTCTAGTTAGGATAACCCATGCTCTATTGACCATACAAGGGGGCACATATTCATCTCCCTCACTTAAGTCCAAGACACTGCATATGAATCACACATGCGCTATCTGTTTTCAGTATGGGAACTACACACACCATTTCCCCGATATCCCTCGCTTTTGGGATGCTTTGGTGACCATTCACCAAATTTGGATGATAACTCTCCCTCTTCATCACCAAAATTGGTTTTCATCAAGACAGTGACCATAGTATTCTCAACGAACAACCCCCCTTGGTGGGAAGAGTCCACACCTAACCAATAATCGCCATGACACCCACAAAGGAATAACAAAGGAAGTGATGACATGTCATGTATGATTATGTGGTATGTGTGATGCGTTTTAGAATACATACGATAGTGTTCCAGTGTTGTCATGAAGTCATTGTTACAATCTGACATCACTCTATAAAAATATGGCATGTTGGTGAAAATAGGGAATTTGACTCACTAAGTTTTGGAAAACATGTCTAAGTGGCCTCAGGAAAATGCCTGGCATATCTCATAGGTGAATGATAAAATTATATGAAAGTATTCGGCTATATATTGTTGAATATGCTATCTGACCATGGTACCGGTTATCTAAAAGGGTGTTTGATGACAAAGTTATAGGTATTCCAAAACAAGGTTTCAAGCTGTTTTGCGCCAGTGATGGTAAAACTGCCTAAGTGGCCTCAGGGAAATGCACACCATAATTTCTATTTGATGGATGAAATGATTATGAGGACATAGGGACCTATATTGTTAATTTTTGCATCTAACCATATGATTATTTTGTCCAAAAAGACTCTGAGGGTGAATTTATTAGTTTACCAAAAGTGCCTTCTGGCTTGATTTGCATTGTTCCAGTAAAATGCCCACCAAGGAGAGAGGATGACGTTTCAGAGGCTGAAATTGGAATGGATGGAATCATCATGTTTTCCCCCATGCTTTGGATTATTTATATTGCCAATATTGGTAAAACAAAAAAATCACCTTAGTAAACCTAGGTTTTGATAGAATTGTGATGTGTTAAAACCAGTTACAAAAGGCCATTTTCTAATGCCCACCAAATGATGTCTTTACGTCAATAAATTCATCTAATGGCATGATTTTGTTCCTTGTTTATATTTATATCTATCCATGGCTTTAGTTTCCTCTCTTGTGGTCACATGTGTGAGATATAAACCTGCCAAATTGAGAAAAATTATGTTTGTTTGTTAAAAATAAATAAAATATATCTAAGTGTTAAACACAAAAAATATGAAAGGATATTTGGAAATGAACACCGGAGGCTGTCTTTGCTCCATTATATTCATCCGATGGCATGAATATGTTATCTGGTGTTCTGTCCATCCATTCTTGATCTTAGTTATCCGTTTGGTGATCACACGTGTGAGATATAAACCAGCCAAATTGAAAAACAAATATATGGAAGGCAAGATAATTCAGGCATTTCCAAAAAATTCCTTCATGTGTAATAAAAGGAAGAAACCTGTAACTGCAATGAAAATATGACGATTGAGGAGGTTGAATGTTTTATCTATGCTTAAGGGAGTATTTAATAATGAATCTGAAGAATACAAACGTTAATATTTGAAGAGTTTTGATTAATATATATTTAAGAAAAGGCATGATTGTATAAATTATAAACATATATATAAACACGAATTCTGAGAAACAACATGTTTATTATTAAAACAAAATTAAAAATCATGAAGAAGATATAAACATAAGTATATTATTCTTATGCAGAGTATTATTAATAAAGTAGAGTGTAAATAAAAATATATTATTCCTGTAGCAGAGTAAATTATTATTAATTAAACAGAGAAGGACAAATAAGCTACAAGATTAATTAAACAAAGAAGTATTTTACAGGATTACATAAAAGAGAGAAGGATTAATTCTCATCTGAAGGCTCCTGAGCGTGCATGGCCATCATTAACAAGTCCACAATCACCATGTGCACATGTTGTTGATGTATATGTAACTTCAGAATGTATTTCACCCATGTATTTCATATATGTATTTGTACTCCTATAGAGATGGCATTATTTCTCTATACGGAAGTGTCGTCATTTATATTATAAGTGTTGTAACTTATACTTGATGGGTTATTAGACCACCTTGTTGGGGTCAGCCCTGTATAAGTCATGTGGGTTGGAGAGGTTATTAGACCACCCTATTCGGGGTCGACCATGTGGTTCAAAGGGTTATTAGACCACCAAGTGTGGGGTCGGCCCAGATTAAGTTAACCATGGGTTAAGCTAGACATGTAGGCCCCATTAGTTTATTGGGTAGGACAGAATAAGTATAAATAGAGATCGGGAGTTCTCTATTTGGTCATTCATTCACACACTTCTATCATTCGAAAAGTGGCGCACTTGTGAGGAGGAGGCTCTGCTGCTAGGAGACGACTATCTCTTGTATTCTGTTTGTATCATTGCTCTATCTATCTCTGAGGAAGTTATTGGGGTTTTTCACCTTTATGGTTTTCCCCAAGTATACTCTTTGTCTCTTGTGTGCTTGCATTATTATGTCCATGATTGATATAAATTTGTTGTACATGTTGTTCTCTCAGTTAAGATCCTAGATCATATTGAAGTAAATTCTGAAAATTTAACATGGTATCAGAGCTAGCCTGAAAGAAGGCATGATATGGCATGTATGACACTTGTTGCACTTACAATGTTGGGGCTTGATATAGAAAAAACCATTCATCGTATAAATTTCATTATAAATCCATTTTGGTGACGTTTTCGGATCTAAAATTGTTACAGGTCAAAGCTAAGATCCCCATGTACCTTGTGTCCAAAGGACAACTTCTAATTCATTGTACTTTGTGATTTATGATCTATACAATATAGGGTTTCTGCCTCTTCCAGATCTCAGACATAAACAGGTGACCTTGGAAAAAAGGTCATAACTTGGGCTAGGAAGCTCCAAATGAAATTGTGTAAAATGTGATAGGTAGTACACAGATTGTAATATATTAGGAAATGTTTTCGGAGGCCGAAGTTGAACCAGTGACACGTGGCATGCCATACAATTTCGCTCTCTTATTTTATCCCATAAACAGGTCACGTTGCGACACTTGGCATAAATATCTCTCAGAGAATCCAATTGAGGTCAGAACTGTCGGGATGGAAAGATGATAGGTTAGGATACCACAGAAAAAAAATTCAGACCCTGTGGATCAAAAAGTGCGGAGTTACGCCAGAAGCAAGTAGGTACATATTTCTTTCAAAACAGAATTATTTTTTAGCACCTTCATTCATGGCTTCTGGAATTTAGGGTTTCGGAGAAAGTTGGAATTTTTGTAATTGGAGACTATGACTGAATGCTACTCATCAAAATATAAATTTAGAGACCAATATCAGAAGTTTTGGTTGGGCAGAAGGCCGGGCTTGATCAGACCCTAGTTTGGGACATTGATCGGAAAAGTGGAAATTTAGGGATTCTGCAAAATAGGAATTTTTGAAATATGTGACCACAGCTAGAAGCTACTCAGAAAAATAGAAGCTTAGAGCTTTGGATCAAACATTTTGATTGGAAAAAAGGCTGGGCTTCATCAAACCCTAGTTCTCGGTGATGTCTAGTGAATCCAGAAGTTTCAAAGGCAAATTTGAGGGGTGAAACTTTGTAGTTTTCAAATTCTGAGTATACTAGCTTGATCAAATAATCAAGGCGCATATTTCTATCCTTTCGGAAGTTTGAAATTCAAAATTTGAATTTTTAGGGTTTCTCTAACAAACCCTAATCTAGCTCTAGATCCAGTCCTTTCAAATCAAGTGGATTGGCTTAATCCTAGAAGAATGGATTGGTCACGTGCATAAGTGAAGAAGTTTTTGTTTCAGAGGGAGATGAGGCTAAGGCCTTACATAAGAAGATTGCAAGCAATATCGATAGGTATGACTTATCTAGGTATGTTTCAAGATTTTCTCATGATTAAGTCTATGGTATGTTGTCTTCATATTATTACGGTTAGTACAATATTGTTTAAATTTAGACTTGTCGTATCAACTTAATAAAATTATGAATTCATGATAGAAGATATTCATTGGTTAGGGTGTTGAAACTTATGATTCTACTAATGCATTATGGTGTTGTATGAGGTTTATGTTGTCCGCTAACATGAAAGGTACACCAAGAAAGATAAATCATGTTCTAGTTCAAGAACATATGATCATGATGACATGAAGACAAAGATTCATCCATTGTCATGGATCTCTTAGAAGATCTACTTACGAGGTATGAATAACTTGGTTCTACAATGGATAACTTATGAGACATGCAGGTTACTAGCACAAGTAATTGAAGATAACCAGAAGACATTATGCAGGTATGTTAGACATAACTAGCTAGCATGCTAATCTAGGTATGTTTAACTATATCAAGCTAGAATCCTACCTTGTGTTAGGATCTTATAATGCTGTGTTGTTGATAATGATTATTCATGAAGGTATAGGTTTGAGTAATCACAGGTTTAGGCATATTATGTTTCTTACTTTAATTTATGATATGACTAACCATAAGAGTCCTATATAAACCTTGAATACTAATGCTTATTATTTCTATTTGAAATGATCATGACTATACATGCTTAAGATTATTGTGTTTTGATAGTATTAAGAATATACTAATGAATGTATGATTATGTATGAGCCCTCAACGATAACACAATGATGATACTAATAAGCATGCATAGTGATTAAGGATGGATATAAGTTCAAGGACAGGTAATCCAGGAATGCAAACATCAAGAGGGAGGACACTCCAGTTGTTCCTGCAAGGAAGCAAAGATCAAGAAGGAGCACACTTCAATAGTTTATGCAAGGATGCAGATATTCAGAGGGAGTTAACCACTTCTCACAATCCACATCAGAATGGAGTTGCAGAAAAGAAGCAAAGACTGAGAGGGAGTCAACCCAACAACCAAACAAAGATAAGTATTTGAATTATCATTTCTTACATATTTGTTTGTTTAAATAATGTTGTTCAATGATGTATATGCTTATGTTCCTAGACTTAGGTTGTGTATTATGCATATTAGAATAATAATTGCATTAATGAATAGTATACTACTAATATGCATGTGATGGGTAAGTGGCCTATGGCACTATGCAACATTCCATTGCTACTTATCTAGAATGAAACCTCTTTGCTGACATGTTGGGAGTAGTGCAAAATCTTAATAATGTTCTGGTAGAGATTGGAAGGCATCTAGAAAGTTACAGGATATGGATAAATGTTGTATTGAAGCATTGGCTAAGATAATTGCATGATTGTATGACATATTTCTTTATGTGTAAGAGTTTGTTTTGAAAACTATAAGATGTTTTCTAAATCATGCAATTTAACTTGTTGTGTAGGAAAGATCGTATACCATCACCTACAAAAGAAGTACTACAATATTTGTTCAGCAACAAAGTTATCTATTAAAAATATTGAAGATATTGAAGTTCCCGGGATTTGGGAAGAATGCCATGATCGAGGAGTACCAGTTGATCATGAAGATGTTTGGGATATAGTCCCAAGACCTGAAGGGGAGTCTGCAGTGACTTCCAAGAGAATCTACAAGATCAAGCATGCTGCAGGTGGTAGCATAGAGACTTTTGCTCCTGTAGCCAGATACACTTCCATCAGATCAGTACTTGCTCCGGCTACAGTGATGAAGTGGAAGATACACCAGATGGATTTCAAGACAGCCTTCTTAACTGGTATAGTTGAAGAAGAAGTGTATGTGGAGTATCCACTTGGTTCTTAGACACATGACAGGGAGTCATATATGTGCAAAACTTGGTATGGTAGGATAGACAGCTTTCTATCCAGTTTGGGCTTTACCAAAAGTAAAGCAGATTCCAACCTTTACTATAAGGTTGAGGAAGGAAATCCAGTGATACTACTTTTGTATATGGATGACCTATTTATTACAGGTGAAGATAGATTGAATACCGACACGCAATTGAAGCTTGTTGCCGAGTTCGAGATGAAGAACTTGTGGATCAGTGCAGATGGAATCTTCCTTAGACAAGGGAAGTATGCAGCAGAGATCCTGAAGAGGCTCGGGATGATGGAATGCAAGGCCATGGCCACACCTATGGCATCGAACCTAAAGCTTCTGTGTGATGCTTCATCTGATCCGGTTGATGTCACTGTGTATCGTCAGATGATTGGGTCCTTGATGTACCTGACGAACACTAGACCAGATATTTGCTTTGCCGTGAACACATTGAGCCAGTTCCTGACGGATCCCAGAGGTGTTCACCTGGTTGCTGTAAAGCATATTCTGAGGTACCTGAAGGATACGGTTGATTATGGGCTCAAGTATGATGCGAATCAAAAGTTTAATCTGTAGGGTTATGTTGATTCAGATTGGGTAGGCAGTGCTACAGATAGCAAGAGCACTTATGGGTGTTGCTTCAGTATGGGATCAGGTGTGATCTCTTGGTTTAGCAGGAAGCAGTCCTGCGTAGCACTAAGTACAGCCGAAGCAGAGTATGTTGTGATGGATGAGCAGGTTGCACATGTATTGACCAAGCCATTGGCTAGAGTGCAGTTTGAGTACTTCAGAGAGAGGCTTGGTACACTTCATATCGAGGTTCCTTCCAAAGGGAAGTGATGAGTCTGAAAGATGTAGATGCACATGAGCTTTTTTGACATGGTTGATGTGTTCTCCCATGGTCGTGATGTAATTGCTGAGCCATTCTCACATGGTGGTAGATGTGTTCTCCCATTGTGTAGATGTAAAGGCTGAAGCCATTTTTCGCATGGTGGTAGATGTGTTCTCCCATGGTGAAAAAGTAAGGGCTGGAGCCTTCCCTGAATGGTGGTAGATGTGTTCTCCCATGTTGGTGGTGTAAGTACTGGATGATGTGCATCTGGGCTGTGATTCGTGGATGATGAGATGATCTGAAGAAGACGATGTTATGATGATTAGTAGGATCATGGATGATGAGCATCAAGACAATGCTCCAGTTACTACTCTATATGTATATGTATGCATCATGTTGGATGCTGGATATGATCAGTTGGATCATTTATATGTATATCTATATGTACGCATCATGTTGGATGCTTGGACCATGTATCTGTATATGCATTAGGTGGATACATTGTATGATCAGGTAGGTCATGTATGTTGATATGTATTAGGTATGATCAGGTGGATCATGTATCTGTATATGTATCAGGTGGATATATTGTATGATCAGGTAGATCATGTATGTTGATATGTATCAGGTATGATCAAGTGGATCATGTATTTGTATTTGTATCAGGTGGATACATTGAATGATTAGGTGGATCATGTATGCATCAGTTATATGCAGTGTATGATCAGGATGATCATAGATGACAAGCTTCAGGATGTTGCTCCAGATGACATGTAGTAGGATGTTGCAGTGATGATGATCGGGATGATCATGTGTACATCAGGATGATGTATGATGAGTATTAGGATGATACTCTGTGGCCATGGACAGGTTGTACAAAGGAAATCCTAGATTTGTTCTAGGTCACATCCAGTATGAAAAATGACTGGCACTGTGTATCACTTGTAAGACCTAGGAGATCTAATAGGTTGGGCTGTGTGCCCGTAATAAGTCCTGGGATGCTCTTTCGAGGGTTTGTGATAGTGGGCCACATGTAAGACCTGGGAGATCCGATAGGTTGGGCTGTGTGCTCGTAATAAGTTCTGGGATGCTCTTTCGAGGGTTTGTGGTGGGATGCTACATGTAAGACTTGGGAGATCCGATAGGTTGGGCTGTGTGCCCGTAATGAGTCCTGGGATGCTCTTTCGAGGGTTTTTGGAAGAGGTCACATGTAATCAGTACTGGAGATCTTTCTGATCGTGCTTAGGCACTTAAATGTTCCTGGGATGCTCTTTGGAGTTCTTGTCGGTCGTGCTATGCACATAAACGTTCCTGGGGCACTCTTTTAAGGTTTTGTGATAGTCACATGTAATAAGTCCTGGAGATCTGGACAGGATGAAAAAGGCCTCAAATGCTCTTTAGGGTTCTTGCTAGTCAAGAGACTCTTTTAAGGTTTTGTGACGCATGTAATAAGTCTTGAGGATTCCACAGTATGGCTAGTGATGATGAAGACCTGCAGGTGGTATTCCTACATCTAGTATGAAAAAACACTGGCTCTGTAGAACTTCCTATGACGAGTAGATTCAAAGATTGATTGAGATAGCAGCAGCAGTGATGATGACGATGATTCGAGGATGATGATTCACTGATGATGATCCAGAGAAGAAGACTTGTTCTAGCAGACCTGTGTCGAGAAATACCTTCCTAGTTAAGAGGGAGTGTTGATGTATATGTAACTTCGGAATGTATTTCAGCCATGTATTTCATATATGTATTTTGTACTCCTATAGAGATGGCATTATTCCTCTATATGGAAGTGTCGTCATTTATATTGTAAGTGTCATAACTTATACTTGATGGGTTATTAGACTATCTTGTTGTGGTCGGCCTTGTATAAGTCATGTGGGTCGAAGGGTTATTAGACCACCCTATTTAGGGTCGGCCATGTGGTTCAAAGGGTTATTAGACAACCAAGTGTGAGGTCGGCCCGGATTAAGTTAACCATGGGTTAAGCTAGACATGTAGGCCCCATTAGTTTATTGGGAAATACAGAACAAGTATAAATAGAGATCGAGAGATCTCTATTTGGTCATTCATTCACACACTTCTCTCATTCGAAAAGTGGTGCACTTGTGAGGAGGTGGCTCTGCTGCTAGGAGAAGACTATATCTTGTATTCTGTTTGTATCATTGCTCTATCTATCTCTGAGGAAGTTATTGGGTTTTTTCACCTTTATGGTTTTTCCCAAGTAAACTCTGTGTCTCTTGTGTGCTTGCATTATTATGTCCATGATTGATATAGATTTGTTGTACATGTTGTTCTCTCAGTTAACATCCTAGATCATATTGAAGTAAATTCTGAAAATTCAACACGTGTGGGATCTGAAGGAACACATATCTGCTCTCCGGTTTGGGTTCCGTGCCCTTGGAGCATATCCTCAAAGTGTCCCTGAATGGTCGTGGGGTGCCTGACCAAAATGCATGTACCACCAAAACGATGACTCTAATCGCGAAGCCATCGATTCCAGTGGATCCGGGACGTCGGGTTCTAGTGGGGGGTCGCCCCACACTATGCCTCCAATGCCAAGAAACAATGCCATTGTGCCATATCCAGAACTAGGGTTTTGCTCAATGAAGGCCATTCCAATTTTGCTCAAGGGGGTCAATTCTCATCCAAAGGATCTCGAGAAAGAGTGGACTTCATGAACACGTCCAAAATGGCCATGTACACATCTGGGATCTGACAGAACCCAGGTCTGCTTGCTGGTTTGGGTTCCGTGCCCCTGGAGCAAATCCTCGAAGTGTCCCTGAATGACCATGGGGTTTCTAGCCAAAATGCCCGTAGCACCAAAACTATGACTCTGATCGTGAATCCATCGATTCTGTTGGAATCAAGACACCAGTTTCTAGTTGGGAGACCCCCCACATCATGCCTCCAACACCCAAAAAAGGTGCCATTGTGCAATCTCTAAAACTAGGGTTTTGCTCAATGAAGGCCATTCCAAATTTGCTCAAGGGGGTCAATTCTCATCCGAAGGCTCACAGGCATGTGTGGTCATCGTGAACATGTCCATAATGGCCATGTACATGTGTGGGATCTGATGGATCCTAGGTTTGCTCACCGATTTACGTTCCATGCCCCTAGAGCAAATCCTCAAAGTGTCCCTAAATGGCCACGGCGTGCCTGCACAAAATTCCCATAGCACGAAAACCGTGACTCCGATTGCAAAGCCGTCAATTTCAGTTGATTTGGGATGTCGGGTTCTAGTTGGGGGTCCCCCCACACCATGCCTCCAATGCCCGAAAAAGGTTCCATTGTGAAATCTCCAGAACTAGGGTTTTGCTCAATGAAGGCCATTCCAAATTTGCTCAACGGGGTCAATTCTCATTCGAAGGCTGCTAGGAATGTGTGGCCATCGTGAAAAAATCCACAATGGCCATGTGAGCATGTGGTATATTAGGGAGCTTAGGTCCACTCACCGGTTTGGGTTCCATGGCCCCAGAGAAAATCCTCAAAGTGTCCCTGAATGCCCACGGGGTGCCTGACCAAAATACTCGTAGCACGAAAACCGTGACTATGATCACGTAGCTGTCGATTCCGGTGGATTTGGGATGTCATATTTTAATTGAGCCCACCCCCACACCATCCCTCCAATTCCCGTAAAATGCGCCATTGTGCAATCACTGGAACTAGGGTTTTGCTTAGTGAAGGCCATTCCAAATTTGCTCAAGAGGGTCAATTCTCATCCGAAGGCTCCTCGGCATGCATGGCCATCGTGAACATGTTAGTATATTCCTATACTCCATCTTAGTCCTGCTAGCTTTCCAATCATTTTCATTTTCATTCATGCATGCAAAATTAGGGTTTGCATGCATTCTAGATCATTAGTCCCAGCACCTAGTCCTCAGCAAACTAGCCCCCGGAGCTTCTTTCAAATCATTTCTAGGCCTCCCAGTGACTAATGTGCCCTCCTTTGCTCCACTGCATGACAAGGGTGCCTTTTTCACCTACCAGTCCAGTTATATTCAGTTATATTGAGTTATCTTCAGTTATTTCCTTGATTTAAGGATTAACTGACTCTTTACTGAGTTTATCACTCTGTTGGACCTCCAGTGAGACTAGATTGACCATTCTGAATGCCGTTAGAACCTATGGTGCCCTCCAATGAGCCTCCTTCACTATATTAGTGATTCCATGTGCCAGTTACACCAACTACATTCAATTAGACTCATTTTGACTCCCGGTTGATCATGACTTGTGCATTGATGACTTCACTGATGAGAAGGTGGACTCCTAATTAGGCATTGATGACTCTCCAATGATTATGGATCTGTGCATGAAGGAAAATTCAAATTCCTCCTAGTGAATTCAAATCCTCATACTCAACATTGTATATTTACCAGTTCATTATTTTGTTAATAGTAACATGTGTAATTATTCTGCCTCAATCAGAGTTTCTTTGAATCTAAGTTCTATTGCTTGTATCTTCTTCTATTATTCATAAATTCTTTCATTGTGAGGTTTACATCATCTCTTTGGATCTTATGTGGGAAATTTCACATGGTATTAGAGTCTTGAGAGTATATTCTACCTCCATTCTTGAGAGTTTTTGCAGGTATTTTTGAAGTTCCAGCAGCAGATTCAGCAGCCTTCTATTTGCACTTGTTCAAGCAGTCAAGATGAGCAATTCGAATGCTCCTTCTTCTATACTTCTCACTCCTTTCAATTATTTCGAATGGAAGAGGAAGATGATAATACTCTTGCAATCAAGAGGGTTTACTAGAATAGTTGAGGAAAAAGATGCCATACCACATCAAGCTGAAAAGAGAATCAAGCACCTAAACAAAATGGATGAAGCCTTTGGATTCATATGCCTTCATATATGTGATGATCTATTGTTTCATACTGATGGATTGAAGTCTCCATATGATTTATGGATAAAATTGAGGAGTATTTTTGGCAAACAAGACGAACTGAGAGGCTACATTCTTGAGAATGAATTGGTTGCCCTTCAACCTAGCAATTTCGAGAACATCCAAGATTTCTTATCCAAATTTCAGAATTTGGTTTTGCATTGCAAGAAATGTGGCATCACTAAAAGTGATGAGCAATTGATACTCTCTATATTGAGCAAACTTGGATCTCAATTTTCTGTCTTTGTATCTACCTTTCATTCTGTTCGAATGTCCATCTCTGGATGGAAGTTTCCCACCTTAAGTGACTTCATTGAAGCTCTCACTCAAGAAGAGAACAAACTGTTTCAAATGGGTGCCATCAAAACCTCCAGAGATCTAGCTCTTTTAGCTGGTGAATCAAGTGGAGCGACTGCAAAAGGGGGACAAAAAGGAAAAGGAAAGAAACCTTCAAGATCCAAGAATGACAAACAAAAGAGACCAAATTGTACCTACTGCAAGAGAGGAAACCATCCTGAGCATGCCTGCATGCATAAGAAGATTGATTTTCTAACCAAGATTCTTGAACAAAACCAAATTGTTGTTCCAAAAAAAGCAAAGATGTCTGATTCTGGAAGTGGATCTGATGATTGTCATGAATTGATGGCTGGTTTTTCAAAGACAAAAGCTCTCCTCATAGATTCTAGAGCTTCCAAACACATGATAGCACAAGAAGAATTCTTCTCCTCTTTGGATCTCCAAGATGGGCCTACCATTCACATGGGAGACAACTCTCAGATTTCTGCCAAAGGTTTGGGTATAGTTCATATGGAGCATGGTAAGTTCAAAAATGTCTTATTTGTTCCTTCTCTTACAGCTAATTTGTTGTCAGTATATCAAATGACTCATACAGGATCTCCAAAGCAAGTAATTTTTGGTCCAGACACAATAGAGATTACAGAAATATCCACTAGAAAGGTTACAGTGAATGGGATTGAAAATCATGCCTCAAAGGCATATGAGTTCTCACACTTCATGCCCTTCTCTCCAACTATTTCTTCAGATTCTGATGAAGATCACAGTGACTTCTCTTCCAGTGACTCCTATTCTAGTGAAGAAGAAGATCAAGATTCTGATGTTGAGATCACGGTTCAAGAAGATTTAGAACCAACACCTATTCTCAATCTAGATTCAAGAGAAATATGTTCTCACAAAGTCCTTTCTACTACTGAGAACACAGTTGATGATTTATTTGCTTACATAACTACTAGACTTCAACAGCATGCTAACCTTGCATTATGCCATCCATCTCTCCATAAGAGATGCAACATGATGATGGGATTCTCTCTTCCATCTTTTGGGAAGACTGCTCATGTTCCATTCACTCCAGATACAGAAAAAGTTCCTGAAAGACTTGCTTCTTCCTCCACACAGTGGGAGACCTTCCTACATGGGATCAGCTTGCCAAGTCTTTTACAAAAAATTTCACTGATGAAAGCTTCTTTCTTTTCTGCATGATGGTTCTTTGAGTTATTTACTGTTCTTTTGAGGGGGGGTATTTTTCCCATGAGGTTTTTTTTCCCCATTTTCTCAGTTTATGGACAGTTATGTATTTTACTATCATTTCATTTATTGTATGGGTGACCTTTGGTCCTAGTTACCAGGGCCCAGGATGGATTAAGGGGGGGGTGTTAGGATATTCCTATACTCCATCTTAGTCCGACTATCTTTCTAGTCATTTTCATTTTCAGTCATGCATGCAAAATTAGGGTTTTCATGCAATTAGGGTTTTCCTGCATTTTGCATGCATTCTAGGTCATCAGTCCCAGCACCTAGTCCTCAGCAAACTAGCCCCCGGAGCTTCATTCAGATCATTTCTAGGCCTCCCAGTGACTAATGCACCCTCCTTTTCTCCACTGCATGACAAGGGCGCCTTCTTCACCTACCAGTCCAGTTATATTCAGTTATATTGAGTTATCTTCAGTTATTTCCTTGATTTAAGGATTAACTGACTCTTTACTAAGTTTATCACTCTGTTGGACCTCCAGTGAGACTAGATTGACCATTCTGACTCTAGTTAGAACCTATGGCGCCCTCCACTAAGCGTCCTTCACTATATTAGTGCTTTCATGTGCCAGTTACACCAACCACATTCAGTTAGACTCAGTTTGACTCCCGGTTGATCATTACTTGTGCATTGATGACTTCACTGATGAGAAGGTGGACTCCTAGTTAGGCATTGATGACTCTCCACTGATTATGGATCTATGCATGAACGACAATTTGAATTCCTCCTAGTGAATTCGAATCCTCATACTCAGCATTGTATATTTACCAGTTCATTATTCTGTTAATAGTAACATGTGTAATTATTTTGCCTCAATCAGAGTTTCTTTGGATCTAAGTTCTATTGAGTGTCTCTTCTTCTATTATTCCTAAATTCTTTCATTGTGAGGTTTACATCATCTCTTTGGATCTTATGTGGGTAATTTCACAGAACATGTCCACAATGGCAATGTGCACATGTGGGATGTGATGAAACCCAAGTCTGCTTGCTAGTTTGGGTTCCGTTCCCTCGCAACAATTCCTCAAATTGTCCCTGAATGGCCATGGGGTGCCTGATCAAAACTCCTGTAGCACCAAAACCGTGACTCCGATTGCGAATCCATCAATTCCAGTGGATTCAGGACTTCGAGTTCTAGCTAGGGGACCCCCCACACCATGCCTCCAATTCCCGCAAATGGTGATATTGTTCCATCTCCAGAACTATGGTTTTCCTCATTGAAGGCCATGCTAATCTTGCAAAAAGGGGTCAATAAGCTAGATTAAGCTCTGTAGGGATAGATTAGTTCTTCATGGCTAGGTTATGTCTCTAGGGATAGATAAGGATTCTAGATTAGGTCTACAAGGTTGGAGGTACACATTAGGATTTCCAGGGATACATTTGCTTTTCTCTGGTTTCTAGGGATAGATCAGAGTCTTTAATGTATATTATGCTCTATTTCTTAGAAGGAACATATAGATCTAGATTCCAACCCATATAGTGTGATTCTAAGATATTTTAGCTTCTTAGTATTTCCTCTTGTGATCAAGGTGAATGTCAACATTATTGATCTAGCGGCTTAGGAGCATGTAGGGGTTATTGTACCACCCAAGATATTTATATAGCAGAGGAGAGGTGTGATTATGAGATTGACTTCATCCATGCACATTCTATGTATTCATTAGAGAGGCGTGATTCCTTAATGGATACAGTTCATTTTGGACACTGTTCATTTGATTTGTTAGTGTTGTAGAGTAATTTATTCAGGATTTTATTGCTCTTGTAGGTTATTTGGACACCTTGCATTGTCCATTCCTTGAATTTAACATTGAAATCCATTACTGCATATGTCACATGGATTGGAAACCATATTGAGAATGCACGCCATATCCATAACTTTGTATAAAACCACAAAAATGCCCTAACCATCTACAAAGAGTACACATAGGTTTCATTGTTGAATATTGCAGATACTTGATTTGCTTCCTCATTCATCCTGCTCATGAGGTCCATTGTCATGCAGAATGAGTGTCCCAAGTATGGGACATCGACAGAGAACTTATGGTCCATCATTCAAGATATTCTTATCTCCATGTGGGATAAGAATTGCACACCCTTGAATTTCTTGGCCCACTCATTGAACTCCAAGTTCTACAGTTAGGATTGGCTCACTAGTGTACCAGGGCCCTCACATAGAGTCCCTCCTCACATGGATGGATAAATTGCACATGGAAGGAAGTTCACAACTTGGAGAAGAGAGGGAGATTTTTTTTGGTTTTGGGGGGAGTTTGCTTGGGCTATCAAGTACTCCCCCACTTCATTTCACTTCATTTTTTCCATTTCATTCACCATTGGAAGGGTTTGAGGAGATGGGAGTGCATTTGGATATTTTGCAAGAATATTGGACTCTTGGAGAGCTTAGAAGAGAGATTGAAGGGTGTCATTTGTTAAAGGAACGTTCATGATTATAAATGCATTGGTTCATTGTACAAGAAAGACAAGTTCATGATAAGATTTATTACCAATAATAGCAATTCCCACCACATTTTCCACAGTCACTCAAATTTGGATCTATTGAAGCTTGCGAAGAATAGATTTGCTAGCTATTACCTCACCTTTAGGCGCCTTTTGAAGGAAAGAGAGGCATTGGCTAGTATGGCATCAAGTGACTCATGCCAGGTTTTAACAAATATTGAATATTATGAAATGTTATAATATAAGATGAGTTTTCAATCTTCTTTATGAATGTGAATTTTTCCTAAAGGGATGGAAATTTTAATTGGAGTGATTGGTGTAAAACATCAATGTATTGTAATAGTAAATTAAACATAACTCAAACATCAAATAAACAATATAAGATAAAAATATCAAATAAACTATCTAACATGAATAACATTAGACATGCATGAATAAAAAATCACATCACTATACTATGTACCTCAATCAATTAGGCCTTATGGATCCTCTCTATTTTTTATTGTCTCAAACAACATCTTGTTCTCTGCATGAGGTAGCAAGTAGCGTACCTTGTTTTATGACCGCGTTGACATTGTTTGTAGTTGGATGTTTGTACCAAGGATCAAGTGCGTAAAGTGATACACCCATGAACCTGGTCTATAATCCATGTATGTGTAGCCATTTCTCTTTGGTCCCTTTCCATCTACTGTAATATATTCTCCCTAAAAAACCATCGAGCCAGTCGGAAAGGTAATTCCTTCATTATTGGTTAATGATGTGAGGAGGGTTTGCTTCCCCTAGATGCATCGTGCAACCAATAATTTGTGCCAATTGTACTATCTTTCCGAGCGACAACTGTGTAGATGTGTCCTACAAAAATTCATTTTACAGTCATATTCCAACAAGTAGTGGTTTGATAACTTGGATAATTAAAAAAACAAGGATGGAACCAAGATATGGATGCATAAATGTTTACCTGGTTGTACAAGATTAGATATATGATCATATTCATTCGAAATATAATATTGGCCTTCCTCTAACTGTATTGTTTCAACAACTGTATGTGGGTCCACTGCAAGTGATACATGATCCCATTCATCAACCCAATCCATTGATTCACACTCATCCCACTCACAACTAGTAGAAGGCCCACAAAAGAAAGCAAATTTCCACATCCATATTTCAAATAAGGGGTTGTTTGAGCTTCGAACCGAATGAAATGCACGATTTCCTTGTACAGTACTACAAATATAAGAACATGATCGATCTATATCAACCACATGTCAGAAATTTCTAACAACATGTCCTCTACCTGTTGGTCTGTGTTGCTCCATGGTTTGATTGAGATTTTTGTAGAGCACCATTGAACTATGGATTCTGCATCCAAAATAAGAGGTTCTTTCATGCACCTCATCTCCTCCATTCATAGGGAAGTTGATACATGCTCCATCCCCATCATTTTCTCCCTTTCCATGCCCGGTCTCAAAATAGTTCCATATATGCAACACATCATAAGTCTTGTGCAAAATACTCAACCACTGTAATACACGTGCATTTTTAAACTAGCCTACACAACCATATGACCATAACCAATGCTAATCCATCTGTATACCTCTCTCCCTCAACTGATTATAGAAAATTTTGAAGCAATGCTGCACATAATGCAGGTCCTAGCAGATGTAGTCACACATGAAGAAGTTGGTCTCTTTCAATATTATCCTCATGTCATTTTTTCTCTTTGACACGTTCCTATACGTGATATGGAAAATTATGCTAACTTGGTCTGAATGGTAGTATTGAATTTGAATCTCATTATGTGGATGTAGGGTGTAGTTTTCAGCAAATTCTACAACCGACAATATTATGTAATTGGGAAAGGTGTCCCTGCACTGTCTGTATTGTTCATCTTGCCATCATGCTACATGGACATGTTGTACATACTACACAGTCATTTGGTAGAATTCCTTCATGAAATCGTAAATTTTTACTTGGTGCCACTGTTAACACCCAAAAAGTGCTCACTACCTCATCTACCACATTATATGGCTCATTTGTCCAGTTTCCTACCATATTTCCCTTAAAATCCCAAAAAATCCCATTAAAAAGCCTCCAAAAGGCCAAACATGCCTCCAAAAGGCCACAAAACCCTCAAAATAGCCTCAAAAAGGCTAAAAAACCCCCTTTTCCTCCAAAAATAGCAAAAATCCCCTAAAAAGGGATTAAAAAATATAAAATAATGAGGAAAAGGAGGAAAAAACCCTATACAGCTGCCCAAAACCATGTGTTTCCCAAAACCATGGGTCAGCACTCCACCACCAAAAAACTATAAATAGGTGATGGAGATCCCTTATTTCATATCCACAATCACAAGCACCCTTACTCTGCCAAAATCTCTCTCAAAACCCTAGTTCACCATTGGAGAAGGAGAAGGATCATATTGAAGCTTGGAGCATCCTCTTGGACATTGCAAAGGACTCCATCAAACCTTCACATTGAAGGTAATTTCAATACAAAATGCCATTCTTTAAATTTGTTGTTTATGTTTCATGCATGTTTTAGAAGTATTTTAATTTTTGTTTTAGCTTAGTTATTTACATTTACTGAACTGCTACTAAGGAGTCCATTCTCCTTAGTAGGTGCTCATTTGCACAAGCTAGGGGTAAAACCCTAGCCACAGTTTTGGCGACTCCCCTAGATTTTGAATTTCTGGTTTCCGTTTTTAAATTTTTTTTTCCTTTTCGGCTGTCCCTTTTGACCGCCGCACACTGCGTCTTTTCCCTCTGCAGTCGCGTTTTGACCGCGCCTTTCAAGCCTTTACCTGCGACCTGACCACGGCTCTCAGACTACTTCCGACGCCCTGCCGGCGGATTCAAGTCTGTTACCTGCGATCCGACCGCGGCTAATCAACCTGTTTGCCGCGATCTGACTGCGCCTGTTGGCCATTTTCCCGCGTCCCGACTGCGACTTTCGTCCTCTTTCCTGCATCCCGACTGCGCCTGTTAGCCTTTTTGCCGCGACCCGACTGCGTCTTTTTCCCTTTTTCCTGCGTCCCGACTGCGTCTGTTGGCCCGAAAGCCGCGACCTGACCGCGTCTGTTTCCCTCAAACCCGCGGTCTGCCTGTTCCGATTCGCCACAGACCCGTGGTCTGATCTCTGCATTTTTCACTAAATTGAGCCCAGCCCCTTTTGCTGCAATATTTTCTGCATCTGAACAGCCCTCTGTCCTACCTGCAGCCCAACCTTCCTTATAGCCTTTCTGCAACATAATTTATGTTCCCTTTACAGAATCTTTTTAAAGAATTTCAGTATTTTTAATTCAGAAAATTTTGCAAGTGAAAGTTTCAATTTCAGTATTATTGATAGTTGGAAGTTGCCCCCCTTGTGGCACTTCTATTTTTGGTTCATCACCTCACGAGCACACACTCTGTCACATAATTCAAGTGAGCCTTAAAAAGTACCTAATTAAACCAACATTCTAACCCCACTTGGGGAACACAAAAGAATCATAGTAGTTAGGTAGGGTCGGGGGGATAGGCTTCCAATAACACCCCTCGGTCACTTTCACTTGAGACATAGTTGTTGTCCAAATAGGGAGCCAAAATCCCTTAGTACTTTTTGGCACGGTCACGACCAGTTTATCAGAGGGCCTCTCCCTTAGGAGGGTTGAAGTCGGGAGACTGGTTCCGGAGGCCTGAGTGGAATACCGCACTCCATTCAGTAACCGAAGGGCTACCTTTCGCGGTTCGCGGGATATCCCTATATAGGGGTATTGCGGTCAACGAACTAAACGGAAGATTCACCTTTCTGGACGTGTCATGAACGGGGTATCTTAGTTGCCATTCTTCTAGGATTGACTACCCGGTATCCCTCCCGGTAGGGGGATATCATAGCCACTTGGATTTCCTACTCATATTGTCTGACTTGGATTTCATCACCTTGCAGAGGATATGTTTAGTTGAGTCAGAATACTTTTAGTTAGGTGTTTGCATGCTCCTTTACCTCCCTTTGGTCTAGTGAGTCCACCATTTTTTATTTCTAGGAAACCTGCTGCTTGTTGGTATTCTGACCATCTTTGTTGTTACTCCACCTATTGTAGCACAGCTGTTGCAGTGGATGTTTTGAGTTGGTTGTTGGCCTGAGTGCCTTGTTTTTTAGCTCTCCTTCTGCACACTCGGTTGCATTAGGATTTTTTGAGTTGTTTTTATACTCACCTCAACCCACATAGATTTGACACCATCTGTCACCATTGAGTCCTCGAGACATTCTCGGCGCCTCAGGGGCGAGCCCCCACAGCACGGTTCTCTCGACACCACCCGTCATAGATTCCGATCATCATCCGTTGATACCATCCATCACAGATCTAGAGCCTTGTCACTTGACTCCACTCGTCAGCAACGTAGGACTCCGTCACCAGATAGTGACGCCCCTTACTTTACCTCTGATTCTGACGAAGAGTCTGAGAACCCTATTTACACTGCCCCTACTAGCCCCATGGCTGGCACGACTTCCACTCCGTTTGTGATAGGGACCATTGGTGGCACGTCCACCACTACACCAGTTACTACACCTGTTTTTGGTATGCCCTCCATGGGACCCTCATCTACTGTTCCCCTCACAGTACCTATTCCCGTAGCGGGAATACCTATCCCCACTACATCAGTGGCTCACACTACCCATGGTAGTGCTGGACCATCCTCCACCACCTTAGTTCCCCCACTTGGGGGCACCACCCCAAATCTTGTCCCTCCACTTGGGGGCACTGGCCCCAACTTGGTCCAACCCACTACTGTGTCACATCCTTCTTCCAGTTTGCCATTCATGGCTAGCCTCAACCTACCTGACCTGGCCAGATTGACCAACGATCCTATTCGACACGACCCTACGTGGCCTCATATGCCTACCAAACTCCCCTCTGACATCCCTAAGTTCGAGGGCAAGGCCGGTGAGGACCCACAAAACCATATCATGTCTTTCCACCTATGGTGTTCCTCTAACTCCATAGTGGATGACTCTGTTCACCTCCGTCTCTTACAGCGCACCTTCACTGGCTCTGCAGCCAAGTGGTATATCGAGCAACCTCATGGGACCCACGCCACCTTTGCTTCCCTTGCCTCGACCTTCCTGCAGTTTTTCCAGTTGCCTATCCGCTATGATGCGGGCGTTGAGATCCTTCTATCTTGTAGACAAAACACGGCTACCCATATCACGGACCACATCCATGAGTGGCGTCGACGCCGTAGCTTATGCAAGATTAAACTAGACGACCGTATCTTCCTAGATTGGTTCCTCAAATCCCTTCTCCCTGTTATTGCTAAGGATGTGGCATCAGAAAGACCCCAGTCTGAAGAAGAGGCCATCCTTAAGGCCCAACAGTTCGACCTCATTTACGCCCAGTCCGGTTACCTTTATACCATTATACCTGACGCCCCTCGCGGCGAGTCCTCCCAGCATGATGCGCCGGGGGCATCCCACACTGCAGACGGTATCATTGGCCGTGTTTCTTCGCATCCCCAACCATTTTCTATTACACGTCCTTCCCCTGGCCCCGACCTTTCGCGGGATACCTCACAGTCTGGAGCAACCAACTCGTATGCTCCCATGACACATCACCATGGACCCTCATGTCCACCTCAGTGATTTGGTTATGCGACTCCTGCTTATGCTCCCCTAGTCACACCTCAGCCTTACTACCATCAGCAGGCTGCCCCAGCTCCTGCGCCTTTACAAGCCCAACCTGCTTATTACCCGCCACAGGCAACCCCTGCGGCACACCCACAACCCGCTCCGCAGCCATATCAGCAACCCCCTCAAGTTGCTGCACCTGCTCAGCCTCAACCTACATATCATCCACCGCAGCCTGCTCCAGCACATGCGCAACCTCAGAATCCACCTGCTTCCCAAGGGCAAGTTTACGCCCAACAAAACCCGCAGCAAAACCAGAACAACCAACGCAACCAGGGCCAACAGAATCGCGGCAAGGGCCGTAATCGTGGGAACAACAAACCTGCAGACCAAGCTGGTCAACCGGCTAATCCCCCCGACAACAACAATGCGGCCCCCGCTAATCAAAACCCTGATCGCCCACCCAAGCAGGCTAAAAACCCCAATTTGCGAACAAACCACCCTTGTTCTATCTGCGGGGTATACGGCCACTACACACATGCTTGCCCACACTTAGAGCGAGCTCGGCAACTCTGGGTTGACGAGGCCCATCGCCAAGGGCATGCGGCTCCCCAAGCACCGCCCAACCCCCCCCAACCTCAACAACCCCCTTTGGTGCTGCAAAACCCCTTACCAACCCAAGGCGTAGTGAACACTCAGCCGTTGGCTCCCCCTCAAGCCAACGCGCCCCAACAACAACAAATCACTTATGCTGCTCCTGATCAACCCATGTTTGACTCAGGTACCCACCACTTGCTGATGATGTCATCTGCTGACGTCAATCTCCAGACCCGTCGGAATCAATACGGCTCCACCTCTGAAGCCCATCCCATGGATAAAACTACTACTGCCCATCCCACCGATCAGGCATTACGTATACCTCCACCTCCACTAGATGGCGCTCCCAAAGCCCCTCGTTTCCCACTTCGCCGTATCAACAATAACCCCAATGCGCGCGCTGCGTCAAACTACAACATTGTAGACGACCTAGCCCAATCTCCCGCAGCCATGTCTGCGTTAGAAGTCTTGAAGAACTTCCCTTCCTAGCGCAAGACTTTACTTTCCGCCATTGGGGGGATTGACCCAAATGATTCCAATTTGATGGCATTTGATTTAGACCAGTCTGAGCCACGCCTACCTTCCAGCTTAGCATTCCAAGTTACTGTCTCCGTTAGAAATCTTGTCATCCATCGATGCATCATCGATGAAGGTGCCTCCACGTGCGCCATGTCTACATTCGTGTGGAAGAAGTTGGGATCCCCCACTCTCCAGCAGTCCACCACTGCATTACGCGCCTACGACGGTCATTCCGCTCAGCCCCAAGGCCTCCTAGCCAATGTCCCCGTCCAGTTAGGTGGCAAAACCGTACTCATTTACATTGAGGTAATCAACGCCCAATTGGATTATAACCTTTTACTTGGCCGCAGCTACATGTATGCCATGTGGGCGGTTGCCTCTTTCGTCTTTCGCACCATGATGTTCCCCCATGAGGGACGCGTGGTTAAGGTTGACCAACTCACCTACTATGATCCCAATGCTCCCGCGGCACCTGAAAATGTTTTCCCCATGGTCGAACAACCTGTTTCTCGTGCCAACACCTCGTTTGTTTCCTCTATGGGGCCTGGAGTTTACTCAGACGCGTCGATGACCTCCACCTTTCAATCCATTCCTCCGCCGTCATCTACGCCCGAAGTGTCTGACTTATGTACCTTGTCTCACGACAACCTACCACCTAACAGTCAACCACCCTTGTTTCCTAAACCACCATTGGTACCTAGCCACATTGGTGTTACACCGATCCATACGATCCCCTTCCTAGTCCCTCCATCGGGAGTAGTAAGCGCCCCGGTCATGGCTACCCTTAGTCTCCCTGGGTTAACTTTGGGATTACCTATATGGTATCTTTCGCCTCCCGTTCGCCCGCCGACACCTGATGTCGTCCTCCAACCGGTGCAACCCATGGCTACTACCTCTCAGCCACCTCCTGGTGTCTCTACCCCTTCGTCCTCCACAACTCCCCCTCCTACTCCCAAACCCACTGGGGGCAGAGGTCCACAACCTTACACTGCTGTACCACCTCCCAAGACAGTCAAAAACCCTCCAGCATTCTGTGCTCCTCCCAAATGCTCGCTGTGCGACGAGTTGGGCCATGCGACCCACCAATGCCCACAGTTACCAGCATTGCAGAAGCACATGCAGATGCTCGATGATGACCCCAACATCCCAACTGTCGAACTAAACCCCACTCCTAAACCTAAAGACAAGTCCCTACACACCAACCACTCCTGCGCCATATGCGGTGTTTACGGGCATTACTCCCATCATTGTCCCGATCTCCCGGATTACAGAGTAGCTCTCTATGAGATGAACAATCTGGATCTTGAGACGGCACCACCTACTATTGAGGAGATCTACCCCCCAGACTCTTCACCTTCCGGAGAGGTTAATACCATCTATATGATCTCTTCCACCACCACCCCCTCGTCGACCGATTTGACAACACAAACTTTCCGTACCGATGAGGAGATTCTTGAGGCCCTTACCGCCCCGGATTATCCCTGGGATGATATGCATCATCGTTCCTATTTCATCCCAGAAGAGTCCTCCTCTAGCCCCGCCACCCAATATGCGGTTGAATCCAAAGACTTCCTCCCCACCAAGGTCGACTGGTTTAAGGACCCTATTCCTGCTCCTGATGCCTTCGAGGAAGGTAACATGGCCAACATCTCACCTTTCATCCAAGTTGATATCGCTGCCCCAGGACGTGCCCCTGAACTCATCACTTTAGGAGCATTCTACAGTAAACAAGAGATTGAGGACTACATAAACCTTTTCAGAGAATTCCGTGATGTCTTTGCCTGGTCCTATACCGAAATGCCTGGTCTTGACCCCGCAATTATAGAACACCAAATTGACACATGGCCTGATGTACCCCCCGTTCATCAGAAACAACGTCCCATTCATCCCTCACAGTTCTCAGATGTTAAAGCTACAATTGGGACCCCTGAAGTCATCACTTTAGGAGCCTCCTGCAGCGCGCAGGAGATCGAGAACTACCACCAACTCTTCCAAGAGTACCGTGATGTCTTTGCTTGGCCCTCTACCAGAATGCCTGGGTTCGACCCTGCCATTCTCAAACATCACATGGACACACGGCCAGAGAAACTTCCTGTTCGTACTGAAACCGACTCTCAAGGCCTTCCTTTGCGCAACCCCCATGCTGGGTTGTATCCTCAGGAGTCTCTATCCCTAGAATAACCGGCGACCTCATTGGTCCGCATTGTACAGTTTGCTCTCTTTTTGTTTTTCACTTTTTTACCATTATCTTACATTCATCATTTTTGCATGATTACAGATGGACCGTCTTCGACCTTGTTACACTGGCTTCGCTGATGGCGCAAGCCGCTGATCTCCCAACCTGGCTTCTGCAGCATGGGTCTTGTACTCCCCTTCCAACGAGATGATTCACCTTGACGGAATATGTATAGGCGCTGCTACCAATAACCAGGCAGAGTATGATGCTGTGACCGGTCTCTTGACTGCCGCCCTCCAAATGGGCATATGTCACCTTCATGTGTTCCTTGACTCCCAGCTACTTGTCTCCCAGCTCAACAACTGCTACCAGGTGCGTGATCCCTGCCTTTTTAGAAAATTCCTGCGCGCAAAACACCTCAGCCGACAGTTTGAATCCATCACATTCACACATGTCCCCAGAGCCCAAAATAGTGTCGCAGACCAAATGGCCAACAACATCCTAGATTGGCATATCAATCACACCATGTAACATCATGCATCATCATCCCATAGCATCTCATAAAAATACCTATAAAAACCCAAAAAGATTGCATCGCATCCACATGTGCATCCATGTACATAAACCACATGCATATCCATAGGGGCATCCACGTGCCTAACATCCTAACCTACTTGCATCCACGTGCAGTGTAAACATATCACAACACATAAAGCGCATCCACGTGCGTACAAATACAACAACATCATACAAAAAGGTGCATCCACGTGCATATATATATATATCAAAAAAATATACATGTTCAGTACTATACATGTCCTGAGTACCCCTGTACTCAGCTATACAAAAAATGGCTATACATGCCTAAAGCCTCATCTACATACATGTCGTAGCTACAAAACTCGGGGGGAGTCCCCTACACTCCCTAATGGGAATCGTATCCTGCATCACTGCCTGCATCGGCTGCCTCTGAGTCCTCCCCTCGCTCCTCCTCCGGCAAGTCCTCCTCTCCTCCGGCCTCCTGTGCCCGTACCCGGTCCACTAGGACCGCCACCCGGATCGCGATGGATCTGAACTCTCGGGGCGCCATCATGCAATCCTGCACTACAGCAGGATCGATATCCCGCCATCCCTCGTCGGTCACCCCTACCAAAAACCGGTCTAGTAGTGCCCGCACAGACTTCAGTGTCCCCTCCGCATCACGGCGACGGACCTCACCTCACCCAGGCAGAGCTGGGATGGCCACAATACCCCTCCGTGCCACATGTCCTGGAGGCGGTCTCGGGCCCACATCTGCAAAATCACCCATATGTCAGTCACAGTATATCAATCTCCTATCATATAAATAAAACTTGACATACATAACATGCAACAAAAACACATACGTACCGTCGGGACCCCATGCCTGTCCTGGTGCTCGTGGCGCCTCCGGATCTCCCGTGAAGTCCATGTCCCGATACGGGAAGTCATCAAGTGTCAGTGGTATCTAGAGCCACTACAGGTACAACTCCTGCGTGAAATACCTGCCCACGTCGCCGCCACTACGGCGGCGCATCATCTCACCCCATCGCACCATCCGCGGCTCCCTCATACCTCCTTCCCTGATCGGCACCCGCGGTCGCAGTGTGGGTACCCTCTCCATAAAGAAGGCACACAAGAAGGAACCAAAACAAAAGCCCTTGCCCTCTTCCTTCGCTGCCGTCAGCTGCCGCTGAACGCAGGTCAGGAACATCTGGCCCCACGCGTAGTACACCCCATCCAGTACGCGCTTGATCATCTGCATCTGACCCCCAGACACCTTCTCAGGTGACTGGGACCCCAATATCCGGACCACACATGCGGCCATGGCCTGCACCGCCGACTCCTGTAGGTCCCTCACTCGGAGTGCATTCCTATGCACCCGTGCCTCTGGAACACAGTACCTATCAAGCATGTCCTCCATGTCGACGTCCGCGGCAACCCGCGGCTGTGTGTCTGCTACCCTACCTAGGCAGGGCAACCCCGTCAGAAAGTACACATTGGTCAGGGTAAGGTCCACCCTCTCACCCTGTACCCGAAAAGCCTGTATGTCCGGCTCCCAGAAGCTAATCAGTCGGTTCAGCAGCAATGCTGCTAACCATATCATGGGGATCTGTGCGAACTTCAGTAGTCCGCACATTCCCAGCACAGATCGTACATGGCGCTCCCTTCGGATCACAGTCATGATCTCATCAGGGATCTCCCGCTCTCTCCAGAGCACCTGCGGCATCCTGTCAATCACACAGAAGAGACTCATCAGACTCACGTCAACTAAATAAGTACCTTTTCCCTTTCCCGGAAGACCCCACTAGCTCGGCCCAAAACCGTGGCTTTCAGGCTTCCTGCCGCGGTTTCCGACCGCGGCTGTTAGGCTTATAGTCGCGGTTCTTAACCGCACCTGTCAACCCTAATCCCGCGGTCTGGCGCCGCGTGTTCCTCCTCGGAACTCGCGGTACTAGACCGTGTATCCATCCAGGAAACACGCGGTCGCCAACCGCGTGGTTCGCCACGAAACTCACGGTCTGCAACCGCGGTCTCGACCACCTAAACCCGCGGTCCACCCCACGTAGACCATACAATAAGCCGTGGGACCTACTACCCAACCCCCGACCCTAAAAAACATGCAGGTATGAGTTTGACGGAATACTTGTATCTCCCGGATCTGAAATCGGCCGGTCGGATTGTCCAGAAATGCCACCTAAGCTCTGGTCCACTCTGACCACCAGTCAAAGTCAAACAAGTACAAATGACACATGTCATGTTAGACCCACCACTATTTAGAGTCAGTTGACTTTTTCTCGTTTTGGCCATACCGACCCCATACGGAGTCCGTTTTACGAACCGTTTCCACCACTAGAATTAGCACGACGAGACCGTCATGATGGTCACCTCGTTGCATTATTTTTGTCCCATCATTTTTTTCCCATTTTTCAGATGCCACAAGTCGCCTCGGTTTGCGTGCCACATCGGCCGTTCTCCGTTTTTCACATATTTTATATCATTGGATTCATTTTTCTGAGCTGGTGATGATGCTTGAGATCATTTCTCGCTCTCATCCCCCGATTTTTAGGGTACTTTTCCAAAACGCCCTCGTCACCTCGGTGTGCGTGCCACATCGGCCGTTACCCGTTTTTGACACTTTTTATATCGCCAGATTCATTTTTCCGAGCTTGTGATGATGCTTGAGACCATTTCTCGCTCTCACTTGGTACAATTTCAACATTGTGTCCTAACACCTTGCTGCCTCGGTTTGCGTACCACACCGGCCGCTATCGGATTGTTCCACACTTTTACATGAGCCATTCACTCCTGTCGTCCTGCAAATGTTTCATTATTTTGCCACCATTTCATCTACCCTGCAAGGAGGCCCACCAGTGTTCCCACCTACCCTAGTTCTTGGTCATCATTACTGATCCTTGATTGAACACTTCCTCTTTGCTTGGCCATTCCTTTTGTTCGGCATAATTTTATCCCTTTTTCGGGCCAGACAAGTCCTTTACGAAAAAGGCACTTAGGGAGTTTCCGTTAAGCTCTTTTCTGACTCCTAAAAGAATGAAAAGATCGCCGAGCAATCTTGCTTCCTTTCATGCTCGCTAAAGTACCTGAAAGGGCGTCTATCTGGTATAAGTTTAACCCTTTTCCGGACCTGGTAGACTAATTACGAAAATAGAATACTCTAGTCACACCGGCTAGAAGAGTTCTTCATTGCATCCTTTTATGCTTCTTTGGGCCTTGGAGACTAAATCTATGAAAAAGCAACCCCCTGGAGTCTTCTTATTTGCTTTCAGACTCTCTAAAATTGAAATCAACCACGAGCATGAACTGTCCTGGGCTCGTAAAATCCACACGACAGTACCATTCGATTACTTCAGAGTCTTCTTATCGCTTTCAGACTCCTTAAAATTGAAAGAAACCACGAGCATGAACTGTCCTGGGCTCGTAAAATCCACACGACAGTATCATTTTACACAAACTTCTTCTAGTTCCTTAACCCATGAAGAAGTACCCTCCTGTGCCTCCTGGCACTATGATCGATCATCTCGGCAGCACCCCAAATCAGGTCGCCTTTGTTCACAGTACTCTGCAGTCTCCTGCCCTTTTATACCAGCTTGAGTCTCCCTCAGCCCAGTTACCCTCCCAGATCCCTTCCAGCTATGATCCCTTTCCCCTCAGTCAGTTTCATATGCTGCCCGATCATTCCCATTATCATACTCTGAACAAAGGAAGTTTGAGTCCACCCACTCTACTTGCCCAGTTGTCCCCCCACAGTTTGTCAGCCCTGCCATCAGTACTATTACACTTCGGTTCTCCACCTCGCGCTCCTGTCAAGGAAACATCATTGCCTTGATAGTTGCAGGTCTCCCTCTGTCGACGATAGCTCCTCTATTCCAGAGGATAGGCCCAGAGGTCCCTACGCCTTGGACTTATCACCATCTGTGGTAAGTGCCTACGGATCATTCTGAGAGGAGTCAACATTGCCTCCCTGAGTGGTTGTTCCTCACATGCTCGACTTCAGCACCTTGATCGCATCGTTGAGGATCGCGTAGAATTATATCCCATCAGTTTTTAGTCGAAGACCCCGGATTTCCCCCGACTCTAGCACATTGGTGAGTCATTTCGGAACGCCCAGTTGTATGTTCCCGTGGATGTCCGGGCTGCATTGGCGTTTGTATTCGGAAGCCATTCAGTTACATGCTTCCTTGAGTACCCAGTTTCAGTCCCAGATCAGTTCCAGTTCAGTGTACCATTGTGAGTGTACCCCTTGTCACTCTGATTCAGCAGCTCATCAGCCCCTTTGGTACCACACTCAGTAGCATTGTTGATTGTTCCAGTGCACCAGTTCTGCAGTTCACACATGATCCGCTCAGCAGTATGTCCCAGATTTGTGTCCCCTCTGGACTCTTATGATGTACACAGTGGTCATGTATCTTACAGGTCCCCCTTTTCGGGCCTCACAGTTCTGTTTATGTATCTTGATACGAGCATGGGTATGCCCGCCTCGTCCATATATTGAGACTATTCCTCATTCAGTTTTTGAGGTCATGTATATTTCAGGTCCCCATTTTTTGGACCCCATTGTTATTGTTATGTTATATCCTGATACGAGCATGGGAATGCCCGCCTCGTCCATATGATCAGATGCTTCCTCATCCATTATTGAGGTTATGTACTTTTAGTTCTTGCAGTTGTTCGGGATCGTTGTTCCGGGCTTCAGTTTGTTTCTTCTCTTCTCTCCACACCCAGGAAAACCATTCATGACTTATGATGTCCATCGGCCATATGATGAGCTCCTTCCCTCGCACATCAGGGGGCAATCTGTTAACACCCAAAAAGTGCTCACTACCTCATCTACCACATTATATGGCTCATTTGTCCAGTTTCCTACCATATTTCCCTTAAAATCCCAAAAAATCCCATTAAAAAGCCTCCAAAAGGCCTAAAAAGCCTCCAAAAGGCCAAAAATGCCTCCAAAAGGCCACAAAACCCTCAAAATAGCCTCAAAAAGGCTAAAAAACCCCCTTTTCCTCCAAAAATAGCAAAAATCCCCTAAAAAAAGAATAAAAAATATAAAATAATGAGGAAAAGGAGGAAAAAACCCTATACAGCTGCCCAAAACCATGTGTTTCCCAAAACCATGGGTCAGCACTCCACCACCAAAAAACTATAAATAGGTGATGGAGATCCCTTATTCCATATCCACAATCACAAGCACCCTTACTCTGCCAAAATCTCTCTCGAAACCCTAGTTCACCATTGAACTACTTTCACCTTGAGAGCCACTTTTGGCCCATTCCCACCATTGGAGAAGGAGAAGGATCATATTGAAGCTTGGAGCATCCTCTTGGACATTGCAAAGGACTCCATCAAACCTTCACATTGAAGGTAATTTCAATACAAAATGCCATTCCTTAAATTTGTTGTTTATGTTTCATGCATGTTTTAGAAGTATTTTAATTTTTGTTTTAGCTTAGTTATTTACATTTACTGAACTGCTACTGAGGAGTCCATTCTCCTTAGTAGGTGCTCATTTGCACAAGCTAGGGGTAAAACCCTAGCCACAGCCACCAGACCAAGGGCATTAATACAATGTGACATTTGCAATTTGAATATATATGTATAAATTCAACATGTACAGTATGAAAGTATGCAAACTTAGATTACCTATGAATTCACCAATGCAATGTTTTTGCTTTCCTTCTCAATATCTACTTGATATGTTATGTACTTGAAGTTCTTCATTTCTACTGACATCCTCCCAAATTCGTGCTCCTTGATTTCATGGATGCAATGACTCAATAATGAAAATCCATTGCGCCTGGAACATGTCCCATATAAACATGATCTTTTATAATATTTTTTCCTTCGAGTCTTGGACACATTATGCTATGTATAAATTACATGGATGCATTCGGTGGTTGTAATGATGGGTAGTCATGTACAATGTTAGTATGTAAATCACAAAATATATGTCTTTATGTATCATAATAGTACTCAAGTTCTACATGGTATCTACAACAACACGTGTTGCGATCAATGCAAATTCTAACATAACAGGGTTTGTATTTTTCAAAGGACCTTTGGCCCAAGTTGAATTGTGTGTGCTCATTCTTGAACCTTTCATAGAGTTTCGCTTGTGTCTTGTCAAGGAAGTGTTTGACATGGGGTTCACACCCCTTAGCACCATTTCTCAACTTTAACACATCTCTTTGATTCGATGACGGTCTAGTGTTATCATGCCAAAAGTTTTGTGCTAGTTCTTTAACATCATCAATAAGCTTCATGTCTGAATGAGGTAACCTACCAACAAAGGCCCCACAATATTTTTGTCCTGGGGTCTCAAGTTTTTCTCTAATAAAAGAATACTTTTGAAGAGTATTTCTATCTACTTTAAAGATTTTACATGTGTGTGATAACAGGAGATTTTGCCTTGTGGATTTGTCTACAATCTATTCTGACAGTACACAACGGGCTGCATTAAAATATTTTGTACAAGAAATTTTTCCAATCAAATTAAATGCATACTGTAGATTTCTAACAACATGATTGTTGGCCTTTGAACTTCTAACTACCTTTATGCCCAAAATTCTCCTAACATGAGCTAGACAATGCGATTTTAACAAAGCCAGAAACAATTGACATTTTGTCGCATCGGTTTTGGATTCAAAAAATTCTTTGATTATCCTGTTACAACGAAAATCAATAGTGCATTTGGGAAATATACCTTCAAGTCCTAAAAAGGAATTTTCATCCACATGAATACGTCTAGGAGTTCTTCGTCATCCGCTTGATATTCGAGGCAAGGGAGTCGGAAAGGAAGTACGAGTCTCGTCACCAGTTTGATGTGGACCTTCGTTCACAATTTCATCCTGCAAGGGAGTGTATTTGACATGTGTGCTCTTCTTGGGGAGGTTTCCAATTAACAACTTGTTCAACATAGATCCCTTCATACTCAACACCAACCAAGATTTGATTGACTTCAACCACTTCGTTATTTCTTTTTGATGGATCTAAGGCACTAACATTTTGATGTCTCCGGTTTTCCATGTACAACTTGGACTTTTCTCTTATCTCATGGGCCTTTTTAGGGGGCGGCTCCTTCCTTCTAGACTTTATTCTATTATTACGTCTATTTCCCATATTCAATACGTTTTTTAACAAAACAAAAATATCACCCCTGCAACAATAACTGACAAATAAGATATTAAAAACGATGTGCGTGATTATTAAAACTCGATGTAGCAATTGATTATGTACCACAACATCTAGTGAGAATTTTTTCATATAATATTAAAAGCTATCGAGAATTCCCTAGATATAACAACAACATCACCTCTACGAACTCAATTTGAGATGTTTTCTTGTCATCTTGAAACAATGTATAATGAGCCTCTTTTTGGTAGCTTGGCATTTGGCACATGGTTTTTTGACAATAGTTTGTGTTAGTAGATGGTATTGGATGGTGGTATGGGATGTTAGTAGGAGCATATTTACTACAAAAGGATAAGCTCCTACTCACTTCATTTTCATGTTTTGGATGAGGGAAAATACCCCCAAAAGATTAAGAGTTTGATTCTTTAGGTGTTTATGTGATTTGTTGTAGTGAAATCGTGAGGAATTCAACAAATGTTTGTGTACTAGATGGAGTTATGTGATTATGAAAGGTTATTGGTGGTGATGCAAGTAAGATGTTTTTATTATATTTATGAAAGGTTGAATTCATTAATAGATTTAAGAAGACTAAAATACATTTCACAAGAAAAAATTGTCACCATACGTCAAGGATTGGGAGTGCTCTTTGCTTGAAATGTAAAATTCTCTTTTGATGTATCCACTATATGTAATAAGAGTTCAAGTGTGTCCAAGCAACATGATAATTCAATCCAATGATCCAAATAGAATCCAACTAATGTGTATTCAATTCAAGGAGCCAAATAGAGTCCAATTGGTGTGTATTCAATCCAAAGAGCCAAATAGAGTCCAACTAGTGTGTATTCAATCCAAATTGTCAAAGAAACATCAAAATGTGTGTGAATTCAATCCAAATTGTCAAAGAAACGCCAAAATGTGTGTGAATTCAATCCAAATTGTCAAAGAAACGCCAAAATGTGTGTGAATTCAATCCAAATTGCAAGTGATATTCTCAAACTCTACATGAAAAGAGCGAAAAATATGCGATACATGAGAGAAAAAATGCCGGAGAAGAGCGTGAGTTATTTTCTAAATTTTATGTTCAACAGAGGCGTGCACGTGGTCCTAGCGCATGCACAGTCCTAGCATGTGTGCGCCTCTGCTGAACGTTCCATAGTTTGGTAGGTAACATTTACTTCATTTATTTCCCAATAAATCTATATGTGTCGGTTTATTTGTGGAGCCCCTCCCCCCATAAAGGCCTTTAGGTCCTCTTCTAAACCATAATCCCTAACTGCATAAGTGCTTCTAGGTGTTTTGGGGTTTTAGGGTTAGGGTTATAAGGATTGTAGGTTAAGAGTTAAATGTTATAGGGATTGTAGGTAAGTTATGGGGTTAAAGGTTATATAAAAATAAAAATATACCAATATTAAAATGTGAATTATGATTGGTTAAAATTATACAAGCCATGCAAAATTGAATGTACAAATTATCATGGAAATTTAGCACATAAAGAAACCAAGATAAATTGAAATACATATTCAAAATTTGATTTTCTATCAACCACACAACCAGACCCCACATATCTTAGGGTCTTTGCTTCTATCACACAAGCCCTATTCATACAATTACTTGTTAATTATAATGTACCATGCCTTGGGTGCCTTCTATAGGACATATATAACCTTCTCTAGCATGCAAACAAGATGCTCCTACCTTGGAACTTGAAAAACTTGTGGTTGATATTTGTACACTTGTTCCTCCAAATCTACATTGAATAAGGCATTTTCCATATCCGTTTGATCAACATTCCAACTAAATTGTGCTACCATGGATATAATTAATTGAATTATGTTCATCTTTTACATAGTAGAAAAGGTCTATTCATAGTCGATTCCCTCTCAATTAGAGAACCCTTTTGCAACCAATTGTGCCTTCTGCTTGTCAAGTGTGCCATTTGATTTTTGCTTGACTTTTTACACTCATTTGCAACTAATGGGTCTCTTCCCTAGTGGAAGCTCTATGAGATTTCAAGTTTGATTTTTTATTTGTATCTCATGTTTGGTTTCCATGGCCTTCCATTCAATTTTCCCTATTCCCTCATCAAACACCCATGGATCATTAAATCCCTGAACATTGTCCATGAAAACAAATTTTAGCATGTTTGTTTTATGTTTTCTCTTTCTCCTTGATGATATTCCCTTAATCATTCCTCCTACTCAAATATCTGTAATGACTTGTTGAGCCACCACTATGGCCTCTTCTTGGGGCCCTCCTCATTGAAGTCAATATTGTCACCATGAATTGTCTTACCTCTACCCGTTTCATACGAATGATAATTTTCATTGTCTGCATCATAAATTATCATAGACTTCACATCCTCAAAATATTTCCCCATTTTGGGAGGAGCTTCTTGAATCATGAGACTTGTATCCTTCACCACAATTGGTTTCTCCATGGTAATTTTGAAATCTAAAGAAGCTTTGAAAGGTTGAACTTCTTCATCAACTATGGCATAACTATTGAATATCAAATGATTGGTGTTAACATAAACCATCCTATAAGATTTATATATGTCGCTGTACCCTATGATCATCAATTTATCTCTCTTAAGTTCTAACTTGGTTCTTTTCTCATCTGGAATATAAGCATGGAAAATATAACTAAATACCCTAGGATGAATGACTTTAGGCTTCCTCCTAGACCATGCTTCCTTTGTGGTGTTCTGCTTCACAACCATCATTATAGATCTATTTAATAGATATAATATTGTAAACAATTCCTCATCCCAAAACCTATTTGGAACATACATGTTCTCCATCTTACAGATGGTCCTATATTTAATAGCATGGTTCCACCTCTCAACCACGCCATTCTATTATGGAGTGTAGGGTGTAGTGAACTGTATTTTTTTTATGCTTATTGGAAATTTTATCGAATTATTTGGAATAAAATTATTTGTTATCATCAAACACGAGTGCTACGGTGATTCCTATTGTAGTCCTCAACAAAAACAAGGAAATACATGCACATTTTCCTACTATAGTCGTCAATAAAAATAAATAAATACCAAACGCTAGTGTTGGATTCCATGTTCATTGGTCCACAAATGTTTACATGAACCGATTAAATGACTATGTTTTCTCCCTAGACTTGTCCTTCCTCAAATGGTGTTCTATGTTGCTTTCCCGTCTAACAAGCTCGAAAAACACCCTATATTTGTGCTTCGATATCAAGAAGTACTTCTACCATATTACCTCAAGCCATATGAGAAGGGTAGGTTAATTTTAGGTTCCCATATAATCGATGTCAAAGAGTACTTATATTTGATGTACTTATGCTTACCATTGCATGCTCCATGACCTATCAAATGTTGAATAGTCTAAACAATCCATGATTGTCCACACCAAGAGATATAGTCTTGTTGGTCTCCTTGTCAACTAAGTAGCATTTATGTTTCCTGAAGTTCACATCTAGGTGGGGTTAACACCTTATAGTCTGACTTATCAAGGGTAGAATAATCTACATGCCTAATACAAAATACACATTGAGGAAAATCAAGTTACCCATGACCCATCCTTAGTGCTCATAACCTTCTAATAGTGATATATCACCACTCATAGGCCAAATGTCCTACATAGATGTCATGTGTGGTAGTTCAAGGTACTATTCGTTTCCCTTCATCTTCAAAAGTTATATTTTAGGCCTATTTTCAATGTCTAATTCCTTTACATTGGTTTATGGCTCAAGACCTATACATAGTTCTCAAGCAAATATGCTCATTTGAAGGTGAACTATCTGCTTGCAATGTCATATGTGTTTATTGCACCGAGAGTATCGACATGCTTACAACTTAGTACGGGGGAGATTTGTAATGTAATGTAGCATAAAGATGTCATGTTATGTACCCAGAAGAAAAAGTAATTAAAAAAAGGTATGTCGGATCATAAAATAAAAAGTCAAAACCAATTAAAAAATCCATATCCGCTCATAAAAAAAAAATTAAAAGCAGATAAAAACTCATTAAAAAAATAAGACCTCAAGAAATTGGATGCCCCTTAGTTCTTGATAGATTTGCATTTAGGATGTATCTATGATAGTTCAAGGAAACAATCATATGCTAATGATACCATGATGGCACAGTCATCCTCAATAGGAAAATGATACCCTCAAAATGGTATATGTTCTTGGTGGAGGAAACCTTGTTATCCCTAAATGGATGTAACGTTCATTCCAGTCCCTGTTAGTTTTTCATAATTTACTTCAATATGATCTAGGATCTTAACTGAGAGAACAACATGTACAACATATCTACAGTATATCAATCATTGACACAATAATGCAAGCACACAAGAGACACAGAGTTTACTTGGGGAAAACCATAAAGGTGAAAAACCCCAATAACTTCCTCAGAGATAGATAGAGCAATGATACAACCCAAGCATAAGAGATAGACATCTCCTAGCAGCAGCTTCTCCTCCTCCACAAGTGCGCCACTCTCCAAAGTGTGTGAGAGAATAGAATGATCAAATAGAGTGCCTCCTGCACTCTATTTATACTTGACTTGACTTGCCTAATAACCTTTACTAGGTCGAACTTAACTTAAACACATAACATAATGCTGACTGGGTCGACCCCAATAGGGTGGTCTAATAACCCTTTGACCCACATGGCTGACCCCCAATAGGGTGGTCTAATAACCCTTTGACCCACATGACTTATACAGGGCCAAACCTAACAAGGTTGTCTAATAACCCATCAAGTATAAGTTACGGCATTTACAATATAAATGACAAACACTTCTTTATAGAGGAATAATAACATCTCTATAGGAGTACAATATACATAGATGAAATACATGGGAGAAATACATTCCGAAGATACATATACATCAACACTTCCTCTTAACTACGAAGGTATTTCTCGACACAGATCTGCTAGCACAAGTCTTCTTCTCTGGATCATCATCAACGAATCATCATCCTCGAATCATCGTCATCGTCACTGCTACTGCTATATCAATCAATCTCTGAATCTACTCATCACAGGAAGTTCTAAAGAGCCAGTCCTTTTTCATATTGGATGTAGGCCCATCATCTGCAGATCTTCATCATCACTGGCCATACTATGGAATCCTCAGGACTTATTATGTGCGTCACAAAACCTGGCTGCAGCATCCAGGCTGTTACGAGCACATAGCTCTACCTGTCAGATCCCCCAGGATCACATTACATGTGACTGTCATAAAACCTTAAAAGAGTCTCTTGACTAGCAAGAACCCTAAAGAGCATCTGAATCCTTTTTCATCCTGTCCAGATCTCCAGAACTTATTACATGTGACCCCCACCACAAAACCTTAAAAGAGTGTCTTGTCATGCAAGAACCCTCAAGAGCATCTGAGGCCTTTTTCATCCTTTCTAGATCTCCAGGACTTATTACATGTGGTCATGGAAATGCCTCGAAAGAGAATCTGAGGCCTTTTTCATCCTTCCCAGATCTCCCAGGCCTACATACATGCCATAGGACAAAACCTCGAGAGAGCATTTTCCAGATCTCCCAGGGAGCCATTATATGCCAGCAGAAAAACCTAGCAAGAGAATCTACAAACCTCCCAGGGCACTATTATATGTCCTCCCAAAGCAAAACCTTGAAAGAGAATTTTCCAGATCGCCAAGGGAGCTATTATATGCCAGCGGCAAAACCTAGCAAGAGAATCTTCAAACCTCCCAGGGCGTTATTATATGCTTATCTGCACAACCTATCCACGGCCACAGAGTATCAACATGATACTCACCATACATCATCATGATGTACACATGATCATCCTGATGATCATCACTACATCATCCTGACGCATGTCATATGGAGCAACATCCTGAAGCTCATCATCCATGATCATCCTGATCATACAATGCATCCACCTGATGCATACACAGTATCTTCCTGATACATATCATCATACATGATCTACCTAATCATACAATGTATCCACCTGATACATATACAAATACATGATCCACCTGATCATACCTGATACATATCAACATACATGATCTACCTAATCATACAATGTATCCACCTGATACATATACAAATACATACACATGATCCAACTAATCATATCTAGCATCCAACATGATGCATACATACATAAATGATCCAACTGATCATATCCAACATCCAACATGATGCATACATAAATAAATGATCCAACTTATCATATACTAATACAGAGCAGTAACTGGAGCATCGTCCTCATGCTCATCATCCAGTGCTTACATCCACAGCCATGTGAAGGATCCTCCTTCCAACATGCTTGGAATGGGTTCAGAAAATGTCTCCATCACTTCTTCCTCGAAGTGTCATCGATCTGAAGAACACCAAGCCTCTCTCTGAAGTACTCGAACTTCACTCTGGCTAGTGGCTTCGTCAACACATCTACAATCTGCTCATCCGTCACAACATACAGAAGCTTCACTGCTCCTCTTTGCACCATATCCTTAATATAATGATATTTGATCTCTATGTGTTTTGACCTGTCATGGAACACCGGGTTCTTAGATAGATTCACACAACTCTAGTTGTCACAAAAGATACCAGTAGCCTCCAGTGGGGGATCAAATAACTCAGACAGTAGCTTCCTAAGCCATACTGCCTCACAACTAGCCAAACAAGTTCCAACATACTCTGCTTCGGCTGTACTCAGTGCTACACAGGACTACTTCCTGCTAAAAAAAGAGATCACACCTGATCCCATACTGAAGCAACACCCAGAAGTGCTCTTCCTATCTGCAGCACTGCTTGCCCAATCTAAATCAACATAACCCTGCAGGCTAAACTTTTGATTCGCATCATACTTGAGCCCATAATCAATTGTACCTTTCAGGTACCTTAGAATATGCTTTACAGCAACCTGGTGAACACTCCTCGGATCCATCAGAAACTCAATCAATGTGTTCACCACAAAGCAAATATCTAGTCTCGTGTTCGTCAGGTACATCAATGGTCCAATCATCTAACGATACATAGTGACATCAACTGGCTCAGATGAAGCATCACACATAAGCTTCAGGTTCGATGCCATAGGTTTGTCCATGACCTTGCAGTCCATCATCCTGAACCTCTTTAGGATCTCTATTGCATACTTCCCTTGTCAAAGGAAGATTCCATCTGCACTCTGCCACACCTCCATACCTAGAAAATAGTGCATCATGCCCAAGCCCTTCATCTCGAACTCGGAAGCAAGCTTCCTCTTTGTATCAGTAATCAATCTATCTTCACCTGTCACAAATAGGTCATCTACATACAAGAGTAGTATCACAGGACTGCCTTCATCAACCTTGTAGTAAAGGTTGGAATCCACTTTACTCTTGGTAAATCCCAAACTAGATAGGAAATTGTCTATCCTCCTATACCAAGTCCTAGGAGCTTGCTTCAAGCCATACAAGGCTTTCTTCAACCTGCACACATATGACTTCCTGTCATGTGTCTCAAAACCAAGTGGCTTCTCCACATACACTTCCACCTCGTCTACACCATTAAAGAAAGCAGTCTTGACATCCATCTGGTGTATCTTCCATTTCATCACTGCAGCCAGAGCAAGTAATGATTTAATGGAAGTTTATCTAGCTACAGGAGAAAAAGTTTCTTCATAGTCAATTCCTTCTTTCTGGGAGAAGCCATGAGCTACAAATCTCGCTTTGTATTTCTTTATGCTACCATCTGTAGCATGCTTGATCTTATAGATCCACTTGGGAGTCACAACAGGCTTCCCTTCAGGTCTTGGGACTGCATCCCAAATATCATTCTTCATGATCGACTGGTACTCCTCGATCATGGCATTCTTCCCAAATCCTGGGAACTTCAATATATTCAACAGATAAATTTGTTTCTAAACAAATGTTGTAGTCCTTCTTTTGTAGGTGATGGTATACGATCTTTCCTACAAAATAAGTTAAATTGCATGATTAGAAACATCTCATAGTTTTCATAACAAATTCTTACACATAAAGAAATATGTCATACAGTCATGCAATTATTTTAGTTAATGTTTCAATACAACATTTGTCCATATCGCGTAACTTTCTAGATGCCTTCCAATCTCTACCAAAACATTGTTAAGAGTTTGCACTACTCCCAACATGTCACCAAAGAGGTTTCATTCTAGATAAGTAGCAATGGAATGTTGTAAAGTGCCATAGGCCACTTACCCATCACATGCATATTAGTAGTATACTGTTCATTAATGCAATTATTCTAGTATGCATAATACACAACCTAAGTCTAGGAACATAAGCATATACATCATTGAACAACATTATTTAAACAAACAAATATGTAAGAAATGACCATTCAAATACTTATCTTTGTTTGTTTGTTGGGTGGACTCCCTCTGAATCTTTGCAACTCCATTCTGATGTGGATTGTGAGAAGTAGTCGACTCCCTTTGAATATCTGCATCCTTGCAGAAACTACTAGGGTGTGCTCCCTCTTCATCTTTACTTCCTGGATTACCTGTCCTTGAACTTATATCCATCCTCGATCACTATGCATGCTTACAAGTATTATTATTGTGATATCCTCGAGATCTCATACATAATCATACATTTATTAGTATATTTTCAATACTATCAAAACACAATAATCTTATGCATGTATAGTGATAATCATTTCAAATAGAAATAATAAGCATTAGTATTCAAGGACTCTTATGGTTAGCCATATCTTAAATTAAAGTAAGAAACATAATATGCATACACCCATGATTATTAAAACCTATGAATAATCATTATCAATCATGCCATGTATACTTGTATAAGAGATCCTATCACAAGGTAGGATTCTAACATGATATAGGAAAACATACCTGGATTAATATGTTAGCTAGTTATATCCACATGATGTCTTCTTCTTCTTTTCAATGACTTGTGCTAGTAACCTACATATCTCATAAGTTAACCATTATAGAACCAAGTTATACATACCTTGTAAATAGATCTTCTAAGTGATCCATGACAATGGATAAATCTTTGTCTTCATGTCACCATCATCATATGTTCTTGAACTAGAACATGATTTGTCTTTCTTGGTGTACCTTTCATGTTAGCAGACAACATAAACCTCATACAACACCATAATGCATCAGTACAATCATAAGTGTCAACACCCTAATCAATGAATATCTTCTATCATGCATTCATAATTTTATTAAGGTGATACGACAAGTCTAAATTTAATAAAGATTGTACTAACCGTAATAATATGAAGACAAACATACCATAAACTTAATCATGAACAAATCTCGAAACATAGATGGATAAGTAATACCTGTCGAGATTGCTTGTAATCTTCTTATGAAAGGCCTTAGCCTCATCTCCTTCTGAAATAGGAACTTCTTCACTTATGCAGGTAACCAATCCATTCTCTTCTAGGATTAACCCAATCCACTTGATTTGCAGGAACTCGATCTCAAGCTGGATTAGGGTTTGTCATAGAAACCCTAAATATTCAAACTTTGAATTTCAAACTTCTGAAAGGATAGAAAGATGCGCCTTTCTGAGCTGGTCATGCTAGTATACTCAAAATTTGAAAACTACAAAGTTTCACCCCTCAAAATTGCCTTTTAGTTTTCTGGATTCACTAGGGAGGACCCTGAATTAGGGTTTGAGTTTCCTCGAGCTTCACCCGACCTAAAATTTTGATTCAAAGCTCTAAGATTCTATTTTTCTGAGTAGTTTCTAGCCTGGTCACAGATTTCCAAAATTCCAACTTTTGTAGAAGCCCTAATTTTCCATCTTTCCGATCAAAGTACCGAACCGGGGATTGATCAAGATCGACCTTCTTCCCAACCAAAAAATATGATCTTGGTTTCTAAATTTCAATTTTGATGATTAGCATCCAGCCATGGTCTCCGATTACAAAAATTCCAACTTTCTTCGAAACCCTAAATTCCCAAAGCCATGAATGAAGGTGCTCAAAAATAATTATGTTTTGACAAATATATGCACCTGATTGTTTCTAGTGTAACTCTGACATTTCCAATCCACAAGGTTTGAAACTTTTAGCTGTGGTGTCCCGAGCTGTCTTCTTTCCAACCCCATAGGTTTGACCTCAATTGGATTCTTTGAGAGATAGTTATGCCAAGTGTCGCAACATGACCTATTTATGGGATAAAATAGGGGAGTGAACTTGTACAGCATGCCACATGTCACTGGTTCAGTTTAGTCCTCTAAAAATGTTACCTGAGAAGGTACAATCCGTGCACTACCTATCACATTTTATGAAATTTCATTTGGAGCTTCCTATCCCAAGTTATGACCTTTTTTCCTGGGTCACCTGTTTATGACTCAGAGCTGGAAGAGGCAGAAACCCTATATTGTACAGATCATAAAACACAAATTACAACGAATTAGACATTTTCCTTTGGACACAAGGTACATGGGGATATGATATTCGACCTCTAAATGTTTCAGATTCAAAATTTTTTCTAAAATGGATTTATAGTGAAAGTGATACGATGACTGGTTTTTTCTATATCAATCCCCGGCATCGCAAGTGCAACAAGTTTCATACATGCCATACCATGCCTTCTTTCAGGCTAGCTCTGATTCCATGTTAGTTTTTCAGAATTTATTTCAATCTGATCTCGGGTATTAACTGAGAGAACAACATGTAAAGCATATCTACAGTATATCAATCATGGACACAATAATGCAAGCACACAAGAGACACATAGTTTACTTGAGGAAAACCATAAAGGTGAAAAACCCCAATAACTTCCTCAGAGATAGATAGAGCAATGATACAACCCAATCATAAGATATAGACATCTCCTAGCAGCAGCTTCTCCTCCTCCACAAGAGTGCCACTCTCCAAAGTGTGTGAGAGAATATAATGATAAAATAGAGTGCCTCCCGCACTCTATTTATACCTAATTTGACTTTCCTAATAACCTTTACTAGGCTGGCCTTAACTTAACCTCATAACATAATGCTGACTGGGCCGACCCCCAATAGGGTGGTCTAATAACCCTTTGACCCACATGACTTATACAGGGCCGACCCCAACAAGGTGGTCTAATAACCCATCAAGTATAAGTTACGACACTTACAATATAAATGACAAACACTTCCGTATAGAGGAATAATAACATCTCTATAGGAGTACAATATACATAGATGAAATACATGGGTGAAATACATTCCGAAGTTACATATACATCAACAGTCCCAAACTTCAAGTCTCCTCCCATGACAATGTCCAAACCCCCAATTCCAAATACTTGGATACATAGTGCAATGTAATCATGGATATCCTTGCAAAGTCTTACATACTGCTTTGAGACATTTTTCATGGATTTGGATGCCTCAATGGTTTTGTTATGGCCAAATGCATGGTATTTTTCTCTCAAATGTCATTCCCAAGGTCTTGAGACACATACATATTTCTCCAAAAGAACTAATCGCACCAACATCCCTAATCATAATCCATTGGCACACTCAAGAATCCATGTGTGGTTGGTTGAGGAAACCTTCTTAGTCTTTGATGGCTAGAAGACTTCTTCAAGGCCCAAGGTTTGGTATCCTCCACTAAGCATGTCCAAGGCCCCAAGGTCCCAAGGCCCCAAGACATAAATATAGAGCATCATGAATACCATTGACAAATTCATGTGTTGTGCTTTGAATTACTTTTCATGGATCTAGATGCCTCAATGCTTTCTTTATGGATAAAGTCAAAGTATTCTTCCATAGAGAATCATCCAAAAGTTCCTGAGACATGTACATACTAAAAAATACTGAATGGAACTAATATCTTTAATCATAGAGAAATGATACCCTCAAGATATCACGTGTGGTTGATGGATGAAAAATTCTTATCCTTGGATGGCTAGAAGACTCATATAGGTCCATAGGATCAACTCTCCTCCCTTGACTATGTCCAAGGTCATAAGGCCCTAAGAAATAGATACATATTTCCATATATATCACAATGAGGTAATGCATGGTTCCTTAAGTAATTTCTCATGGCTTTGGATGCTTCAATGGTTTATTTAGGGCCAAATGCATGGTATTCTTCCATTGAAAACCATTTCCAAGGCCCTAATACATGTAGATACAAAGTTCAAAACCATATAATGGCACTTCCATCCTCAATCTTAAAACAATGATACCTCAAGATGCCATGTGTAGTTTGTGGAGGTAACCTTCTTATCCCTATATGGATATAATATTCCTTTAAGGCCCAAGTCTTAGGTCTCCTCCCTTTACCATGTCCAATGCCCTAAGTCCCCAAGACTTGGATACATCTAACACAATGGATACCCCTGTAAAGTCTTGTTTGGTGCATTTAGACATTATTCCTGGCTTTGGATGCCTAAATGGTTTCTTTATGGCCAAAGACAGGATATTCTTCCATAAAATATCATTCCAAAATCCTTTATTAGGAACATACATATTGCTCAAAACCACTTCATGGTATCGACATCCTTAATCATAGGCCAATGATACCATTATGAGGTTATGTGTGGTTAGTGGAGGAAATCATAATAGCTCCTTCTGGATAGAATATTCCATTAGGGCCCAAGGTTAAGGTCTCTCTCTCTCTGAGTATCTCTCTAAACTGGCTATGGGTTATAGGTTTTAAGGGTTGTGGGTTTGATGATATATTTTAGGGTTGATTAGAATTAGTGGTTATAAGGGTTAGGGGCTAATTTTTATTTGACTAGACACTTTAGAGGTTAGGATTACGTGGTTAGTATTATAGGGGTTAAGGTATATATATCATTATGTGTTAGTATTTAGGAGTTTTAGGGGTGATACTAGTTTAGGATTATAGTGCGCCAAGAGTTATGATGGCAGTGGGTAGGGACTAATCGTCAGGGGTTTGGGGATTGAGATATAGGGGTCATGGATATATGGTTACAAGGATGGATATTTATATGTACATGAGGATAATGTGAGTTAGTGATTTTATATAATAATAGTCCTAACCCTTGTGGTGAAGGAGAGAAGAGAGGCATGGGGGAGGGAGGAGGGATTGGGTAGAGTGGAAGCTAGAGGGGGGATTGGGTGGATAAGAAGAGAGGGGGGGAGGGTTTAAGGGAGATATAGATAAAATTAAGGTGTAAAACACAATATGTGTGTGCTATAACTCATGCGTGCATTTACATGTGCGTGCACAACAACCTGTGTGCACCTCTGTGCATGCACGTGTTTGGATTTAAATTGTTTTTGGCGCCCTTGCAGGTTTGGTATTAGCTTCGGATTGATAAACCTTAAGGCTCAGTCTGTTTTATGGAAGAACACACCAATTTCTGTAACTTCATGTTTTTCATGCTTAGTTCTGCATATGCTCCACTTGTTACCTATTGATTAAATTGCACACACTTGTCGAGTTGTGTGTGCAGATTCTAACTATATATTTTTTGAATAGATATGTTATTTTTTTCTCATTTTAATTCATTTTTAAGTGCACTCATGTCAAATTTGTAAGAAACATAGGTCGTTTATTTGGCCTATAACTTTTGATTGGCTTACATATTTTGAAAATGAAAATGAACCTGCACAAGAGTACAAGAATACCTACAAGATAAAAAAAAAAATTGATTGATTATGTTCAGACCATGATATGGTGGACCAACACTCGACCATGTCGTTTTAAGGCTTTAGTGACTTTCGTAATTTAAAAAAAATGTAAAATTAATTTTTAAAATTTTGGAAAAATAGCCCTACACAAGATTTGTCTATTTCCTACGCCTCTACATATTGGTTTCCTCATAAATTGACAATTTACATAAAAAACCAATGGACCAACACAAACATGTGCATTATGTTTTAGAGAAAAAAATAACATACCAATCTTAAAATAATGACATTTTGGGGTGGTTATACAAATTTTCCATAAATAAAAGTTATACATTCGGGAAGGTGGTCCGTTTTTCTACGTTTACACCTAATCCTAAAAAAAATTCTAGGTACCTCTAATAATTCATTTTAATGATTGCACCAGCCCATTTATTACCATAAAAGAGAACCATAAGTCAAATAACAAAGTTAGGATTCAACTCAATGTCCAAATGATGATCGACCAATCCCAAATATTAGCAATCTAGTACTTTTATGTTCCTAATAGAATTGCTTCTAAGAACAAATGGGAAATAATCCAAGCCTAAATTTTAACTGTCACAACCCTAAATTTACAAAATAAATAAAAAAATTATATGCATACTTTTATACTTCTAGTATGAATGAATCTAACTCGAGTTTACTTTTATGTTAATAGGTTACAATTCTACTACTTGGGATCGTCAATCAACCAAGGTGAGCTTTTATTTGAATAAATTTTAGCAGCGAGTCAAAAATTCTAACTCTTAAAAGGATAAGTTTTAGGACCCCATCCTAAAACTATTGGTTTGTTTTCGTGGAAATATGGGCATTAAGTCTTACTCCTACTAGGAGTGCATTAATCCAGTTATTAACGAGTTCCCTGTTCATATTTTATATCTATCATACTTATTACGGGATATTTGGAATCTTGACTACTTGCTTCACAAGGTTAGAGATTTGACTCTATTATGCAAACATAGGTGGAATTAAGCCTAACTATATGGTGATATTCCTATGATTAAATTTGCATCTTTGAAAAAGGATATTATATGCAACATTGTAACAATGTAATGTTATGGTCTTAGATTTGTAAAAATGCTTTGGTTGTAAAGTGAGGAGAAGATTTGGATGTGTGGGAAACAGTGCGGTGGTTGGCTTGCCAAGTCATTTGAACCATGCGAACAATGTTATGACCTAGCCACTATGGTTGTCGACTTGACAGTCGGCCATGTGATCACTTTAAAGGCTAGCATGTCGTGGCACAAACTGGAACTCGTCCATATGAATTATATTAATGTTATTTATATTAATGTTATACGGTGTGGATTGATCTTGAAACTTGGTCATATGGTTGATTTAAAATAACGTTTAATGTTTAAACAAGGGTCCTATCGATATATTCATCAACGCGTATATTAACCATGCACTTCGATACTATGTGCACGGTATACAAAACCAACAGCTCAATTGTGATTAATGAGGGCCATGTGATTATGTTAAATGACTGTTAGTAAGGTTTCTTGGTACCGTGTCGTGGGTGTTTGCGTGGCCTCCTCTACACCCTCTGAAGGAGTTCTTGGGATCTTAATTGTTTCGATCTTGGTTAATCAAGCATAGCGACATTTCTTGGTTCATTTCCTATATTTTGTACTAAGTCTAGCTTCGGTATCCTCAGATAGTCTTTGGATTTGTAACTTACCTTTCATGCGTCTTGCTATATAATGGTTGGTCGATTATTGTTCAGTCCCTCCTTCTTCATAGGGTTACTATGATAATTATTGTTTGGGGATTTGTCGAGTTCTGTTCTTAGTTGCAGAGCTGTACCTATGATTGGTGTCATATTTTTGAGCTCGGCTCTTGGTTGTAGAGTCTTACCTCGTAGAAAATTTGACTCCTTCATGTGGTTTATAGCATTTGGAAATGGTTCTAGTCTTCAACATACTTTTAACAATGCCAAGCACCACACAGATGTTACTTTTTAGTTTTATTGTTGTGGTTTTTATTTAGTGGTTACATTTAATATTACCTATAATGCTAACTCGTTTCAACATGGGTTTTGTAGGTGCGGAAATGGTAAGGAAACCTTCCCTAATCTTTATGGTTTGTTGTTTATTTCAAAAGCGTATTTGGAAAACATACAGAGAAGATCTGTGAGTTGATTGATCAAGAAATTTGTTTTATGTTAGGAATCCTTGTATCGCCCTTAGGGTTTGAAATTCATGACTGTTGCTTGAACCAAGAAGGGTCTACAAATACAACTCATATGTAAAGAACCTCTTATTTCTTATTTTGATTCTTACTTTTGTACTATGAATAAATATGTCTTAACATTCTAATGTTGTTTGTTACAGGTCTGAATATGGCAAAGCCATATTTTGAGCTCTATTCGGGCTTCATCGAAATTTTGATTCTCATTATGTAAGTAGTATTTAGAACTTATATTTCAAAATGGTATTGTAATTAAATCCTGGGTTAAAATATTTAACTCTTACTTTGTTGGATTTGTTGGGTCACCAGGCGATGATGGATTCCTTCTTCATACCTGGGATTTGGATACTAAACACAGGTATGTTCCTTCATGGTAGTTTATTTGAGTTTAATCGCAGGTTACACGCATGTTAATGCTTATGCCATTGAACATATCTCATACCTTGGCATTTAGTTGTTTGACTATATTTTCCATTGGGTCAGCCTGATCTTGACCCGTCTTTGGCTATGTAAAAAAAATGTGTTTTTCATTTGGTTTGTAATGTGATAATTCGTTTGATAATGTAATATTATTTTGATATTTATAGGGTTAGCCCTCTCGGTCCTTGTCACGCCATTTGACTCTGAGTTTAAATAGTGAAGTTTCTTCGGTCACTATTTGGCTCTAGTTGTTGGAAATACTATGTATTGCTTTCCTTTAAACCATTTGGCTTCGACTTCAAACTTGTTAATGTACTTTGTTTAAACAAGCCATTCGGCTCTACTCGCTACACGTTGTTTATATTTAATTTTGAATGTATGTGCATTGTTATTTTCATATACATTGTATATGTATTGTCTTATGTTTTCTACATAGCCCTTTAGCTCTTATTTCTTGTTCTAAATATATATAACTTTTTTCTGTGTATATGAAGCCTCTCGACTACACATCTTTTACAGCTATATGAGGTTATATGAATTTCTAATCTATAAACAATAAATGTAATTACTGAATATTTATAAATTTATAGACATAAATCATGATAATTCTATATACACATATAAATTCTAATAAATCACATCACATTAGAACATTAGATGATAATATGTATAAGCAATATAATAATTTCTGAATATCGATTTAGGAATCATTTACAAAATTTTTAATATGAATATATTCTTAAATTTGTCATGTTTATAAATTATAATAATAATAAGAGGATAAAAAGGTAAAGGTTTAGGATATATAGAATTGGCATAGATTGTCTTTGGTTGAAATTATTGGAATACTAAATAGAAAGAAAATGAAAGATTTACTTGTTAGTATTATGTATTGTATCATTTAGTTGGAAGTAGGATATATAATTTTTATTGTTATATTATAATATAAATACCGCAAAGCAATATTAAAACCAAAAATACAAATAAAAAACATATAAAATAAATAAAAGATATAAAAAAACACAAGGTGTCGAATGGTGGGATGTTTTTTAGGGTTTTTGTGCTTTTTTGAGGGGGCGCTCTAATCTTTGAGAATGACCTTGCATGGAGAAGGTTCCCAGACCAAATCTGATCTCTTTATTGCCATATACCATTGCTTGATTGATTGCTCGACATTGGTTGTTAGGAGGGAAGAATTTCCATCATTTCGTGGGAAAAAATGGAGGGTGTAGAGGCTTAAGGAGGGCGTAGAGCCCATCCATCTCCTTGGATCATATTATAACTTCTCTCTTCTATGAAGATGAAGACCGTAGACTATTTGACCAGTTATTTGGGTGATCTGCTATTCTCAAACACTAGTTACTCTCTTCTTCCTTGAGACTTTCCCATTTAGGTACTAATCCTTTCATGTGGTTTACTTCAACATAGATTCGGGTGCAAATGAACAACCCCATTCTTAGTTCATCTTTGTCTACAAAAATATGGAATCTTGATCATGTTCCCTATTATCTGTGTACCCCAAAGGTTGAGAAGGAGAGGAGGTAGTATTATCCACACTATGAAAAAGGATGGAATCTCTTCCTCTAGAAAAAGATCGAGATACCAACAATTGAAACTTGAGATACAACCTGTCAGTTCCTAGAAACCACAGACTGCAGTGGAAGATTAAATCATGATTTTCATGAATTGAAAGTGAAAGCCAAAGAAACCCTTACCACAAGAGTAACTTTGAACTACCTTTCGTGTGGGAGATCCAATGGCTCTAGATCCTTGAATCAAAAACGTTTCGAGGTTTGCCCATGCCCCAATAAACATTCCAAACATGAAATGATCCAAAAATTGCAAAGATTTTCTCTTTGGCCCAATGAATTGTATGCTCGATTTGGATATTTTTTCCAACTTCTTGATGATCTAGGGTTTCCTGGGTGTTGGTTATCATTCGAACTATTTTTTGTGGTATCTGTATTTGTTCTCCAATTGGAAGCATTCTCACCCCACTGGTTCTTACATAAATCTATGCCCATCTTTGGTTGTCAAATGTTCGTCTTGCAAATCCACCACTCACACACACTGAATTGTTTCCCATTAGCTTCGACAGGCCTACTAGGAGTATACATTTTTTCATTGCATAAAATGGTGGCTAGGTTGAAGTTGACCAAAGCATATAGATGGGGGGCTCCGACTTCATAACAATTCTACAACAAAAAAATTGCTTCAAAAGACCATTGGACTATTAGATCTATGCTTCCGCATCAATGTTTTCTAATATTTAAAAAAAAAATCAAGTTTCATGATGTTAGGTTAGACAAATGGACATTATTTTTTGGAAAATATTTCCTTGTATTAATGAACACATTTATATAAATCTTAATTACTAATTCTTAGTCCCTCTATTTTCCTCGGCTAGGGTATGGTGATTAAGGGCTCAAATGTGGAGACTTCTTCCTCGTCTCCCCCCTCTTTTGCCCTCAACTTCTATTTCCAACTCCTCTTACCATGTTCTCAATCAGTTTATGTTCATGCAATCATGTCTTTATTATGCTTCTGCCTCTTTCTTACTCTAAGTTATGCCCCTGCCTATTTCTTTCATTGAGCTATATTGTTAGGACATTTATTTTTGTTATCAGTATGAGGTTTTAGCTGGAATGCCCTCACCTTTTTCTTCGCAATTCCACATGCCACAAGGATCCATTACCTTAAACAACGTACAATAGATTTTAAAGTTAACTTCATTAAGAGCTTCTTGAGCAATATATCGAAGTAAAGTAGGCCTAATTTTTCATCATAATCACGAGACTTCTTTTCTAGAAAGTTTCCAACTTCTTCTCACTATAGAAATCCATCCTATACATAATAATAGAAGTTATATAGTTTTTATTACAAATTTGTTTTTGGTATATATTCAACACTTGGTAATATTGTTATATTAATATAATATAATATATTCTATGCTAATATAATATATAGACCATATATATAACATATATAATTATTTTGTAATATTAATATAATATAATAATTAACACATTTTAAAAAATATATAAACAACAAAACAAATATTTTATAGATTTACTAATTATTTTTGGATGGCCACATTCTCACAAGGCACCTCGTCCAGACACAGGCTCAAGAGAAGATCATTCCATTGATCCTGTTGAGCATTTTTTCTCAAAAACAAGTGGGCATTCAATCCAATCAATAATGGTAATGTTTATGCAATTGTAACTTTGGAATGTATTTCACCTATGTATATTGTATTCCTATAGAGATGTTATTATTCCTCTATACGGAAGTCTCGCCATTTATATTGTAAGTGTCGTAACTTAGACTTGATGGGTTATTAGACCACCTTGATGGGGTCGACCTTGTATGAGTCATGTCGGTAAAAGGGTTATTAGACCAGCCTATTGGGGGTCAGCCCCATCAGAATTATTTTATGTGGTTAAGTTAGGGCTCACCTAGTTGACTAAAGCTCAAGTGATGTAATGTATAAATAGAGAGTGTGTCTCTCTCATTTTACACATTCTATTGTTCACTCACTTCACATTAGTGAGAGAAGAGGAGGATGAACACAAGTGGATGAGGATCATGTTGCTAAAGATATCTATTTCTTGGGTTTGATCATGGTGATCCTTGTATTGATGCTTATTCTATCTCTTAGGAAGTTGCGGGGTTTTTCACCTTCTTGGTTTTCCCCGGTGAAATGTTTTGTGTCTCTTGGCTCTTGTCTCTTATGCTTGATATGCTGTACATGTTGTTCTTTCAGTTAATATCCTACATAATAATGTATTAAATTCTAAAAAACTAACATGGTATCAGAGCTAGCCTGAAAGAAGGAATGGTATGAAATTTATGACACTTGTTGCACTTGCGAAGCGAGGGCTTGATATAGGAAAAACCAGTCATCATAGAACTTTCACTATAAATCCATTTTGGAAAAGTTTCAAGATCTTAAACTTTTACAAGTCGAACATAAGATCCCAATGTACCTTGCATCCGAAGCACAACTTCTAATTCGTTGTTCTTTGTGTTTTATGATTTGTACAATCTAGGGTTTTTGCCTCTTTTAGATCTCAGTCATAAATAGGTGACCTAGGAAAAAAGGTCACAACTTGGGCTAGGAAGCTCCAAACGATTTTTTTTTTAAATTAACAAGTAGGAAACGGACTATAATTTCATAGGCCGAAGGTTCAGAGGATGAAAGTGAACCAGTGACACGTGGTACTCCATACAACTTTGCTCTCCTTTTTTTCCCCATAAGCAGGCCACGTTGCGACACTTGAAATAACTCTCTCTCAGAGAATCCATTTGAGGTCAAACCTATGGGGTTGGAAAGATAATAGTTCAGGCTACGACAGGCTGAATTTTGAGACCCTGTAGATCTGAAATTTCAGAGTTACACTAGAAACAATCAGGTGCATATTTCTATCAAAACAGAATTAGATTTTGATCACCTTCATTCATGGCTTTGGGAATTTAGGGTTTCGGAGAAAGTTGGAATTTTTGTAATCGGAGACCACGACTAGATGATCCTCATTAAAATGGAAATTTAGAGACCAAGATCAAATTTTTTGGTTGGGCAGAAGGCCGGGCTTGATAAAACCCTAGTTCGGGACTTTGATCGGAAAGGTGGAAAATTAGGGCTTCTACAAAAGTGAGAATTTTTTAAATCTGTGACCATAGCTCGAAGCTACTTGTAAAAATCAAATTTTAGAGATTTGGATCAAACTATTTGGTTGGGTGAAGCTCCAGGAAACTCAAACCCTAATTTAGGGTCCTCCCGAGTCAATCCGGAAGATTGAAAAGCAAATGTGAGGGGTGAAACTTTGCAGTTTTCAAATTCTAAGTATACCAGGTTGATTAATTCATCAAGGTGCATCTTTATATCCTTTCAGAAGTTTGAAATTCAAAGTTTGAATTTTTAGGGTTTCCCTAACAAACCCTAATCCAGCTCGAGATCGAGTTTCTGCAAATCAAGTGGATTGGGCTAATCCTAGAAGAGAATGGATTGGTCACCTACATAAGTGAAGATGTTCCAGTTTCAAAGGGAGATGAGGCTAAGGCCTTACATAAGAATATTACAAGCAAACTTGACAGGTATGACTTACGGGTATGTTTTGAAATCTGTTCATGATTAAGTTTATGATATGTTTGTCTTCATTAAGATTAGTACAATCTTGATTAATTTTAGACTTGTCGTATCAACTTAATAAAATTATGAATGCATGATAGAAGATATTCATTGATTAGGGTTTTTGACACTTATGATTGTACTAATGCATTGTGGTGTTGTATGAGGTTGATGTTGTTCACTAACATGAAAGGTACATCAAGAAAGACAAATCATGTTCTAGTTCAAGAACATATGACCATGGTGACATGAAGATAAGGATTCATCCATTGTCATGGATCACATAGAAGATCTACTTACGAGGTATGTATAACTTGGTTCTATAACAGTTAACCTATGAGATATGCAGGTTACTAGCACAAGTCGTTGAAGAGAACAAGAAGACATCATGAGGGTATGTTAGACATAACTAGCTAACATATTAATCCAGGTATGTTTTTCCTATATCAAGTTAGAATCCTACCTTGTGTTAGGATCTCATATATATGTATACATGGCATGATTGATAATGATTATTCATTGAAGTTAGTAATCAAGGGTTTATGCTTATTATGTCTCTTACCTTGATTAATGAGATGACTAACCAGAAGAGTCCTATATAAACGTTTAATACTAATGCTTATTATCTATGTTTGAAATGATCATGACTATACATGTTTAAGATTATTGTGTTTTGATAGGATTGATATTATACTAATGAATGTATGATTATGTATGAGATCTCGAGGATAACACAATAATGAAACTAGTAAGCATGAATAGTGATCGAGGATGGATATAAGTTCAAGGACAAGTAATCCAGGAAGCAAAGATCAAGACGTAGCACACTCTGCAAGGAAGCAAACATTGACAGGGAGTCCACCCTACAACAAACAAACAAAGATAAGAATTTAATTTCTCATTTCTTGTATATTTGATTGATTAAATGATACTGTTCAATGACATATATACTTCTGTTCCTAGACTTAGGTTGTGTATTTTGCATATTAGAATAACTGCATTAAAGAACAATATACTACTAATATGCATGTAATGGGTAAGTGGCCTATGGCACTGTACAACATTCCATTGCTACTTATCTAGAATGAAACTTCTTTGTTGACATGTTGGGAGTTGTGCACACTCTTAACAATGTTCTGGTAGAGATTGGAAGGCATCTAGAAAGTCACAGGATATGGATAAATGTTGTATTGAAGCATTGGCTTAATAATTGCATGGCTGTATGACATATTTCTTTACGTGTAAGAATTTGTTCTGAAAATTATGAGATGTTTCGAATCATGCAATTTAACTTTTTTTGTAGGAAATATCGTATACCATCAACTACAAAAGAAGGAATACAACATTTGTTCAAATTGAAGAATCTAAAGTTCCCAGGATCCGAGATGAAGTAATGGAAGGATACCATGATCTATAGACCATGAAGAATGATCTTTGGGATGTGGTCCCAGGACCTAAAGGGAAGTTTGTTGTGACTTCCAAGCGGATCTATAAGATCGAGGATGTTGCAGATGGTAGCATAGAGATTTTTTCTCCTGTACCCAGATACACTTCCATCAAATCAATACTTGCTCTAGCTGCAATGATGAAATGGAAGATACACTAGATGGATGTCAAGACAGCTTTCTTGAATGGTGTAGTCGAGGAGGAAGTGTATGTGGAGCAGCCACTTGGTTTTGAGACACATGACAGGGAGTCATATGTGTTCAAGTTGAAGAAAGCCTTGTATGGCTTGAAGCAAGCTCCTGGGACTTGGTATGGTAGGATATACAACTTTCTATCCAATTTGGGATTTACCAAAAGTAAAGTGGATTCCAACCTTTACTACAAGGTTGAGGAAGGCAATCCAGTGATACTAATTTTGTATGTGGATGACCTATTTGTTATAGGTGAGGATACACTGATTGCAGATACGAAGAAGAAGCTTGCTGCCGAGTTTGAGATGAAGGACTTGGGGATGATGCACTACTTTCTAGGCATGGAGGTGTGGCAGAGTGCAAATGGAATCTTCCTTGGAAAAGGGAAGTATGCAGTAGAGATCCTAAATAGGTTTGGGATGATGGACTGCAAGGCCATGGACACACCTATGGCATCAAACCTGAAGCTTTTGTGTGATGCTTCATCTGATCTAGTTGATGTCACTCTGTATCGTCAGATGATTAGGTCCTTGATGTACCTGATGAATGTTAAATTTTCAGAATTTACTTCAATCTAATCTAGGATCTTAACTGAGAGAACAACATGTACAACAAATCTATAGCATATCAATCATGGACACAATAATGCAAGCACACAAGAGACACAGATTTTACTTGGGGAAAACCATAAAGGTGAAAAACCCCAATAACTTCTTCAGAGATAGATAGAGCAATGATACAACCAGAATACAAGAGATAGTCTTCTCCTAGCAGCAGAGCCTCCTCCTCCACAAGTGCGCCACTCTCCCAAGTGTGAGTGAGAGAATAGAATGTGTAAAATGAGAGAGACACACTCTCTATTTATATACTAACTTGGCTTGACCTTTACTCAACTAGGTTGGCCTTAACTTAACCACTTAACATAATGCTGATTGGGCCGACACTCAATAGGGTGGTCTAATAACCCTTCGACCCACATGAAGTATACAGGGTCGACCCCAACAAGGTGGTCTAATAACCCATCAAGTATAAGTTACGACACTTACAATATAAATGGCGACACTTCCATATAGAGGAATAATAACATATCTATAGGAATACAAACACTTCTGTATAGAGGAATAATAATGTCTCTATAGGAATACAATATACATATATGTGAAATACATTTCGAAGTTACATACACATCAACACTCCCTCTTAACTAGGAAGGTATTTCTTGACACAGGTCTTCTATCACAAATCTTCTTCTCTCGATCATCGTCACTGGATAATCGTCATCGAGTCATCGTCATCATCACTGCTGCTGCTATCTCAATCAATCTCTGAATCTACTTGTCATAGGAAGTTCTATAGAGCCAGTCCTTTTTCATACTGGATGTAGGCCCACCACCTACAGGTCTTCATCATCACTGGTCATACTGTGGAATCCTTAGGACTTATTACGTACATCACAAAACCTGGCTGTAGCATCCCAGACTATTACGAGCACACAGCTCTACCTGTCGGATCTCCTAGGAGAACATTACATGTGACCCATCACAAAACCTGGCTAAAGCATCCCAGGCTGTTATGAGCACACATCTCTACTTGTCGGATCTCCCAGGATCACATTACATGTGATCTCACCACAAAACCTGGCTGAAGCATCCCAGGCTGTTACGAGCACACAGCTCTACCTATCGGATCTCCCAGGAGCACATTACATGTGGTCCACCACAAAACTTGGCTGAAGCATCTGAGGCCTTTTTCATCCTATCTAGATCTCCCAGGAGAAAATTACATGTGGTCATGGTATAACCTGGCTGAAGCATCTCAGGCCTTTTTCATCCTGTCCAGATCTCCCAGGAGCAAATTACATGCCATAGGACAAAACCTTGCAAGAGCATCTCAGGATGTTACGGGTACACAAATCCGACTTGAAATCTCCCAGGGCACAAATTACATGTCCTCCAAGAGCAATGTCTCGAAAGATCATCCCAGGCTATTATGGGTACACAACTCCGACCTATAGGATATCCCAGACATGCTCATCTACACAACCTCATCCATGGCCACAAAGTATCATCCTGATACTCACCATACATAATCCTGATGTACACATGATCATCGTGATCATCATCACTGCATCGTATTGATGCATGTAATCTGGACAATCTCGCCATCCACGATCATCCTGACCATACAATGCATACCAAGTATCTACCTGATACATATCATCATGTACAATGTATATACATGATACATAGATACATGATCCACACAATGTAACGATCAACATACATGATCTACCTGATCACACCTGATATATATCAACATACATGATCTACCTGATCATACAATGTATCCACCTGATACAAATATAGATACATGGTCCAAGCATCCAACATGATGCATATACAAAATACGTACAAATGATCCACCTAATCATATCCAACATCAAACATGATGCATACATATACATATAGAGCAGTAACTGGAGCATCATCCTGATGCTCATCATCCATGATCCTCCTGATCATCATAGCATCGTCTTTTGCAGATCATTTCATCATCCATGAAGCATAGCCCAGATGCACATCATCCAACACTTACACCACCGACATGGGATAACACATCTACCAAAACGTGAAAAATGGCTCAGCAATTACATCACTACCAAGGGAGAACACATCAACCATGTCAGAAAATCTCCTGTGCATCTGCATCTTCCAGACTTATCACTTCCCTTTGGAAGGAACCTCGATTTGAAGTGCACCAAGCCTCTCTCTGAAGTACTCAAACTGTTCTCTGGCCAACGGCTTGCTCAATGCATCTACAACCTGCTCATCCGTCGCAACATACTCTGCTTCGACTGTACTCAGTGCTACGCAGGACTACTTCCTGCTAAACCAAGAGATCACACCTGATCCCATACTGAAGCAACACCCAGAAGTGCTCTTCCTATCTGCAGCACTGCCTGCCCAATTTGAATCAACAGAACCCTGCAGGTTAAACTTTTGATTTGCATCATACTTGAGCCCATAATCAACTGTACCCTTCAGGTACCTTGGAATATGCTTTACAACAACCAAGTGAACACTCCTCGGATCCGTCAGGAACTGGCTCAATGTGTTCACCGCAAAGCAGATATCTAATCTTGTGTTCGTTAGATACATAGAGGACCCAATCATTTGATGATACATAGTGACATCAACCGGTTCAGATAAAGCATCACACAGAAGCTTTAGGTTCGATGCCATAGCCTTGCATTCCATCATCCCGAACCTCTTCAGGATCTCTTCTACATACTTTCCTTGTCCAAGGAAGATTCCATCTACAATCTGCCACACCTCCATACCAAGAAAGTAGTGTATCATACCCAAGTTCTTCATCTCGAACTCAGAAGCAAGCTTCCGCTGCGTGTCAACAATCAATCTATCCTCACTTATTACAAATAGGTCATCCATATACAATAGTAGTATCACTGGATTTCCTTCCTCAACCTTGTAGTAAAGGTTGGAATCTGCTTTAATCTTGGTAGATCCCAATCTAGATAGAATGCTATCTATCCTACCATACCACGTTCTGCACATATATGACTCCCTGTCATGTGTCTCAAAACCAAGTGGCTGCTCCACATACACTTCTTCTTCAACTACACCATTAAAGAAGGTTGTCTTGAAATCCATCTGGTGTATCTTCCACTTCATCACTGTAGCCAGAGCAAGTACTGATCTAATGGAAGTGTATCTGGCTTTAGGAGCAAAAGTCTCTATGCTACCACCTGCAGCATGCTTGATATTGTAGATCCTCTTGGAAGTCACTACAGACTCCCCTTCAGGTATTGGGACTGCATCCCAAACATCTTCATGATCGACTGGTACTCCTCGATCATGGCATTCTTCCTAGATCCTGGGAACTTCAATATCTTCAATATTTTCAATAGATAACTTTGTTGCTGAACAAATGTTGTAGTCCTTCTTTTGTAGGTGATGGTATACGATCTTTCCTACACAACAAGTTAAATTGCATGATTAGAAAACATCTCATAGTTTTCAGAACAAATTCTTACACATAAGGAAATATGTCATACAGTCATGTAATTATCTTAGCCAATGCTTCAATACAACATTTATCCATATTCTGTAACTTTCTAGATGCCTTCCAATCTCTACCAGAACATTGTTAAGAGTGTGCACAACTCCTAACATGTCAGCAAAGAGGTTTCATTCTAGATAACTAGCAATGGAATGTTGTACAATGGCATAGGCCACTTACCCATGTATATTAGTAGTATATTGTTCATCAATGCAACTATTCTAATATGCATAATACACAACCTAATTCTAGGAACATAAGCATATACATCAATGAATAACATTATGTAAGAAATGACAATTCAAATACTTATCTTTGTTTGGTTGCTGGGTGGACTCCCTCTGAATCTTTGCAACTCCATTCTGATGTGGATTGTGAGAAGTGGTCAACTCCCTCTGAATATCTGCATCCTTGCAAAAACTACTGAAGTGTGCTCCTTTGCTTTCTTGCAGGAACAACTGGAGTGTGCTCCCTCTTGATATTTGCTTCCTGGATTACCTGTCCTTGAACTTATATCCATCCTTAATCACTATGCATGCTTACTAGTATCATCATTGTGTTATCCTTGAGGACTCATACATAATCACACATTTTGTAGTATAATCTTAATACTATCAAAACACAATAATCTTAAACATGTATAGTCATGATCATTCACAGATAATAAACATTAGTATTCAAGGTTTCAGGGAAGTCTTCTTTTACTCATGTATATTCTTATTTGATCATAGGTCTCTTCTGATTAGTTAAATCATCAATGTATAAACCCATGATTACTCAAACCTATACCTTCATGATTCTTCTGGTTAGTCATATCATCAATTATGGTAAGAAACATAGTATGCATACAACCATGACTATTCAAACCTATGACTTCATGAATAATCACTATCAACAACACAACAGTATAAGATCCTAACACAAGGTAGGATTCTAGCTTGATATAGGAAAACATTCCTGGATTAGCATGCTAGCTATTTATGTCTAACATACTCGCATAATGTCTTCTGGTTCTCTTCAGTGACTTGTGCTAGTAACCTGCATGTATCATAAGTTAACCATTGTAGAACCAAGTTATAGATACCTTGTAAATAGATCTTCTATGTGATCCATGAAAATGGATGAATCTTTGTTTTCATGTCACCATGATCATATGTTCTTGAAGTAGAACATCATTTGTCTTTCTTGGTGTACCTTTTATGTTAGCGAACAACATAAACCTCATACAACATCACAATGCATTAGTACAATCATAAGTGTCAACACACTAATTAATGAATATCTTCTATTGTGCATTCATAATTTTATTAAGGTGATATGACATGTCTAGATTTAATCAAGATTGTACTAACCGTAATAATATGAAGAAAAATATACCATAAACTTAATCATGAACAAATCTCGAAACATACCTGGATAAGTCATACCTGTCGATATTGCTTGTAATCTTCTTATGTAAGGCCTTAGACTCATCTCCCTCTAAAACAGGAACTTCTTCACTCATGTAGGTGACCAATCCACTTGATTTGCAAGAACTGGATCTAAAGGTGGATTAGGGTTTGTCAGAGAAACCCCAAAAATTCAAACTTTGAATTTCAAACTTCCGAAAGGATAGAAATATGCGCCTTGATGAGCTGATCAGGCTGGTATATTCAGAATTTGAAAACTGCAAAGTTTCACTCCTTAATTTTGCCTTTGAAAGTTCTGGATTCACTCGACATGACCCTGAACTGGGGTTTGATGAAGCCCACTCTTCTGCCCAATCAAAAGGTTTGATCCAAATCTCTAAGCTTCTATTTTTCTGAGGAGCTTCTAGCCGTGGTCACAGATTTCAAAAATTCCCATTTTTACAGAAGCCCTAATTTTCCACTTTTTTTATCAAAGTCCCGAACTAGGGTCTGATCAAGCCCGACCTTCTGCCCAACCAAAAATTCTGATATTGGTCTCTAAATTTTGATTTTGATGTGTAGCATTCATCCGTGGTCTCTGATTACAAGAATTCCAACTTTCTCTGAAGCCCTAAAGTCTGGAAGCCATGAATGAAGGTGCTAAAAAATAATTCTGTTTTGACAGAAATATGTACCTTATTTTTTATGGTGTAACTCCGAACATTTTGATCCACAGGGTTTGAAATTTTTTTCTAAGATAGCTAGAACTGTCATCTTTCCATCCCGACAAGTTTGACCTTAATTGGATTCTCTGAGAGAGAGTTATGCCAAGTGTCGCAACGTGACTTGTTTATGGGATAAAACAGGAGAGCGAACTTGTATGGCGTGCCACATGTCACTAGTTCAACTTCATCCTCTGAAAACGTTTCCTAAGCTATTACAGTCTGTGTACTACCTTTCACTTTTTACGAAATTTCATTGGGATCTTCCTAGCCCAAGTTATGACCTTTTTTCCAAGGTCACCTATTTTTGACTCAGATCTGGAGGAGGCAGAAACCCTATATTGTACAGATCATAAATCACAAATTAAAATGAATTAGAGGTTTTCCTTTGGACACAAGGTACATGGAGATCTAATATTCAACCTGTAAAAGTTTCAGACCCGAACACTTTTCCAAAAAAAATTTATAGCGAAAGTTCTACGATGACTAGTTTTTTTCTATATCAAGCCCTAGCATCATAAGTGTAACAAGTGTCATACATGCCATATCATGACTTCTTCAAGGCTAGCTCTGATACCATGTTAAATTTTCAGAATTTACTTCAATCTGATCTAGGATCTTAACTGAGAGAACAACATGTACAACAAATCTACAGCATATCAATCATGGACACAATAATGCAAACACACAAGAGACACAGAGTTTACTTGGGGAAAAACATAAAGGTGAAAAACCCCAATAACTTCCTCAGAGATAGATAGAGCAATGATACAACCAGAATACAAGAGATAGTCTTCTCCTAGCAGTAGAGCCTCCTCCTCCACAAGTGTGCCACTCTCCCAAGTGCGAGTGAGAGAATAGAATGTGTAAAATGAGAGAGAGACACTCTCTATTTATACATTAACTTGAATTGACCTTTACTCAACTAGGTCGGCCTTAACTTAACCACTTAACATAATGTTGACTGGGCCGACACCCAATAGGGTGGTCTGATAACCCTTTGACCCACATGGCCAACCCCCAATAGGGTGGTCTAATAACCTTTCGACCCACATGACTTATACAGGACTGACCCCAACAAAGTGGTCTAATAACCCATCAAGTATAAGTTACGACACTTACAATATAAATGACGACACTTCCATATAGAGGAATAATAACATCTCTATAGGAATACAAACACTTCCATATAGAGGAATAATAACATCTCTATAGGAATACAATATACATATATGTGAAATACATTTCGAAGTTACATATACATCAACAATGAACACGAGACCAGATATTTTCTTTGCGGTGAACACATTGAGCCAGTTCTTGATGAATCCTAGAGATGTTCACCTGCTTGGTCTAAATCATATTCTAAGGTACCTGAATGGTACAATTGACTATGGGCTCAAGTATGATGCGAATCAAAAGTTTAACTTGCAGGGTTATGTTGATTTAGACTAGGCAGGAAGTGCTGCAGATAGGAAGAGCACTTCTGGGTGATGCTTCAGTATGGGATGAGGTGTGATCTCTTGGTTTAGCAGGAAGCAATCCTGCGTAGCACTGAGTATAGCCGAAGTACAGTATGTTGCAGCTTGTTCGGCTAGTTGTGAGGCAGTATGGCTCTAGAAGATATTGTCTATGTTATTTGATCTCCGGTTGGAGGCTACTGGTATCTTTTGTGACAACTAGAGTTGTGTAAAGCTATGTGAGAACCCAGTGTTCCATGACAGGTCAAGCACATAGAGATCAAATATCACTATATCAGGGACATGGTGTAGAGAGGAGCAGTGAAGCTCCTGTATGTTGCGATGGATGAGGAGGTTGCAGATGTGTTGACAAAAACACTAGCCAGAGTGAAGTTCGAGTACTTCAGGGAGAGACTTGGTGTTCTTCAGATTGAAGACACTTCGAGGAAGAAGTGATGGACACATTTACAAGAGCCATTCCGAGCATGGTGAGAGGATGATCCTTCCCATGGTTTTGGATGTAAGCATCGGACGATGAGCATCAGGACGATGCTCCAGTTACTACTCTGTATATGCATCATGTTGGATGTTTTGTATGATCATTTGGATCATGTATTTGTATATGCATGATGTTGGATGCTTGATATGATCAGTTGGATCATGTACTTGTACATGTATCAAGTGGATGCATTGATATGATCAGGTATATCATGGATTTGTATATGTATCAGGTAGATGCATTGTATGTATCAGGTGGATACATTGTTTGATCAGGATGATCATAGATGATGAGCTTCAGGATGTTGTTCCATATCATATGTAATAGGATGATGCTATGATGATCATGTGATGATGTACATTAGGATGATGTATGGTGAGTATCAGGTTGAGACTCTGTGGCCGTGGACAGGTTGTGCTGATGGGCATATAAGTAGACCTGGAAGATCCGATAGGTTGGGTTGCATGACCGTAATAAGTCCTGGGATTTTCTTTCAAGGCATTGCTCTACGAGGACATATAAGTAGACCTAGCAGATCTGATAGGTAGAGCTGTGTAGTCGTAGCATCCTGGGATGCTCTTTCGAGGCATTGTCCTATGGCATATAAGTAGACCTAGGAGATCTGATAGGTTGGGATGTGTGCCCATAATAAGTCCTAGAATTCTCTTTCGAGGCATTGCCATGACCACATGTAATAAGTCCTCGAGATCTGGACAGGTTGTGCTAGTCACGTAAAAGGCCTTCGATGCTCTTCAGATTTCTTGATGGACGCTCTTTTAAGGTTTTGTGGTGGGGGTCACATGTAATACGTCCTAGAGATCCAGACAGGTTGTGCTAGTCACGTAAAAGGCCTCGAATGCTCTTTAGAGTTCTTGCTAGTCAAGACACTCTTTTAAGGTTTTGTGACAGTCACATGTAAGTGGACCTGGAAGATCTTGCTAGTCGTGCTTCGGCACATAACGGATCTTGGGATACTCTTTCGAGGCATTGTGATGCACGTAATAAGTCTTGAGGATTCCACAGTATGGGGAGTGATGATGAAGACCTGCAGGTGGTGGGCCTACATCCAACACAAAAAAGGGCTGGCTCTATAGAAATTCCTATGACGAGTAGATCAGAGATTGATTGAGATAACAACAACATTGACAATGATGATGATTCGATGTCGATGATCCAGTGACAATGATCCAAAGAAGAAGACTTGTGCTAGAAGACCTGTGTCAAGAAATACCTTTCTAGTTAAGAGGGAGTGTTGATGTAATTGTAAATTCAGAATGTACTTCACCTATGTATATTGTATTCCTATAGAGATGTTATTATTCCTCTATACGGAAGTGTTTGTGTTCCTATAGAGATGTTAATATTCCTGTAATACCCCATTTTGACCCTTAATATATATTAGATTTTAATGGAAATATTGTATACATGTGATTTGTGTTTTCCTAGCGTGGAGCTCAAGGCCAAGGCCCCGCTAGTGGAAGCTCAAATTTTATTTAAAGGAAAGTATTAGACATTATGTTACCCATGTGTTATTTAGCCATGGAACATTGTAAAAATGATGTAAATAAACATCATGCCATAAAATACCAAAATTGGCTATGGACGCAACGAATGAGAAGGGGCCATGTGTATCCACTAGGAAGTGGTGAGGGGGCTATGGGGATGAACCATATGCTTCGAAATGTCATTGTGAGAAACCATTTGACTTCCCTTTATGACATTTATTTCTGTTTTAAGGAAGTAATTGAATATTTCAGTCCAGGGCTTCAATGGAGCATGGGCATCCCATAAATGTGTATTGTAGAGTATGGGCTCTATTTTCTTGTACCACAAGTCACTCTACCTCCTGGGGATTTTTTCTTCCTCATTCCCATTCCATGGTTGAGGATCCCAACATCAATTTTCATCCAAAAATGAATTCCCAGCAGTAAGCAAAACCAGAAATCGTAACTTGGCAAGAACCCACGTTTTGAAGAGCAATAAACACCCAAGATTGGTATTTGACAGTGAAATCGAATGGGGGATCCATAGATATGAACCTTGGGGTGAATTTGAGAGCATTAGATACCCCGAAATCCATGGGAAACCCCAGTTTTTACATCCCAGAAGTCGAATGACGGGATTGAGTATTTTGGTGACAAAGTTGTGAGAAATCCAAGTGTGAATGCCTGAACAGAGGCTTGGAATGCTTGAATTTAGCTTGAGATGTCTGTAGCTTGGTGGTTGAGCTCACTGGCTTAACATCCTCCTCATTTTCTTATTACATGCTTGATAAACCTAGCTGTGTGCTGGATTAGCATGACCATTTGAGTGAATCCATGCTTGTGAGTGAGCCTGTCTAGTTCCTCCTTAGTGGATACACAACCCAGCTCAGGGGTGATCTCTCAAATGAAAGAATATAGGTTGGACAAAGATCTATGGTTGGGTGGAACGTTGCTCTCACATAGCCAGTTGTTTGGACGTTTGCATTTCAAGATAAGTATTCTCTGTGAACTAATTTATATGCATTATGTTCTCTGCAATGTGTTAATTCTGAACGTTAACTGTTCGTGTTCATGAGATGAAATGAATATCTTAATATGGTCAATATGAAGCTTGTGCATAGCATAAGAATGGGATTGATTCGTTGCCTCTTGATTCATCATCTCCTTGGGATTGATATGCTGATGCATTCTAGTCTGTGTGTGTTATTATGTTTAATTCCGCTGTGTTTATATTGAGTATGAATCGCACACAGAAGTTTTTAATTATCCATGCATTTCTTAGAAGTTAAATGGGGCTGAGATTGTCAATAAGCTCGGTATGTCAGTCATGTTTCCCTCCCTTGCACCGGATTGATGGAAGGGGACGTGACATTTCCTCTATACGGAAGTGTCGTCATTTATATTGTAAGTGTCATAACTTATACTTGATGGGTTATTAGACAATCTTGATGGGGTCGGCCCTATATGAGGCATGTGTGTAACAGGGTAATTAGACCACCCTATTGGGGGTTGGACCAGTCAGCATTATGTTATGTTGTTAAGTTAGGGCCGACCTAGTTGAGTAAAGGTCAAGTGTTGTAGTGTATAAATAGAGAGTGTGTCTCTCTCATTTTACACATTCTATTGTTCACTCACTTCGCATTAGTGAGAGAAGAGGATGATGCACACAAGTGGAGGAGGAGCATGCTACTGAAGATATCTATCTCTTTGGTTTGATCGTGGTGATCCTTGTATTGATGCTTATTCTATCTCTGAGGAAGTTGCAGGGTTTTTCACCTTCGTGGTTTTCCCCGGTGAAATGTTTTGTGTCTCTTGTCTCTTGTCTCTTATGCTTGATATGTTGTCCATGTTGTTCTGTCAGTTAATATCCTACATCATAATGTATTAAATTCTGAAAAACTAACAGGTAAGTGGGTTCTTAGTACAAGACATGACATCAAGTCGGTTTTCACATGAAAAAAATATAGTTTAACCGAGGCCTTCAAATCACCAACCTTAATCTGAGAAACCCAGGTTCTATGCATGTTGAACCCCAAGCGGTCTCGTAGACCCCGAGCTAGAAGCCCAATCAATTCCCTGTGAAACCAATGCCACAGGAAGTGGGAGAAGGCATGGTGATCAGAATATGAGGGAAGAATATAGGGTTCTTGAGGGCGGTGTAAGCTCAGGTTTCTCTGGGAAATATGAACCCCTTTTTTCAGGCTCCAAGATGGATGAAGAGAATTCTCTTGATGGAGTAATGTACAAGATTCGATCCACGACCCTACTAGATGTCCAGCATGGCACAACATAAATGATTTAAAAAGCTATGAAGGAAAACATTGGAAACACATTGGCAAATATAAATTAAAATGGAATTTAGCATATGATTTTCTTATTTTTTTGTAAATTGCGAGTCTTTAAGATTTTTGATCTTTCTTGCTTTCCCATTTAGGGTCTTTTCTGGTCTATGATAACTACCCGGAACAAGGTTTTCTTGCATTTTGTGATTTGAAATCCTGAGGCCATAGTTTGTTTCATTTTGCTTCAGTTTCCTTAGAGGATGTGGTAGTGTTAAATATTTGAAGAGAATTTGAACCCATAAATATATGATTTAAAGAGGAAATTTGATGCTTTTTTAGGTATTTATTCAGAAAATCAAGGTTTTATATTTTCAAATGAGTTTGTGCTACTGTGTTTTGTAGTTCTTTGATCTAATTAGATTTATAAGAATTGGAAGCTATAAACCCCTTGTTTTGGGCCTTGGCATCCCATTTTGACAGAGAGATTTCAACTCAGATTGTTGCTCTCCTTAAGATTATAGATTTTGTTTGGAACTCACTGCTTTGGTTTCGAAATATGAAATTGACTGTTGCAACTTATTAAATTTAGTCGGTAATTGGGTATATAACAAAGCCCTTTTTCATGATGCTCTGGAGTCGTGTATCACCTTTACTTGGAGTCATGTTTGTCCTCTAAAACGTTTTAGAGTTTGGTTTTGAAGATTACCTGACAACATTTGAAACACTTAAATTTCATCCCAAGCTAGGGTATGTGTCTTGTTGGAGGTATAGATTTTATTGAGCTTCTTGCAGAAGCATTCTAGCTTGCTTAACTGTGTGATCTTTCTTCCTTTGAGGCTTGGGAAGCTTGTGTCTTGTGTAATATTTATGATCTATTATCTTCTTTAATGAGTAAATTTCAGTCAGAGTCTAGATTCATGATTACAGAACAATGTGGATGCATTAATTAAAATGGCACCCATTTAGAATCATCAATCAGTAGACAGATAGACTTTGCTACTAGTGCTATGCCCCTAGACGGGATGTACAGAAAGTTGGAAAAAGGGGGGCTTATAAGCAATGTACAAATTATAATAAAAAAATCTATACCCAAGTGCAACATTTCAAAATTCAAAAGGAGATCTGGTTGTAGCGCAACCTTTAACAACATATAAAAATGGTCAATTCTTATCGTACAGGGCTTTTCCTTTGGTAATTTATCACAAGAGTGTCACAACCCCCTTTGCTACATTGTCTGAGCACCAACTTAGGCTGGTGATAGGACAATATGCTAGGGAAAAACTAGATTCCATAATGTTGTCATTCAGGGTCAGAGTTTCAAGGCAACACAAGTCCAAACCTCACATGTTGATTTTCATTTTGTCATTAACTTTACAAATACGTTATCAATCTTTTAAAAATATCAATTACTTCAACATCCATAGGATAGAGATAATGCAATAAAATACAAACTTGCCAAATTTCTGACACCTTCATCCTACCCTTTATTATTGTCTCATATACTTTCCAAATGTGCCATCTAAATATCCTATCAAACATGTTGTTATTTTCACTTATGGTCTTTCTGATATACTGAAAAAGACAATTATATCTTAGCTTTGGACCTCACTGGACTTGGAAAACGGGATGAGGAAATTTTATAATGCGTACCTAAAATTTTATCTATTGCTTATGGTAGTCGCAATTCCTCATTTGCTTGCTCAAAACCTTGAAAGGGGGATCTCCAAGCAAAACTTAATCTAACACGCTCATCATAACACATTACCGGAAGCATTTCACTCAAAATAATTAAATTAAATTCCATAATTTTGGTTAGGGTAGATGTCACGTCCCCATCTTGACCTTATTGCATTAAAATGTAAATGATGTAATATTGTTATAAAATCATGGTGAGGAGCTCAAGGCGAAGACCCTGTCATCGATTTATTGATGCATATGATTTACATGCTAGCCAAGCACAATGAAAATTCGAATATCATGTAAATATGCATTTTAATAAAAATACCCACAACTAGCCATACAATGCAACAAGAGATGGCGGCATGATTTTACAAGGAATTGGGAGGGAAAACATTCAAACCATTGGAGCCAATCAAGTCAAGCCAAGTGTCAATGAGATAACCCATCAAACCCCCAACTACCCATGTTGAATTTTTTACCCAATCATTGATTTCTCCCAAGAGCTGGTTGAGGTAGTTAATGCCTTGGGGAATGGGAGGTATGGATATCCAAGTTCGGCTATAGGCAAGCCACCCTACATGGAAAAACGCATTTTGCTTCTTGGGTAAGAAAAGCGCCATGAATTGCTCCCCAAGCCATTATCCATCAACCAGTTTCTCTCCCTCACGAGTGGGGAACTACCTGGGCGTTTTCCAACCATGTTTGTCTGTGTTTTCCTTCATTCTCATATGGGAGAAGGGAATTTTCGTGTTGTATACCAGTGGGGAAGAAAGGGAATGGAATTGGGGTTCGTTAGAGATAGTTTTGGCTATTGAATGACTAGTGAATTCGGAGAGAATTCATTTTCCTCCCTGTGAATGTTTTTCCCATCCCACAACTCGTTTTTGGTTGGAAGCGATTTGGGGAAAACCCATGGCCATCCTATTGATAAATCCATTGTTTTGGCTTGAGCTTGAGAAAGTAACCAGGGTTCAAATGTAGCCTGATAAACCCAATTGTGGACTAGATTGGCTCAGATGAAATGATCAATTGACTGTGAACGAGCTTGAATGTCACATTTTCCTTGTAAGAATCATGCCCAGCTCAAGGGTGGCAGTTGTGTTGAGAGAACTGATGAACACAACTAGCCTATGGTTGGGTGGAACATTGCACCAACATAGCTAGTTGCTTGGGACCATTTCACAATAAAGATAAGTATCTTATGTGTATTTACTTCTGCAATGTTTAATTTGTTGATTATTTTGATATGTTGGATGGGCATGAATTGTGTGTGGATGATGTATTAATCCCGCCGTGCATACTTGCTTGATTTGCATCTGCATACTTTTGTTTTTAATTGTATGAATCTAATGAATCGGGCTAAGCTATGTAAAAGCCCCAGAGATTGGCATCATATTCCCTCCCTCGAATTGGGTCCATGGGTGGGTACGTGACATATGGTATCAGAGCTGTTGGTTGCAGCATTGGGCCTTCATGGGATACCTATCACAATTGCAGAGCTAAGTATACTTCCTGCTCAACAGTGATCACTGTGAAAAAATTTCAAATTTTCAAAAAAATTTCTAAGTGTTTCTAAGTTTTCCACCAAGGCTGTGTCGACGAAACTCGTGAAGTTGCACTGAAACTCATTGAGTTGCACCGAAACGGTCGGCGAAACTTGCTGAGTTGCGCTGAAATGGTCAGTGAAACTCGCTGAGTTGCACCGACAAAGTTGTAGAATTTAAAACATTTTCTAAGTATTTTTGAAAAAAAAATTAAGAGTTTTTGTTGAGCTGACGTGTTTCGAAGAGTCTTGTGGAGTAGAGCCAATATGTTTCGGAGAAACTCGTTGAGTAAAGCCGAAACGGTCGGGGAAATTGTTTGAGTTTCACCGACAAAGTTGCGGAAGTGCCAGGGAAAGGAAGAAAAATTTCAAAATTTTTCTAAGTGTTTTCGGCGGAAGAACTCGGCAAGTTGGTCCAAAACGACGGAAGAACTTGGCAAGTTGGTCCAAAATGGTGGAAGAACTCGTCAAGTTTGTCCGAAATGACGGAATATTTTTCTAAGTGTTTTCGGCGGAAGAAGTCGGCAAGTTGGTCTGAAACGACGGAAGAACTCGTCAAGTTGGTCCGAAACGGTGGAAGATTTTTCTCAGTTGTGACGTATAATTGGTCAAAATAAACTAAAATTTCATTTGATCTTAGACGCAAATAATTTTAATATCTTGTTTTCCCTTGTAAATTCCAATTTCAGTAGTTATACACAATTGTTTTTTTTCAAATGAAAAAAAGTTACTCATCTTATTTATAAAGAGTACTTGTATATAACTACTAGGCCTGATATGAATATTGTTGTGTAGTATTCTAACGAGTCACAGTGTTCCATATCCTTTAGCGACTAATTCAAAGAGATTGACCAATACATGTGTGGAATCAACCATATTTTTTCTCAGAGTGCTCTATTTAGTCATATGAGAACAACTAACTCTAATTAAACAATAGAAGCTAAAAACATTCAAAATATCAAGATAAATTGAGATGGGCCACTTAGGTAAATAGCTTCACCTGTTCTAATAATAAAAATATGCTCCCGGAAGAAGGAAGGAGATGTCCCTCTATTGAGTGTTGAATCTGTAATCTACTTGCAGTGACTGAAATGACCCATTTTGTTGGCTGAACTGCTTCTTTGTTTAGCGCTTTGTATATGCGGATATGTGACAAGAAATAGAGATTTGAAATCAATGCTAGAATTGCTCTTACCCTTGCTTCATGATAAATGTCAATGTTGTTGGTGTTGCATGAAAACCATCCTAGTACCACCTGAGAGTCTCTGTAGACCACCACAACATTGATGCCTATCACCCAAGCAATTTCAAGCAAATTGCTAACTGCAACGAGTTCTGCTCTATAGTTGGTGGCTTTGCGATGGCCCAGCTCAAAAGATAACCTCTCTCCTGTTGGAAGTAAGTGCCACTCTCCAGCCCTGCTGAGTCCTGGGCTCCCTTGGGATGTCCCATCAAAATAGCTGCAGGGTATAGTGGGGTCGTACTCTCTATGAATGATGGATCAGATAGAGATTGATGAGATTTTGCTGGCCTTCAACCTGTATAAAATATTGTAGATGTTCGGGACTTTGTTCTGAAAGTGGCTCTCATTTCAAGCAATCCAAATGGACCACATGATCCCCAGTGCTAGTCATTTGTGCTCTTCCCTAGGCTGAAGTGTAATGATCTCCTTGGTGTAATGACAATGAACTAGAAGGTGATTTAGTGTTTCTTCTTGATCCCCGTGAAATGTGCATTTATTGGGGCCATTCCATCATCTTCTTCTGAATACACCAAAAAACTTAACAGTAGAATTGCCAATATGTGGAGCCATTCCAAGTCAGCGGAATAGGTGGGTGGAAATGAATGTCCACTTGGATTAGGGATCACGTGATTGGGTCACTAGACATTGGGCTGGTACATTCAAGTGCTGGAGATGACCATACAGCAGACAAAGTTTCTGCAACTATGGTTTTAACAGGTGGCAAGTTTAAGGATCTTGCTTATAAAGTGGAATTGGATGGTGCACCTAGTGGGTCATATTCATGTGCAATAACCAAACAAAAAAAATTTCTTTCTATATGGCTTGTTTGGCCTACCATCCATTAAGTTAAAGCTGGTGCAACGCATTGTGCCATGGACTAAGCTCTTCCTTTTTGTATTGGAGTCAATAAAGTTGCATGGGATTTTTGAGGCATCTTCAAATGGTGGTTTTAATCTGGAACCAATGGCTTCTAGAAAAATATTTCCTTCTCAGGTAATAATTTTGAACCCAGTTCATGGTCAGTTGGCTTAAAGTGAGGAAATTTTTTTGAGCCTTTACATAAACATTTGTTAAGTTTTTTGATGGATTATTCAGTATTTGAAACTTTTTTTGTTTTGATGAATTATTCAACCATATGTTGATTGCAGTAATGTCATTATATTAATATATTGTCATGTACAATATGAGATTGGATTAAACTAACATTAAAGGGTTGTTTGGCTTCTTGTTTAACAACAATTGAATATGACCCTAATATTATAAATCACAAATGTTTTTTGGGATATCTGAAAGGTAAAAAGAATTGATAATAACTCTATTGATTCTGTATTTGTTACACTGTTCACTAGACACGTTTTACATATTGGAACAATCTTTTGTATGTGATTGCTCTTCTGATATGAATATGACAACAACTATGTTAACTATTTCATGAAATTTTGTCTGTATGCATTGCATATAATCCATTCCTTTACATTGCTTATAATATATTCCTTTACATTTCTTATAATCCATTTAAATATATTTTTTCCATGGCTTCCCATCTGACCCCTTGATATTGTAGGCCACCTCTCAACTGTGTCCTAAATTTGAGCCCCGCATCCTCTTGTTCCCAAAACTGGTGCAACATAGGATATTGTGAAAGTTCTTATGCATGATTGTTGGGTAAAAGGCCAATATTTAATTATAATGAGAGTCATCTCCGTGCCGTTGTGAGTTTACCTAGAAGCTTGTATGTAGGATTGTCCAAGTTTGATTGGAAGGTACAAAGAGCGAGAGGAAAATGTTAAGGTAAGCATTATGTGGTTGGATTATACCTTTGGATTGATGATATTCCTATCCATTACATTGTGTCATTAAATACCTTTTCGTTCTGATGCAGATGGATGTGTTTAATGCATTTATCGAGTTGTTACACCAAACTGGGAATGTGAGGAAAGGATCAGAAAACATACTAAATTCAAGGTAAGTGATGTTGATCAGGAGACACATTGTTTTCCTTATGTTGATTTCTTCACTATCCTCTACTTCTTTCTCCTTTGTTACAGTCTACAGAGGTCCTTGGGAGACAAAGGTTACCTATGTTTGTCCTCTCAATGATAGGGTATCGATGATGAGGAGAATTATAATGCCATGGTGAGACACACTCATCTTTGAATTTGTGTTATAATTTCTAACCATTTTGCTTAAATAAAAAAGTCAACTATTGATATTTTAATATTTACCTATCATTGCAGAACTGTGATTGGCATAAAGTGCAAAGATGGGATTGTTTTAGTGTGCCTTCTTGCATGCCTTATTTTCATTTCTTTATGTCCTATATATTCACTATGATATGTCTTTCTTGTTGTATATCTATTCAAGATGCCATCTATATTTAAATTAATGTCATGACATTCTATTAGGCAAGTAAAATTGAAACTCACAATGTTTGCTTCTTGAATAAGGATGGTAGGGGGTGGAGAATATCATTGCTTCCAAAATGATTCTCGAAGGATCGAATGGAAGAATTCATGCTCTTCACAATCATGCTTGCATGGTATGGTATGGAACTAAACGTCATCTTATTTAATGTTTAATAGAAATTTATTTATGTCTTTTCATTCATATCTAAATTGTGAGCGTCTGGAGTTTCTGAAGTTGTCTCTGCATTGCAAATTTAACCTTTCCAACATTTGCTAGTTTTTCATTTGTCCATCACTTTTGGAATTTATTGAAAAAATGTATGTGAGCTTGGTCATATTTTCTAACATTTTAATCCGTTAATGGTTGAACAATTATTCTAGCTTTCTATTGACATGTTAATTGGATTCCACCTAAAGTTATAGTAGCATGCCTTTTGGCTTATACTGGGTAAAAAAAATTGATATGTTTATGAGCTCTAATACAGATAGCAGAAATTACCGGTGTTTCAGCAGTTTGGCCAGGTTGGGGTGTGACGGTGACATCTTCCGGTGGCCACTTGTGCAAACCTTACTTCTTTATACTATTCTCAATGTCTTGTTACCTCGGCATTAGCATTGATACATCTGAGCAATTAGATTTATAGAAAAATTGTGAAAAAATAACATGTAAGATGATGTTTTTGGGAGTTCCATAGTATAGATTTTGGTTTCTTGTTGTCTATAAACAATTTTTATTACATCTCTCTCATATAAAACACTTGATTTGAGGAGTGTCTCTATGTTACACTTTCATAAAGAATAGATGTATTTCCCTAGATCTGAGGGGTATTTATTTTACCAAATTTGGTTGGAATTAAAACCTAACCTCCTAAAACTTGTTCCATTCGAGCATAGCAGAACATGATAGGAATGGAACGTAGTACTCTCCATCAACCTCACTAGTGAACCAATGCATCATTGACTTGTTTTTGTTTTTTTGGTGAAATCCTGGGCAAGAAAAGTGTTCATTTGCATCTTAATATGCACTGCAACGTCTATTATATATATATATATATATATATATATATATATATATATATATATATATATATATATAAGGTGTTGTTAGACTGTGAAACAACCTTGATTTATAGGGGTTTTCAAATTCATCTTACTATAGTGAGCCTTTTCAACTATAATTTCTGGACTTTGAGTTTGGACTATACTGGTTGGGACTTTAGACAATAGTCTATATGTTTGTAGGGTCAGATTTGAAAGTAAACTGCACATGGGGCATTTCAAGTGACCTAGAGCAGTGGCCTATTATTGCATTCTGATATATATTTATCTCTTTTTATCAGTTCATGATCATTCCTATTCTTTTTGTTATAATGCCTTTTCGAAGGAAATAATCTCATCCCAGCCTCACACACATATGTGAAGAATGGGGGAGTTAGTACTAGGCCAACCCTGGAAGAGTGCTCCCCCTTCTTCCCTGGAATTTCTAGATGGAAGGTGGATTGACTTCCAGCCTTAAAAAAGGCTGGTAACCCCAAAGTACATGATGGGAATTGATCTAGAGACCTTTGTAAATTTCACACAAGTATCTACAAATAGCGATTAGCCCTTGAGGATGAACACTCAAATTATAATTTTAAGGCCACGGGGAAAGGATAATAGCTTGTATTATGTCCTATATTAACATGGGTGTAGTCCAGCAAACATGTCCAATCTCCATACAAAATGGGATGACTCACGATGGTCTCAAATATATACTGCTTGGTTGCAACATCCTAAGACTGAAATTAAAAGCACCATCTCTTAGGAATTGAAAGGGAGTTATACCCATTGCACAGACCACTTTGTGATGCAAATTTTATAAAAAACTAAAGATAGAAAAACCATATAGGAGAAGACCAAATTCCTTACGTGCAATTCAAAAACCTACATATAGGAGAAGACATCTAGATACATGATCTTTATGGATGTTTTTAAGAGCTTGAGTTTCAATGAAAAAACCATATTTAAACTTCCATATTAGATGAAACTATTTAATTTTGTTATTGTTGATAAATGATCATGCATTGTTCATCCTCAAAAAATTATTTTATAGTCTCCCTCTGCATTTATATTTTCCATTTATGGAAAAGATGTATTCACAATTTGAGATGAACTACTTCCAAGGTCTACATTTCATTAGTTTGCTTGGTTCTTCCATTTGTAATGGCTCATCAAGGATTATTGATGTTGTTTTGTAGAAAAACCCTAAGCTTCCATGTTTTGTAATGGGTTTTCGATTGACATTTAGATAAGGTATGTGCAGCTTAGATGTAAATTTACTCTATGGTGACAACTGGACCATGAATTGCACTAGTTCATTTACTTCTCTTGAGGGGGCACTTGTACTATTTTCATAATATTAGCAACCCTTAGTGTTTTTATTTAAGAAGTCTATATATCCAAGGTAGTGTTAAATGCTGAGTAGCTTTGGCATCATGTGCACTGCTATGTGTTTCACTGTATGCACCATCATCTTTGACTTGATGAGGATTTAAATATGAGTGTGCCTTGAAGTTGTTGGTGCTCTTTTTTTTGTTAATTGCAACACTATGGCAATTTGTGGTCTTAAGTTTGTTGATTTGGCTTGTAGATTCTTTTCTTATTAATCTCAAGGGTTAGTTTTTTTCTTGACATGCTTTGTGTATTTTGTTCTTCAAGGCATTTGTTGATGATATTGGCATTCCATTTTTTGAGATAAGTGCGAAAAATGAAACAAATGTGGAGCAGGCTTCCATGACCATGGCTGCTGAGATAAAGAACAGATGCAATTTTTTGTTATGATGTTTTCCAACCTTTAACCAACGCCTATATTATACAATTGTGATGTTAAATGTTTGTTTCACTCCCTAATTATAATTGGGTGTAACGGTGTAAACTTGTGCCGGCAAATCCTAATGAATATGATTGAGATTCTATTTTTCTATGATCTTGATGTTTTATGATAAAGTTTAGTGGTGATAAATAATTCAAATTACATGTCGTGACTATTGGTAATCTTATTGGTTTGAGACACGTTCCTATTGTCTATTTTATTAGGCATAGATGATATAACATTGGGAAAATACTGGTTTTTTCAGGTCATGATAGAGTGTTGTCACTATATACCTTGTCCATTCATTAGTTTGAAATCAACACTATAGATGAATTTGCAAATTTTTATGGCCAAGTGAATTGTATATAGAAGTTTGTATTTTGCAAGCATATAAATACTCATGCCTATCATGTATTTATTTGAAAATTGTGTTGCATATGTATCAAACCTTCATCTATATTCTATTATTCTTGAATATGTTTGACATTCATTTTGTTCCCATGCAAAATTTGTTTGAATATCATCATTTTCAAGCAATAACAACTTCTTAAAGGGTGCTAGCTCAATGGTAGAGCACCTGCCTAATTATAGGCAGGAGATTGGTGGTTTGATTCCTCCGTACCCTATCATAAATTAGTGACTAAGAAAACGACTAAATTCTCATATATACGACTATTAGTAGCTAATTTCGAGTATCGTATAGAGAGACTAACATTTAGTCGTATTTAGCTTAGTAATTAATATGTTATCATCTAGTAGTTTATTTAGTCGTATATTTGGTCATTAATTGTGACAATCAATGACTAAATCAGTGAGTATCAATGACTAAATCAATGACTATCAATGACTAAATAAATGACTAATAAGTCAACCAATTAATTACTAGGGAAATAGGACTAGAAATAAGATAGTGGAAATCGGATAGTATTAGTCACCAACTCAAAAATAGTCATTTATAGTCGAATTTTAGTCAATTTTTTTAGTCATTAATTTCTCATTTTGTACTAGTGGCAAGTGTTAAAAGAAAACCTAGATCAGAAGTGATTCGTGACCAAGCAGGTGAACACTGAGGTATAGCTTCCCTGATTTCCCATCCTACAAGCCACTCAACTTGTTGTAGGGAGACGAAACTATACCATGCAAGTCGAACCACTGATCCACACTTGATCCAAGGTATCTTAGTGGACCAACTTAGGACATTACCCAGTAGCAATTGTGAGTGAAATTTACTCATGAATTTAGCTATTTCCTTTGGGAGGTGTTTCCAAGTCTTCTATATTGGAACATTGGCCCCATTGTCGAAAGAACTAACTCTTTGTTACTGCCATTAGTCGATTGTTTAGTGGATATCATTATCACGATCAATTGTGCTTTTGGGAGGCCTAGTTACAATTGAGAGGAAGGTCATTAGGTCTTCTAGGGAATTTACATTTATTTTATTTTTAACTACTATTTAACTAACTCATAATAAAAAGAGCCATCATGTGGGAGGTTATGTACTAAAACCGATATTGGACATATCACTCACTTATCGCACCATTTTACATCTGTTGTGGTTGGCATATTTTGGCATTTTTTCAATTGTGTTTTAATTCCACTATCACTCTCATTTGACACAAAGCCTTCACCATTGAGGAAAAAAACAACATCCTAAAACAGTCTCGTAGACTGTAAGGCCTATCCCCTCTCTCGAGGGGTTTTATTACACCTTCTTTCCATGGTTCACAAGGAAGGTAACCTGGCTGGGGCCACTTCAAGGCTTCATTGATAGGATCATGTGGTCGAGGCGAAGCCTTTCTAGGTACATTTTCTCCTCTCAGAGAAACTATCAATTACACCACTTCTTCCCCCGTTGGAGGAGGTACCCCACTGGCTTCTCCCCTTGGAGATCCCTCAATTCCATTAGACCCATCCTCTCTCATAGGAGGTCAACCATTGTTCACAAAACCACATAGGTCTCCCCCTCATGGAAATCACATCCCACATATAATGGCAAGACCAATCGTCCGTACCTTACAAACCATGTCTAGTTTAAATCTACCTGATTTGGCCAAATTGACTAATGATCCCATTGATCATGATACGACATGGACGACTATTCCTGACAATCTCCCTTTCGAAATTCCCAAATTCGAAGGAAAAAAATGAGATGATCCTAACAACCACGTTATGTCTTTCCAGTTATGATGTTCCTCTAATAGCATAGTGGATGACATCGTGTTGCTATTGCAACCTAATCCCCAAAATTTTCTTGAAATTGTAGGGCATGTCCTTCTATTTTTTAGTAGACTTAGAATATAGCTCATCCTAGAGAAGTTCACCTTTGATACTTAGAATGTTTCCTAAAAATTAAGTAAAGAAATCATTTTTTTTGGCTAAGTCTAACTCGTGTTTTTCTTCTAAAACGATTGGAGAAACTCGACGAGTCACGTCGAAACGGTCAGAGCAAAAGCTAGTTTTTTTGGTAAAATACCTTTTTCGAAGCAACTTGGCGAGTCGCTCTGAAACGGTCGAAGTGTTTTCACAAGTCGCGCCGAAACACTTAGTTTTTTTTAAGTTGCTTCTGGTCAGAGGAAACGAGCAAGTCACATCGAACGTTTCAGCGTGAAAACACCGGTCATGCCAAAACGTGTCATCATAAAATAAGCAATGACACTGAAAATGCCTTGACGAAAAGAGATCGACGAAGAATTGAAAGATTGCACCAATGTGTTTTGCTTCAATTAAGTGACTTACGCTGAGACGGTCGGTGGCAAAACTTGAAACCTACCATCAAAAAGCGTTGATATGAAACAAAAAGTGGGAATGGTCAGAGAAACTTGCAAAGTGACACTGACGTCTTCGGTGAAACTCACGAAGTGACTCTGAAATGCTTGTGATAAAAGTGTGAGAGGTGCCGATCTGCTCCAGTGAGAAGTAGCCAAATGAGCATTTTCATCAAAACCTTATTTAATAGTTTCTTCCCAAGAAAATAAATTTCCTTTATTTCCCTAGATCCCTACTTATATTTAAAGGTTTTCGGCTTCATGTTCTATGGGTTAGGAGGTTAAATAGAGATTGGGTGTTATGGGATAAGGGGTCAATAGGTTTGGGGTCAAGGGGATTAGGGGTTAAGGGATTTAACACTCCTCCATGTGTGGGGCTCAGCCCTGATTTATGTAATATGTGGTTGATGTACCTAGCTAGATAAGTCGGCCCCATAAGGTTATTGGGAAAATAGATCAAGTATAAATAGAGATCGGGAGATCTCTATTTGCATCACTCAGAAACTCATTCTTCCTTCACTCAGAAAGTGGCGCACTTGTGAGGGGGAGGATCAACTGCTAAGAGGAGTCTCTCTCTGTGTATTTGGCTATACTTTGGTTGAGATATTGCTCTATCTATCCTTGAGGAAGTTGTGGGTTTTTTCACCTTAGGGTTTTCCCCATGGAAACTCTGTGTCTATCGTCTCTCATGCTTTTGCTTCTTGTGATGATTGACATGCTTGTGATGATTGATATGCATTGATATACTGTACATATAATTCTCTCAGTAAAGATCCTAGAGTATTGTGAATTAATGCTCAAAATTTAACATGGTATCAGAGCTAACCTGAGAAGAAGACATTGTGCAGTGATGGAAACTAGGGTTTCTTGTTTATTGGGTTTCTCTCCATAGATTTTGGAAAAGCAGTATAGCAGATTGACTCTAGTCATCAAGGGGAATCTATCTGCCCATTCATAATTCAATTTTGAGCATTTTCAGTTTTGGCCCTAAAAATTAGGGTTTCCATAAAAATAGGAAGTTCTGAAATCTGAAGACATAGCTGGAAGCTCCTTGGAAAAATCCAAGTTTAGAGCTTTGGATCGAGATTTTTGGCTAAGTAAATCTCCAGGAAACTCAAACCCTAATTCAGGGTCCTCTCGAGTGAACCGAGGAAGACTAAACGTCATTTCTTAAGGGTGAAGCTTTGTAGATCTCAAATTCAGAATACACCAGGTCGATCAGATCATCAAGGTGCATATTTCTATCATTTCAGAAAGTTGAAATTCACATTTTGAATTTTTAGGGTTTTTCTAACAAACCCGAATCCGGGACGAGATCCAATTTTCAGCAAAGCAAGTGGTAAGACCTAAATCTTCTCTATTTCCATTTGAAGTAATATTTAAGATGTCTCACCACACAAAAATTTAGGATAAGCTTGAAGAGGATGATAACTTCCGAGCCTTGAAGTATAGGATACGGTTAATCCTTGAAGAAAATGAATTGGACTCCTACATCAGCTCTGAGGTCCCTATCCCAGAGGATGAAGAGGCTAAGGTATTGCATAAGAAGAACTTGGTCAAGGCAAAGAGAATCATTGTTGAGTCTATCAAAGACCATCTCATACCACATGTGTCATCTCTAAAGACACCCAAGGAGATGTTTGACTCCCTGACCAAGTTATTTGAAGGGGAGAACATAAATTGGAAGACGGCTCTGCGGAATCAATTGAAAGGGGTCAAGATGTTGAATGGAGAGACCATTCAACCTTACTTCTCCAAGGTCTCTTAGATCAAGGAACAACTTGAAGCTATGTATGAAGTAGTGGACAATGGTGAAGTTGTTATGACCACTCTGAATGGCCTACCTAGGTCATGGGACTCCTTTATGCAAGGAATCTGTTCCATAAAGAAATTGATCTCTTTCAGTAGGCTGTGGGAGGAATGCTCTCAAGAAGAAGCTAGGCTTGTGGCCCGAGAAGAAAAGATGGAAAATGAAGATCAAGCACTCACAGCACATGCCAGGAAAGGCAAGCCCAAGAAAGAATAATCTCATAATAGGAAATTCTCTCACCACCATTCTCATAAAGATAAGAAAGATATCAAATGCTTCAATTGCAATGAGAAGGGACACTTTGCTTCAGAGTGTCCCAAGAAGAAGAAATACAACAACAACTTCAACAACAAGAAGAAAAACAACAAAAGAAGCTATCATGCTCATGCTGTTGAGGATGATGAACCTCCAAAGAAGAAGGCTAGAGCAGAAAGTGACGATGATGACTCATCAAGTGAAGAAGAGTATGTTCTAATCTCTACCCTCACAGGTACTATCTCTCATGTTTGTAATGATTGGTTAATTAACAATGGGGCTTCCAAACACATGACTGGGGTTAAAGAGTCTTTTGTAAACTTATCTAAACATGAATCACCCCATAAGGTGAAACTTGGGGATGATTATCAATACCCCATCAAAGGAAGTGGTGAAGCCTCCTACAACCTAGACTCTGGAAAGTCTTTGAAGATGAAAGAATTTCTTTATGTACCTGGGCTCAAGAAGAATCTACTCTCCATCTCTGCATTGGATGCAAAAGGCATGAGAGTTGCATTTGTAGATGGCCAAGTCCTAATGTGGACAAAGGGTAAAACTATTGATGATGCAGTGGTGATTGGAGAGCAAGAGGAAGGTTTGTATAAATTGAAGGGACAACCTGAACATGCCATGGTACATGATTCCATGGAGCCAAGTGAACTTTGGCACATAAGACTTGCACATATGCACTACAAAGCATTACCAATTGCAAGTCAGGCTGTATAAGGTCTTCCTAAAATCAAGACCAAGCATGAAGGTGTTTGCAAAGGATGTGCAGAAGGAAAGAACATAAAGAAGGCATTCCCAAGCAGTGAAAGCAAGGAAAAAGGTATCTTGGAAATTATCCACTCCGATGTCATCCAGTTCTCTAAGTGGGTATGTTTACTATGTCTCTTTCATTGATGACTTCTCCAGGAAGACTTGGGTTTACTTCTTGAAGAACAAAGATGAAGTATTTGATAAGTTCAAGGAATTCAGAACCTTGATGGAGAACCAAACTTATAAGAAGATCAAAACATTCAGATCCAACAATGGTGGAGAATTCACCTCAGGTGACATCAAGAAGCTATGCAATGATTCAGGGATTAAGAGGGAGTTGAGTGCTCCTTACAATCCACAACAGAATGGAGTTGCAGAAAGAAAGAACAGAACAATCATGGAAGCAGCAAGGGAAATGCTACATGACCAAGATCTACCTATGCATCTATGGGAAGAAGCAGCTAGGACAACTGTATATGTGCAGAACAGAACACCCCACAAGATATTGGACAACAAGACACCAAAAGAGGTCTTCTCTGGTAAGAAACCTGAAGTCAACCATCTCAGAATATTTGGTTGTCGAGTATACACTCATGTGCCAAAGGAAAAGAGGACCAAGCTAGATCCTTCAGGAAAGAAGGGTATCTTTGTGGGTTACAGTGAAAGCTCAAAGGCTTACCGAATATACTTTCCAGGGTTCAAGAAGATTGATGTCAGCAGGGATGTGACATTTGATGAAAACTCAACATTTATCAAATCAAGAAAGACACATGTTGAAGATAATGAAGAACCTAAGGAAACTAGATTTCAAGACACTACTATGACTGAAGCAATTCCAGATGCAGTTCGTGAAATTGAAGATCCGCAAGAACCTGTAGATCCACCACGTGAGAATAACTCTCATAAGAGGAAACCTGCATGGGCTAGAGAGCTCATTCAAGATGCAGAAAGATATGGTATTCCAGAAGAAGAACACAGAGGAAAGAAGAGAACTAGATCACATACCAGCTATGTTGCTTTACTCTGTGATATCATGAACAAAGAACCTCCCAGTTATGAAGAAGCAACGGAAAAGAAAGAATGGAAGGATGCCATGGTCGAGGAATACCAATCAATAATGAAGAATGATGTTTGGGATGTTGTCCCAAGACCTGAAGGGAAGTCTGTTGTGACTTCCAAATGGATCTACAAGATCAAGCATGCTGCAGATGGTAGCATAGAGAAATACAAGGTAAGGTTCGTAGATCGTGGCTTCTCTCAGAAAGAGGGAATAGATTATGAAGAAACTTTTTCTCTTGTAGCCAGGTACACTTCCATCAGAACAGTACTTGCTCTGGTTGCAGCGATGAAATGGAAGATACACCAAATGGATTTCAAGACTGCCTTCTTGAATGGTGTAGTTGAAGAGGAAGTGTATGTAGAACACCCACTTGGTTTTGAAACACATGACAGGGAGTCATATGTGTGCAGATTGAGGAAAGCCTTGTATGGCTTGAAGCAAGCTCCTAGGACTTGGTATGGTAGGATGGACAGTTTCCTATCTAGTTTGGTCTTTACCAAGAGTAAAGCGGATTCCAACCTTTACTAAAAGGTTGAGGAAGGAAATCCTGTGATACTACTACTATATGTGGATGACCTGTTTGTAATAGGAGATGACAGATTGATTGCCAATACAAAGAGGAAGCTTGTTGCCGAGTTCGATATGAAGGACTTGGGGATGATGCACTATTTCTTAGGTATGGAGGTGTGGCAGAGTACAAATGGGATCTTCCTTGGACAAGGGAAGTATACAGTAGATATCCTGAAGAGGTTTGGGATGATGGATTGCAAGGCCATGGCCACATCTATGGCATCGAATCTAAAGCTTCTATGTGATGCTTCATCTCAGCCGGTTGATGTCTCTATGTATCGTCAAATGATTGGGTCCTTGATGTACCTGACAAACACGATACCAGATATTTGCTTTGTGGTGAACACATTGAGCCAGTTCCTGACGGATCCGAGGAGTGTTCACCTGGTTGCTGTAAAGCATATTCTAAGGTACCTGAAGGGTACAGTTGATTATGGGCTCAAGTATGATGCTAATGAAAAGTTTAACCTACAGGGTTATGTTGATTCGGACTGGGGAGGTAGTGTTGCAGATAGGAAGAGCACATCTGGGTGTTGCTTCAGTATGGGATCAAGTGTGATTTCTTGGTTTAGTAGGAAGCAGTCCTGTGTAGCACTGAGTACAGCCGAGGCAGAGTATGTTGCAATCTGTTCGGCTAGTTGTGAGGCAGTATGGCTTTGGAAGCTACTGTTTAAGCTATTTTATCTCCCACTGGAGACTACTGATATCTTTTGTGACAACCAGAGCTATGTGAAGTTGTCTGAGAACCCAAGGTTCCACAATAGGTCGAAACACATAGAGATCAAATATCATTATATCAGGGATATGGTGCAGAGAGGAGAAGTGAAGCTCCTGTATGTTGCGACGGACGAGCAGATTGCAGATGTGCTGATGAAACCACTAGCTAGAGTGAAGTTCGAGTACTTCAGACAGAGGCTTGGTGTTATTCAAATTGATGACACTTTGTGGAAGAGATGATGGACACATTTGCAGAAGCCATTCCAAGCATGTTGGAAGGGGGATCCTTCACATGGCTATGGATGTAAGTGCTGGATGATGAGCATCAGGACGATGCTCTAGTTACTGTTCTGTATATGTATGTACACATAATGTTTGATGCTGGATATGATCAGTTGGATCATTTATATGTAAATTCATCATGTTGGATGCTTGGACCATGTATTTGTATTTGTATCAGGTGGATACGTTGTATGATCAGGTAGATCATGTATGTTGATATGTATCAGATATGATCAGGTGGATCATGTATTTGTATATGTATCAGCTGGATACATCGTATGATCAGGTAGATCATGTATGATGATATATATCAGGTAGATACTGTGTATGCATCAGATAGATGCATTGTATGATCAGGATGATCATGGATGACGAGCTTCAAGATGTTGCTCCAGATGACATGCAGCAGGATGTTGCAGTGATGATGATTAGGATGGTGTATGGTGAGTATCAGGTTGATACTCTGTGGCCGTGGAATAGGTTGTTAAGATAAGCATATAATTTGTGCCCTGGGAGATTTGCAGATAGTCTTTCGAGGTTTTTCCTATGGCATGTAATTTATACCCTGGGATATCTGGCAAATGCTGTTTTGAGGTTTTGCTTGGGAGGACATATACTTTGTGCCCTGGGAGATTTGCAGATACTCTTTCGAGGTTTTTCGTATGGCATGTAATTTGTGCCATGGGATATATGGCAAATGCTCTTACGAGGTTTCTTCCTATGGCATATAATTTGTGCCCTATGAGATCCGATAGGTTGAGCCGTGTGCTCGTAATCCGTCTTGGGATGGTCTTTCGAGGTTTTGCCATGACCACATGTAATTTGTGCCCTGGGAGATCTGATAGGTTGATCCATGTGCTCGTAATCAGTCCTGGGATGCTATTTCGAGGTTTTGTGATGACCACGTGTAATTTTTTCCCTGGGAGATTCGATAGGTTTTGTGGTGGGGTCACATGTAATAAGTCCTGGAGATCTGGACAGGATGAAAAAGGCCTCAGATGCTCTTTAGAGTTCTTGCTAGTCAAGAGACTCTTTTAATGTTTTGTGACGCACATAATAAGTCCTGATATTTCCACAGTATGGCCAGTGATGATGAAGACCTGCAGGTGGTGGGCCTACAACAAGTATGAAAAAAAGACTGGCTCTATAGAACTTCCTATGATGAGTAGATTCAAAGATTCGTTGAGATAGCAGCAGCAGTGATGATGATGATGATGATGCATCGATGACGATGATCCAGAGAAGAAGACTTGTGCTAGCAGATCTATGTCGAGAAATACCTTCCTATTTAAGAGGGAGTGTTGATGAATATGTAACTTCGGAATGTATTTCATCCATATATTTCATTTATATATTATTGTACTGATATATAGATGTGTCATTCCTCTATACGGAAGTGTCGTCATGTGTATTGACAAGTGTCGCAAGTGTGTTAAATTGATGATGGGTTATTAGACCACCATGTGTGGGGGTCGACCCTGATTTATGTAATATGTGGTTGATGTACCTAGCTGGACAAGTCGGCCCCATAAGGTTATTGGGAAAACAGATCAAGTATAAATAGAGATCGGGAGATATCTATTTGCATCACTCAGAAACTCATTCTTCCTTCACTCGGAAAGTGGCACACTTGTGAGGAGGAGGATCAACTGCTAAGAGGAGTCTATCTCTATGTATTTGGTTGTACTTTGGTTGAGCTATTGCTCTATCTACCTCTGAGGAAGTTGTGGGTTTTTTCACCTTATGGTTTTCCCCATGAAAACTCTGTGTCTATTGTCTCTCATGATTTTGCTTCTTGTGATGATTGACATGCTTGTTGTGATTGATATCCATTGATATACTATACATGTTATTCTCTCAGTAAAGATCCTAGACTATTGTGAATTAATGCTCAAAATTTAACACATTCAGGGGTTAGGGTTAAAGAGTTTAAACGTTAAGGGTGAGGGGTTTGGGGTTTGGGGTAAAGGGGCTTAGGGGTTAAGTGATTTATAGGATAAGGGATTTAGGGCTCTAAGGTTAGGGTGTTAGCATTGAGTCAGTTAAAGGATAAGTGTGAAGGGGTTTAAGTATTAAAGCTTTGGGGTTTAAGGGCTTAATGGATTTTAGGAGATGAGGGATTGGGTTTTAGGGATTTATGGGTTTTGGGAGTTAGGGATTATCGGTTAGGGGTTTTAGGGTTATGGGGGTTAAGTAGGACTTAGGGGTTAAGCATTTAGAGGTCAAGGGATAAACTAGTTAACAGGATTAATGATTTAGAGGTTTAAATATTTAGAGGTTAGGTCATCATTCTATGGGTCGTTTAAGGGATTTGGGTCTAGGAGGTTAGGGTTTTAGAGGTTAGACATTAAGGGCTTAAGGGTTTGTGGATAAAATAGGACTTAGTTGTTGGGTGTTAATTTCGTAGAGATAAAGGGGTTTAGGGGCTAGGGGCTTTATGGGTTAAGGGATTGATGGCACGAAGTTAGGGGGTTGGGGTTCAATAAGTTAAGCCTTAAGGGTGAAGGGTTTGACTGTTAATGGTTTGCAGGAATTAAGGGCTTAGGAGCTTACTGGTTAAGGACATAAGGTTTAGGGCATTGGTGGTTATTTTAGAGGTGAGGCCTTCAAGTGTTAGTAGATTTACAGGCTAAAGGTTTTAGGGCTCTAGGGTTAGGATGTTAGGGTTGATTTGGTTAAGCGTTAAGTGTCAAGGGGTTAAAGGATTAAAGGCTTGGGGGTTAAGGGATTAATAGACTCTAGGAGATGAGGAATTGATTTTCTAGGGGTTTATGGGTTTTAGGATTTAGGGATTATTGTTTAGGATTTTTAGGGTTAAGGGGTTAATTAGGCCTTCTAGGTGTTATGAGTTAAGATTTTAGAGGTAAGAGCATAAAGTTGGTAACAATTTTAAATATTTATGGGTTAGGAAGTTAAGGAGATAAGGGATTAGGGGTTTTTATGGGTAATGGGAATTAGGGGTTAAAGAATTTAGGGCTCAATGTTTAGGGGGATAGAGTTTAATGGGTTAGGGGTTAAGGCCCAAGAAGTTAAAAGGTTTTAATTGTTTCTAGTGTTAAGGGATTAGGGATTGAAGGATTTGGTATTTTTAAGTAATATGGGTTAGATTTTTTACGAGTTAGGGGTGGACTAGGTATTAAGGTAAGGGGTTGTGGGATTAGAGATAAAGTGTGTAGCGGGTTTAGGGTTTAGCATCCTTAGGGGTTAATTGATTTAGTGATCTAGGGTTAGCGTGTTAGGGTTTATGAGATTAGGCATTAATGGTGAAGGGGTTAAAGCCTTAAAGTCTTTTGAGGGGTAAATTAGGGATTAAAAAGACTAATGCACAAGCCCAAGCTGAGAGAGGAGCAATCAATCTAGAGGGAGAGATCTCAAGAAAACACAGAGATCTCATGCAAACGAAGAGCACACATGAAAACGTAGAGTGCACAAGAAAATGTAGGTCATGCAAGCACAAGGGAGGTCACACATGCATACATAGTGTAGAGGTAAAGAATTATTTTACCTGTATGGGGTAAAATGGAGATTACAAGGCTAATGGATAAAGGATTACAAGTGAACAATTAAAGGACTTAAGGGGTTTAGCAGTTTTGGCTTTAGGGGTAAAGGGATTAAGGACTCTGGGCTTAGGGGATTAGTTTTTAAGAGGTTAGGAATTGAGGTCTAAGGTGTTATAGTGTTAAAGGCTTAGGGAATTAGGGGATAAGGACAACAATGGGGGGAGATAAAGGGTTAATTAAGGGACTAGGGATTTAAGGAGTAATACCTTTATAGGTTAAGGGATTTAGGGATAAACTATTAATAGGGTAAGGGATTGTGCGTTAAGGGCTTAGGTTCATAGGGGTGTAGGGATTCAAGGGGTTTGGGACTTAGGACTTATGAGTTTAGGACTTTAATTTCCCTCCCTTATCATTACTCTCCCCAACTCCTTAAATTTATGTTTTTTGCCCCCCCTCTCGTATATCTCTTCTCTCTGTCACCCCCTTTATCCCCCTTCAACACTTAAAAACATAATTTATGAAGTTCATAATTCTTGTGCATTATGTGAATAATAACGCTCAAGCGTTTTGTTTATATAAAAATGCACGATCCTTTCTTCTAATACCAAGCGTGCCAACCAAATATTTGAATTTAAAAAGAATGTTGTTTGACGGACAATCCACTTGAGCGGATGCGAGTCAGATCTCCCTAGCTCAATGTGAGTCTAGAACAAATAAAACAAACTATAAACAACTTTCCTAGATCTAGTTAAGGATCAAGTTATTAGATGTATTACCGTATGTTTGTAGTCTTTTTTCTTGGATGTTGCTCCATGCCTCGTGGTCATCAGATCTAAGCTGCAAGACCTGTCAAGATACACAAAACAAGACAAGCAAGAAAAAGCATCTAAATGATAACAGATCTAAGTAAACAGTTAAGGAGGTAAAATACACAATATCATCAACACAACAATATTGTTGGAAAACGTATATATTACTGTAAAAATGGGGAAAGTACATAGAAGAGAAAGACTACAACCAGAGCTTAACGAAGTAACCCTTATCCATCCAAGCCAAATGCCATATACTCCCAAGGAAGTGTGAGTCTCTCAATGGATGAGTAGAGATCTCTCTAAGATGATTTCACCAACATGTAGACCCTATAGACTTCCTCCCTTTGGAAAGGGAGTGAGCTTCACTTATATAGGACTAAGTGGATAGGGTATGGATAGGGTAGGTTGAGATGTGGTAGGAGAGAGATAGGGGATCCTCCCAAGAGGTTAGGAACCGAGTGCTAGCCCTCCCAAGAGGTTAGGGATAAGGATCCATGTCAGATAGCTTTGAGAATGGGAACGAAGGAGCTATTTTTGTCTATTAAATGACATCGTTGCACTCTGCAAGATGCGATGTCGCAAGTTGCATGAGTGGAGCCTGTGACGACCTCTCAAAACCTAGTGTAAATGAGTTCACATCTCTTCCAAGTTAGTGACTTAAATAAGGAAACTTTACAGATGTGTACACTGAATCTCATGATGGTAATATTTTAGGTGTAACAGAATGCCCCCCAAAGCATGAAGCTGTTGAAAATTGGATAGGTGAAATGCTCTGACAGAAGGAACGGAAATGGCTTGTCGGACAAAGGACGCTGCTACAGTACAACTGACTTTGAGTAAATAGTCTCGTATGACACACAACATGTCTTCTAACCAATACAATGTAGATCCATGGTAGTAATGACCGACTGAACACAATCACGGATACTAGACACAAGCGTATATCCATGATGAGATGATAACACAGCCATGACCAATACAAATGTGGATCCGTGTAATATGACTCAATACAAACTCCAGCGCAGCCTGGATAAAATATGACTCCCCAGGGTCTTCAAGTTGAACCTGTAATGATACGAATCTATCCATGTGATTACAAATGTCTTGATGTTGAACATGGTAGAAACCAGTTCATTACCGGTCAATGATGTATACCATTAACAAGTGCGAGAGAAATCACCATTGATGTCAATGACTCCCAATGTATCACAGTACATATCATCAAGCATGAATAAATGAGTTGAAGTCAAACATGAGATGAAATATTTCAATCAAGATTCAATGATGTAAATGTTAAATTTTTAGTATTAAATCACAATACTATAGGATATTTGCTGAGAGAATAACATCTACAGTATATCAATGCATGACAATCATAATATGACAAGCATCACAAGAATCACAAGAATCAAAAGCATAGAGACAAGAGACACAGAGTTTCCGTGGGGAAAACCCTAAGGTGAAAAACCCCACAACTTCATCAGAGATAGAGAGAGCAATGGCTCAACCAAAATACAACCAAATAATACAGAGATAGTCTCCTAGCAAATGATCCTCCTCCTCCTCACTAGTGCGCCACTTTTCAGAGAGAGAGATAGATACTTTTCCGAGTGAGTAAAATAGAGATCTCCTATCTCTATTTATACTCACCTTTTTGCCCAGTGACCTACTGGGGCCGACTTTTCTACTTGAGTACATCCACATTATATTATATATTAAATAGGGCCGACCCCATAAGGTGGTCTAATAACCCATCGGCAAGTACACACACTTGAGACACTTGTCAATCCACATGACAACACTTCCTTATAGAGGAATAACACATCTCTTATAAGGGTACAATAAATATATATATAATACACTGATGAAATACATTCCGAAGTTACATATACATCAACACTCCCTCTTAACTAGGAAGGTATTTCTCGACACAGATCTGCTAGACAAGTCTTCTTCTCTGGATCATCGTCATCGATGCATCGTCATCATCATCGTCACTGCTGCTGTTATCTCATCCAATCTCTGTCTCTACTCGTCATAGGAAGTTCTACAGAGCCAGTCCTTTTTCATACTGGATGTAGGCCCACCACCTGCAGGTCTTCGTCATCACTGGCCATACTGTGGAATCCTCAGGACTTTTACGTGCGTCACAAAACCTCGAAAGAGCATTTGCCAGATGTCCCAGGGCACAGATTACATGCCATAGGCAACACCTCGAAAGACCATCTGCAAATCTCCCAGGGCACAAATTATATGTGACCTCACCACAAAACCTCGAAAGAGAATCCCTGGACTAATTACGAGCACACGGCTCAACCTATCGGATCTCCCAGGGCACAAATTACATGTGGTCACCACAAAACCTCACAAGAGCATCCCAGGACTGATTACGAGCACACAACTCAACCTATCGGATCTCCCAGGGCACAAATTACATGTGGTCATGGAAAAACCTCGCAAGAGCATCCCAGGACTGATTACGAGCACACAGCTCAACCTATCGGATCTCCCAGGGCACAAATTACATGCCATAGGACAAAACCTCGAAAGAGCATCTGCCAGATATCCCAGGGCACAAATTACATGCCATAGGCAAAACCTCGAAAGACTATCTGCAGATCTCCCAGGGCACAAATTATATGTCCTCCCAAGCAAAACCTCGAAAGAGCATTTGCCAGATGTCCCAGGGCACAAATTACATGCCATAGGAAAAACCTCGAAAGACCATCTGCAAATCTCCCAGGGCACAAATTACATGCTTATCTGCACAACCTGATCCATGGCCACAGAGTATCAAACTGATACTCACCATACATCATCCTGATGTATCCATGATCATCCTGATCATCATCACTGCAACATCCTGCTGCATGTCATCTGGAGCAACATCCTGAAGCTCGTCATCTATGATCATCTTGATCATTAATGCATCTACCTGATGCATACCAAGTATCTACCTGATACATATCATCATACATGATCCTCCTGATCATCAATGCATCTACCTGATGCATACCAAGTATCTACCTGATACATATCATCATACATGATCCTCCTGATCATCAATGCATCTACCTGATGCAAATACAAATACATGATACATATCACCATACATGATCCACCTGATCATACAATGTACCCACCTGATACATATACAGATACATGGTCCAAGCATCCAACATGATGCATATACAAAATACATACACATGATCCAACTGATCATATCCAGCATCTACATGATGCATACATACATACAAAAATGATCCAACTTGATCATATCCAGCATCCAACATGATGCGTACATACATACAAAAATGATCCAACTGATCATATCCAGCATCCAACATGATGCGTACATACATACAAAAATGATCCACCTGATCATATCCAGCATCCAACATGATGCGTACATACATACAAAAATGATCCAACTGATCATATCCAGCAGAAACCAGAACATCATCCTGATGCTCATCATCCAGCGCTTACATCCACAGCCATGTGAAGGATCCTCCTTCCAACATGCTTGGAATGGCTTCAGAAAATGTGTCCATCACTTCTTCCTCGAAGTGTCCTCGATCTGAAGAACGCCAAGCCTCTCTCTGAAGTACTCGAACTTCACCCTGGCTAGTGGCTTCGTCAACACATCTGCAATCTGCTCGTCCGTCGCAACATACAGGAGCTTCACAGCTCCTCTCTGCACCATATCCCTGATATAGTGATATTTGATCTCTATGTGTTTTGACCTGTCATGAAACACTGGGTTCTCGGACAGCTTCACACAACTCTGGTTATCAAAGAAGATACCAGTAGCCTCCAACGGGAGATCAAATAACTCAGATAGTAGCTTCCGTAGCCATACTGCCTCACAACTAGCTGAACAGGCTGCAACATACTCTGCCTCAGCTGTACTCAGTGCTACGCAGGACTGCTTCCTGCTAAACCAAGAGATCACACCTGATCCCATACTGAAGCAACACCCAGATGTGCTCTTCCTATCTACAGCACTGCCAGTCCAATCTGAATCAACATAACCTTGCAGGTTAAACTTTTGATTTGCCTCATATCTGAGCCCATAATCTACTGTACCCTTCAGGTACCTCAGAACATGCTTTACAGCAACCAGGTGAACACTCCTTGGATCCGTCAGGAACTGGCTCAATGTGTTCACAGCAAAGCAAATATCTGGTCTCGTGTTCGTCAGGTACATCAAGGACCCAATAATCTTACGATACATAGAAACATCAACTGGCTCAGATGAAGCATCACAAAGAAGCTTCAGATTCGATGCAATAGGTGTGGCCATGGCTTTGCAATCCATCATCCCAAATCTCTTCAGGATATCTACTGTGTACTTCCCTTGACCAAGGAAGATCCCACCTGCATTCTACCACACCTCCATACCTAGGAAATAGTGCATCATTCCCAAATCTTTCATATCGAATTCAGCTGCAAGCTTCCTCTTGGTATCTGCAATCATTCTGTCATCTCCTGTCACAAATAGGTCATCCACATATAGTAGTAGAATCACAGGATTCCCTTCCTCAACTTTGTAGTAAAGGTTGGAATCCGCTTTACTCTTGGTAAATCCCAAACTAGATAGGAAACTGTCCATCCTACCATACCAGGTTCTGGGAGCTTGCTTCAAGCCATACAAGGCTTTCTTCAATCTGCATACATAAGATTCCCTGTCATGTATTTCAAAGCCGAGTGGCTGTTCCACATATACTTCCTCTTCTACTACACCGTTCAGGAAAGCAGTCTTGACATCCATCTGGTGTATCTTCCATTTCATTACTGCAGCCAGGGCAAGTACTGTTCTGATGGAAGTATATCTGGCTACAGGTGCAAAGGTTTCTTCATAGTCTATTCCTTCCTTCTGAGAGAAACCATGAGCTACGAATCTTGCTTTATATTTTTCCACACTGCCATCTGCAGCATGCTTGATTTTGTAGATCCACTTGGAAGTCACAACAGAATTCCCTTTAGGTCTTGGGACAACATCCCAAACATCATTCTTCATAATTGATTGGTATTCCTCAACCATAGCATCCTTCCATTCTTTCTTTTATGCTGCCTCTTCATAACTGGAAGGCTCTTTGTTCATGATGTCACAGAGTAAGGCAACATAACTGGTGTGTGATCTGGTTCTCTTCTTTGCTCTGTGTTCTTCTTCTGGAATGCCAAATCTTTCCATACAGGTTTCCTCTTGTGAGAGTTATCCTCACGGGGTGGATCTACAGGTTCTTGTGGATCTTCAAACTCACGAGCAGTTTCTGGAACTGCTTCAGTCATGGTAGTGTCCTGAAATTTTGTTTCCTTAGGTTCTTCATAAACTTCGGTAGGTGCCTTTCTTGATTTGATGAATGCTGAATTCTCATCAAATGTTACATCCCTGCTGACATCAATCTTCTTGAACCCTGGAAAATATATTCTGTAAGCCTTCGAGCTTTCACTATAACCCACAAAGATACCCTTCTTTCCTGAAGGATCTAGTTTAGTCCTCTTCTCCTTTGGGACATGAGTGTATACTGGACAACCAAATATTCTGAGATGGATGACTTCAGGTTTCTTACCAGAAAAGACTTCTTCTGGTGTCTTGTTGTCCAATATCTTGTGGGGTGTTCTGTTCTGCACATATACAGTTTTTCTAGCTGCTTCTGCCCATAGATGCATAGGAAGATCCTGGTCATGCAACATTGCCCTTGCTGCTTCCATGATAGTTCTGTTCTTCCTTTCTGCAACTCCATTCTGTTGAGGATTATAAGGGGCATTCAACTCCCTCTTAATCCCTGAATCACTGCAAAGCTTCTTGAAGTCATTTGAGGTGAATTCTCCACCATTGTTAGATCTGAATGTCTTGATTTTCTTGTCAGTTTGATTCTCCATCAAGGTTTTGAATTCCTTGAATTTATCAAGCACCTCATCTTTGCCCTTCAAGAAGTATACCCAAGTCTTCCTGGAGAAGTCATCAATAAATGACACATAGTAAACATACCCACTTAGGGAACTGGATGACATGGGGCCACATACATCTGAGTGGATGATTTCCAGGATGTCTTTTGCCTTGCTTTCACTGCTTGGGAAAGCCTTCTTAATGTTCTTACCTTTTGCACATCCTTTGCAAACACCTTCATGTTTGGTCTTGATTTCAGGAAGACCTTCTACAACCTTGTTTGCAATTGGAAGTGCTCTATAGTGCATGTGAGCAAGTCTCCTATGCCAAAGTTCACTTGGCTCCATGGATTCATGTATCATGGCATGTTCAGGTTGACCCTTTAGTTTATACAAGCCTCCCTCTTGCTCTCCAATCACTACTGCATCATCCATGGTCTTTCCCTTTGGCCACATTAGTACTTGGCCATCAACAAATGCAACCCTCATACCTTTTGCATCTAAAGCAGAGATGGAGAGTAAGTTCTTCTTGAGTCCAGGTACATAGAGGACTTCCTTCATCTTCAGAGATTTTCCAGAATCTAGGTTGTAAGAAGCTTCACCACTTCCTTTGATTGGATATTGATAATCATCCCCAAGTTTCACCTTATGGGGTGATTCATGTTCAGAAAGGTTCATAAAAGATTCCTTGAACCCAGTCATGTGTTTGGATGCCCCACTATCAATCAACCAATCATTAAAACCATGGGAGATGGTACCAGTGAGTGCGGAGATTAAAACATACTCTTCTTCACTTGATGAGTCATCATCACTACTGCTTTCTACCTTAGCCTTCTTCTTTGGGGGTTCATCATCTTCGGCAGCATGAGCATGAAATCTTCTTTTGCTGCCCTTCTTCTTCTTACTGAAGTTGTTGTTGTTTTCTTTCTTCTTCTTGGGACAATCTGAAGCAAAATGTCCCTTCTCATTGCAAGTGAAGCATCTGAGATCTTTCTTATCTTTATGATAATGATGATGGTGAGAGAATCTTCTATTATGAGATGATTCCTTCTTGGATTTACTTCTTTTGGTGTGAGCTGCAAGAGCTTGATCTTCACCTCCCATCTTTTCCTCATGAGCTATAAGTCTAGCTTCTTCTTGAGAACATTCTTCCCGAAGCCTACTGAAAGAGATCAACTTCTTCCTTGCACAAATTCCTTGAATAAAGGAATCCCATGACCTAGGTAGGCCATTTAGAGTGGTCATCACCACCTCACCATTCTCCACCATTTCATCTACTGCTTCTAATTGTTCCTTGATCTGAGAGACCCTTGAAAAGTAAGATTGAATGGTTTCTCCATTCTGAAACTTCACTGCTTTCAATTGGTTCCGCAGGGTCATCTTCCGATTTATGTTCTTTCCTTCAAATAGCTTGGTCAAAGATTCAAACATCTCTTTGGGTGTCTTGAGAGAAGACACATGGGGAATGAGATGATCTTTGATAGAATTAGCAATGATTCTCTTTGCCTTGACCATGTTCTTCTTGTGCAATACCTTGGCCTCTTCATCCTCTGGGATAGGGATTTCTTCTTTCACATATGAGTCCAACTCATTCTCTTCCAGGATTAGCCCAATCCTATACTTCCAGGCTCGGAAGTTATCAGCCCCTTCAAGCTTATCCTCAAGCTTGGTGTGAAGAGACATCTTTAAGAGTACTTCAAATGGAAATAGAAAAGATTTAGAACTTACTACTTGAAGTGCTGAAAACTGGATCTGGTCCCGGATTAGGGTTTGTCAGAGAAACCCTAAAAATTCAAAATGTGAATTTCAAAATTCCGAAAGGATAGAAAGATGCGCCTTGGAGAGCTGATCAGCCTAGTACATTCAGAATTTGAGATCAGCAAAGTCTTGCCCTTCAGAATTGCCTTTTTGTCCTCCCGGGTTCACTAGGGAGAGCCCTGAATTAGGGTTTGAGATTCCCGGAGATCTACCCAGCCAAAAATCTCGATCCAAAGCTCAAACCTTCGATTTTTGCAAGGAGCTTCCAGATGTACCTTCAGTTTCCAAAAATTCCTATTTTGTGGAAACCCTAATTTTTAGGGCCAAAACTGAAAATGCTCGGAACTGAAATCTGATTGGACAGAAAGATGCGCCTTGATGAGTAGATCCAATCTACTATACTGAATTTCAAAAATCTGTGGAGAGAAACCCAATAAACAAGGAATACAAGCTTCCGTCACTACAAAATGTCTTCTTCTCAGTTAAGCTCTGATACCATGTTAAATTTTTAGTATTAAATCACAATACTATAGGATCTTTGCTGAGAGAATAACATCTATAGTATATCAATGCATGACAATCATAATATGACAAGCATCACAAGCATCACAAGAATCAAAAGCATAGAGACAAGAGACACAGAGTTTCCGTGGGGAAAACCCTAAGGTGAAAAACCCCACAACTTCCTCAGAGATAGAGAGAGCAATGGCTCAACCAAAATACAACCAAATAATACAGAGATAGTCTCCTAGCAGATGATCCTCCTCCTCCTCACTAGTGCGCCACTTTTCAGAGAGAGAGATAGATACTTTTCCGAGTGAGTAAAATAGAGATCTCCTATCTCTATTTATACTCACCTTTTTTCCCAGTGACCTACTGGGGCCGACTTTTCTACTTGAGTACATCCACATTATATTATATATTAAATAGGGCAGACCCCATAAGGTGGTCTAATAACCCATCGGCAAGTACACACACTTGCGACACTTGTCAATCCACATGACGACACTTCCTTATAGAGGAATAACACATCTCTTATAAGGGTACAATAAATATATATATAATACACTGATGAAATACATTCCGAAGTTACATATACATCAACAGTAAAGTCATGTTGAAAGTGAGGTAACCTGCCATTGAGGCATGCAGGGCCAAGGTACTTGGTTGGTTTCTAGATTCAATCCTCGGATAATGATTTGAAGTTGACAAGGATGAATCTGTCAAAAGAGGGGCATGATGATGTTAGGATATTCCTATAGTCTCGTTCTATCATTTTCGTCATTTTTATTTTCAATCATGCATGCAAAATTTGGGTTTGCATGCATTTTGCATGCATCCTAGTTATCAGTACCAGCACCTAGCCCTCAGTAAACTAGCCCTCGGAGCTTCCTTCAGATCAGTTTTAGCTCTCCTAGAGCTTAGTGCACCCTCCATTCACCTACTACATGAGAAGGGCGCCTTTCTTCACCTACCAGTCCAGTTTAGTTCAGTTATCTTCAGTTCTTTCCTTGGTTTAAGGATTAACTGACTCCTAACTGACCTTATCACTTCGATGGACCTCCAATGTGACTAGATAGCCTATTCTGACTCCAGTTTGCTCCATCTGCACCCTCCACTGAGCCTCCATCACTACATTAGTCCGTCCATGTGCTATTTACATCAACCACACTCATTTAGACTCAGTTTGACTCCTGCTTGACCATTACTTGTGCATTGATGACTTCACTGATGAGAAGGTGGACTCCTAATTCTGCTTTGATGACTCTCTACTGATTATGGATCTATGCATGAAGGCTAATTCGAATTACACCTAGTGAATTCGAGTTTTCATCCTCAGCATTGTATATTTACCAGTTTACTATTCAGATTTATGTAACATGTGTAATTATCTTGCCTCTATCAGAGCTCCTTTGGATCTATGTTCTATTGCTTCTCTCTTCTTCTATAATTCCTAAATTATTTCATTGTGAGGGTTACACCATCTCTTTGGATATTATGTGGGCATTTTCACATGGTACCAGATCCATTTGAGAGTATATTCTACCTCCATTCTTGAGAGTTTTTTGCAGGTATTTCAAAGTTTCAGTAGTTGCAGCAGCAGATTCGGTACTTTCTATTTGCACTTGTTCCAGCAGTAAAAAATGAGCAAATCGAATGCTTCTTCTTCACTTTCTCCTATGGTCCTCACTCCCTTCAATTACTTCGAATGGAAGAGTGATATGATATTACACTTATGGAATAGACATCTAAATAGAATGGTATTTGAAAAAGATGCCATACCACATACAACTATTGAAAGAATCAAGCATCTTGGTTTCATATGTCTTCACATGTCTGAAGATCTTTTGTTTCATATTAAAGGATTGAAGTCTCCAAGTGAGTTATGGACTAAATTGGAGAGTCTTTTTGGAAAAAAAGATGGGCTAAGAGGCCATATTATTGAAAATGAATTGGTTTCCTTACAACCTAGCAATTTCGAGAGCATTCAAGCATTCTTCTAAAAATTTAAGAATTTGGTTTTACAATGCAAGCATTGTGGCATCACTAAACGTGATGGTCAATTGGTGCTCTCCATTTTGAGCAAACTTGGATCTCAATTTTTTGTCTTTGTATCTACTTTCCATTATAGGTGAATGTCAATCCCTGGATGGAAGTTTCCTACCTTAGAAGTCTTCATTCAAGCCCTCATTCAAGAAGAGGTTCAAATGGGTGCCATAAACACCTCCAAAGATCTAGCTCTTCTAGCTGGTGAAGCAAGTGGAGCAAATGAAAAAGAGAGGCAAAAATACAAAGACAAGAAGCCATCAAAATCCAATAATGAAAAACAAAAGAGACCAAATTGTTCCTACTGCAAGAGAGGAAACCATCCCAAGAAAGCTTGCATGCACAAGAAAATTGATCTTCTAACCAATCTTCTTGAACAAAACAAAATTGTTGTTCCAAAAGAAGCAAAGATGTCTGCCTCTGGAAGTGGATCTGATAATTGCCATGCATTGATGGCTGGTTTTTAAAAGTCAAAGGCCCTCCTCATAGATTCTAGAGCCTCCAAGTACATGGTTTCCTCTGAAGAATCCTTTTCCTCATTGGATCTCCAAGATGGGCCTACCATTCACATGGGAGACAACTCTCATATTTCTACCAAAGGATTAGGTACAGTTCATATGGAGCATGGTAAGTTAAAAAATGTTTTATTTGTTCCTTCTCTAATAGCTAATTTGTTGTCAGTATATCAAATGACTCATACAGGATCACCAAAGCAAGTAATGTTTGGTCCAAACATAGTATAGGTTAAAGAAATCTCCATTGGAAAGGTTATAGCAAATGGGATTGCTAATCATGCCTCAAAGGCATATGAGTTCTCACACTTCATGCCTTTCTCTCTGACTATTCCTTAACATTCTGATGAAGATCACAGTGACTCCTCTTCTAATGAAGAAGAAGATCAAGATTTTGATGTTGAGATCATGGTTCAAGAAGATTCAGAACCAGAACCAACACCTATTCTCAGTCCAGATTTGAGGTCAATGTGGGCTCACACAGTCCTTGCTACTACTGAGAACAGAGTTGATGACTTATCTGTTCACAGAACTACTAGACTTCAGCATCATGCCAACCTTGCATTATGCCATCCACTTCTCCATGAGAGATGCAACATGATGATAGGGTTCTCTCTTCCATCTCTTGGAAAGACTCCTCATGTTCCATTCACTCTAGTTACAGAAAGAGTTCCTGAAAGACTTCCTTCATCCAACACATTCTCTACACAGTGGGAGGCATATCAAGAGACTAGATCTAGATCTAGCTCCTACTTTGGCTTCCTACAAGGGATCATCTTGCCAAGTCTTTTGCAAAAGTTTTCACTGATGGAAGCTTCTTTCTTTTCTGCATAGTATGATGGCTCTTTAAGTTATTAACTGTTCTTTTGAGGGGGGTATTTTTCCCATGAGGTTTTCCCCATTTCCTCAGTTTATGGACAGTTCTTTATTTCTTCTATCATTTCTTTGATTGTATGGGTGACCCTTGGTCCTAGTTACCAGGGCCCGAGATGGATTTAGGAGGGGTGTTAGGATATTCCTATACTCCATCCTAGTCCTTCTAGCATTTCTGTCATTTTCATTTTCAGTCATGCATGCAAAATTAGGGTTTGCATGCATCCTAGTCATGAGTACCAGCACCTAGCCCTCAGTAAACTAGTCCCAAGAGCTTCCTTCAGATCAGGTTTAGCTCTCCTAGAGCTTAGTGCGCCCTCCTTTCACCTACTGCATGAGAAGGGCGCCTTTCTTCACCTACCAATCTAGTTTAGTTCAGTTATCTTCAGTTCTTTCCTTGATTTAAGGATTAACTGACTCCTAGCTGACCTTATCACTCTAATGGATCTCCAGTGTGACTAGATATCCTATTCTGACTCCATTTAGCTCCAGTTGCGCCCTCCACTGACCCTCCTTCATTACATTAGTGTTTCCATGTGCCAGTTACACCAACCACACTCAGTTAGACTCAGTTTGACTCTCGGTTGACTATTACTTGTGCATTGATGACTTCACTGATGAGAAGGTGGACTCCTAGTTATGCTTTGATGACTCTCCACTGATTATGGATCTGTGCATGAAGGCTAATTTGAATTACACCTAGTGAATTCGAATCCTCATCCTCAGCATTGTCTATTTACCAGTTTACTATTCAGATTTATGTAGCATGTGTAATTATTCTTCCTCTATCAGAGTTCCTTTGGATCTATGTTCTATTGCTTCTCTCTTCTTCTATTATTCCTAAATTATTTCATTGTGAGGTTTACACCATCTCTTTGGATCTTATCTAGGAATTTTCACAGATGAATCCCCCGTCATCAACACAAAACATGATAAAGGATGTGTAAAGCAGATCGGATGGTACAGTAACATGCAAGACTGACTCAGAGTAGACCGACACGATGGAATGTGTACTAACTCCAGATACTGAGTGGTGATTAATATTCTTGAACATGGGCATGGCATGCCTTGGCAGTATTGACTTGATGAGTTATGATACTAATTCCTAATGCAACTGATTATGGAAGAATTCTTTGAATTACTCAAAGGAGTAACAAGACTCATGAAGTAGGTGAAACTCGAGGACAAATGGATGATCCAAGTGCAGTATGCAAATGCAAATAAGTGCCATGTTCAAGAAATGACTAGGTACTGCCACTAATAAAGGGTGTAACATAAAAGATTTCATTTTTCCCCATCATGAATGATGAGTGCCTCGTATGTTTTTTACAAGCTTGATGAGGGTAACCAAATGCTCGGTATAGCTCATCTCATAGAGGAGTCCCGTTGGAGCATAGGCCGCAACTATGGCAAAGCTGTCAAGTTTAGGAAAAAGCACTAAGTTTTGAAGGAAAAGTGCTAATTTTGAGGAAAAACACCATTTTTGGACAGAAATGAAGCGTGCACGGTATGGCACCAGATGGATGAACTCACCGCAGATTGTAGGCTGGAAATTGTGGAGCTCGTGCGCACAAGTCAAAGGAAAGAGTAAATAAGGTGGCCGAGTAGAAAGCTCAACCACCACAGTAAATGAAGCGGCGGAATAGAGGGATCAGCTACCCTCATTAAGGCAAAGTACAAGAGTTATGGTTGATCTTACAAGGAAGAGCAACGGGCCGAAGCATTGAAGGCGAAGGACAAGGAGCGAAGAACGATGAAGCGGCGCCCATACCCGCGATCTGCGCCAAAAATCAGGGAGTCTGCAGGAAGCTGCGATGTGACTGCAAGAGGCGCCTACAGTACACCTAGCCGTGTCTGCGGTTAGGGTTTTGGGGATCACTGTTGGGAAAGGCCCACAGTTTTGTAAAGGTGCGACCCTTACGGCCACCTATATATATGTGTAATTGAAAAGGGAAAAGGGTTAGAAAAGGGTTAGATAATTACTAAGTTACATGGACAGTCTAAGTTGATGTCTGAGTCATTTTGTATTGATGTATCTTTTAAGCTGTTAATAATTGTTCTGTGCATGTAAGAAGGCCACGATCTCATAGGAAGACCGCTTGGCGTAAGGGCCATTGCATGTATCGACCAGTCGCAAGAGGACTGAGAGGGGAATGTAATGTATGTCTTTGTCAAGGTAATGTCTGTAGAAGAAGAGAATAGATCTAAGAGAAAGGCTCCCAGTTGTGTGTGTGGAGTTTCCCAAAAAGATCTAAGGTTGCAGCTGTGTGCGCAGTGGAACTGTGTTATCCCCATCTCAAGATAATATAAAACACAGTTCCCGTGGACGTAGCTTCCCTCCTAGAAGTGAACCACATAATTCTTGTTGTTGTGGTGATGCTTTATGTGATTGAATTTCTTTGATTTACTGCCTATGTTTCTATGAATGTTTCGCCATCTTTATGAATGATTATGTAAAGTAAATCTTGGAAGATCTCTTAGAAGTTGGACTTGTGCATTGTCGAAGGAGTCTGTAAGAGCACTATCGCCGCAGCGCTAAAGGAGTGTGTTACTGCGCTATGGTGCAAGGGTAGAGATGATACATAGTGTATCGGAGGTAGCGGGTAAAAGACTCGTGCGCACTGTAGCGCTGGGAGGCCTGTGGAAGAGTAAGACACTCTGTTCAGGGGTTACCTCTGAGGAGGAAAGAGAGAAGACTGTAGACTCTGCACCACCTAGGTTAAGGAAACCTGATTCCTTAGCCCCTCATAGCCACTTTGGGTGAGACTTCAGGCTGCTGCGCAGCTCGTTGCCGAAAGGGCCAGTGCGCCAAAGGGGTGTTTGTTGCTGTGCATCCTGAAAACTTGGGTCTGTCCACAAAGCAGCCAACAAATGGTTCTATTGTCGGTTTTAACCCTATTATTTTGAAGGCAATGTGGTGCTGGAATCCTACAGCTAAAGAAATTAAAGAGTGGTTTGATTCAAAGGCTAGAGAGTTCACTGAACGTGAAAACAGAAGCCCTAGGCTTCAGACAGAGGACTGGTTGCAGAAGCATATTTATACTGACCTTCACGAAATCTTCTTTGTAACATTTTCACTCGAGTTGCATGAGTGGGTATCCAAGATAGCAGATACTGGACCCACTGTGCATGTTGATCAACCTATCGTTTGGATGCCTGAGCTAGTTAGCATTTTGAAGCGGGTAGATAATCCAGTGTCCCGCGCAGTAGAATTTTGGTTGAACAGTCTGCTGGAAGGCTTCATCACCGAGTTTGCAGTAGATACGAGAAAGAGCTTCAGCGAGGCTGAGAGGAGCTTCTTCAAAGCATATAGGGCTAAGTTCTTAAATTATCTAAACTTGTGGATTAAAATACTCTTATATGAAAAGGAAAACTATGCATAGCTTCCGATGAATAGCATAGACAAGTAATGTCCACAGATTCTGATAGTGATCTTGAAGTTATTGGTTGCACTCGTAGTGAAAAATGGTATAAAGTAGACCTCGACCAGCATTCTTTTGAGTCTAGCCTAGAAGATAGTCGAGCTCGTAGAGCGAGCCATATAGAGAGACAAGGGAGTGATCATATCCCTTATCACCCTTTTACACCGCAAAAGCCAGACGAGGCTCAGCATAACCCCGCAGTAACACCCTCTAGAAGCCCACACGGTACTTCTAGTACCTCAGCCCCACCTTTGTTTAACCATCCCGGAGTCAGTGCCACAACACCTCGATGTCAACCTAGCGCAAGAAGGATGGGTGATGACATGAAGCTACCAACCTTTAGAGGAACAGGGCTAGAAGACCCTGAGCAACATTGGTTTCTATGTGAATCCATTTTGACGATTAAGCAAATTAATGATGATGATGTTAAGTTGGTTTAGTTAGCAACCACACTAAGAGAGAGAGCCTTAACTTGGTTTATGAAATACTCAGCAGCACAGAATAGGACGCTTGCTGATGTAAGAAGTGTTGTGATTAAAGAATTCAATAAACCTAAATCAGAATCACAGTGCATAACAGAACTCAAAGACATAAAACAGTTACCTACAGAATCAGTATGGGACTTTGACCAGAAGTTCAAAGCCTTGATAGATCAAGAAAGCTTTGAGTTTGCACCGCAGCAGCATAAGGAATGGTTCATTGCTGTGCTGCTTCCTCATATTAGACTTCCTCTTATGCAACACAATCTCACTACTCAAGAACAAGCTCTAGAGATGGCTATGAAACTAGAAGCTTCACCAATTACTGGAACAAGCAACGATGTTCTGCAGTTGCAGAACCAAATAGCAACCTTAACTTTGCAAGTGCATGATATTAAGAAAGGAAAGGATGTTAAAGAAAAAATTTGGCGTACAAAGTGTAGAGCACAAGGACATTCAAAGGACCATTGTCCTGTTTTCATATATTATATTGCAACCGGAGCACCTAACCCATTACCACAGGCTCAGGGGCCTTGGTGTGAAATCTGTAGAACTAGAGGCCACAGACCACAAGAGTGTCACTTGTTAAAGAAATATGTACAAACTCCAAAGAATCTATATTGCAATTTCTGCAAATCAGTAGGCCATGATGAGAACAATTGCAGAGCATATGACCTTATGATAGAAAGAAAACATGATGTTTATAGAGTACAGTCAGAACAACAGGGACCCACAGCAGGTCCGCAGTATGACCCAGCTCGCGAAGGTCAAGGAGGAAATTACAGGGGCCGAGGATGCTTAAGAGGTTTTGGTCGTGGAAGAGGACAGATCACTTGCTATAACTGCGGAGCTCAAGGCCATTATGCAAGGGATTTCCAAAACCCAACAACCACCTGCAGATACTGTAAATCTTACGATCATGTCATTGAAGAATGCCCTCAGTTCATGGCCAATATGCAAGAAAAGAAGCCACAGGTTAACCAGAATATTCAGTTGATTGCAGCAGAAAAAAGAGAACCAAATCCCACAGTTAATATAGTGACGTGCAGTGGTGCAACCACTAGTGCGCCAGAGTCAGGAACTGGAAAGCCAGCAACACAATGGGTGCGTCATGCTAATATTAAACCATCCCCGCTCGACCTACAGAAGCAAAAGGAAGCATTCAAGAAATCTCAAGAGTATTTCTCAGATCCGCGAGCTTCAAGTTCTGTCGCATTACCGCACAATGCTATCAGATCACATGTGCCAAGTCAAGAGAACCTGGTACAAGAGCAGGCTACTACATCTGGAAGGCCCGATGAGGAGGATACACTAGGAAATGTTCATACTTTCCTGAGAAGCTGCTTAAAGTTGTTGCGCAATGAAAAAGAAATTATGGAACTCCAACACCTGTTGGATCAGTGTCAACAATCTGCTTCGATGAAGACAGCGCAGTGTGATGTTCATCAGATTAGGAGTCATACTAGAATTGGAAGAGAGATGAGACTCACAGCGCAGATTGGAGCATTTGAAATGGATGAAGTCATTTTGGATTTAGGCTCAAAATTTAATGTTCTCACCATGCAAACTTGGGAACAGATGGGTAGTCCTCAGCTTATCAGATCTCCTATCCATCTAAGACTAGCAAATCAGCAACGAGTTTCTCCATTGGGCAGATTACCCAATGTACCCATTGATATTGAGGGAGTAAGAAGTTCTGCAGACTTTGAAGTAATCAAAATTCTGGATTATAGAAGACCTTACCCAGCACTTTTAGGCATAAACTGGGCATTTGATAATCTGGCTGTCATTAATTTGAAGAAAAGACAGATGACCTTTCAGGATGACAAGATTAGGGTCATTGCACCACTTGATCCCCTTCAAGGACCACAACATATTGAACCCATTCGAGCAGAAGAAGAAGTGCACCACATGGAAAGTTTGTATCAGATGACTGCTAGTCATAATGATTATGTCAATCCCACAGCAGACGGCCATATCAGCTGGCGATGCGATAGCTCATGCACATCAGATTCAGAAGCAGGACTGGAAAACTGGCAGAATTTCTTACATGAGGTTTCTGCAAGGTGTTGCGCCATGACGACTAAATCCATTCGATGGATTGGCACAGAATTGAATAAAACTCCAATCTTTGATGGTTTAACTGGAGTAAGTGAATTGATACATGCATATGAAGAAGAAATCCCAGATGAGCAGTGCATACAAGCATTGGATGTAGCACTGCGCGCTACACTGGCAAGATGGTGGGGTGCGCATAAAGAAAATATCAACACATGGCAAGACTGTCGCAGGTTGATACTGCGCAGATTTCAAGAGACTACAGCAGGAGCTTTGTGCAAATATGATGAACAGAGTGACCCCAAGTCACACGTTGAAGCATGTACTCAGCAATGGTCAGATATTCCAGAAAATGAGTGGGTTCACCTATTCATCCACACGTTGGATATAGTTCCAAGGAACTGGTACACTGAAACAGAATTGCGCAAAGGCACTATCACTTGGCCTCTCATGATTGAAATTTTTTGACTCACTTTCAGCTTTGAGTCAGAACATCCAAACATCGATCAGGCTTTAAAGTGTATTAGAAAGAAGATATTTGGACAATGTCCTTTACCAGAGTATTCTCAACTAGATTAGGCTGTCCATATGGAACATGCCCTGGAATGCTATAATTTCACCACTAGAGAAGAGGATGATGATCCTCGCAACATCAATATTCCAGAGTCAGAAGGGATGCTCAAAGTTGAAGGCCCTCAACTTGATATCCCTGCCATTACATAACACATCAAGCTCAAGAAGATTAACATTGGTACAGAAGCCGAACCCAAGTTTGCCTCGATAGGAGATTATTGGGATGATGAAACTGTTGGCCATATTGCAGATTTACTACATGAGACCAGGATATATTTCCTACCAAGTTTACAGAAATGAAAGGCATCCTAGGAGATTTAGGAGTTATGCGCATACCCTTGAAAGTGGACGCTAAGCCAGTAAAACAACGCCCGTACAGGTTGAACCCACGATATAAAGAAAAGGTCAGAGAAGAAATTGATAAGATGCTCGCAGCTGGTATCATTGAGCCAATAGAGGAAAGTGATTGAATTAGTCCTATGGTGGTACAAGAGAAAAAGACAAAAGGTGAAATAAGAATCTGCGTGGACCTATGCAAGCTCAACGACGCATGAGCGCATGATCCATTTCCTACTCCCTTTACAGACGAAGTGCTTGACAATGTTGGAGGACAAGAGGCTTACTCCTTCACTGATGGATTTTCAGGATACCATCAGATTAGAATCCACCCAGAGGACCACCATAAGACCACTTTTACGACTGAATGGGGCTCATTCCCGTATACGGTAATGCCCTTTGGTCTTAAAAATGCTCCTGCTATTTTCTCTCGAATCGTTGTTGCTGTTTTTAAAGAATTCACTCATAAGTTTCTAGAATTCTATTTTGATGACTGGAGTGTGTTTGGTTTACTAAAGAACCATATAGGGAATCTAAGGATGATGTTAGAAAAATGTAGACAGTATTAGATTTCCCTTAAGTTGAAAAGATGTATCTTCTGTGCTCCTTTTGGTATTTTGTTGGGTCACATTGTGTGCAGACAAGGACTCATGATGGATCCTAGGAAGGTTGCCATCATTGCTAACTTGCCTGCGCCCAACTCAGTCAAACAATTGCGCACTACATTGGGACATACATGATACTACAGGAAATTTATCAAGGGTTATGCAAAGATCACTGCGCCTATGGAAAGACTACTGAAAAAGGATTCGAAATTCCAATGGACAAAAGAATGCCAACAGAGCTTGGACACACTTAAAGGAAAGATGGTCACAACACCTATTCTAGTTTTCCCACACTGGAGAAAACCCTTTCATGTCCATGTAGATGCTTCTTCCATAGCATTGGGGGTTGTACTGACACAACCGGGAGAAGGAGGTATTGATCACCCCATTGCTTACTCTAGCAGAAAGCTGTCTACAGCTGAGAAGAACTACACAACTACAGAAAGAGAAGGACTCGCTATGGTGTATGCCTTACAGAAGTTCAGACACTATCTATTGGGTGCTCATTTTAAAATGTATACTGACCATTATGCTTTGAAGTACTTGGTCAATAATCCAGTGTTAGGGGGAAGAATTTGCAAATGGCTACTCCTCTTCCAGGAGTATGATTTTGAGATTATTGTGAAGCCAGGTAGATTGAATGCAGGACCTGACCATTTATCTAGGATAGAGTCAAGGGAGGAACCTACAAATTTGGAGGAAAATCTGCCTGATGCGCAGCTGTTTTCTGTTCAAGCAGCATACGAGTATTATTCTGATATTCTTGAGTTTCTCACTACAGGGAAAGCGCCAGTTGAGTTCACAATGCAGCAGATGAAACAACTTGTTGTCAAAGCCGCAGACTTCACTTTGATAGCAGGCCAGCTCTATAAGTTGGGCCCTGATGAAGTCTTGCGCAGATGCATTTTACCGCATGAGAAGAATTCCATAATCGCGGAAGCGCACTCAGGAACCGCAGGAGGCCATTTCGCAGGAAAGCCGACTGCGCAAAAGATCTTAGCTGCAGGTCTTTGGTGGCCAACATTGCACAAGGATACTAAGGAATTCTGCAAGTGTTGCGATGTGTGCCAATGAACAGGAAAACATTCAAGAAGAGATGAAATGCCGCTAAGACCCCAGATAACAGTGCGTGCTTTTGATAAGTGGGCCATTGATTTCGTGGGACCTATCAACCCACCAGGAAATACAACCGACGCAAGATACATCATCACAGCTACTGAATACCTCACCAGATGGGTTGAGGTGAAGCCAGTTAAGAATTGCGACACTGTCACTGCCGCGCAGTTCATTTTTGAGAATATTGTCACTAGATTTGGATGTCCACTGATTCTAATAAGTGATCACGGCACACATTTCTTGAACAAGACTATAGAGGCCCTTACTGAAGAATTCCACATTAGTCACCATAAGAGTACACCCTACCACCCTCAAGATAATGGTACGGTGGAGGCATTCAATAAGATTCTGGAGAATGCCCTGACGAAGATCTGTAATCAACAAAGAGATGATTGGGACCTTAGAGTCACAGCTGTGTTATGGGCTTACAAAACCACATGCAAGATATTAATAGGTCACACACCTTTTAGTTTGGTGTATGGACAAGAAGCAGTCATGCCCATGGAATACATTGTTCTCGGTCTCAGAATTGCTGAAATTACAAAAATGGAAGATATTGATACTATGAGTGAAAGGATGTCACAATTGGTTGCCTTAGAAGAAGACAGGTTTTTAGTTGGATTCCATCAACAAGTGCAGAAGGCGAGACAGAAGGCTTGGCATGCCAGGCATATTAAGAATAAATTCTTTCAGGAAGGAGACTTGGTACTCCTCTATGATAGTAAATTCATCAAGTTTCCAGGCAAGTTTCGTGTACATTGGTTAGGCCCTTTTCAAGTGATGAAGATAACAGAAGGTGGAGCAGTTCAGCTTGCGAAGCTTAATGGAGAGTTGCTGCCCACAATGATCAACGGGAGTCGGCTCAAGCTTTATCGCGACGACCACTTCGCCCTGTCAACCTAATCAGCTGCTAAAGTCATGTAGATGTCCAGTGTAGTTGAAAAAGGCATCACATTTATTACAGTCTACACAGATGTCGCAAGACATTTTCAGTCTCTGAATTCAAGTGCAGTTTCTCGAAACATCCGCATAGTCAATAAAGCCTGTTCTGGGCGAGCCTATTTTCGATCTTGCGGAGTTCCCCAGGTTGTCAAAATTTTGCTCTTGCGGAGTTCCCTATTGTCGATTTGTCACTCTTGTGGAGTTCTCCTTGCCGTGTAGCCCTCCATGTGCACAGTTACCCATGCTGAAGTTACCCGCTGAAAATTTGAATTGCAGTAGTTCTGTAGCCATGTCTGAGTCTTAATGAAGGATGAGACCGCCATCTAATTGTCCTTGATCTGACAGATTTGGCTTGATTTCCCTAAGATTCGCATTTAATTAAGGAGCCGAAGGCCTTAGCACATCTCCCAAAGGTTGTCAGAGCCCATCCCTCGCATTTAATAACCCATAGAGGTGCGAGGGGGGGGGGGGTTGTCAACTCATCCGCTTAGGCGCCAACGGTTATTAGTGCCACCTGTCTGCACCTACTACTGCCCTCAGCTATAAATACCCCTCATTCTTATACGCTTGGGTTACTTTCCTTGCTATTGAGTTGTATAGTTGTCCTGATTGAGAGTCTAAGCCATTGTTTTCAGAGCCGTGTCGTGCAGACTGCTTCCCTCTGTTTTCAGAGTTCACATCCTACATTGTTCTGCCCTTTTCTGTTCAGTATTTGTCGTGTATGCAGGTTCATGATGGAGAAATTTTCAACTGAAGAATTCATCCGTCACTTCAGACGCAGAGGGTTAGACTTTGGTATGGATACCCCGACCAGGACTGTCAAGCTTCCTAGTTTCTCTGATCTCAGATAGTTCCCGAGCACAAGGGCATCTCAACAATAGCCCCAACAGTAGCAGCAGCCGGAGGTACCTGTTCCAGAGCCCTTGGCCTCTCTAGTTAACTACATTCCTCCGCGCCCAGATGATGCACCCGAGGTGTGTATTCCCAAGAACGCCAAGTATTTGATTCCGCTGCCACCAATGGCGGAAATCGTGGAAGAAGAAGGATCCCTGCTTGGACATCTCCCGTTAGTTAAGTTTTCTAACTACAACTTGGGAGATTATAGAACGTATCCTCAGTTCATGCCAGATCACTATCTGACGGTGGTCGATAATCCTGTTAAGAAGATTGATGAATTCTTCCCGCAGGAATTTGCAGTAAATCTAGAAAAGCATGGACTGTTGAACCTGTTGAAGCTACCGCACTTTGGGCATAGCAATGAAGTTAATGTGGTTCTGAAGGTCCTGTTATCCTGTGTTCACGGTGGTTATCTTTGGCTAGGGAGGCCAATTGATATGAATGTGGACCTGATTCATCGAATTACCGGCCTATCTAAGGTTGGTAAGGACCCCAATGTCCATTTCGTTGGTAAAGAAAAGGACCAAAAGCTGGCTGCACAGGTGGTGCAGAAATACAAATTTTTGAGAGGAGGTCAGGCTTATGACCTCACTGCAGTTGAAGATGAAGCACTCAGATTCACAGGCAGTCTGCTCGTAGGCAGAATTTTAATGAAATGCTGACCTAAAGAAGTCCCTGGAGCTGTTGTAGAGCTCATAATTACAGCTGCGGAGCAACAGCAGTATAACTGGTGTCTCTTCCTCCTGAATTCATTCTTGGAAGACTGCCGAAACGTTCAGGACATCGCCAATCGGTAGTTCCATTTCTCTTGGCTCCTGATCTTATGTGCCTTTGTCAGATCGAAGGAACAACCCAACACTCAGTTTCTTCCGCGCCGCTCAAGAGAGGTTACAGGGATGCGCTATGTCAACCTCTAGGATTCTAGTAATCTCGTGAAGCGCAAGATGAACCGCGCCGTGTTCTTTGAGTATTATTATATTCTCAGGGATACCATTTGGGAGATGTCGAGGCTTACTGAGAAGACGATAGAACTGTATGGAGCAAAGTTGGTCTTTTCTTCCAACTTGCATGAAATATATTTCCTCCCTCGTAGAATTCAGTCGGAAGAATAAGCTGTAGGGCTCTACCGAATGACTACCCAGGATGTGGAGGACACTGTGAAGTCCTGGCCAGATGAATGGAAGTAGGCCGTTGAAGTCGCTGCCACGATGCCACCCCCTGAGGAGCCAGAGAAAGATAAGGGCAAGGAAAAGATTGGGCAAAAGAATGGTGAAGGTCCGTTAGGACCGGCTACCAAGAAGCAGATGCTATCGCACCCCGTAGAAGTGACTGGAGATCACTATGAGGCCCTTGCCACAAGGCTCAACCAGTGCTTGAAGGAGCAATTTCAGGAGCTGCGTGCCTCTCAGGACAATATCAGAAGTGCTTTGGATCTGCAGCTCGTGGGGTTGAAAACTCTCGCAGGACAAATTGTGCAGACCCATGCGCCAGCATCCGGCTCGCAGGCGCCACAAGCATCTACAAGCACCGAGCGGGTTAAAGTACCTACAGAAAGGCACACTATTGTCCACATCCCACCCGCAAGCATGACACCCCCGGATCCTCTGGCTGCACTGCAGGTAAGCGCGGTTGGCCCTATTGAAATAAATTTGTCACTGATTCCGTTGGAAACTCTACAGTTGGTTCACGAGCAGGTCTCTACTGAGCTAAGAGCTAGGGAGCTCTCCACATTCCATGCCAACCAAAGACTGCAAACGCAGGAAGTAGATCTAAGGGCAGGCTATAAGGAGATCTTTGCGCAGCTTGCACTTCAAGAAGCGTGAGACACTGGGCTAAGGAATGTCGTCGATGAAATCGCCCAGGAGCTGTCGGCCTGCCAGATTCAACCAGACCTTCCTTTAGTTGAGAAAGTACAACGCATTGGCAGAAGGGAAAAAGCCCTAGAACAGCAAGTAGTTTCTATGGCTGAGGACCATAGAAAGTAGATCGTCGAATTGGAAGCTCGTGTCATAGTGTCTCCCGTAGATGATAAGCAAGAACGACTTGAAGCACTGCGCATAGCTTCTACCCAAATGAAGCGCAGAACAGATGAAGCCCAGTAGTTAATGACGCAAGCTATGCAGGCTTGGGATGAGCTCGAGAAGCTTCATTCTAAAGTTTCCATTTTGGAACAGGTGAAAGCAGCAGAACAGTCCCTAACTATTTTGAACGAAGAAGCTAAGCCCTTGGAAGGCTTAGCCAAAATGAGAAAGATGAGCGAAGTCCGCAAAGTCCAGCAAGAACTGCACAGGCTCAGAGACAAAGATGCTACTCTCACCAACATCATTCAGCCGTTTATGGATGAGTATGCTGAACTTGCTGCCCAAGCAGAGGTCAAGGTCAAAGCATTTGCTGAGTGTCAAGAGTTGGTCGATGGCACAGATGGAGAATAAGCTACTTCAGACCTGGTGCAGACAGCCACGAAGTGCGTGCAAGACATGGACTCCGCTATTGCGCAGTGGAAGCAAGCCTTTGATGCGACCCAAGCAAAGTCAAATGCACAAGTAAAACGACCGTGAGCTAGTGCAAGTTGCTCGGGGATGAGCCATAAGTAAGTGTTAGGGGCCTATTGGAGCATAGGCCACAGCTATGGAAAAGCTGCCAAGTTTAGGAAAAAGCACTATGTTTTGAAGGAAAAGTGATAATTTTGAGGAAAAGCACCATTTTTGGGCAGAAATGAACAGTGCGCGGTACGGCGCCAGATGGACGAGCTCACCGCAGATTGCGGGCCGGAAATCATGGAGCTCGCACGCACAAGTCAAACGAAAGAGTAAATAAGGTGGCCGAGTAGAAAGCTCAACCACCACAGTAAATGAAGCGACGGAATAGAGGGCTCAGCTACCCTCATTAAGGAAAAGTACAGGAGTTATGGTTGCTCGGACCAAGGAAGAGCAATGGGCCAAAGCATTTAAGGTGAAGGACAAGGAGTGAAGAACGATGAAGCGGCGCCCATACCCGCGATCTGTGCCGGAAATCGCGGAGTCTGCAGGAAGCTGCAATGTGACTGCAAGAGGTGCCTACAGTACACCTAGCTGTGTCCACGGTTAGGGTTTTTGGGGATCACTGTTGGGAAAGGCCCACGGTTTTGTAAAGTTTAGATCCTCAGGCCCACCTATATATATGTGTAATTGAAAATGGAAAAGGGTTAGAAAAGGGTTAGATAATTACTAAGTTACACGGACAGTCTAAGTTGATGTCTGAGTCATTTTGTATTGTTGTATCTTTTAAGCTGTTAATGCTCGTTCTGTGCATGTAAGAAGGCCGCGATCTCGCAAGAAGATCGCTTGGCGTAAGGTCCATTGCATGTATTGACTAGTCGCAAGAGGACTGAGAGGGGAATGTAATTGTATGTCTTTGTCAAGGTAATATCTGTACAAGAAGAGAATAAATCTAAGAGAAGGGCTCCCAGCTGTGTGCGTGGAGTTTCCCAGAAAAATCTAAGGATGCAGCTGTGTGCGCAGTGTGAAAATCCTCACAGCAGATCTAAGAGATGATGTATCTCACAAGAGAATAATTATGATTAAGCAAGAAAATAGAAGAAGAGTGATACATGCAGTATAATGAGCAACAGAATAATATGGTACAGTAGAAGTCAGATAGAAGCAATAATACTTCGGTCATACTAAATTATTAATCACAAATGGACATATAAATAATACAATGCATGAGGAATTCGAATGCCTAAGGTGGCAATTCGAATTAGCCTTCATGGAGTGATCAAAGGATCACTGGAGTGTCATCGGAGCACAACTAGGTGTCCTCATGATCATCGGAGCGCAACTGGAAGTCTTCATCATCATCATTGGAGTCATCAATGCTCAAGTAACTGTCAACCATCAGTCAAACTAACTCCGGTAGGTGTAACTGAGTGTAACTCAATGTAACTGACTGTAACTGACTGTAACTCAATGTAACTCAGTGTAACTGACTGTAACTCAATGTAACTGAGTGTAACTGACTGTAACTGACTGTAACTGAGTGTAACTGAGTGTAACTGAGTGTAACTGAGTGTAACTGAGTGTAACTGAGTGTAACTGAGTGACAACTGGACTGGTAGGTGAAGAAGGGCGAGTTTCTCCCTAAAATCAAGGAAGAAGGGTGCACTAAGCAACTGGAGGGCTAAAACTGAATAGTGAGAAGCTCCTGGGGGCTGGCTAACTGAGGGCTAGGTGTTGGACTGATGACTGGGATGCATGCAAAATGCATGCAAACCCTAGAATGCATGCAAACCCTAAAAGGTGCATGCATGACTGAAAATGTAAATGATCAAAATACTGGTGGGACTAGGATGGAGTATAGGAATATCCTAACACCCCCCCTTAATCCATCCTGGGCCCTGGTAACTAAGACCAAAGGTCACCCAATACAATGAATAATAACAATCAATAAACCAAGGAAGTGGGAAAATTTGATGGGAAACATACCCCCTCCTCAAAAAATAGACTGTAAGGCACACATAAAAAAATAAAAGCTCCAAACTCAAGCATGTGTGATGCTTGGTCATATGTCCGGAGGTATCTTCTTCTTGGGAAGAAGTGGATCATGCTCAAAAAGCATGTGCTTGTACTTGCTCTTCAGATCGAATGTGATGAGAACAAATCCAACAGTATTAGAATGATCCTTAAACCTGTGATTCGAATCAGCTGAGGTAGGATCAAATTTTTGAATGTGCATATAGTCCTTTGTCTTCTCCTTCGAACCACCATGGGTGAGATTATGCCAAAAAGAACTATTACATGTTTGCTTGAAATCAAAATCAGATTTAAGACTTTCAAAACAGTTTCTTGAGATCTCCTTTGAACCAGCAGGGGTGAGATCAAAACTATCATATGATGCATGAGAAATTATCTCAAGCAGGTGGCAATGGCCATATTCTTCAATAACCTTCTGAAAGCATGCGCTAATGATCATATAGTAGTAAATAAGAGATGTTTGCTGAAGAGGAGCGAATGCATTACCTCCAATAGCTGATGTTACCTCCGAAATAATCATGTGATCATGATGCAAACCAACAAACTCTGGTGCAAGAGAGGATTTAGGACCTTCTGCAATATCTAGAGTGTGAGCTGGAATAGAAAGAGAAGAACGTTTGAGCATGAGCGGAGAATCTGCAAGTTCTTTGTCAACAACTTCAATATGAGATGATACTGGTTCATGATCTGAGAGATCATCAAGGGGAGCGAATGCAACATGATCTGAGAGACCATCAGGAGGAGCGAATGCATCATGATCTGAGAGACCATCAGGTGGAGCGAATGCATCACCTTGCTTGCTTTTGAAGGGATTTGGACCAAATCCATCATTCTTTTTGCCGAATCTTTCATCCAGATGAGCCCATAACTCTTTTGGAGTTTCAATATCAAAGATGGTCGGGTACAATATGTAATCAGTCATAGTAAGCTTCATTCTTCCAATGTGCATGTCACCTTTATTCAACCATTTAATCTCCTTTGTAGAGGATTCGAACTCTCTTTCAAAATAGCAATCAAAGAGATCATGGCTCTTTAAATATGCTATTATTTTTGGTTTCCATTCATCATAGTTGAATAGAGAAAGAGGAGTGATTTCTTCTAATTCAGGATACATTGAAGATGTAGAAGACCTGCAAAAACAATATAGAATAACTGCAACTGCTACTGCTGCAAAAATCCAGATTCTGCTGCAACTGCTGCACTCGAAATCTTGGTAATAACCTGCAAAAAACTCTCAAGAATGGAGATAAACAATACTCTCAACATGCTCTGATACCATGTGAAAATCCTCACAGCAGATCTAAGAGATGATGTATCTCACAAGAGAATAATTATGATTAAGCAAGAAAATAGAAGAAGAGTGATACATGCAGTATAATGAGCAACAGAATAATATGGTACAGTAGAACTCAGATAGAAGCAATAATACTTCGGTCATACTAAATTATTAATCACAAATGGACATATAAATAATACAATGCATGAGGAATTCGAATGCCTAAGGTGGCAATTCGAATTAGCCTTCATGGAGTGATCAAAGGATCACTGGAGTGTCATCGGAGCACAACTAGGTGTCCTCATGATCATCGGAGCGCAACTGGAAGTCTTCATCATCATCAGTGGAGTCATCAATGCTCAAGTAACTGTCAACCATCAGTCAAACTAACTCCGGTAGGTGTAACTGAGTGTAACTCAATGTAACTGAGTGTAACTGACTGTAACTCAATGTAACTGAGTGTAACTGACTGTAACTCAATGTAACTGAGTGTAACTGACTGTAACTGACTGTAACTGAGTGTAACTGAGTGTAACTGAGTGTAACTGAGTGTAACTGAGTGTAACTGAGTGTAACTGAGTGACAACTGGACTGGTAGGTGAAGAAGGGCGAGTTGCTCCCTAAAATCAAGGAAGAAGGGCGCACTAAGCAACTGGAGGGCTAAAACTGAATAGTGAGAAGCTCCTGGGGGCTGGCTAACTGAGGGCTAGGTGTTGGACTGATGACTGGGATGCATGCAAAATGCATGCAAACCCTAGAATGCATGCAAACCCTAAAAGGTGCATGCATGACTGAAAATGTAAATGATCAAAATACTGGTGGGACTAGGATGGAGTGTAGGAATATCCTAACACGCAGCGGAACTATGCTATCCCCATCTCAATATAATATAAAACACAGTTCCCGTGGACGTAGCTTCCCTCCTGGAAGTGAACCACATAATTCTTGTTGTTGTGGTGATGCTTTATGTGATTGCATTTATTTGCTTTACTGTCTATGTTTCTATGAATGTTTCGCCATCTTTATGAATGATTATGTAAAGTAAATCCTGGAAGCTCCCTTAGAAGTTGGACTTGTCCATTGTTGAAGGAGTCTGTAAGAGCACTGTCGCTACAGCACTAAAGGAGTGTGTTACTGCGCTGTGGTGCAAGGGCAGAGACGATACATAGTGTATCGGAGTTAGCGGGTAAAAGACTCGTGCGCAGGTGCGGAGCTACCGCGCAGCTCGGCTGAGAAGAGTGAGTTGCAGCGCTGTAGCACTAGGATGCCTATGGAAGAGTAAGACACTCTGTTCATGGGTTACCTCCGAGGAGGAAAGAGAGAAGACTGTAGACTCCACACCACCTAGGTTAAGGAAACCTGATTCGTTAGCCCCCCATAGCCACTTCGGGTGAGACTTCGGGCTGCTACGCAGCTCATTGTCGAAAGGGCCAGTGTGCCAAAGGGGTGTTTGTTGTTGCGCATCTTGAAAACCTGGGTCTGTCCAGAAAGCAGCCAACAAGTCCAATCCCAAATATTTTCCGAACCTGGGATAGGAGGGGTTCATCCCATGACGAGCCCTTCAATGTAAAAGTTTAACGAGTCCACAGAAGTTAAACTCGGTCTTCATTTCATGTTTAGAGAGTCTGAAAAGAACTAAAGAAGACTCCAACGGTCATTTTTCGTAATGTTAGCCTCATTGCTTGAAAAAAGGGTAAAAAAATGTGGGAGAGGACTCTTCTAGTCATGGTTGGCTGGAGTATACCTTTTTTGTAAGTAGTGCCCCCTGGTCCGAAAAAGGGTTAAACTATCACTAGGAATACGACCATTCAAATTCTTTAAAAAGCGTGAATGCGACAAGTTTACTTGGAAATATTTTCATAATTCGAGAGTCTGAAAAGAGATTAAAGATAGACTCTGGGGGGTTTCCTTTTCCATAGTATTTTAACGAGCCCAGAAGAGTGATAAATTGTAACTCGATAACTTATTCTCATGGTTTTAAGAGCACGAGAAAGAACAAAGAGTAAGCTCATCATCATAAAATAATTACAATCTAGCGGATATAAAATAATAACTAAACATTCAAGGGGTTGTTCATACCTGAGATGACCATTATAATACAAGAATGACATCTAAAGACCACTTAACAACTCCTGCACACTTGAAAACTAGGTCAAAAAGCCAACCAGGTATTCAAACGTCATAAAAATGACCCAAACTATATCAAATTACCTAAAAAGCGTCAAAATATTTGAAAAAGAATATGGCTTTTTTTTATAAATAGAAACAACTGTAAAATTAGTCACAGCAGATCTAATGAACAAGTAAATCAATCACAACATATGAACATAGAAAATATGGTGTAAAACTATGCAAAACATGCATCAGTGCTCAATATCCCAGTAAGGGTGAATAATTACAATAAAATCTAATCTGTGAGTGAGCAATTCAAATTGACTAAGTAGGCCATTCAAATCACTGAATGGAGTATCTTGAATCCAACTAGGAGTCCTCATCATCAATCAGTGGTGGTCATCAATGCACAAGAACCAGTCATCCAGGTGTCAATCTGAGTCTAACTGAGTGTAACAAGTGTAACTGAAGTGTGTAGCACTGATTAAGGGAAGGAGGCTCAGTGGGCGGCGCATGGGAGGCTAACTGAAGTCATAACAAGTCATCTAGTCAATCTGGAGGTCCAACGGAAGTGAAACAGTCAGTCAGGAGTGAAACTAGCCTCAAATCAGGGAGAATCAGAGCTAACTGAGTGTAACTGAAGTGAAACTCCAATGGTAGGTGAATAAGTGCGACCTTCTCTGGCAATAGGTGAGAAGTGGGCACCTTCCAGACTAGGCGAGCTAAAACTCTAAAGTAAGTGGCTCCCGGGTGCTAGAATAAGGTGGCTAAGGTGTTGGAGGCATCAACCTGGTGACTGGGATGCATGTAAACCCTAGAATTTGCATGCAAACCCTAATTGCATGCAAGATCCTAAAAAAGATGATGTGGATATCCGAACACCCCCCCTCAAGCTAGACTATGATGTGCAAAAAATAATAATGTGGGGCCCTGGTAACTAAGACCAAAGGTCACCCCAATACAATAATCCAAAAAATGCTGAAAATAAACTAATTAAGGAAAGAGGGAAAACCCAGTGGGAAGAAAGCCCCCCCTCAAGCTAAAGCATAATGATGTATCAATCTGTCTCCACCATGATGGAACTCACCCCCAACAGTGAACGGAGGTAAGAGAACTTCTTCTCAGTGAAGCTCTTGGTGAAGATGTCTGCAATTTGCTCATCAGTAGGGCAATATTGCAGAATGATGGTGCGATCATGCACCAACTGTCGAATGTAATGCATATGAATCTCAATGTGTTTGGTCCTCCACCGCTGAACTGGATCTGTGGAGATCTTGATAGCACTTTGATTGTCACAAAATAGGACAGTCGATGTAGTGCCACCAAAACCAAACTCGGAAAGAATACCCTGCAACCAAACTGCCTGAATGCAGGCATTGACTACCCCTCTATACTCTGCCTCTGCTGAAGAAAGTGCAATGGCTTCTTGCTTTTTGCTGGACCAGCAAATAGCACCATGACCAATCATGAAAACATAACTGGAAGTGGACTTACGATCAATGCTATCACCTGCCCAATCTGAATCAGTAAAACCAATGAAATCAAGCTCAGAATCTGCAGCATATTGTATGCCAAACTGTCTCGTACCTTGCACATACTGCAATATCCGCTTGGTTGTTCACCAATGAAGCTCATGTGGCTGCTGCATATACCTTGACATGGCACTCCCGGCATATGAAATATCAGGCCTTGAGTGTGTCAAATAAAGTAGTGAACCAATCAACTATCGATACATACTGCAATCTGCAAGCGGTGTAGAATCTCCCTCCTCAAGACTGATTCCTGAGAGGAATGGGAATGGGGCTGCCTTATATTCAGCCATATTAAACTTCAATAACAGGTCGGAAGCATATTTTTGCTGAGAGATAGTGATCCCATCAAAATTTTGAGCTATCTCCAAGCCCAAAAAGTGACTCAGCAAGCCCAAATCGCTCATGTCAAAAGCTAGATTTAAGGCAGTTTTTAGCTTGTTTATTGAAGTAAGAGTGCTACCAGTAATGAGAAGATCATCAACATAAAGTACAATAAACAACAAATTACCTTTAACTCACTGAAGATACACATTCAGATCAGATTTGCATCTTTGGAAATTCTGAGAAAGAAGGAAGGAGTCCATCTTTGCGTACCAAGCTCTTGGGGCCTGTTTTAACCCATACAAAGATTTCTTCAATCTGCAAACTAATGATGGATCTGATGTGTAGCCCTCTGTCTGCTACATATATACCTCTTCAGCAAGGTCTCCATGTAGAAATGCACTCTTGACATCCATGTGGTGCACTTCCCAGTGCTTGGATGCGGAAATAGCCAAAACAAGGCGGATGGAATCCCTCTTTGCAACCGGTGCAAAGGTCTCAGTGTAGTCCACTCCTTGGACTTGGGAGAAACCTTTTGCCACCAACCTTGCTTTGTATTTGCTGATAGAGCCATCAGCAGCAACTTTCGTGCGGTAGACCCATTTACACTTCACTAATTTTCTTCCAGGTGGAAGAGAAACTAGCTCTCATGTGTTGTTCTTTTGAACAGAACTGTACTCTTCATCCATGGCACTTTTCCATCTCGGATCTCGGTGGGAAGAATAGTATGATGTGGGATCTGAACCAGCCATAAAATAACAAATCTTAGGAAGTAATAGATCAGCAATAGAAAGAGCCATACCCGCTCTTTGAAAGTTTGATCTTGTTCGTCTCGGATAAGCAGGATTTCCAAGGTTTGAACCAGCAGATTGAAGAGTGTTTTGGGCCCACTTTGGTAACTGAGTGTTGAGATATTGTAACTTCAAAGAATATTATATTTGTACTTTATTATTCCAGAGATGTTTCATTCCTCCGTGAAGATCTTATCGTATATCCGGAGATGTTTATTCCTCCGTCGGAATGTGGTAACTTGGGTTATTGGACTTCCCTAGTGGGGGTCGGACCTATGTGTTTTATGTGGGTCAAAAGGTTATTAGAACACCCTAGAGGGGTCGACCCAGTCAGTTGTAGTGGGGTATTTAACCCTTTGGTTAAATACGAGCCTACATGTCTTGTGTAAAAGACAAGTCGAAGTAGTGTATAAATAGAGGAGGTGTACTCCTCATTTCATACACACTCACTCACTTGAGAAAGGAGCACTTGTGGAGGAGAGGTCTGCTATGGTGGAGGAGGAGATCATGTCTTTGGTTTGCATCTTTGTATATTGTTGGTCATCTATATTGAGGAAGCTTTGCTGGGTTTTCTACCCCATGAGGGTTTCCCAGGATAAATCTGTGTCTCTTGTGTTTATGCTATGCTTGTTGTTTCTTCAGTGATCCTGTATATTCTATTATTGTGAAATGAAATGTAATGTTTCTATTTTCTATCTTAGCATATTAAATCTTAACATGGTATCAGAGCTAACCTGAAGGAAGGCAATGTATGGCACTTACAACACTTGCTTTACTTATGACAATTTGAAGGTTAGGATTTTATATAGTAAAAACTAGTCATCGTGTAACTTTCGCCATCAATACATTTTGGTGAAGGTTTAGGATCTAAAACCTTTACAGGTCATAGATAACATCTCCAGGTATCTTGTGTCCAAAGGGCACCCTCATATTCGTTGTACTTTGTAATTTATGATCAGTACAAGTTAGGGTTTCTGCCTCTTCCAGATCTCAGTCAAAATCAGGTGACCTAGGAAAAAAGGTCATAACTTGGGCTAGGAAGCTCCAAATGAAATTTCATAAAAAGTGACAGGTAGTACACAGATTTTACTATCTCAGGAAACGTTTTCAAAGTCCAAAGTTGAACCAGTGACACGTGGAAAGTCGTACAAGTTCGCTCTCCTGTTTTATCCCATAAACAGGTCACGTTGCAACACTTGGCATAACTCTCTCTCAGAAAATCCAATTGAGGTCAGACCTATCAAGATGGAAATATCATAGGTCAGGATACCACACAAAAAGCTTTCAAACCATGCAGAGCGAAAAGTACGGAGTTACAGCAGAAACAATCAGGTACATATTTCTGTCAAAACAGAATTATTTTTGGAGCACCTTCATTCATGGCTTCCGGAATTTAGGGTTTCGGAGAAAGTTAGAATTTTTGGAATCGAAATCCATGGCTGAATGCTACTCAGGAAAATCAAAATTTAGAGACCAAGATCGAATTTTTTCGTTGGTTAGAAGACCAGGCTTGATCAAACCCCAGTTCGGGATTTTGATCAGAAAGATGGAAAATTAGGGCTTCAGCAAAAGTTGGAATTTTTTAAGTCTATAACCACGACTGGAAGCTCCTCAGAAAAATAAGAGTTTAGAGCCTTGGATCGAACCTTTTGATTGGACAGAAGGGTGGGCTTCATCAAACCCTAGTTCGGGTTCCTGTCTAGAAGATCCAGAAGTTTCGAAGGCAATTTTGAGGGGTCAAATTTTGGAGATTTCAAAATTGAAGTATGCTAGCAAGACACATCCTTCCATCCATTCAGAAAGTGTGAAAGTCAAAGATTGAATTTTTAGGGTTTCTCTAGCAAACCCTAATCAAGCTCCAGATCAAGTTTCAGGGGGAGTTGAGGCTAAGGCCTTACATAAGAAGACTACAAGAAGTCTCGACATGTATGACTTAAGGAGGTTCAGGTATGTCTTGAAATCCGATTCTTGATTAAGTTCATGATGTGTTTGTCTTCATATTATTTATTAGTACAATCTTGATTAATGTTAGAATTGTCTTATCACCCTAGTAACAATATAAATGCATGTGAATGATCGAAGACATTCATTGATTAGGGCTATATGATTGTACTGATGCATTATGGTTTTGTGTGAGGTTGATGTTGTCTGCTAACAAGATACAGGTACATCACAAAAGACAAATCAAGTTCCATGACCATGACAACATGAAGACAAAGACTCATCCATAATCTTTGTTCTACTTACGAGGTATGTATGACTTTGTTATATTATGCTTAACCTATGAGACATCCAGGTTCTAGCTCAGGATCTCTAAATCATTGAAGAGATTGTTTAGGTATGTTGTACATAACTAAGCAGGTATACTAATCCAGGTATGTTTTCTTATGTCAAGTTAGAATCTTACCTTGTGTTAGGATCCCTTATATAAGTATACTTGGTATGATTGGTTATGCTTATTCGTAAAGTTAGTAATCAAGGGTTTATGCATATTATGTCTCTTGTGTTGATGATTTAATTAACCAGAAGAGTACTATGATCAAACAAGAATATGCATGAGTAAAAGAAGACTTCCTTGAAACCCTAAATACTAATGATCATGACTATACATATTCAAGTTATTTAGAATTAGAATGTTTTGAGAATATACTAATTAATGTATGTTTGTGTATGAGATCATGAGGATGACACTAGTGCACACTTGAGCATGCACAGTGGTACATAATGAATAGAAGTTCAAAAGACATATAGAAGATCAAGTGGGAGGCAACCACACAAACATAAAAGATAAGTATTTGAGTTGTTATTTGAAATAGTAAATGATATTGCTTGTATGCATATTTGTATTCCTAGAATATATCATGCTGAGTGTAAACATTCATAGAGCATTGAACAGTATACTACTAATGTGCATATGATTGGTAAGTTGGACAAACATTCCATTGTTGCTTGTCTAGAATGAAACCTCTTTGCTGAGATGCTGAGAGCTGTGCACACTCTCGATAGTATGTTCTGGTAGAGATGGAAGGCATCTAGATAGCCACTGTATGCATACATGATATGTGAAAGTGTTGTGCCAAAGTATTGGTCAAAATAGTTGCATAACTATGTAAATGATATATGTATGCATAATAGGTTATCATGTCAATATGATTTGATGATTATGAAGTATTACTAATCATGTACTTAATTTTGAATTGTAGGAAAGATCATGATGAATGATGAACACTGAACAAGCGATGGATGTTCAGCAAAAGATTTACAAATCAAACACACTATAGAAGGCTTGTGGCTAGAAGATTCTCTTAGAAAGAGGAAGAGAATCATGATGAGATGTTTGCTCCAAGTGGCTAGATAAGACCATTCTCTTAATGGTGTAATTAAAGAAGAAGTGTGAATCAGGTTCTGTATGGGTACCCAGGATCGATAATCAATTGATGAGCTTAATGATCACCATGGGTGATGTGGATCTCAACCTTTGCTACAAGGCTGAATATGGTTTCTATACACTGATGAACTAGATGAAAGAAGGAACTCACCACAGAGTTTGAATGATGTTTAAGCTTATATCAGTAGAGCCATCTGACAAGAGATGGCACAGATAGATATGCAGAAGATCATTCAATGCAGAGTGTGAATGATGTTCAGTCACAAGGGAGAATTGACAGTTTCTTGATAAGCTTGGGATTTATCAAAAGTAAAGTTATTCCTAAAGGTTATGAATCATACTATTATTGTATGTAGATAATATCTTTCTGACAGGGAAAGAGAAATAGATCATGAAAAGAAAGAAGAAGATGGCTACAGAAATGAAAATGAAAGATCTCAGGTTGATGCATTACTTCCTAGGTCTGGAAGTATGGCAAGGCTCAGAAGGAATCTTTCTCAACCAGGGAAAGCATGCTGAGAAATATTAAAAGGACTTGATGTGTTGGAATGGCCACTCTCATGGATTCCAACTTGAAGTTGTTAGCAGATGACTCATCAGAGTTAGTGGATATAAATCTGTACAGACAAATTTTTGATTCATTGATGTGTCTAACAAATACTAGGTCAGATATATGCTTTGCTTTGAACACCTTGTGTCAGTATCTAGTGGAAACCAGATGTATTCACCTGTTAGTTGCAAAGCATGTGATGAGGTACCTAAAGGATACGATAGACTTTGATCTATGTTATCTTAGAGATTGTGATTATTTTGATCACAGAAGATCGAGGAGCTATGGAGAACCTCACAAAATCGAATTAATTTGCAATTACAGTGGAAAAATTTGAAAAAGATGATAAATTTACACACAATGTATGCTCAAATCTTTGATTAACTGACTGTCTAACATGTGAAAATGTTAGTAACAGGTTTTTATTACATCCATGAGAAAATCGAGAGCATTAGGTGGCTCAAGCTGAGTGTACAAGTCATCAATGCCAAATTGGCCTCAATCCCCCCTAGGTGGGTCCAACTCAATCCCAATCATCCCAAACAGCTACGAATTCTGGTGTGGAGGTGGCTGAGGCATGCTGAGTCATAAATGATCTCAAGGCAGGCGTGGGTGAGCAAGTAGAGGAGGTTTGGGGGCCCAAGGGAGCATTAAATGCTCCAAATCTAGCCAAAAGTGGGTAAAAATCCACCCTAGCGCCCTTGGTCAACTAAATTCCCCAAAACAAGGAGAGAGGGTGCACCAGCAATAAATGAGGGTGCACTTGTGGACAAAACTGGAGGCTGGGTGAACTGGTGTGCTCAGAAGTGGGTGTGAACACTCTCAAAGTGGGTTTTTGACCAACTATAGTCACTTAATCCAAAACATGGTTTAATTAAGCACATGGGCAATTAAAATTTATGGATTATGGTACTAAGTGTGGTTACTGTTCTAACACCCCCCCTTAACCATAACTTTGTACATATCATGAAAGATAAGTGGGAGGCCTTGGCAACAAAGGCTCAAGTCACCTCAATACAAACAGAAATTTTATTTGTCCATATGAACCGAGGAAAAGAAGTAAAACCTCATGGGATAAAAACTTCCCTCAAAAATGGACATGGGGATGAACCTGCAATTAGATTGCAGCAATCACCATCCATCACTCACTCCAAGCAAAGCTCTCAGGTGAGTGAAGGTCTTCTCAGTAAAGCACTTGGTGAAAATATCTGCAGTTTGCTCGGTGGATGGGCAATACTGCAGTGAAATCACCCTGTCATGCACCAAGCCCCGAATGTAATGCATGTGGATATCAATGTGCTTTGTTCTTTGCCTCTGTACTGGATCAGTAGATATCTTGATGGCACTTTGATTATCCACCCAAATATTGGTTGGAGAATCAATAGCAACACCAAACTCCCGAAGAATGCCTTGCAACCAAACACACTGTGTGGCTGCGTTCACTGCTGCCCTGTACTCGGCCTCTGCTGATGAAAGAGAAATTGTATGCTGTTTCTTACTTGACCAGCAAATAGGACCTTCAGCAAACATAAACACAAAACCTGAAGTGGACTTTCTATCGATGGGATCTCCCGCCCAATCGGAATCAGAAAATCCAGCTAGTTGAAGTGAAGAACCAGCTGCATAGTGTACCCCAAAGCTCTTTGTTCCTTGGACATAATGAAGGATCCTTTTGGCTGCCTTCCAATGGATCTCATGTGGCTGCTGCATATACCTTGCTACAGCACTTACAGCATAAGACAAATCAGGTCTTGTATGTGTAAGGTACAGCAAACTTCCAACTAGCTGCCTATAGAGTGTGCAATCCACCACCGGAGAGTCTTCAAATTCACCTAGTTTTATGCCTGAAAGGAATGGGCACTTGGCTGCCTTACATTCAGCCATTTTGAACTTGAATAACAGGTCTGAAGCATACTTAGATTGACTCAGCAATATACCTCTCTCAGATTGCTCAATTTCCAAACCCAAAAATTGCCTTAGCAATCCTAGGTCGCTCATGGCAAATTCACTGTGCAAAGAAGCTTTAATTGAGCCAATTTGTTTGGTGCAGCTCCCTGTAATTAAGAGATCATCAACATACAGTACAATGACCTGCAAATTACCATCACAATGCTGCAAATAAACATTTGGATCAGACTTGCATCGACAGAAACCAATTGAGAGCAAAAAAGCATCCATTTTGGCATACCAAGCCCTGGGGGCTTGCTTGAGTCCATAGAGTGACTTCTTCAACCTGCATACAAGTGTGGGATCCTCTTGGAATACTTCAGGCTGCTGCATATATATCTCTTCCTGTAGCTCACCATGCAAGAATGCACTTTTGACATCCATGTGGTGAACTTCCCAACCTTTACTAGCTGCCATGGCTAGAGCTAGTCTAATTGAGTCCATCTTTGCAACTGGTGCAAAGGTCTCTGTATAATCCACACCATGGATTTGTGAGTATCCCTTAGCCACTAACCTAGCCTTATATTTCAGATCAGAACCATCAGCAACAGGTTTGGTTCGAAAAATCCACTTACATTGCACTAGTTTCCTCTTGGGAGGAAGAGGCACCAAATCCCATGTTTTGTTCTCTTGGAGAGATTGGAATTCTTCTTGCATTGCTGCCCTCCACCTTGGATCATGATGAGCTTCCTGATATGATGTTGGATCAGATCCAATCATCATATAACAGTGATCAGCAAGCTCACTCTCATTTGCAAAGGAAGCATTGATTGTTTGGGATCTAGTCTTCCTAGGCTCTTGGGGATTGCCTGCCAATTCACCTGCAGCTTCTATGATTTTTTCAGCCCACTTGGGCCTTGATGGTGACTAATGTACAGAAATGTCATCTTCAGCTATGTCATCTTCATCAATATCAGAAAAATCAGAGGAAGAATCATCACTAATCTCATTGAGGTGTGGAGGAGAGGAGCTTTCCCCCGGTGCAAGCTCAAAATCTGGAATTGGTTCTTCTTCGAATTGCACACTTCTCTCAATGAAAGTTTTAAGTGTGGATGTGTCAAAGAGCTTGTAGCCCTTTGTGTCCTCACCATAACCAACCATGATACATTCCCTGCTCTGTGGCTCCAAAGCCTTCCTCTTTTCTGATGGAATTCGAGCCCATGCTCTAGACCCAAAAATCCTGAAATTTGACACATTTGGTTTTTGGCCAAACCATGCCTCATAGGGGGTTTTTCCTTTGACTGATTTGTGAAAGGCTCTGTTCTGAATATGAGCAGCACAATTGATGGCTTCAGCCCATAGCTTAGGGCTTAGATCCCTAGCTTCAATCATGCAAGTAGCCATCTCCTTGAGAGATCTATTTTTCCTCTCTACCACACCATTTTGCTGAGGTGTGTAGGGGATTGAATGTTGCATTTGGATGCCACATTCCTCACAAAGGTGCTGAATGTTATTATTCACATATTCCTTTCCATTATCAGTCCTAAGGATCTTTATCTTATGACCACTATGGTTCTCCACTAGGGCTTTCCAAATCTTCAGTTTCTCAAACACTTCTGACTTCAATTTAAGGAAGTAAACCCAGCAGAATCGAGAGTAGTCATCTATGAATGTAAGTACATACCTTGATCCACCATATGATGGAGTGGGAAGAGGACCAATGAGGTCTGAATGTACCAATCCAAGTGGTTGAGTGGCTCTCCTTGCCATTCCCTTCTCATAGCTGCGCTCAGGATGCTTTCCAACTACACACCCAATGCATGCACCATTTGATGATCTGATTTCTGGAAGCCCTTCCACCATCTCGTCCCTGTGCAATTGCTGGAGGTATTTGTAGTTCATGTGGCAAAATATTTCATGCCACAACTTGGAGGTCTCGTTGGCATGAGAGACAAGAGCATGGTCACTAGAATTTGGAATGAAGTTTGAGAATTTGTACATTCTCTCATCATGGTCTGCATACCCTACTGCCACAACTTGATTTGAGGAGATTTCTGAGATTTCTACCAAATATGGAGTGAATGTCACTCTCTTGGCTTCTCCTGTATGAGTCATTTGATAGACTGATAGCAAATTTGCAGCCAATGAAGGTACATAGAGCACATCACTAAAATAGCCATGCTCCATGTCAATCCTTCCAATCCCCTTGGTTTGGAGTTCTGAATCATCTCCCATTCGAACTCTTGGGCCACCATTCGAATGCAAAGAGGAGAAGAGCTCTCTGGATGAAACCATATGTCTGTAAGCTCCTGAATCAATGATGAAGGAAGAGGGATTCGAGGTACCTGCTACCAAAGCATGACACTTCTCCTTATTGTCAGGGTTTGAGGTGCTCTCTTTCTTCCTTGCGCCCTCAGGGACTGGGATGTTGTTCTTCTCCAGCAGCTGCGCCATTGAGTCAATGGTTTTCTTCATACATGAGCTCTCTGGATGCCATCCCCTATGACAATAGGTGCATTTGGTCTTTTCCTTTCCCTTCTTGTCCTTCTCCTTTGACAGATTCGAACCCCCATCTGCAGACTTGGTCTTGTCAAACTTCCTCTTCTCTTGCTGCTTCGAATTCTTGGCTTTCTGCTTTCCTTTGCTTGCATTTGAAACACCCATTGCCAATGCTTGGTCCTTTGATTTTATGGTGCCCATCTGAACTAGTTTATCCTGCTCCTGAGTGAGACACTCCATGAAGGTAGCTAGTGATGGCATTTGCCAATTTCGAAGGGTCAATTTGGCTGAGTGAAATGTGCTAACAAATACTGAAAACTCTGGGCCTAGCTTCGAAAGGATGGACAGAATCAATTGTTCCTCCTTCTTAACAATTCCACATTGTTGCAGTTGAAGCACCAGTGACTTGAATTTCGTGAAGAACTCCTGGATGGTTTCAAAATGCGCTGGGCTCAAGCTAATGAGCTCGTTTTCAAGCTGGTGGCCTCTCAGTTCATCAGTTTTCCCAAAGAGTGATTCTAGCTTCACCCATACTTCATTGGGGGTTGTCAAACTGTCTGTATGAAACAAGAGTTCCCTTGAAATGCTCAGGCATAGCAATCCATAAGCTTCATCAAGTCGATTGTAGTACTTCGCTTTCTCCACAGCAGAATTTGGCTCCACTTCTGTGCCCATGGTCACTCTATAGAGACCCTTAGATCTCAGCTTGATGACCATCTCAGCCTTCCAATCGAAAAAATTGAAGGGTGTGAGAAACATTTGGTTTGCTTCCATGACTGCTGCGTTAATGGTGAGAAAACTACTGAAACACCTGCAAAAAACACTCAATTTTTATCTGGAAATCCTCTCTAGAATGCAGTTCAACGCTCAATGTTGGCCTGCAACTCACTAACTCCACGATGGCTCTGATACCATGTGAGTATTTTGATCACAGAAGATCGAGGAGCTATGGAGAACCTCACAAAATCGAATTAATTTGCAATTACAGTGGAAAAATTTGAAAAAGATGATAAATTTACACACAATGTATGCTCAAATCTTTGATTAACTGACTGTCTAACATGTGAAAATGTTAGTAACAGGTTTTTATTACATCCATGAGAAAATCGAGAGCATTAGGTGGCTCAAGCTGAGTGTACAAGTCATCAATGCCAAATTGGCCTCAATCCCCCCTAGGTGGGTCCAACTCAATCCCAATCATCCCAAACAGCTACGAATTCTGGTGTGGAGGTGGCTGAGGCATGCTGAGTCATAAATGAGCTCAAGGCAGGCGTGGGTGAGCAAGTAGAGGAGGTTTGGGGGCCCAAGGGAGCATTAAATGCTCCAAATCTAGCCAAAAGTGGGAAAAAATCCACCCTAGCACCCTTGGTCAACTAAATTCCCCAAAACAAGGAGAGAGGGCGCACTAGCAATAAATGAGGGCGCACTTGTGGACAAAACTGGAGGCTGGGTGAACTGGTTTGCTCAGAAGTGGGTGTGAACACTCTCAAAGTGGGTTTTTGACCAACTATAGTCACTTAATCCAAAACATGGTTTAATTAAGCACATGGGCAATTAAAATTTATGGATTATGGTACTAAGTGTGGTTACTGTTCTAACAGAGATCACGACTTCAGATGGCTACACAGATGTTGATTGCGCAGAAATTGTATCAGACAAGAAGAGCACATTGAGAGGATGTTACTATTTGGGATCAACCATGATCTCATGGTTTAGAAGGAAGCAATCTAGTGTGGCTCTCAGCACAAGCGGAATATATGGCTGCTTGCTCTGCTAGTTGTGAAGCGGTATGGCTTTAGAATGGACCCAACTATGATCCTATGTGACAAATAGAGTTGTACCAAAATGGAAGAGAATCCAGTATTCCATGATAAGTCAAAGCACATAGAGATCTGACATTTCTATATACAAGATATGGTGCAGAAAAGAATTAAAGTTCGAATTTGTGACAAGTTACCAATGTACTAACCAAACCTCTTCCGATCCGATGAACTAACCAAACCGCTACCTCAAGTAAAGTTTTCCGAGACAAACTTAAAATAGTTCAGAAGGACCCTCCTCGAAAGGGGGAGCGATGTGATCACCTATGATGAGATTGCCCGCATCGACAGTGAGGTCGTTGATGTGGATACCTATATTGGTGATGTCGATAGAGAGGTTGGTGGATGGTTTTTAGACGGGGTCTAAGGTGACAAGGGGATTGGATCATCCCTGGACTTCAGTCCTAAAGAGAACCGTAGACGTATGTCTTTGAGAATGAAGTCCTTTGTAATGTCCCTTGTTAGGAATTTTATTAAAATTGCAATTTTCCACTTTTTTTCCCTAGTTCGACCTTTGACTAGTTTTGATCTCTAGGTCCCAAATTTGCCCCAAATGATTTCAAATCTTCTGAGAAGGTATATGAATGAGTTTAGAACATAAATATGTATTTTAAGGATGCCTTTGGACCTTTAAAATACTTTTTCAAATACTCTTTCAATTCTGGCCAATGTAGGGAACTTTACTAGTAATTTGCCTTTAACTAGTATTGGTCTCTATGTCTCGAATTGACTCCAAATGGCTTCAAATATTCAAGGAAGGTGTATGAATGATATTAAGACTTGAATATGATGTTCGAGGATGATATATGGCCACCAAAATACCTCTGCAAACTCTCTTAAGATTCTGGACCAAGTATGCAATTTTACTAGTAATTTGGGGTTCAAATCCCCCTGGGGTAAGTATTGAAAATGGCTTCCCAAATGCCTCCAAAGCCACTCAAATTTCTGAACAGAGGTAGGGAATGTATTAAGTATGTTATTAAGGTCTCATGTGCACCATTAATTGATTATTATATCTGTTCCAACCCTCTCCCATTCAACTGCAAAAATCACCAATTCAACCCTTGGGGAAATGGCACTATTTCTTCTCCCAGTGCAATTAAACTAAGTAAAAATACTTCAAATGCTCAAGTACAGTACATGAAACTTGTAAATTACATCCATGGCAGTCCATTAATCACAAATTCATCAGAGAATCATCCATTCATTCGAAATCATCATCAATACATTGGTTCACAACAAGGTAGTGGGGAAATGGCATTGTTCTTCCATTAAAAATGAGATTTATACATTTCTACTTGGAATTTCGACCTGAAACTTTTTGGAGATGAAGAACAGAGTATTTAATTCATATTACAAAAGAAATGGGGCATTAAAAGCTTCCCCAAAGAGTACAATAGCTCACCAAAAACGCCCTCCCTCAAGGATCAAGAATATGCCATCAAAACCGGAAATGGTTGAAGGAGTGAGCTGCAATAGAAGAAACCATGAGCTGCCCTGTAGCTTACACCTGCAAATAAAGACTCCATTAAAGCTCCAAATGAAAGGTCTGAATGGCCTTTCCAATTACCAACTTGGATGGGAATCTTTCACCCTCGAAATTGGCTAAGGCAAGAAACTAGTCATCCACTAGCTCTCCCTCTTCACAAATGCAATTGCAAATTCTACAAATGATCAAAAGCTGGTTTCATTATTTGTTATTGACATTTATAAACTTCTAATGTCCTCCATGGGTCGAATTCCTTCCAAGAGACTCATGCCAACTCAAGTTGGGAAGAGATTCCAAAGAACGCCACGTGTACAACAATTCCTAGTCTCCCACTTCCACCAAATCACATGTGGAAGCATCTTAGCTGCCCTAACACCCTTGAGCGCCCTCTTGGAGTCTATTTTCAGCCCTGACATGTCATATATGTCATATGTCAGCCTTCAGGTCTGATTTGTGTCATAGGTGTCATAGCATCTTCATCATTGTTGTCATAGAGCTAGGGAATCTAGCCCAAGTGTCTCACTAGCTCCAAATTGCCTCTTCCTCTTCCATGGGAGTTACTCTTCCTCTATATTTCGACCTTGGATAAGTCATGCAATGAATAATACCTTTTGGACTCCCCCAAGTATGTTACCATTCACCTTGAATTCGAATTGGTGAGAGAATGATGCCAAATGTAGTGGAGAAATCTAGCCATATGTGGGTCCCACTTCCTCCATGTGTCTTCATCATGAAATGCCACTTTGATTTTCACTTGTATATATTTATTTATCTCCTTTATTAAATATTTATTCCATTCTAATGTTCAAACATCATTTATTATCCCCATTATTCCAAATCCCAAAGCTTCCACCCCAAACCTAGGAAACTAGTAATTTTCCTCCTTGGCAATTATTTGACCTTTAGCATCAATTTGACAAACTCTAATGAATAGAGCCAATGTGATTAGGCCATTGTGACCCAATACCAAATTTGGTACATGACAAATCCTCCCTTCCCAATATTGCTTGTCCTCAAGCAATTTTAAATGTGGGTGTTGAAGAACCTGCTTTCTGTATAATTCTTTGAAGTTGCCATTGAATTGCCCAACCTTGAGTCTTTGAGTTTCCATGAAGATTTTAGAGAGGAACCACCATGCTTGCTGCTGCACTACTCTGATTAAAATCACTTTATTAAGTGGGGAATCCATCTCCCATACTGCTTGCTTCCCCAAAAAATATGAAACCAATGAGATAAAAATTATTCCAGGGTCCCATTGCTTGTATTACACCCCAACAATTAAAAGTGCTCTCCAACCCATACCATCAGATAAGAGGATTCCTGGATCCCATTTTCTTGTTTGCATTCTTCCAAACATCATGAGTACAAAATATATATCATCAAAGTACATAACAACATAATGAAAATGTACATAAAGGAGATGCTTCATCAAAGAGTCATGAAAGTGCTTATACCTCCAGGCATGTAGACCACCATTTTCCAAGTGCATACAATCTTCAAGTGACCCATCAAATCTGCTCCAATGACATAGGTGAGGATCCCATGTCCAATAGTGCTGCTCCAAGAGAATGTGATATGCATCAAAATATTCAGCCATGCATTCTTTCATCCAAGAAGTGAATGAAGAATCTCCACTAAAATCTGAACCAAATAATGAGCAGGAAAAACAAGGAGAATTCAAAGGACTCAAAGAAGTCTCATCCATACATCCATGAGGATATGTATCATCATAAGGTAAAGCAATATGCTGCTGCAATTCTAAATAATGAGGTGCTCTATTCATGTTATCATCAAAAGGAGAGGTAGGAGTTTCATACCCCTCATGTGGCACCACTAGGAAAAAACCTTTCACCCAATTTTCATCCCAAAGTGATGTGGCTGGAAAAGAAGTGTGGGGTGAGGAATTATGAACCAACTTTAATTCTTTACAACTCTTACCCATTGAAATATTTAATTCATCTTCTCCATAATTGGTTGGTCCAACTATTGTGAAATCACGTACCTCTTCCAAGGCTTTGCAACTCTCTCCATGAGGCAACTCATAATCCCTTTGAACAAGGACAAGTGCTTGTCCTTCTTCTTGTTTTAGTGTAGTATCTTCAAGAACCTGCATATCAACATGTACCTCATGTTCCACAATTACATTAGTTTCCTCTTTTGTGGCATAAATTGTTTCATCCTTTTCCTTGAAAAGAGAACCATTGCTCATTACTTTTTCCGAGTTGCTTCCAATTCCACTAAGCAACAATCTGAACTCTTGAAAGTATTGTCTCCACTTGTCTTCAAAGGATGGTTCAATTAATTTCCTAAACTCCTCATTCTCCTTTAAGGTTCCTTTCTCATCCTTACTCATGGTGACCAATGAATGCACTTCTTCTCCTACTTCTTCCCTTTCACCAAAGTACATCCAGTTTCAGTTTCTAAGGGTGGTGGCTTATTTATTTGACTCCTGGTATTCATTAATGTTCTACCACATCAGGTGCCAAGACCATGCTCTGATACCACTGTAATGTCCCTTGTTAGGAATTTTATTAAAATTGCAATTTTCCACTTTTTTTCCCTAGTTCGACCTTTGACTAGTTTTGATCTCTAGGTCCCAAATTTGCCCCAAATGATTTCAAATATTCTGAGAAGGTATATGAATGAGATTAGAACATAAATATGTGTTTTAAGAATGCCTTTGGACCTTTAAAATATTTCTGCAAATACTCTTTCAATTCTGGCCAATGTAGGGAACTTTACTAGTAATTTGCCTTTAACTAGTATTGGTCTCTATGTCTCGAATTGACTCCAAATGCCTTCAAATCTTCAAGGAAGGTGTATGAATGATATTAAGACTTGAATATGATGTTCAAGGATGATATATGGCCACCAAAATACCTCTGCAAACTCTCTTAAGATTCTGGACCAAGTATGCAATTTTACTAGTAATTTGGGGTTCAAATCCCCCTGGGGTAAGTATTGAAAATGGCTTCCCAAATGCCTCCAAAGCCACTCAAATTTTTGAACAGAGGTAGGGAATGTATTAAGGATGTTATTAAGGTCTCATGTGCACCATTAATTTATTATTATATCTGTTCCAACCCTCTCCCATTCAACTGCAAAAATCACCAATTCAACCCTTGGGGAAATGGCACTATTTCTTCTCCCAGTGCAATTAAACTAAGTAAAAATACTTCAAATGCTCAAGTACAGTACATGAAACTTGTAAAATACATCCATGGCAGTCCATTAATCACAAATTCATCAGAGAATCATCCATTCATTCGAAATCATCATCAATACATTGGTTCACAACAAGGTAGTGGGGAAATGGCATTGTTCTTCCATTAAAAATGAGATTTATACATTTCTACTTGGAATTTCGACCTGAAACTTTTTGGAGATGAAGAACAGAGTATTTAATTCATATTAAAAAAGAAATGGGGCATTAAAAGCTTCCCCAAAGAGTACAATAGCTCACCAAAAATGCCCTCCCTCAAGGATCAAGAATATGCCATCAAAACCGGAAATGGTTGAAGGAGTGAGCTGCAATAGAAGAAACCATGAGCTGCCCTGTAGCTTACACCTGCAAATAAAGACTCCATTAAAGCTCCAAATGAAAGGTCTGAATGGCCTTTCCAATTACCAACTTGGATGGGAATCTTTCACCCTCGAAATTGGCTAAGGCAAGAAACTAGTCATCCACTGGCTCTCCCTCTTCACAAATGCAATTGCAAATTCTACAAATGATCAAAAGCTGGTTTCATTCTTTGTTATTGACATTTATAAACTTCTAATGTCCTCCATGGGTCGAATTCCTTCCAAGAGACTCATGCCAACTCAAGTTGGGAAGAGATTCCAAAGAACGCCACTTGTACAACAATTCCTAGTCTCCCACTTCCACCAAATCACATGTGGAAGCATCTTAGCTTCCCTAACACCCTTGAGCGCCCTCTTGGAGTCTATTTTTAGCCCTGACATGTCATATATGTCATATGTCAGCCTTCAGGTCTGATTTGTGTCATAGGTGTCATAGCATCTTCATCATTGTTGTCATAGAGCTAGGGAATCTAGCCCAAGTGTCTCACTAGCTCCAAATTGCCTCTTCCTCTTCCATGGGAGTTACTCTTCCTCTATATTTCAACCTTGGATAAGTCATGCAATGAATAATACCTTTTGGAATCCCCCAAGTATGTTACCATTCACCTTGAATTCGAATTGGTGAGAGAATGATGCCAAATGTAGTGGAGAAATCTAGCCATATGTGGGTCCCACTTCCTCCATGTGTCTTCATCATGAAATGCCACTTTGATTTTCACTTGTATATATTTATTTATCTCCTTTATTAAATATTTATTCCATTCTAATGTTCAAACATCATTTATTATCCCCATTATTCCAAATCCCAAAGCTTCCACCCCAAACCTAGGAAACTAGTAATTTTCCTCCTTGGCAATTATTTGACCTTTAGCATCAATTTGACAAACTCTAATGAATAGAGCCAATGTGATTAGGCCATTGTGACCCAATACCAAATTTGGTACATGACATCCTTGGTGGACATGAGGGGATTGGATCATCCCTGGACTTATGTCCTAAAGAGAACCGTAGATGTATGTCTTCGAGAATGAATTCCTTGGTGGACATGAGGGGATTGGATCATCCCTGGACTTCAGTCCTAAAGAGAGCCATAGACGTATGTCTTTGAGAATGAAGTCCTTGGTGGACATGAGGGGATTGGATCATCCTAGGAGAACCGTAGATGTATGTCTTCGAGAATGAAGTCCTTGGTGGACGTGAGAGGGATTGCATCATCCTTGAACACATGTTCTAAAACGAGTCGTAGACAGATGTCTCCGAGAAAGAAGAGGGATTGTATCATCCTTGAACACATGTTCTAAAGAGAGCCGTAGACTGGGTCTCCGATAATGAAGTCCTGAATGAACAGGTAGGGGATTGTATCTTCCTCGGACTTCGGTCCCAGAATTGATCCGTAGACTGATGTCTCTGAGAATTGAAGATAGGACTGCATCGTCCCTGGACCTTGGTTCAAAATGTACATAACGGGATTGCCTCGTCCCTAGACATGGTGAGATGTCTTAAAGTGATAAGGACTAATCATCCTGTAATTAGATTGGGATTGCCTCGTCCATAGACATGGTAAGATGTCTTAAAGTGATAAGGACTAATCATCCTGTAAACAGATTGGGATTTCCTCATCCCTAGACATGGTGAGATGTCTTAAAGTGATAAGGACTAATAATCTTGTAAACAGATTGGGATTGCCTCGTCCCTAGACATGGTGAGATGTCTTAAAGTGATAAGGACTAATCATCCTGTAAATAGATTGGGATTGCATCGTCCCTAGACATGGTGAGATGTCTTAAAGTGAGAGGGATTGATCATCCCGTAAGTGGATCAGGATTGAATCATCCTTGGACAGTAAATCCAGTAATTCCGAAAGGAAGGATAGTCCTAAATGAATTGATTGGATTAAATCATCCTTGGATAGTAAATCCAGTAATTCCGAAAGGAAGGATAATCCTAAGTGAATTGAGTGGATTAAATCATCCTTGGACAGTAAATCCAGTAATTCCGAAAGGAAGGATAGTCCTAAATGAATTGAGTGGATTAAATCATCCTTGGATAGTAAATCCAGTAATTTCGAAAGGAAGGATAGTCCTAAATGAGATTAACTGGATTAATCATCCTTAGACAGTAAATCCAGTAATTCCGAAAGGAAGGATAGTCTTAAACATGATTGTGACTCCAAAAGGAAGGATCATGTGTGTTGCAGGGTATGCTGCTATTGTGTATACTTGTATTGATGATGTGTATACTTGTATTGATGAGGATACTTGTATTGATGATATGTATACTTGTATTGATGAGGATACTTGTATTGATGATGTGTATACTTGTATTAATGAGGATACTTGTATTGATGACGTGTATACTTGTATTGATGAGGATACTTGTATTAATGATATGTATACTTGTATTGATGAGGATACTTGTATTGATGATGTGTATACTTGTATTGATGAGGATACTTGTATTAATGATATTTATACTTGTATTGATGATGTTGTTGATCGTAATGATCTAGATGACGATGCTACTGATCGTGATGATCTAGATGATGATGTTGCTGATCATGATGATCTAGATGACGATGCTGCTGATCGTGATGATCTAGATGATGATGCTGCTAATCGTGATGATCTAGATGACGATGCTGCTGATCATGATGATTTGGATGACGATGTTGCTGATCGTGATGATCGTGTGATGACGATGCTAATAATCGTATGATGACGATGCTGATGATCGTGAGGATCCAGATGTTGATGGTGTTGTAGCTGTTCGAGTGTTGCAGAAGATAAAGACTCAGTACTGAAGATGTTGATGTTCCAGTATTGAAGATATTCCAGTAATTGCTTGAGTTACTGATGATGTTGAGGAAGATTCCAATGATTTATAGATGTATCATATATGATGTTGATGACTCCTTGCTCGGGCAGATGCTGTTATAATATCCTTCTCGTTAAGGGGAGTGTTGAGATATTGTAACTTCAAAGAATATTATATTTGTACTTTATTATTCCGGAGATGTTTCATTCCTCCGTGAAGATCTTATCGTATATCCAGAGATGTTTATTCCTCCATCGGAATGTGGTAACTTGGGTTATTAGACTTCCCTAGTGGGGGTCGGCTCTGTATGTGTTATGTGGGTCAAAGGGTTATTAGACCACCCTAGAGGGGTCGACCCAGTCAGTTGTAGTGGGGTATTTAACCCTTTGGTTAAATACGAGCCTACATGTCTTGTGTAAAAGACAAGTCAAAGTAGTGTATAAATAGAGGAGGTGTATTCCTCATTTCATACACACTCACTCACTTGAGAAAGGTGCACTTGTGGAGGAGAGGTTTGCTATGGTGGAGGAGGAGATCATGTCTTTGGTTTGCATCTTTGTATATTGCTGGTCATCTATATTGAGGAAGATTTGCTGGGTTTTCTACCCCATGAGGGTTTCCCAGGATAAATCTGTGTCTCTTGTGTTTATGCTATGCTTGTTGTTTCTTCAGTGATCCTGTATATGCTATTATTGTGAAATGAAATGTAATGCTGCTATTTTCTATCTTAGCATATTAAATCTTAACACTGAGGAGGATCATAATGGTCGGATTCCGAACCTGATATGTCATGATCATCACATGCTACTACAATATCAGAAATATCAGAACTTATACCTTCATTATCGCTGCACGGATCTTCTTCTGGTGAAGGCGGTGAATCGACAGTCTCTTCCTCGACTAGTTGCAATTCTTGAATCATTTCTTCAAATTGCACATTGCGCTCTATGAATATCTTTTTAGATATGATATCCATGAGTTTATATGCTTTTGATTATTCCCGATATCCTATCAGTATGCACTCAATACTTTGTGGATCCAAAGCTCGTCTCTTCTTGGAAGGAATTCTAGCCCATGCAGTAGAGCCAAAAACTCTCAAATTTGACACATCCAGTTTGTGACCAAAGAATGCTTCGAAAGGAGTCATACCTTTCACGGATGAATGTGGAACACAGTTCTGTATGTATGCAGCAACATTGATTGCTTCATCCCAAATATTTTCAGCCAAACCTTTTGATTCAATCATGCATGTAGCCATCTCTTTCAGTGACCGATTTTTCCTTTCCGCTACACCGTTCTGTATGTTGGATCTGAATTCTTCTTTGGGCACAAAGTTGTAGCAACTCAGACTTGATATATTCTCCACCATTATCAGATCTAAGAGCTTTGATCTTTCTCTCAGTGGCGGTCTCAACAGAAGCCTTAAAATCCTTGAATTTTCCAAGCACTTCTGACTTGTTTTTGAGAAAGAATACCCATGTAAAGTGGGAAAAATAATCAATAAATGTCAAAACATACCTTGAACCATTTAATGATGTATGGGACAGTGGACCACTGATATCAGAATGTATCAACCCCAAAACTGTAGAAGCTCTGCTAGCTTTTCCGCGGTCGAATCTGTGCTCGGGGTGCTTCCCAATAATGCAACCAGTGCATATTCCCTTCGAAGAACGGAGTTGTGGAAGACCATCTACCATGGATTTGTTTGATAGAAGCAGAAAATACTTATAATTAAGATTTCCAAATATTTCATGCCAAAGCCTACTAACCTCATTACCATGTGTGCGAAGAGCAGTGGGCTTTGCAAGTGGAATAAAGTGTGAAAACTCATAGCATTTTGCAGTGTGGTTTTCCTTTCCGACTGCAACAAGTCTTCCACTTTTGATATCAAAAATTTCAACTGTATTAGGGTTGAATGTAACTTGCTTTGGTTCACCAGTGTGTGTCATTTGATACACAGAAAGAAGATTCGAAGCCAGGGAAGGCACATAGAGAACATTTTGAAAGCTTCCATGATCTACATGAATCGTACCTTTGCCCTTTGAAGAAATTTTTGAGTCATCTCCCAAATGGATGGGGATGGAGCTGTTTGGATCGAATGAAGAAAAAGAATCAATATTTGTAGCCATATGATTCGATGCACCTGAATCTATCAAGAGAGTAGTGGGATTTGAAACAGTTTCCATGAGTGCTTGTCCTCTTTCATGATCATCATTCCTATCCTTCTTCCTTGCACCGTCAGGAAAAGTTATGTTGTTATTTTCCAAAACGAGGGCCATTTGATATATAGTCTTCTTCATACATGAACTTTCGGGATGAAAGCCATGGTTGCAATAAGTACATTTAGATTTTTGGTTACCTTCTTTTCCCTTTTTCTTGAACTTTGACCTAGATGGTGCATCCGTTTGTTTGCCTTTCTATTTTTGCTTGTGAGGCTCGAATTTGGGCTTCTCCTTCTTTTGCTTTCCTTTACCATTCGAGATGTTGGGTCCTTGAACATATAGGGATGAATATTTGGAGCTTATGGAGCCCATTTGAATCAACTTGTCATGCTCTTTTGTGACGGACTCAATGAAGGCATTCAAGGTAGGCATCTTCCAATTCGGGGTAGTTAGCCGACCGAAATTGAAAGTAGAGACAAATACCGAATAATCTTTCCCAAGCTTGTTGATAATGGAGAGGATCAATTGTTTATCCTATTTGATAACTCCACTGTTCTTCAACTGCAAGTTCAAGTTCTTGAATTTTGTGAAGAATTCATTAATGGTTTCGAAATTCTCAGGACTAAGGGCAATCAATTCATTCTCTAATTGAAAAGCCCTAAGCTCGTCCTGCTTGCCAAATAGTGTTTCAAGTTGCTCCCATATAGCTTTTGGGGTCTTCAATCCGTTGAGATGGAAGTGAAGATCTTTGGAGATGGAGAGACAAAGAAGACCATAAGCTTCATCAAGCTTGTTGTAGTGTTTGGTTTTATCTGACAAGTTGTTTGGATCAAATTCAAGACCAAGAGTGACTCGGTAGTAACCTTTTGAACGTAATATGATCTCCATATCATCTTTCCAATCAAAATAATTGAATGGGGTGAGGATAGGATTTGAAGAAGAGTATTCCATTGCTAGGAGCGAGTGCACACTGATGTAGAGGAGCTTGCAAGGGAAGAGTAGCGAATGCAAATGATGGAGACAATAACCTGCAAATCACAATAAACCAAGAACAATGAGGTCGAACAATCCACCCTTTTAGAGTTGCATCACACCTAGGATTGGAGATCAAACAATGTTGAATGGGTCCAATGTATCAGATCTAGGAATTATGTGGAAACTCAAGCTTCTGGAGTGGTATTGGATGTATTTTCAAGCTTTGCATGCACAAGAGCGAATGCCCTTGAGATCTTTCATGCCAAAACTTTTTGCAATTTTTGAGCAATTCACTCAAATCTTCTTGTAAAAACACTTGTAGAAAAGAGATCTTGTCCCTACAATGGCTCTGATACCATGTAAAATTAGTCACAACAGATCTAATGAACAAGTAAATCAATCACGACAGATGAACATAGAAAATATGGTGTAAAACTGTGCAAAACATGCATCAGTGCTCAATATCCCAGTAAGGGTGAATAATTACAATACAATCTAATCTGTGAGTGAGCAATTCGAATTGACTAAGTAGGCCATTTGAATCACTAAATGGAGTAGCTTGACTCCAACTAGGAGTCCTCATCATCAATCAATGGTGGTCATCAATGCACAAGAGCCAGTCATCCAGGTGTCAATCTGAGTCTAACTGAGTGTAACAAGTGTAACTAAAGTGTGTAGCACTGTTTAAGGGAAGGAGGCTCAGTGGGGGGCACATGGGAGGCTAACTGAAGTCAGAACAAGTCATATAGGCAATCTGGAGGTCCAACGGAAGTGAAACAGTCAGTCAGGAGTGAAACTAGCCTCAAATCGGGGATAATCGGAGCTAACTGAGTGTAACTGAAGTGAAACTGCAGTGGTGAGTGAAGAAGTGTGCCCTTCTCTGGAATTAGGTGAGAAGTGGGCACCTTCCAGACTAGGAGGGCTAAAAATATGAAGTAGTTGGCTCCCAGGTGCTAGAATAAGGTGGCTAAGGTGCTGGAGGCATCAACCTGGTGACTGGGATGCATGGAAACCCTAGAATTTGCATGCAAACCCTAATTGCATGCAAGATCCTGAAAAATATGATGTGGATATCCGAACAAAAACAAACCAAATATAGTCACCATTGTTCATTTGCCAAATTTGGGAGAAGAAGTGCCATTTGGAGCGAAAACTTCACTTGTCGATTCCGAGAGCTATGAGAAACCATTCCACCAACCATTCAGAGTAGGTAACTCTAAACTTCATCCAACATATTTGTAGCGGTTTACATTTTTTTATTTTGGTTCATTTTTGGGGGTTTTGAGGTGGTTTGTGGAGGGCTATTGCGTCCTCAGGTCGCCCTTTTGGGATCTGCGATGAACCTGGGTCGTCGCCAATATCGCAAACATGTATTGTGATGTTGTCGCACTATCAGAATTGATGAGGTGCAATGACGGAAATGTCCAACCCAACCATCAAACCTATCCCAAAAAAAAGACCTTTCAGTGGTTGAAGTGAGTGTTCATGATGTTAAAATGCTCCTTGTGGTAGGTTAATAGCAGCCACCATGTTGTTAGAGTGGCATGAAAAGGAACATGAGGTAGATGACATACAAGCTGTAAATGATCCACAATGTGTGGAAGCACTGAGGAACTATGGTATCTTGAAGTTCTTCCAGATCCAGGGCATGAGGGAAAAAATCTCATTGTTGACAAATATGCTGCGATGTTGGGACGCGGCTCAACAATACTTTGTGATCAGTGAGCATATACTTACTATGGATGTCGAGGACATCTATTTTTTCACTAGATTGTGCCGGAGGAGGGACAACATAGTTCTTATGGGATCACAGGGAAGTGATCGACCATGGGTGACATGATCCTACAACGTTGTACTCCTCAAACCTGTTCTTGTAGTGGGAAGATTCCCATCAAAGAAGTACGGGAACGCTCGCTATGTGTTATAGTTTTTACCATCATGAGGATAGCGGGGAGTCAAGCCCTTCACTTAGCTACCAGGTCTCAAATGCTATACATGGAGGCCTACATGTCTCCAAATATATTCAATTGGTGCGAGGGACTCCTCGTGAAGATTCGAGCTCAGCTGACCAAGTGTCGATGGGGAGAGCTCAAATAGTTCAACTACGGGTCAATAGTGATCTCGTTTCTATTAGAGCGGGTTCCCCTCTTGCGCCCATAGGTACTGTTGGATGACAAGGATCCTAGGGATCCTCAAATGGTTATATGGAAAGAGGTGATGGCCCACCATGGTGGAAGCCCCATCATTGGATATGGTGCTGAGTTCTTCATATGGCTAGAGGGTCAGTTAATCATGGTAGAGGAATACCCGTAGAGTGGTACGGATTACCGAGATGACCCAGACTTGGCATTGCATGAGGGAGCAGTATGGGGAGACATAGGTAAGAACAAAAACCCTTGTAATTTTTAGTTTTATACATTTATGATTTTTTTTGTTATAGTGTTGATGAGTTAACAACATGTGTGTGCAAATGTGGGACTCGTACGACTAGTGGGAGTCTCTCTTCTTGCGAGGAGAGAGAGAGGAGAGGGAGGAGTCATGGCTCCGGTCGCACATGCCTCCATGATGGAGATGGAGGATGTCTATGCGAAACTGATTGGGTTGACGTTAGACGTCCCAGAGCCGATGGTGGATGAGTTACCACGGCCCATGCAGGGGTATAAGGTGGGAGCGTCTACGCGCTTCAATGCGCTGCTGCGTAGGATCGTGAGAGCAGTTGATTGCTTTCATACTCTGCAGGCTAGAGCTGCTAAACCTAGTGGTGTACGGGCTAGGCGTTAGGCCTTATGTTGTTATCATATATGTAGTGAGAGCTTAGAGGCCTCAGATTTTGTACTACTGAAATCTATGAGGCTTCATATTTTGTATAGACTTACTAAAAGCCGTCGTGCTTTAGATTTTTTACCAGCACTACTTTTTATGATGATATATATATACAGACATCCTGGTGGTTTTATACATTATGTGTTTTAAAATGGATGAATGGTGTGGTCTTGTTAATGTGTTTGCTTATAAAATGAGTTATTTACATGTTATGTCTACTTTTAACAATTCATGAATATGCTTATGTGTGTGCAATGTACCAATCCAAGATGAATGCGGCCATATAATCGGAAACTATGTTCACATCTCGTGGAATGTGCAGGTACTGAATGGACTCAAAGGACCTTTGCAGAATATAGACTTGTCTATAGAGACGGAGTAAAGTAGGATCGCGGATGGCGTAGACTCGGTTAAGATGAGAGACCACTAGTTGAGAATCCAAGTGGATGACAACATGGTCCATAACCAAAGAAATAGTGTCAGTTAGGGTTCCAATGACTACTTGATATTCTGTAGCATTGTTGGTCGCGAAACCTAGACACATTCCCCCTGAGTTGATGAGCTCGCCAGTAGGTGATTAGAGTACCTAGGCTGCCGAAGCAAGGTTGCGGGTATGCCGGCTAGCGCCGCCCATGAATCTGTAGCAAGTTTCCATCTACACATGCAGACAAAACATGGTATAAGAAACGAAACAAGACCTAAGCACGCAAAAAATCAAAGCGTCACACCACACGCAAAAACACACACATGCCATGTACAGTATATACGAAAGTACTTATGCATGGAAGAATCAGGCATAGTACCTCTTCAGGTAAATCCCATTGCGGGGCTCACCCAAAGATATCTCGTCATAGTATTCAAGCTCATAAGCTCCCTTCTCTAATATGTGTTTCACTATGTAAGGTCCATGCAACATGGACTCAAAATTTCCTGCCCCCAGCTTATCGTGTTTCTGGTCATATGTAACGACCATATCTTCTTTGCTATAAGCGCAAGGTTCTACTGATTTGTCATACTACACTTTGATGCATCTCTTATGAGCCTCGTTGGAAAGAGCAGCATCTTGGAGAGTCTCGTCGAGCTTAGCTAGGTAGAGGAAGCATTCTTCCTCGGCAATAGTGTTTGGGAGAATTTCAATGGCGAGCTTGAGGGATGGAATCTTGCACTCAATAACAAGGATAGCTTCCAATCCATACACTAGTTGGAAGGGAGTAAATCCAGTGGATGTTTTAACGGAGTTTCAATAAGCCCATAGTGTGGAGAAGAGCATGTTTTCCTAATTGGCCTTGTGCGTACCCACCATGCATTGGACCATAGTTTTCAAGACCTTGTTAATGGCCCCGACCTGTCCGTTTGACTGTGGGTAGTAGGGTGTTGAGTTTTCATGGCGAAAAACCAATCTATCGCTCAACTCATCAACCATATGGTTCATGAAGTGAGAACCATGGTCGATAACTATCGCTTGAGGAACTCCAAGCCACACAATTACATGATTAAACATGAAGAGTGCGGCTTTCTTGCCGTCATTCATGTATCTAGGCATTTCCAAAGCCCACTTTGTGAAGTAGTCCAGAGCTCCAATGACGTAGCTATGCCCCCCGATCGAGGTAGGATTACAATGCATGAATTCAATGCCCCATTTAGCCAAGGGGGCAACGGTAATAACTGGGTGTAATGGGGTGGGATGGGTGCGCTTTTTCGTATGAAAATGTTGACATGGAGGACATTTTTTTATGGCCTCGATACAATCTTTGAAGATAGACGGCCAATAATATCCTACACGCAGAATATTTTGGGTTGTAACCATCCTAGAGAGATGACCACCACAATCCCCAGTGTGACAGTCATTTAGGACTTGTTCAGCCTCGTCATCAGTCAGACAACGTCAGTTAATAGAATCAATACCACGGCGGTACAAAGTGTAACTGATAATTAGATAATACTTTGCATGGTGGCATATTTGACGACAGTCGTCATGAGAAAAATGAGGGTTGAAACGTTGGGTTTGAAGATACAATGTGATATCTCCATACCATGGATTAGACGTACTGATAAGAAACAATGACTCATCTGGAAAAGAGCCATTGGGCTCAGATTCTACATCAGTATGGGGAAGGTCGCATATGAGCTCAGCAAATAGCAAAGACTTTTTAGACTTGGATTTTTCGAAAAGAAGATCAAATTCTTGCAGTATCATGATCCAGCGTTAATACTTGCCCCAAGCACCTAACGAGTCAGAACGTAGTACATGGGGTTTGAATCAGTGATGATGGTGGTGGTGCAAAGCAGGATGTAATGTCGGAACTTCTGCACGGCTATGATTGCTACGAGAGATAACTTCTCAACATGTGAATAGAAAGCTTCAACGTCAATAATACCTTTACTGGCATAGTATATCACATGTTCTTGGGCTTTCTGGTCTTCCTGCACCAAAACCATGGTGATAGTGGTGTTGGAAGCAACGAGGTATAGAATGTAATATCGATAGTAATTTGGCGGTTGGAGCACAGCGGAATGCATGATGGCATGTTTCAAACAATCAAAATATTGTTGAGCTTGATCATCCCAAAGTAACAGGATGTCTTTTTTCATCAATCTCATGTAACCCTACGTCTTTTGCGCGAAATTGCAAACAAAAGGCCTTAAATAAGTCGCTCTTCCTTGCAAACTCTAAAGTTCCGTAATATTAGTTGGAGGTGGAAGAGCGACGATGGCTTCCACCTTTAGGGGATCAATGTGGATCCCATCTTTCGAGATGATAAACCCTAAGCGGCATCCACACTCGACAAAAATGATACACTTATGAGGGTTCATACATATATTGTACCATCCACATCTGAGGGTCCAAGTAGGGTTGCACAAAGTCTTTCACATCATGGAAGGTGTATGACATGGCCCGCTGGAATGTGGCACCAGCATTTTTAAGACCAAACGGAAGTTTACGATATGCAAACATTCCCCAAGGGAAGATGAATACAGTCTTTTGTTGGTCAGCGAGGTGGATCTAAATCTGGTTGTATCCAAAAAAGCCATCCATAAATGAAAAAATGACACTTCCAGCACAATTGTCGATAATCTTATCAATAAAGGGAGTCGGGTAGTTGTCCTTAGGACAAGCTTTGTTGAGATCCTGATAATCGACACAGACATGGATGGTACCCTATTTTTTGTTAACTGGGACCACGTTTGAGACCCATTATGTCAATGGGATAGGATAGATGAAGCTGACCTTCAAGAGTTTCTCTATTTCTACCTTGATTGCTGCAGTCTTCCGAGGGTGTACCGGTTGCAACTTTTGGCGGATAGGTTTGACGTCAAAATAGGTTTTAATCTCATGTAAAAGAATGGTGGGGTCTATCCCAGGCATCTCCTCAAGCGAACACCTCTTAGAATCGCTTGAATAAGGCCTTGCAAGCAATGACTTCTTCAAGGGAACACTTCTGGCCTAAATGAATGTGTTCCACTAGACCAGGAGTAACCAAAATGTCTATTGAAGTGGTAGGATCGATGTTGGCTAAGTTTCCTTCGGAGTCTGTTTGACACATGAGTATCAAGACTTGAGATCCATAGTAGACATCCAGTGTAAAGATGGTGCTAATACTATTCTCCATAGTATCTAATAAGGGAAGGAAAGACAAACGATGATGGAGGTCTTCCCACGGAGGATCATCTGCACTCATGATTTCAATAATGGACTCATGAGAATAAAATTTCCGTAGCAAAGGATTGGATGATGTCCGTTGTAGAGAACAGGATGTAGAGGCCAATGCTAAGTGGTCATTAGGTGCTGACTGGATAGCCTCGTACATGAGTTAAGCAGGTGACAGAGGCATAACGTTTCCAATCAGGTGTGTGGTGGATTCATCAGGTATAAGCCATGAATCAGTGAAGTTAGGGATAGATGAAATCTGTGACGATATCATGTTCACCGTGGCAACATGGTTTGGGGGATCCAAAGTAGGAAAGATGCCCATAAGGGATGAATCCTTAAGGAGTTTGATCCCCATGATCTCATACTGCTGCGAAGATTGTCCAATTGAAGGAACGTTATCACCTGGGTGAGTAGCAGTGTCAGGTGTGCAGAAATCCAGTTGGTCGATTGTGACAATTCGACCTTGATGGGGGAATTGTACTATGCGGAAGATAGATGATGCGACCATAGTCATGGTGTAAAACCAATTGCGACCAAGCATTATGTTGTAATCTAACGGGGCAGTGACCGATTCCACGTTAAGGATTGTGGTCTTTCCTCCCAGCTCAACTACTAAAGCTTGTAATAGCCCATGAGGTTGAAAGCCACGTCCATCAAAGGCTCTTAAAGTGGTAGGAGAACGGTTCAACTTGGGAGAGCCAATGGCTCTCCAACATGCGATCGACCTGATTGACGTAGAGGCTCCTTCGTCTAAAATGGTACGATGGATTATATTCCCAACAATGTTTGTGGCAACTTGAAATTCCAATTGATGGGAGAGCCGTGATTTGAAGTACTCCAGCCAGAACATGGTGGCATTCGATGAATCTAGGTCAACTGCACCGACGACAGTGAGGAGAGTCTTGTGCTAATTAGGATAGTTTTGCAAGACTTCGAGCATTGACATAGCACAAGGATCTTGTGATAGGTCCTCTACAATGTTGTAGTTTTGGGCAGCCCGAGCATTAGGATAGAAAACCAATTTCCTAATCATGCTCTTGGGTGGATGCAACACTGACTCGAAAGAGAGCTTCTCAATGGTGAGAGGAGCAGCCGGTATGGTGACGAAAAGCATCGAAGTGGAAGCATTTTCAGTATTATTTCCAACAAGTTCTTTGGTGAATGAGAATGGGTGTTCAAGTTGATGGTCTCATTGCACACCATGAGAACATGTGCGGTGGTGGATGCTTCTCCTTGGGAGGGAGAGGTGTGAGCGATCAACTGCTGATTCTGAGCAGGGAAGGGATCATTGAGAACCATGGGTGTGGGTTTTCCCTTAAGAAACTTTTGAACTTCATCTCTATAGGGGCACTCTTTAGAAAAGTGGTCGTCACCACATAGTACACAAGGATACTTCAAGTTCCTTTTCTATTTGGTATCATCAGGGGTGCTCTTTTGGTCCTGCTGGGTGGAAGATTTCTTAGGTTTCCCTTTGTTCTTCTTCTTACCACCATACTTTTGCGGTGAAGCTGATGGAACATAATTCACTTCTTTGGTGACAGCAAGTGTGGATGATTTGGCGGTGCCATGACCATCCTATGCTGTTTATGGGGAAGAACCCTGGGGGTTTGACGAACCAACAGTTTGAGAATGAGGCTAGGTGTTAAGGTATCCAATGATGCCTTCGGCTTGGGGTCCCTTAGGTGGTTTCGCGAGGTCATACGTGTTACGGGGTGTGTCATGAAAAATATCAAACAACGTTCCATATTGAGCGTAGACTAAGTCTAGCAAGTAGGCACGGGCGATGGCTTGTTTCTCAGTGACAACACCTCCCATGCCAACATCTCATGCTATGGTAGGTATGAGAGACTTTCTAAACTAGTCTACTAGGACTTGGTCTGGAATAGGAGCCTTAATGAGACATCGTCTCCTCCTCCACTAATGTATATGATCTGAGATATGAGTACCGGTATTTTTGCGGAGCGAGGTCAAAAGCTTTGTACTAGTTTCGTACCGTATAGGTAGCTGGAAATGGGTCAAAAAATTCATATCAAGAGAACCGAAATCCAGAAAAGAATGGGGTAGTAGTTCAATATACCACTTGGATGCCGAACTAGTGAGAGTCCGTTGAAATAACCTAAGATGGATCGAGACGTCCATCAAGGATTTGGATGAACACCACAAGTGGTATGTCATCATGTGGTTTTTAGGGTCCTCTCCTGGCTTGCCATCAAATTTTTGGATATCGAATGGAAGTTTCACTGGAATGGGTCGCCAATTAGTTCCGTGGTAGATGGGGTCATTGGTTAGGCAAGACAGGCCAGGTAGGTCGAGAGTAGCCAAAAAGGGCAGCTGCGGATTTGGCTACGGGTACTGATAGTACTGATAAGGCGTGTAAGGACCTGTGGGACCTTGTATTGACTAACCGTAGGGTGTTCCAGGAGGAAACTGGCCATAGGGGTACGGGCCTCCCAGACCAAATGTAGGTCCACCACCATAGTAAGGTGGTCCATTACCATAATAAGGTGGCCCATTACCATAAGGTGGGGGCCCATCTCTACCGTTAGGAGGGGCTAGGCCGCCTCCAAATGGTGGGGGTCCACCACCACTGCAAGGGTAGGATGATCCACCACTGCCTCCACCGAGAGGAGGTGGTGATCTGCTACCACCACCGGAATAGGGTGTGCCTCCACCACCTCCGCCAGGAGGGGGTGATGGGCCATTGCGGCCACTGGAAGGGTAAGAGCCTTCTCTGCCACTTCCACCATAGTAGGGTGGTGTTCCACCACCAATGCTACTAGTATGAAAAGGTCCTCCACCACCACCACTAGGATGGGATGGTACTCCACCACCAACACCAAAATGGGATGGTCCTCCACCACCACCACCACTAAGGGGGTGGACCATGATGACCAAAATGAGGTGGTCCTTTGCCAGAAGGTAGAGGTCCTCCTCCTCCAGAGTTATGTGGGGGCCTGCCACCTCCAATGGGAGGTGGGGGTGGACCAAACGCGGGTGGAGGAACTTGAGGAACTGTATGTGGGGGTCCATGTTGTAAAACAATTTGTTGTCCCCATAGAGTGTAAGGGTTTCTGAGGTAGGGTACCCCATAGAATGCGTTTATGGGATTAAGTTGACCTGGCATAGTGTTAAGATGACCTGGATACGCTTGACTCGATGGAGGTTGAATTACGTTGGACGGTCCACCAACATGGGATAGTCCCAATGGAAGGACCGATGGGAACTCCTGCTACAGTATTATGGTTAAGAGACGGGGGTTTCCCCCCAGCAACAACTTGTTGACCACTAAGTAAAGGTTGACCCAACACTGGTGGTTGATTACCTACCCCACATATAACATTACTTGTAAGGAATGTAGGGGATAACAAGTATCCTCCCCTTGAATTTTGGGTTGGGAGAGGAGCAGGTAACGTAACCCTGGTAGTCACATGTGTGTTATACTATTGTGCTTCAACTGGTTGGGAAATAGGGTTGGGATCATGTGAGGGTTTCCCAGTCTCACTGATGGTCAGGTTGTGGATGGATGCTTCTAGTGAATCAAAAGATACCATGTGAATCAAAATTTCTCTAAACTTGGTACTATATGCTAGATGTTGTCATCGAGCTTCATCTCCCAAGGAACGTAAATGATCCAAGCACTCACGAAGAGGTGCATAACTGGGCCAGCTAGTTGGTGGAGTGCCTTGTAGAGTGGTCCAGTTAGGCGGGGATGCAATGGCAAAATGGGCCACTAGGTGGCCTATAGAAGATGTCCAATAAGCCACTGAAGGACTAGCAGCTGCTGAAGGGCCATCCTTGGGTGAATTTATCCATTCCAATGATCCAGGCTCTCCCGGAAAAATGAGAGGTAGGTCTTGTGAAGTAGAAGTTTGTGCTTCTTCACCCTGCGGGGGATGAGAGGCAGGTGAATCTAGAGGAAACATATGTGCTCCAACATTGAACATGGGGTTTTCCACTTGAGATGACACGACCTTGGCTTGTGGGTCCATTCTTACCCTTGAAATTACCTCTTGGTTAAGGGGATATTCAAGTGGCAAGTTCTGAATCCTACGAGACCTTCTCTAAGGAAAGTTAGCCAGACTGACTGAAACAAAACGTTCCTCTTAAGGAAAGCTACACAAAACAAAAGAAGACCAGACAAACACTACACAAACTAAGGCCACAAGCAAACTTATGTTATAAGAGTGGATTCAAAAGTCTGGAAGCTCACAGGATTGTCAATGCTTCGCAAATTGCTATATACCATAGGGTCCAATAGTAAAACGCGACAAGGAGGATTGGGACCGTACCCTTTCCTGAATACCCAATTACCTAGACGGTATGTGCGTAGTAATCTCCTCGAGTGTTGTTCTCGGTGTATTTATATGCCAAGATGGCCAAGAGGTTAACTCAGTTGGTTTTAGGAATCCTAGTGGTGTCTCCCGATATATGCAAGGTATGTGGGAGCTCAAATCTGTAGCATTGTTGTCTAATGCACAATCATATGGCACGAGACCTTCCGATATACTACCGAGTACGTGAAACACCTTTTGATATACACCAAGTTTTAAATTTTGAGCATTAATTCACAATACTCTAGGATCTTTACTGAGAGAATAACATGTACAGTATATCAATGCATATCAATCATAGCAAGAATGCCAATCATCACAAGAAGCAAAAGCATGAGAGACAATAGACACAAATTTTCCATGGGGAAAACCCTAAGGTGAAAAACCCCACAACTTCCTCAGAGATAGATAGACCAATAGCTCAAACAAAGTACAACCAAAATACAACCAAAGTACAAGAGATAAACTCCTCTTAGCAGTTGATCCTCCTCCTCACAAGTGTGCCACTTTCCAAGTGAAGGAAGAATGATTTTCTGAGTGATCCAAATAGAGATCTCCCGATCTCTATTTATACTTGTCCTCTTTGCCCAATAACCTTATGGGGCCGACTTGTCTAGCTAGGTACAATAACTTCATATTACATTATATTGGGCTGACCCCTTACAAGGTGGTCTAATAACCCATCGGCAAGTTAACACACTTGCGACACTTGTCAATACAAATGATGACACTTCCGTATAGAGGAATAATACATCTCTAAAGGAGTACAATAAATATTTAAATGAAATACATTCTGAAGTTACATATACATCAACAATAACATGTGCTATGGCATGGGTTAACAATAGTTTACCCGCTTGACCTCTTATGAGCACACCGCTCTACTGTCCAGATTTTAAAGGATCTTTTCTATGTGAACTTTCGCAAAACCTACTCAGAGTATCCTAACGCAGACTATAGGATCTCGATAGAGCAACCTAGGATGTTACGAGCACAATGCTCTACCTGTCCCATTTTTAAAGGATCTTTTCTATGTGAAACTGTAGGAAAACCTCGAAAGAGCATCCTAACACGGACTATAGGATCTCTCAGAATATTTTCTATGCTACCTACACAACCTGTCCATGGCCACAGAGTATCAAATCGATACTCACCATACATCATCCTGATGTACATCATCACATGATCAACCTGATCATCATCATAGCATCAACCTAATGCATATCATCTGGAGCGACATCCTGAAGCTCGTCATCTGTGATCATCCCGATCATCATAGCATCAACCTGATGCATATCATTTGGAGCAACATCCTGAAGCTTGTCATCTTTGGTCACCCTGATCAAACAATATATCCATCTAATGCATACAAAGTATCTACCTGATACATATCATACATGATCCACCTGATCATACAATGCATCCATCTGATATACATAAGTACATGATCAAACTGATCATACAAGTATCCACCTGATACATACATAAGTACATGATCACATTGATCATACAAGTATCCACCTGATACATATACAAATACATGATCTACTTGATCATATCCAACATCAACATGATGCGTACATACATACATATAAATGATCCAACTGATCAGATCCAACATCCAACAAGATGCGTACATACATACATATAAATGATCCAACTGATCATATCCAGCATCCAACATGATGCATATAGAGCAGTAACTAGAGCATCATCCTAATGCTTACATCCATGGCCATGTGAAGGATCCTCCTTCCAACATGCTTGGAATGGCTTCAGCAAATGTCTCCATCACTTCTTCCTCCAAGTGTCGTCAATCTGAAGAACACCAAGCCTCTCTCTGAAGTACTCGAACTTCACTCTGGCTAGTGGCTTTGTGAGTAGATCTGCAATCTGCTCATCCATTGCAACATACACGAGCTTCACTGCTCCTTTCTGCACCATATCCCTAATATAGTGATATTTGATCTATATGTGTTTTGACCTATCATGGAACATTGGGTTCTCAGACAGCTTCACACAACTCTGGTTGTCACAAAAGATACCAGTAGCCTCCAGCGGGAGATCAAATAACTCATACAATAGATTTTGAAGCCATACTGCCTCACAACTAGCCGAACAGGTTGCAACATACTCTGCCTTGGCTGTACTCAATGCTACGCAGGACTGCTTCTTGCTAAACCAAGAGATCACACCTAATCCCATACTGAAGCAGCACCCAGATGTGCTCTTCCTCTCTGCAACACTTCCTTCCCAATCTAAATAAACATAACCCTACAGGTTAAACTTTTGATTCACTTCATACTTGATCCCATAATCAACTGTACCCTTCAGGTACCTCAGAATATGCTTTACAGCAATCAGGTGAACACTCCTTGGATCTGTCAGGAACTGGCTCAATTTGTTCACCGCAAAGCAAATATCCGGTCTCGTGTTTGTCAGGTACATCAAGGACCCAATCATCTGATGATATATAGAGACATCAATCGGCTCAGATGATGCATCACACAGAAGCTTCAGATTCGATGCCATAGGTGTGGCCATGGCCTTGCAATCCATCATCTCGAACCTCTTTAGGATATCTACTGTGTACTTCCCTTGTCAAAGGAAGATCCCATCTGCACCCTACCACACCTCCATACCTAGAAAATAGTGCATCATCCCCAAGTACATCATATTGAACTCGGCAGCAAGCTTTCTCTTTGTATCGGAAATCAAACTATCATCTCCTATTACAAACAGGTCATCCACATACAGGAGTAGAATGACAGGATTCCCTTCCTCAACCTTGTAGTAAAGGTTGGAATCCGCTTTACTCTTGGTAAATCCCAAACTGGATAGGAAACTGTCCATCCTACCATACCAAGTCCTCAAAGTTTGTTTTAAACCATACAAGCCTTTCTTCAATCTGCATACATATGACTCCCTGTCATGTGTTTCAAAACTGAGTGGTTGCTCCACATATAATTCCTCTTCAACTACACCATTCAAGAAAGCAGTATTGACATCCATCTAGTATATCTTCCATTTCGTTGTTGTAGCCAGATTAAGTACTAATTCGATGGAAGTGTACCTGGCTATAGGAGAAAAAGTTTCTTCATAATCTATTCCCTCTTTCTGAGAGAAGCCAAAAGCTACAAATCTTGCCTTGTATTTCTCTATGCTGCCATCTGAAGCATGCTTGATCTTGTAGATCCACTTGGAAGTCACAACAGACTTCCCTTCAGGTCTTGGGACAACATCCCAAACATCATTCTTCATTATTGATTGGTATTCTTCGACCGTGGCATGCTTCCATTCTTTATTTTCTGCTACTTCTTCATAACTGGAAGGTTCTTTGTTTATGATGTCACAGAGTAAAGCAACATAGATGGTATGAGATCTAGTTCTCTTCTTTGCTCTTTGTTCTTCTTCTGGAATGCCATATCTTTCTGCATCTTGAATGAGCTCTCTAGCCCATCCAGGTTTCCTCTTGTGAGAGTTATTCTCATGGGGTGGATCTACAGGTTCTTGCAGATCTTCAATTTCATGAACTGTATCTGGAATTGCTTCAGTCATGGTAGTGTCTTGAAATCTAGTTTCCTTAGGTTCTTCATAAACTTCAACAGGTGTATTCCTTGATTTGATGAATGCTGAGTTTTCATCAAATGTCACATCCCTACTGACATCAATCTTCTTGAACCCTGGAAAGTATATTCTATAAGCCTTCGAGCTTTCACTGTAACCCACAAAGATACCCTTCCTTCCTGAAGGATGTAGCTTGGTCCTCTTTTCCTTTGGTACATGAGTGTATGTTGGACAATCAAATATTCTGAGATGGCTGACTTCAGGTTTCCTACCAAAGAAGACTTCTTCTGGTGTCTTGTTGTCCAATATCCTGTGGGGTGTTCTGTTCTGTACATAAACAACTATCCTAGCTGCTTCTTCCCATAGATGCATAGGTAGATCCTGATCATGCAGCATTTCCCTGGCTGCTTCCATGATTGTTCTATTTTTTCTTTCTGCAACTCCATTTTGTTGTGGATTGTAAGGAGCAGTCAACTCCCTCTTAATCCTTGAATCACTGCATAGCTTCTTGAAGACACCTGAAGTGAATTCTCCACCATTGTCGGATCTGAATATTTTGATCTTCTTATCAGTTTGGTTCTTCATCAAGGTTTTGAATTCCTTGAACTTATCCAACACTTCATATTTGTTCTTCAAGAAGTAAACCCAAGTCTTCCTGGAGAAGTCATCAATGAAAGAGACATAGTAAACATATACACTTAGAGAACTGGATGACATTGGACCACATACATCGTAGTGGATAATTTCCAAGATATCTTTTGCCTTCCTTTCACTTCTTGGAAATGCCTTCTTTATGTTCTTTCCTTTTGCACATCCTTTGCAAACACCTTCATGCTTGGTCTTAATTTCAGGAATACCTTCTACAGCTTTACTTGCAATTGGTAATGCTCTGTAGTGCATATGTGCAAGTATTTTATGCCAAAGTTCACTTGGCTCTATGGAATCATGCACCATGGCATGTTCATGTTGTTCTTTCAATTTATACAATCCTCCCTCTTGTTCTCCAATCACCACTGCATCATCAATAGTTTTACCCTTTGGCCACATCAGGACTTGGCCATCTACAAATGCAACCCTCATGCCTTTTGCATCCAATGCAGAGATGGAGAGTAGATTCTTCTTGAGCCCAGGTACATCGAGAACTTCTTTCATCTTCAAAGATTTTCCAGAATCTAGATTGTATGAGGCTTCACCACTTCCTTTGATAGGGTATTGATAGTCATCCCCAATTTTCACTTTATGGGGTGATTCATGTTCACATAGATTTATAAAAGATTATTTAAAACCAATCATGTGTTTGGAATCCCCACTGTCAATTAACCAATCATTACAACCATGAGAGATAGTACCTATGAGAGCAAAGATTAGAACCTACTCTTCTTCACTTGATGAGTCATCATCATCACTTTCTGCTCTAGCTTTCTTCCTGGGAGGTTCATCATCCTCAACAGCATGAGCATGATATCTTCTTTTGCTGTTCTTCTTCTTCTTATTGAAGTTGTTTTTGTTGTCTTTCTTCTTCTTGGGACAGTCTAAAGCAAAGTGTCCTTTCTCATTGCATTCAAAACATTGAACATGAGATATATCTTTCTTCTTGTGATGAGGGTGAGAATGTTTCTTGTTATCATATATCTCCCTCTTAAACTTGCTTCCCTTGGTGTGAGCTGTGAGAGCTTGATATTCATTGCCTATATTTTCTTCTCGGGCCACAAGCTTTGCTTATTCTTGAGAGCATTCCTCCCATAGTCTACCGAAGGATACCAACTTCTTTCTTGCACAGATTCCTTGGATAAAGGAATCCCATGACCTGGGTAGGCCATTTAGTGTGGTAATAACAACTTCACCATTGTCCACTACTTCATCAATAGATTCAAGTTGTCCCTTGATCTGAGAGACCTTGGATAAGTAAGATTGAATGGTCTCTCCATTCAACATCTTGACCCCTTTCAATTGATTCCACAGAGTCATCTTTCGATTTATGTTTTTCCCTTCAAATAACTTGGTCAGGGAGTGAAACATCTCCTTGGGTGTCTTTAGAGATGACACATGTGGTATGAGATGGTCTTTGATAGAATCAACAATGATTCTCTTTTCCTTTACCAAGTTCTTCTTATGAAATACCTTAGCCTCTTCATCCTCTGGGATAGGGAGCTCAGAGCTGATGTAGGAGTCCAATTCATTTTCTTCCACGATTAACCCAATCCTATACTTCCATGCTCGGAAGTTATCAGCCCCTTCAAGCTTATCCTCAAGATTGGTGTGGTGAGACATCTTAAAGAGTACTTCAAATGGAAATAGAACAAATTTCGGTCTTACCACTTGTTTTGCTGAAAACTCGATTTGGTCCTGGATTAGGGTTTGTCAGAAAAACCCTAAAAATTCAAAAAATGAATTTCAACTTTCTGAAAGGATAGAAAGATGCGCCTTGATGATCTGATCAACTTGGTGTATTCAGAATTTGAGATCTTCAAAGCTTCACCCTTCAAAAATTCCTTTTAGTCTTCCTGGGTTCACTTGGGAGGACCCTGAATTAGGGTTTGAGTTTCCCGAAGATTTACCTAGCCAAAAATCTCGATCCAAAGCTCTAAACTTATATTTTTCCAAGGAGCTTCTAGGTATGTCTTCAGATTTTAGAAATTCCTATTTTTGTGGAAACCCTAATTTTTTTGGCCAAATCTGAAAATGCTCAGAATTGAATTCTGACTGGACAGATAGATTCTCCTTGATGAGTAGAGTCAATATACTATACTGTTTTTCCAAAATCTGTGGAGAGAAACCCAATAAGCAAGAAACCCTAGTTTCAGTCACTGCACAATGTCTTCTTCTCAAGTTAGCTCTGATACCATGTTAAATTTTGAGCATTAATTCACAATACTCTAGGATCTTTACTGAGACAATAACATGTATAGTATATCAATGCATATCAATCATAGCAAGCATGTCAAACATCATAGGAAGCAAAAGCATGAGAGACAATAGACACACAGAGTTTCCGTGGGGAAAACACTAAGGTGAAAAACCCCACAACTTCCTCAGAGATAGATAGAGCAATAGCTCAACCAAAGTACAACCAAAGTACAAGAGATAGAATCCTCTTAGCAGCTGATCCTCCTCCTCACAAGTGCGCCACTTTCTGAGTGAAGGAAGAATGAGTTTCTGAGTGATCCAAATAGAGATCTCCCGATCTCTATTTATACTTGTCTTGTTTGCCCAATAACCTTATGGGGCTGACTTGTCTAGCTAGGTACAATAACTTCATATTACGTTATATCGGGCCGACCCCTTAAAAGGTGGTCTAATAACCCATCGTCAAGTTAACAAACTTGCGACACTTGTCAATACAAATGACGGCACTTCCGTATAGAGGAATAATACATCTCTATAGGAGTACAATAAATATATAAATGATATACATTCCGAAGTTACATATACATCAACACCAAGTACGTGTGGTACTTCGTGGGTACATGAAAGAGCTCTATATATCGATAAGTACGTGGAAGACTACAATACCCCAGAATACAGTGCTGGCAAATAACGACAGCTGCCACGCTTAACGACGCCGGAACACATCTCTAACTTACACACAAGTTAGTAAAAATTTTACCCTAGTTCTACCGTTAATTTTATCTGGACGGTTAGGTGAATGCATGAGGTGAGTACATAATTGTAAACATAATGCAGGCCCTAACTACATACAAAAAAATACACTTTTCTTTTGATGAACTCTATGTATGGGAGGGAGAAACTTCTTTCCAATTTTACCAAAGCAACACAATGCAATACAATCCCAAATCTACCAAAAAATGACTATGAAGTATTCTTTTCCTTTTCAAGTGAAACACAAAAAGTAACACAACACTACGAAGCCAAATCAAAGCATGTTTTTCTTTTTTTTTTATCTTTTAAAAAACAACAATGATGCTAAGTGACAGAAAGAGAGAGTTTCTAAGTAGAGTATGCAAGCTTTTCACTTTCACTACAATGCCCTAAAAGCATAAAAACCAAAAGACGCATTTAAATTTTCAAGCATGGAACTACTTTTGCAAAACTTGATATCTATTCGAATTTTTCAAGAAGATGAGCAACTCATAATTCATGAAAAACACAAATAATGCAATTTTCTTTCAACTTTTCCAAAATATAAACAGACGAGACATTCCAATGAATATACAATTCTTCAAATGAGCTTGAAAAAATGATGAAAATAAAATACTTTTATTTTTCAATGGATGTATCGAAATAACAATTTGATGACAACGATGTTCTTAAGCATAGATACTGAAATGAAAAAATTACTTGCAGGACTCCAATAACTCGGAAGATCTCAAGAAAAGACAAGCACTCAATGGACTGAAAATACACACAAACACTCAAAATCAATCAATAACAAGCAGCACTAAAGCAAGCAAAGATAAAAAATGCATGCAAATGAGGTTTGGAAACCGATCCAATACAATGACCAGATCCGGCAAGGAGAGGGGGGAATGCAAGGGTTAGTGGATGCCGGTGGGGGAGACAAGAATGTCCACCACTACCAAATCTCAGAATTGTTCAATATGGAACCCAAAGAAACTCCAAATGAAATCAAAGAAATCAATCACACAAATAAAAAAATGGGGTCTTTGACTGGATCTTGCAGTACAGAGGGAGTTTGCACATAAACCAAAACTCAAATCAGAAATGGAGAAGGGATGCCTATATGGAAAATATTGAATATCGGTGCACTCTCTGCTTGTACACAGTGCGATGTCGCACTTAACCAATGCGGGAAGTGCGATGGTGTCGCAAAAGACCAATGAAAGGGTTGCGACGATAGACCCACAGACAAAGAACATAGATAAAAAAATGACACAGTGTTGCTCTGAGTCCACCGACCAGGTGCAATAGGTGAGATCTAAGTTAAAAAATGAACAAATTCTCCAAACAATGAGGAATAAAAAGGTTTGAAAATGAGAAGTACAAACTCAGAGGAAGGTAATCAAACTCTTCAAAGTGAAGATCTGATGGTGAAACCAGATTAAGAGGAAAATGAAAAATAAGATGGTTTGTAACAAGAAATCAACTGAAAATGACATTCAAATTGACAACTACAACACAATGTTCTTCCCCAGTATGGTCGCCAGATTTGTTTGATGGACAATCGACTCGAGCGGATGCGAGCCGGATGTCCCTAGCTCAATGTGATTCTAGAACAAATAAAACATACTATAAACCACTTTCGTCGATCTAGTTAAGGATCAAGTTATTAGATGTCTTACATTAAGTTTATAGTCATTTTTCCTGGATTTTGTTCCACGCCTCCCGGTCATCAGATCTAAGATGCAAGACCTGTCAAGATACACAAAACAAGACAAACAAGTAAAAGAATCTAAATGATAACAGATCTAAGTAAAGCATTAAGCAGGTAAACTACACAATATCATCAACACAACAATATTGGTGGAAAGCATTTATATTACTGTAAAAATGGGGAAAGTACATAGAAAAGAAAGACTATAACTAGAGCTTAACAAAGTAACCCTTCTCCATCCAAGCCAAATGCCATATCCTCCCAAAGAAGTGTGAGTCTCTTGCTGGATGAGTAGAGATCTCTCTAAGATGATTTCACTGACATGTAGACACTATAGACTTCCTACCTTTGGAAAGGGAGTGAGCTTCACTTTTATAGGACTAAGTGGATAGGGCATGGATAGGGTAGGTTGAGATATGGTTAGGAACTAAGTGGCAGCTCTCCCAAGTGGTCGGGGATAAGGATCCATATTAGTTGTCTTCAAGAATGGGCTCAAATGGGCTATTTTTGTCTATTAACTGATAAGAGAGAAAGATGCGACGTCGCAAGTTGCATGAATGCAGCCTATGATGACCTCTCAAAACCTAGTGTAAATGAGTTCACATCTCTTCCAGGTTAGTGACTTAGCCAAGGAAACTTTAGTGATGTATACACTGAATCTCATGATGGTAAGATTTTACGTGTAACAAATGCCCGCACATTCTTGAGCACCTAATAACCCCCTCCTCACATGCCTGCATTTCAACCATAGTCATATGTGGTTGGTTTGGAATTACCAAACCTATGCTATGGAATTTACTGAACCATAGATAATTAGGAATTTCCATCATTTTCTCAATATGCATGTTTTTCACTACTCTCTACAGCATGACATACATGACCATTAGTGACAAAATTTTAGACATAGATAGCACTTTTTATGCAAATTCCAAATATGTAATTTTCTAAAAAAAATATTGATTTTTCTATTTGTTTCCTAATTTTCTTGTGTCATCACTCCTTAAGTCAAAAAACATGTTGTTAGTGTTTATTCCGTAACTTTTTCATTTCCAAACCATTTTAAAAAAAAATTGTATGCTGCACTAGTAGACACAACCACACTTTTTCGCTAGTCACCAGCGTCCAAATGTGGTGTGAGTCACTTCTCGAGAACGACTTGAGGGATTGACCAACTCAATCGTTGCACCCACAGACTAGGCCTAACCAACTCTGCAGAAATTTCAACACTTAAACAATTTTACACTTATCTCCTACACTCATTTACTTAGCACGTTTCATACTTAGCAACTTATAGTAACATTTGTTTGTTTACACAGTTGCATCAAGTAAATAATCTATGCATACATTCATCCATAGAATTACAAGTAACTAACGAGACAACTATGGATGGGGGTACACAACTCGCTGACCCCCATAAATATTTCATAAACAGAAATGATTTACAATGATGGTGTTATCAAACTTGACAGAGATCATAGCGTGCAAAAAATAGATACCACACCAAAATTACAAAGATCACAAGAATACTGAGTTGACCCCTCCACGAGCCTCCAACTCTGTGACTACGGATTTCCTACACCCATGAATGTTGCTGCCAACCCTATCACTATGCTGACCCAACAAATGTGTACATTTCTGCCCAAAATGCACTTTCTCTGCAACACCTTGCTGCGTTCTGAGTCTACGGTGCGGAACTGTACGAGGCGACTGAGCTCGGATTGCCTCCCTAGCTCAGTGTGACCCTAGAAACTTGCTCCACTTATTGAATGTCATCTTCCTTTGTTTGCCTTGCCTTTATATAGTATTTCTAGATGGGTGGGTGCGACCCACAAGTTGGGTGCACCCTTGCTTAGCATCCACTCTAAGTTTCGGCTCCAACTAAGCATTTACCCATATGCACGTAGGCCACCATGCCAATGGTCATTTTCCTTGGGCGCACCATTGTTTTGGTCCAACTGGGTGTTCCTCCATCGGGTCGTGCGGGTGCTCACCCTACTTCATCAACCTATTAGCCACTTTGGTCCATTCGTCATGCACTTTCCTTGTTTGTCGTTTGTCCACATCTGTGTTGTCCGCCGAGCTCCCAAACTGTCTTACTTGCTAAGCTTCCAAACTGATTTTTTTGTTGAGCTTCCAACCTGAGGTAGGCATGGAGCTTCCATCACATTCTAGGTGATGAGCTTCAAACTCGATTTTGTTTTCACTGGCTCCCAACATGAGTTCGTTTGTCTTGGCTTCCAACAAGAGCTCCCTACTGTGCCTCCCAACATGAGTTTATTTTCTGGCTCCCAACACGAGCTCATATGAGCTCCGAAATCGACCTGGCTGGTGAACATCTTTGCTGCGCCTAAGTGTTGGTCTCTTGGGAACTTTCGCCATCGATTTGTGAGAACTTGGTCTGGTGCTCCACAAATCCAACGCAAAGTGCGCCCAATGGTCCAAACGAGCGCCCAACCTTCCATTCATGCCACACTTTATGGGATTTCCAATATCCATGTGCTAAGTGTGGGATTTCCAACATCCATGTGCTAAGTGTGGGATTATTTGGTGGGAGTGTTCCCATGCATGGTCCACGCACTCGTCTGTTCGGTCCATTCACTTTCCTCTTCACTAAGTCACGTGCAACCGACATCGTTTTTCCCAACTGGGCACCCAAGCCAACCACTTCGGTGAGAGTGCAAGACTCCCATAAGCTTGTGGGTGTTGCGGAAAAACATGGCCGTGAAAACTTCCCCCACTTAATCTTGTTTTCAACCCGACAACGTCTCCAAGTAGCTCCACTGCTCAAAAACATGTTGCAACCGCTACCTTTGACAATCATTGTTCTGTGTGACGATCTACGACCGATTGTCGCAGCTTGAGAAAAAAAGTCCCACATGGTTCAACTATTGTGCCTACCACCTAGTACTCCATCAGTACTTATCTTATCTTTCAAAACCTCCATTCGCTGCATGCCCCTAAATATGAACTGATTGGGTAGCTAATCCAACCATCCTCCCAAATCGAAGGAACGAACTTTGTTGTGCCCAAAACGCGTTTCCTTCTAAAAAAATCCAAGTCGAAATAACTGCACTAAGACTTTCAAATGCTTCACCCACATTTGACATACCGTTCTTGAGGTTTGATCACTTACATAATTAAGAAAAATGAAAAATTAAACATTTAATTTTGTCAAAATAGTGTTGCACTAGTGCTACGTGTTCTATACATTTCTACCAATTTTTGTAGCTAGAAAGCATCATTTAGGGACTCAAAGGCTGCACCCACAAAAACATATACCTTATCATTTTCCAAAAAAAAAAAAGTGACTGTTAGAAAAGACGCAATTTGACATAGTTATGTATCTTTTCAATACTTAAAACTTATATATTCAAAAACGTGACTCAATTTCTTACATTTCATCTTTTTTACTCAATGCAAGATATCTTATGTAAGTATCTAAAAAAAATAAAGTAAGTTGAGGGATTCCTGATTTTCCAGTTTTCTATTGCATCTAACGCGCCAAAAGTGACCCTCATTAGCTTGCACATGCCCTAGAACAATCAATATAAAATGTAAACATAAACATATACAAAAACACATTGCAAAAATGGGACATAACTAGTTTCATATTATTATTATGGAAAAAATGGTATTGAATACAATCATACATCTAGAATATCATGAGGCTTCACCTCCATCTCAACAGATTCTAGGATACATCACAAACTCTCTTTACAGTCAATACCCTAGTGCCTCTAAACCTTCGAACCCAAAACATTACAAACTATGCCTATAAATAGGATTAGGATTTGTTTTGGTCCTTAGTCCACGCATGGGCTTAGAAGCAAGTAAAATTTACATGCGTGGATGTCACGTCTCTTCTACGCGAATTCTTTTTTTTTATCAAAGATTATAACCACTCAAACAATTAAGGAAACAATAAATACTAGCTATCACTACATCCTTCTTGGTTAATATTATGACTGTATGTGCACTATACTTCACTATTACTTTTGTTGCTTTTCACACAACTGTCGACACTTGAAAAATTCCTATAACTATGATTTTGTACCTATACATAAACACGTTAGTATATATGGACCACTTCAAATACAAACCAAAAGCATAATGACTTTACACTACATAGTTGCGACACTACCAAATTATATGTCACACTAATATTTCAGTACACAAATATATTAAAACTATTAATATATTGATATTCTAAAGCATAAGAATTTATAGTTTTTATACTAATACAATTCAAATATAATTCAACATAGTTATATGTTCTAACTATGCTACTAACATATAACCTATGTATTATTATTATTCTACGCTCTAGGATTACCTTATAAAATACCTAGGATTCTATCTTATACTTTATGCACTCATGCTAACTCCATATAATAACCAAACATAAAGCAACATTATTAAAATGGAAATGCAATGCATCACATACATGTTAACGTAACCTATATAGGTTGTAATATAATATATAGATGTATATATATAATGGCCATGCACTCCAAGGTTGACATAGTGTCGAACCAAGGTTGAATACAAACCATAATATAACATTAACCACGACTAAATAAACCAACTCCAAACCCTATGGCAACGTCGTGATATTTCATATGTTATAACATAAATATGTGATGGTTTGTAACTATGCAATATGCTTATTACCGCATATCATTATTAATGTGGTGATTGTGATTTTACTCGAGCTCTTCAACGTATGAAAAGCAAGTTTTAAACCTAGTTGGGTGTGCCCTCTTGGAAGGTGATGTTAATCTCGGCGTACATGGTGCTCACTACTCATTAATGAAATTTCCTACTCGTGCTCCAACTAGCCCACTTTGGTTGTCACACAATTTTGTCAACTCCAAAGCCTAATGCACTTAATATGCTCGATTGGTTGAAATAAATGCACCGGTGGTCTCAACCCTCGATCACGATCCGGGTTGGATACTTGGGTGATGCAAAATACGTTGGCACCGTTGATCACCAAACTGGTTGTTGGCGCCCAAAAATATGATGTAACAAGCATTAAAATGATGGATTAACCGGGTTCAGTGGTCACCTCTACCTCAACCGGTACCACCGTGCTCACAAAACCATTGCTTTGGCTACTGGTTGCTCATTTGATGTTGTGACAGGTCCCTTATAGTACCTTTTCTCTGAGCAGAGGGATCACATCCGAAGTAGAAAGAAATGGTGCTCTCAACATAAATAAGAACACAATGAGGCAACTAGCTACGTGACCATGTATAGGAGGTTATAAAGATTACTTTTACACACTGTCACAGGGTTTCTTAATGTTAGTTCAGTTATAGAATGGTGTTGTCAAAATGAAACCATTGTGGTTCTTCTGTGTAGGTAGGGTGCAACCACTACTTGGACCTCACGTCCAACTCAAACCCAAAGGTGAGAGGTTATATAAAAACCACTAAAATTACTATCCATCTTTTCACATTAGATTATTACTGCTGCAACTGATTTTCGTTTACAAGATTTGTAATACAGGTGCAAAGACCGTCGAGGGTATGCTAAGCGAATCCATAACTAGCTCCACGAATTGAAAAGGGAAAACAATCTTCAAAGTGGCCAGGTAACCCATCCTCTCTTGTCCCTCAGGGGTAAACATCCTGACGGTTAGAGATGGGTTACTTAAGACTTGGTTCCATCCTATCTACAACACAAAACAACGATGGCCCTCGACCTTGCTCTCATGGTACACGAATGTGTTTAGTTGGTAGTTGGCCCTTGCGGCCTGTAGGTGGATGCAAGTAATGAACGTTAATGTAACTGTGAACAATACATTATTAAATGTTTATGTTGATGGTTCAACCACATGTGTGTCGCCAGTTCTTAAACTCAGTTTTGGATATGTTTCTGCCATGCAGGGATTTCTGTTTGAAATGAAAAGTGATAGCTTTGGATTTTAATGTTTTTGTTTTGTAAATAATGAATGCATTATGTGAAAGCTTCTCAACCCTAACTCGGTTGTATACATGGTATGGATTATAAATTGTGATTGCTTCCTGTCTTTAATTTCTCATTTGAATAAATGAACACGGTTATGATAAATATATAAATGCATTCATGTTTCGATTTCACACTATTTAAAATTTGTAATATTGTTTAACGTGATCAGATGGGTAAAAACACAACCCGAGTTGTAAAACATAGATCATACTTTAATTAATAGGTTTTAAACTTATAAAAGAAATCGTATTCGAGTTGGGTTGTCTAGCGAGTAGGGTTTAGTTTCACTAAACCCCATGGGTCAAAGCTTCGACCACAATGTTTGCCTCCCAAGCCTAAGCTTACGCCACAACCATTGAAAGTATGGACACGAACGATACCACACTATCGTGTTGTTTGTGGTTCTTTTGAAACTTGGTTTCTAGAATGCTCCCTGAGCATAGATTGTATGCATACTTAGAAGCTAGATGACACAGCTAGGGTCACAAACATGTTAAACTCAGCACTGTTGGTTTTGAATGCTTAATGTGGAATAAAGATAGTGCCCAAGGTAATAAGCCCTTGTTAAAACTAGATGCATAAGTGATTTACATGTTGTAACGTGCATTCGCACGATGTCTTATGCACTGCATACGATTTGGTTTAAACTAATTTATGGGTCGATCGCAGCTCGACCATGGGTCGAGCTCCTATGCCGAGAGCATAGCATGCACTTACCCAAATAATAATGCATTTGCAAATTAATAATCAATTGTTTACATAAGTAATGGAACCCAATCGAATCACAAAATCACTGCTATGTATAAACAAAGTTGGTATAAAGTCGAGTTCCATGCAGGAAAATAAATAACATTCATACTAAGGATAAAACGCATTTGAAAATAATAACTCATTCTAAGATTCTTTTATTATTGTTTACGATTTGGATAGAACCAAAATTGATCTCCATATTGAAGTTTAATATGGTATTTATATACCAATTCATCATGAATTTATAAACTCTGTTAATTAAAAGGAAAACCATCCATTGTAGGTTTAAAAATCATTTTTAATCACATCAATAATGTTTATCTATGCAATGATAGAATAAAACTTAATTAATACAATGGCTGGACATGTAAACCTCATGGCTTACATGTTTTCCTCTTTCCATCCATTAAAATGAGAACATATCCTCTGCTAGTAATAGGGATATGATGAGTAAAAGAAACATATTCTATTTTAAATATAGTCAGCATATCCTTAGGGTAGAATATAAACAATGATCATTCCATACTGCCTATCTCAGGATTATAAATCATATTTAAGCTATATGTATACCTTCCTACTGCATAAAGAATGTGTCAATCAAACATAAACTATGAAATTGAAAGTGTCTCAAATAGATCATAATTCTGCACAATATTACGCAAACCTAAAAGTCTATTTATGATCCATAAACAAAGTTAAGTATAATAATATAGTCATGTTCAGATCTGATAAACAAACCATTCAACACTAAATCAGAGTTATACAACAATAAACCCTAGTAACTGTTCCATAAAATTTAGCATATAGACTTATCTGTATTTTGAAGATGAGTGGAACCTAACACAAACCTCTCATCCTTTGACCAGCAAGTTCACCTTGCTTTCAGGTCACCGCGAGCTGAGTTCACAGTCCCATCTAGTTTAGAGCTTAGATTTTATTTACCCTTAACTCGTTCCCCAAGTTATTTAGGAAATTTTCATGGCAGCAAGAAACCCAACATCCAACTTAGTGCTCCTGAGCTCTAGGATGCTCCAAGGGATTTTAAGCCTCAACCATTAAAAGAATCATTAAATCGAAGCCTATTCAGAGTATTTTGTAGTGCTCATACTAGCTTGGGGTAGTTCTCCTACCTGAACACAACCATGTGTCCAAGCTATACCCAGCTATTCTGATTTCTCTTAATTTGGTCTAGTTTTGTGCTCCAAAACTATCCCCCTTTACTTGTCTTCATTTAATCTCGTTACTTTTCATCCCATCTCCCATTTCTCTTGTGTGATAATGAACATGATAATGTTAAGAATGAATTATTTAATGAGTTCTTCTTTTCACTTTTTATTCTCTTCGGTGTGAATTCTCTCATTTTGTTATTTATTTTATTTCAGTATTCTCTCAAATATTTTCTTTAGGGTTTGCCATTTTCTCCAATAATAATTTCTCATTATTATTTTAATTGGAATTTTCCCTCCAACCCATATGGAACTGTGACTCCCATCTCATTAATGTGCTAGTCCACATGGTCATTAGAAATCAATTTCTAAAATTTCTAATGTCGTGTAAGTAAAATAAAATAATACTTAGCAAAATATAAAAGGGGTTAAAGTCCAGCATTTGGGGTTTTACATTTCCCCTCCCCTTAAGTTTTCACCATCCTCAATGTTAAACTATTTTGTAAAACAACAAATAACATAATAACCAAAATTAGTTTGTGTCATTTACTTCTTCGAATAGAAAAGGGTATGATGCTCGCATTTCCCTTTCCATTTCCCAGGTAGTCTCCTCAGGCTTATAGTGCTCCCATTGCACTTTTACCTGAACGATTGTTCGATTCCAAAGTACCACCTCTTTTCGATCTAGTATGCATACAAGATCTATCTGGAAGTCTACTTCTGATTCCACCTGAATCACATGCCAATTCACAATATGCTTAGGATCATATACATATTTCTTTAGCAATGAAACATGAAACACATCATGTACTTTAAAATTTGTTGGTAGAGCTAACTGATAGGCAACATGTCCTACTCTAGCAAGTATTTGGAAAGGACAACAATATCTTGGTGCAAGTTTGCAAACCTTGCCCAAACACAAAGAACTTTTCTTTGATTTCACTCTTAGGAATAAATGATCCCCAATTTCAAATTCTTTATGTTCCCTATGCTAATATGCATAGCTTTTCTACCTATCTTGAGCAGTTTTAAGTTTGTTTTAACTTTCTGCACAATGTTTTCTAGTTCTACTAACATTTCAGGACCCAACACAATATGATTCACCAAATCATCCCAATTCATAGGGGTTTTACAGTTTTTTCCATAAAAAACTTCAAATGGGATCATTCCCGCAGAAGTTTGGTATCCATTATTATAGGAAAATTCATCCAAGTATGCGTAATTCTCCCACTGTTTTGGGTTATCCATGACATACAAGCAAAGCATGTCCTCTAGGATTTGGTTCAACCTCTTAGCTGTCCATATGTTCGAGGATGGTAGGATGTACTAAAACTCAGTTTGGTACCCAAACCTGTAAATAATTCTTTCCAAAAATGTGAAGTGAACTTTGCATCTCTGTCGGATACAATCACTTTTGGAATTCCATGAAGTCGGAAGAATTCTTTCATAATATTTCTGCAATGTGTATTGCTTTGAATGTGGATTTGACTAGTATGAAATGAGCTTCCTTAGTCAACTTATCCACTGCAACCATGATGGCATCATGTTTCTTGTTATTTTTAGGAAACTTGGCGATAAAATCCATAGAAATGGTCTCCCATTTCCATTCTGGTACGGGTATAGGCTGTGACAACCTAGTCGGGTGTTGATGTTCCACTTTCACCCTTTGACAGTCCATACATTTTGCGATATAGACAGCAATTTCAAACTTCAATCTGGGCCAATAGTGTTGTTTTGTAATAGTTGTTATCATTTTCTGATAACCTGGATGCCCAGAATATGGCCTTTTGTGAAACTCATCCAAAATTAAATGTTTTAATTCTGCCTGATTTGGTGTGTATAATCTGTTTTTAAAAATCAGTAGCCCATATTTAGATATAATGTAATCTGTTGCTTGTTGTTCTTAATTTTCTGCAAGACACTTTTGTCTTAAATTCAAATATCTTGGGTCTTTTTCAGCTATTATCCAGATCTTTGACACTCAATCAGATTGGAAACTGTTAACTAAAGCCAAAGTTAACATGTGCATTCTCCTGCTAAGTGCATTAGCTATTTTGTTTTCCTTTCCTTTGATATGTTGAATTTCAAAGTCAAACTTTCTTAAGAAATCTAACCACCTTGCTTGCCTTCCATTCAGATTTGGCTATTCAAAAATGTACTTCAGCCCAATGTGGTCAGTTTTAAGAACAAACCTATTTCCAAGAAGGTAATGTCGCCACATCTTTAAATCATGAATTATGGAAGCCAATTCTAAATCATGTGTTGCATAGTTTACTTCATGTGTCTTTAGCTTTCTAGATTCATAACCAATTATAGAACCATCTTGCATTAACATGCCTCCCAATCCTTCCTTGCATGCATATGTGCATACCACAAAGTCACTATACTAATTAGCCTCTTTTAGAATAGGAGCTGAAGTAAGAAACTGTTTCAACTTTGCAAAACTGGCTTCACATTTGGTTGTCCAAAGAAACTTGAATTCCTTTCTCTGAAGGGATGTGATAGGATGAGCCACTTTGGAAAATCCTTCAATGAATTTCCGATAAAACCCAACTAATCCCATAAAAGAGCAGACATCACTTACATTTTGGGGAGTAGGCCAGCTCATTATGGCATTGATCTTATATGGATCCACTCCAATGTCGTGGGCTGATATCATATGATCCAAATATTGTATTTGGTCTTTATAGAAATCACATTTGGATAGCTTTGCATAAAGCCGATTTTCCCTTAGAATTTGCAGCACTAACCTTAGATGTTCCTCATGCTCACTTTCATTCTTCAAATAAATGAGTATCTCATCAATAAACACTACAACAAAATTATTCAAGTACTTACTGAAAACATTATTCATAAGGCACATAAACATGGCTGGTGCATTCGTCAAACCGAATGGCATCACCACAAATTCATAATGTTCATACCGAGTATGGAAAGTTGTCTTATGCACATCTTCTTCTTTAATTCTGATTTGATGATAACTTGACCTTAGATCAAATTTTGAAAAGATAGTAGCACCCTCAACTTGATCGAACAGACCATCAATCCTTGGCAAAGGATACCGATATTTGATAGTTACTTTGTTTGGCTGTCTATAATATATACACAATCGGAATGTGCCATCTTTCTTCCATACAAAAATCACCACTACTCCCCATGGGGACAAACTTGGACGGATATAACATTTTTCTAACAGCTCCTGTAATTGTGCTTTCAGCTCTATCAATTCAAGAGTGCTCATCCGATAAGGTGCCTTAGAATTAGGTATTGTTCCTAGGGATAGGTATTTAGTAAAATCCAGTTCTCTTTTGGGTGGTAACTCGGGAATAGCCTCGAGAAACACATCCTCAAATTCAGCCAACACGGGGTGCTTTGTTAAATATGGAATTTTACCTTTCTAATTTTCTTCCATGTGAACATCATAAAGTTTACACCCTTTCTGTGCATTTCTTTTCAGTTGAAGAGCATAAATTACCCTTAATTTCACTGCTCTTACTATCCCTTGAATATTTTCAAACTGTCCAACATCATTCACAAAAGTAACATATTTTTTATGGCAGTCTATGAAAGCACTATGTTTTTTCTATCCAATCCATACTGATAAGCAAATCGTAAGATCCCAATGGAAAAACATTTAAATTTGCACTAGTGTAAGATTCATTTAACGTCAAAGGACACTTATTTACTAGTTTCGATACTTTTCTTCTTGCTCCTATGGCCATTTGAACCAGCCAAGGCTACATGTATTTGTTTTTGCTAAGTTTGCAAAACTCACAAAGTTTTGGGTCTATATAAATTTTACATGCACCAGAATCAATAAAGATAGACACAGGTGTCCCGAAAATCATACCTTCAACCTAAATTATAGAAGCTTGATGTTCTGCTTGACGGTTGTTCCATGCAGCATAGATTTTTGGGCTCCTTGCTATATCTTGAACTGTAGAATCCTCTTGAAGATTATGCACTGATTTGTTTTCATCCTTCCGATGAGGACATTCATACCATCTATGATCTTCTCCACAACCCCAGCATTTGAGTGGTGGATTAGATGGTGTGTCTTTCGGTTTTATTGTGCCTTTAGTATTCATCTTCTTGTTGGGTGGAACAAAGTTTGCGTATGACTTGCTGCCATCAAACATGTTGTTGAAAGGTGTACGCGTAACTTGATTTCTGAATGAATTGGGCATGTGACCTTTCTTCCTACTATCATATTTTGTTTTATTCTTTTCATTCCACCTCTTAGATACTTCAGCCTTATTCTTACCCTGCTCAAAAAACAATTTGGCCTTTCTGAAAGCATCTTCCAATGTCTTTGGATTGTCGAACTCTATCCGGTCCTTGAAAAAAAACAGTAAACAATTCAGGAAACACTGAATTCTGACTTTTTCATCTTGGATATAAGGAACATACTTGAGCAAATCCAAAAATTTGTTGATTAATTCCTCCATGGTTTTTTGTCCCAACTTTAGGTCATAAAATTCTTTTACTTTTCTTTTATAGTATCTTTCGGACAGATATTTCTGTTTGAAGAACGTTGCCAAATTTTTCCACTTTACCTTCTTCTCGTTGATAGCTTTCACTACTACATTTTTGGCCTTTAGGGAGGGTTGTCCTCCGCCCCCCAAAGTGACTTATGGGGGGGGTTTGCTTTGGGGGCGGTTTTGGAAAAACCGCCCCTAAATGCACCGATGTTAAAAATTTTTCCCTTTAAGGGAGGTTTTTGACAAGATTAGAACCTCCCCTAAAAGTGACTTTTTGGGGCGGTTTGTTACCCCCCTCGTAGAGGTCTACGGAGGTAGTTTTAAACCCCCGTCATAGACCCCTTCATAGAGACCTACGGGGGCGGTTTTGAACCCACTTCATAGAGACCTGCGAGGGCAGTTGTGAACCCCCCTCATAAGCCCCCTCATATAAACATAAAGGGGAGGTTTGGAACCCCCCTCGTAGAGGACTATAGGGGTGGCTTCAAACCCCCCTTGTAGAGGCCTATAGGGGCGGTTGTGAACCCCCCTTGTATAGTTCTATATGGGTGGTTTGGGAACCCCCCCTGTAGAGTCCTATAGGGGTAGTTTAGAACCCCCCTCGTAGAAACATACAAAGATGGATTGGAAACCCCTCTATAGCCATAATAAATCATAATACAATATATTTTATTAAAAATACCAATATTACAATATCAATAGGGTGCGGAGGAATCAAACCACCAACCTCTTGCTTGTATGGTAGGCACTCTACCATTGAGCTAGCACCGTTTAAGAATTAGGGAGATGAGCAATATTAACAACCATATTGCATTATTTTAAACTGTGATATGTTAACTAGCTCATATGAATTGAGACCCTATTTAAATGAAAGAATAAATCTAAACATGGGAACATAGTAATCCTATTCCAAATTTGAGTAGCTCTCATTTTTAGTAAATACCTCCTACCTTTAGAGAACTAAGAAAGGGATTGAGGAAAGACTCCTCCCACACACTCAATCATTCCATTGATGGATGTAAAATCAAATGGGAATAGAGGAGCTTGGAAAAAAGTCGAGGGTATTGGAGAGAAACTAAGGGTTTAAAGAAACAAAACTTATCCCAACTCTCATATGAACCATGGAGATATGAAATAAAGGTTTTTGGGTGATATTAGACACCATTAGAGAGCATCTAGATATATTTTTAAATCCATAAATAAATTTTCAATATTAGGTTGTCCAAAGAACCATAAAACCCATGTTCAAGAAGCTTCACAGTGATAGAAATGAAACTAGGAAGTAGGCCGTGTTTTGGGCTAACATTAGCCATATTGAAGAGCATTGAGTGGAAGGGCATGCCTAAGGGACTTTTGAGTAGAGAAATGATGAATTCTTGTGTTGTATGGAGAAAAGGATGAATTCAAATAGTTGTGCTAGATGAGAGGTTGAACAAAGAACCAATAGTGACTTTCTTGCTTGGTATATTGGATTCAACATTTAGTGAAAATGAAAGGGGTTTTGTAAATCTTGGCGATCTTCTTTTCCATAAAATTTTGTAAGGATTCTGCCACAAAATTGAAAAAATAACAAAATACAAAAATAAAAACCTGCTCTAGTGGACCAACAATATCCTTTTTCTCTGACTACATCACAAAGTCCTTCTAGTCAGGATGATCATATAATAAGTGTTGAAGATGTTTTCTAAATTCCCATGCAACTAGAAAGCATAAACATAGGACTATGATTTGTCAATATATACGTTAAAGTTTAGCAGCCTACAAATATTTTATCCCTCATATGCACTTGAAGTGACAATTTCAAGCCTATTGCATCAACCATGAGCTCTAGGATTTCTAGGATAGACAAGGCCCATATTTTGAATTTCCAGTTGATTGTGCAACAATTGAGAAGGTATTTGTAAACACCATCATTACCCCTTTACATGGGAAAGGAAATGAATCTTGTTGAGGAAAAATTGATTCTGGTATCAAAATCTTCCCATTAGAGATTCAGATGTATGGAGCATGCTGGAAATGTGCATCATTAGGAAACCACTAGAAAATCAGTAGTCCTGACGAATATCGATGGTTATAATTTCCATCACAGGCGTACCATAACTCCTGGTGTAAGTATTGTGTCAGGTCATCAAAAGAGCACACCACATTCTGACACATCTTCTCAAAACAACACTCTCTCTTCATAGTAACATAACCATAGCCACAAGGGAGATGCTTTCCACATCCTTCAATACATTAGCTCTTCATCACATAGCTCCAAATCTTGATCCTGACATTTGTTTTCCTTCAAGCCTCTCGTTTCCCTAGATATAACCACCTCTAATGACTATGCTCCACCATTACTTTCTCTTTTTTATTGTAGCTCTCATTAATTCAATAACTTTGGGAGATAGACAACTCTGTCTCATAAAGTTGTTATGTTTTTCAAAGCTATAGGTTACAACTGATGGCAAGTGCAAAATAAAAGCAAAATTGCTTTAAGGAGACATGGTGGGAGTAGAATGCACAATAACAATGAACCATAAGAAAGTGCATCAAGATCAATCACATTTGCTAACCAACATATTACATGAACATCCATAAGATAACATAATCGCTCCTAGGGAATCATTGAAATATGAATTATGAACCAACATCAAGAACCTATCTTCATCCATCCAGATGTAACCCTAAATGTTGTTGGTTTCTTGTTGTCATGAGAGCTTCAGATCTACTCCCAAGAAAACACTAAAATAACCCATGAATGCACAAACCTTCAAGCATCTTCCATATCTAAGTTGGGATTGAATATTATTCTATGCTCACAAGACGTTTGCATGGCTGATCCATACTTGTCCAAATTCAATTAGAAGCTGCCATATCCCAAGAACCCAAATCCATAAAGGTTCAACCTAGATCTAGTTTATTTTGTCTACATGTCTACAATCTACTAATGGATGGATAGTGAGATACTTCTAAAATTGTGGAAATGGCCATTGAGGAACCGATGTCCTATTAAGGCAAAGGAGTCTTCTCACAATCAATGTCGCAAAGGAATTATTTTTTAAAGTTGTTATAGCTATAACATCTGCAGTGACTATTGAGACACGTAGCAAACACATCCAAAAAAGAGTGAATGAAATTTCACAAGTTAAGAATTCAAAACAAAACAATACAAAAGAGACCATATGACATTACAAGCCAATGTGCAAACAACAAGTTTAGGTTGTGGTTTAAGCAGGGAACTAAAATGAATATTGATGAACCAAGCAAGATAATAATGACAGTATTAGCATTAGAAAATTAATACAAGGTTATGATGTGGAGCATTAAAATACAACAAGGTTGGGCTCAAAGCATAAATGGAGAAGTGAGTCATGCTCTAGGAAGTGAAAATGTTGTAAAAGGAAAATCTACAAGCTACAAACTCCTCCACTACCAATTCTACGAAGTTGCCCACTTTTGATCAAAGTTCAGGCAGATGCTTACTAAAATTTCTAGTGCATCTGACGTGCAATGAAAACAAGAATACCAACAAAAGTGGTAGTAATTTGTAGCAACCTGAGCTCCCGTGTTTCTCTGGTGCTGCAAGAAAAGAAATGTTATGCCATAAAAGATGTAAGCTATTTTCTTAACTGATTTTAGAGATGAATATGATTATCATACATTATTTTCTTCTGTTCCAAGAACTAAACTCCAAAAAGGTTAAGACTCAAATGCTTTCCAGTAGATCTAGTTTTCTTTGTCTACATGTCTACATCACTAACTGATGAAGGCTAGTGAGATAGTTCTAAAATTGTGGTCATTGAAGAACCATGTACTATTAAGGCAAAGGAGTACTCATCCCTCAACAGATGTTGCAAAAGAGTTGTTTTTTTTAAGTAAAGTTTTTACAGTTCTAACATTTGCAGCAACTTCTGGAAGTAGAAACACATTCAAAAAGTGTCAATGATGTTCCTCAAGTTAAGAATTCAAGACAAAAGAGTTCAAAAAGGACCAGACAATGTTACAAGTCCATGTACACATTGCAAGGTCAAGAAGTGGTTTAAGTAGGGGATTAAAATAAGTACTTAATCCAAGCAAGATCATAATGACAATTTGCGGCATGGGAAAGGAAGTGCAAGGTTGCGTTTTGGGGCATTAAAATACAACAAGGTAGGGTTCAAATCATAAAGGGAGTAGAGTGATCCGTTCTCTAGGAATTCAAAATGTTGTAAAATGAAAATCAACCAAATCTGAATGGATAGAATGGAAGATGAATAACTAGAATTTGGCAAGTTGTAAGATTTTGTACTAGAATATAATTATTTAAATTCTATAACTAGATTTGAATATTGACAAGCACTATTCATGGCACATTGGATGCTTGAGTGAAGTAGACCGAAACTGCTATTAGTTTCAACCATATTTCATAATCTCCTACCCGAACAAGGTTGACCCCCATAGAAAGTTGACTAGGAATTTATCAGTGCTGTCATAAGTGGGGATTTTAAATTCCTTTTTGAGAAAAAAATGAATTAACCAAGAAATATAAGGAACTACAGGGAAAGAGTAAAGAAACCATGAATTTATCTCTATAAATCAGCCTTAAACAAATGAAATCCCATAGATGATAGAAATATGCATCCCAAATATGTTGTAAATTGCAAATAGAGTTCCTTGTAGCATGGCAGAAAAAGGCTCCTGTAACAAGTGAACATTTTTTTCAAGAAAGATAAACTTTTAAGTTTATAAGTTCATGTATGGTCCTGTATAGGAAGTTGTTTCCATGTTTGATGGCAGAGACAAAACAGTTAAGTTTGAACAGCTTTACAAAGATAATGTAATGCTAAAAAATGAAAGACTTCAAAGGTAGTAGTTATTAGTAACTATATAGAGACATATTTATAATTATCATCTCTCCACCCCATCATATGGATGGGATGAAAGGTATACATCTAAAAAAGACTAAACGATAGGGTGTCATTCATTATATGTCCTTCAACTGCACCTGAGATAATTTGTTTTTCTTTAATAATGCTGGAAAAAGATGAAATTCATCTTATTATCATATTACTGACTTGAAATAAAAGCATTACAGTCATAATCAGTTGAAAGCAACCAAGACACAATCATTACCTTCTCTTCGACAATAGTGTGTAGTGTCCTATGATTATAATAGAAACAATATGGTGATATTTAGTCAAAAGCAACCAAGCCACAAACTTTACCTGCACTTGGACAATACTGTGTAGTGTCGAGTGCACATCCCTAGCCATGCCCTTGGCATCACCACATACATAGAGATAGCTACCTTGAGCAATCAAATTCCAGATATAGGATACATGTATGAAGAAGTGACATCAATAAACTGTTGTATACAAAGAACAAATATATAAACTATTTCAGAAAAGGACTAAACATACCTTTTCTATAATCTTGTGTTGTACATAGTCTTTGGTTGCTCCTTCACGAAATAATGAAAGAACAAGATCAATCAATACACCATTTTCCACATAAATCTTCGGTTCATCTTCATATATGTAATCTTGTACAAAAATTATATGAATTTATTTCTTCCTTAGAGCCTCGACTTCCTTGATTTAAACATATCACTAGGAGTAATCAGGACATAGAGAACAAAATAATAACCAGTTCTCAAACGGTTAATATAAATTCACATCTATTCTGAAACACTATAATCATTTTCCAACAAGTGCTCTCCACATGTCTTTGACATATACCTTCCCGGCACTCTCACTAGGACAGTAGAATAACAAAAAATACGATAACTTCTACAGTTAAAACATAAGCCAAGTAACTCATACATGGCCATAGCTTACACAAGTACAAGTCAGTTATAGCACATCTTGACAAGGACAACCGAACATAAGATCTAAAGTCAACATACAACTCAGCTGTAAGGAGACCTAGATGCTTATGAGATCACATGAGAATCAGAGTTCACACTCAGATAATGCACGAAACAATTCACTGGCATGGAATTCACAAATATTTTCCTGTAACTTTGAGTCTTCCACTTGATATCTACTATGACTCATGAGTCTATGATTTATTAAATTTTATCTTTCTAATTTTCAATGTTAATGTTCATGGTTCAATGAATCATTGAATTTACTTGGTTAAAAAAACTCATCAAAATTATTAATTCCAACAAGATGGCTAAGAATGGATTCAGAAATAAATCTTTCCTCGACCACTCACTTGATGAACATGTCATTTGGGCAGAGCATTAGGAGGTATACTAACAAATTTCAGATATATTACAGCTTGAATCCGCCACCAATTGTCACCTTGCAATATACGTCTCCTTCAAAATGTTGTATATGCAAGCAACAAGCAAACAAACACACAATAATCATTGGACAATGATTTCAATAAACACTTAAGCAATGGAAATCATGCAAATCAAATATGCTCATCAGTCTTTCTCAAAAGAAATAAAGGGACTGATATAGAGACAACAATACTTTAAAAATAAAATGACCAGTGCTAGAGATGAAACTAAATGAACCTGTTCCAGCTCCAAGGAGTCAAAAGTCCCTGCCTCGATAGCCATATACATGGAAATATAAATGGATTCCTTCCAACATCTAGCAAGATACCCTACATAAAATAGGCCCTTAGAAATATGTCTTTCCACGCATAAGTTTTCTAGATTGCTTAGTTTCAATTATATTATACATCAAGTTAGCATACAGTATACGCATCTTAAGTAAAAGGATGCAGGACTATACCTTCTTGAATTTGGTCTCCAAGTGCCTCGACAAACTGCTCCAAATTCTCCAATGAAGGCAATGCTATTATCTGTCTCTGTAGCAAAGCAATTCCTCTACAAAGAATAGCACCTATAAACCCTGTCAACTCTAGTTTGAAAGCAGGATACCTGAGAAACAAGGGCCAATATTAGAAGGAGATGAATGAATACAAATGGAAAGTTTATTTATCATTCCTAAGCATTTAATCTCTTCAATTATTCTTACAAAAATTTACTCTTTTCTTGAGGAGGTCTTTCATCAATTTTAAGTTTACTGGTCATCTTTATTGCTTACACTCTTCTTTAGCAGGTTCTATTTGGAGAAAAGATTTCAGAATCACAATTCAGTTATATTGTATGATGATTGATCTATTCCAAAATCGATGAAACATTCTTCTTGTGTGACATTGTATATTAACACCTAGATTTAAATAATTTTCGTTGTAAGTTTTCAATACATTTAATTTAGTTCTTGAATTCCTGCTAGAATATTTGGGAGTTTGTAGTCATAGTATAATGTAGGTTATTTCCTTCCACGATAGCTCCGGTATTTGGAAGTATTCCTGGTGCTTGGAGTTCGTATAAGGAAAATGAGGTATCAGTGATCTGGGTTATCCAATATCCCACTAGTAAATTTTATTCATGCAGAAGATGAAGTACATGTCTAGAAGTAATACAAAAGTAGTTTGTCTTTAGAAACAATTTCCAATGAATGGCTAGCGGATTTGGCTAGGGAAAGTACCATGGATCTATTTTTCACTATCTATAAAAATCTTCAGTGAATAAGGCATTACAGGTCATTTTATTTGTTTCCAACAGAATATGAACAAATATAAGAGAGGAAAAGGGTTGTGTCTAATCAATTTTATTTTGAATTGGTTTGCAGTTTGCCATTGGAGGGCATTATATTAGGACATATTTTTAAACAATGGCAAGTGCCTTGCAAGAAGTAGCAATGGTTCAGTGGGATAAAGTTTTGGAACTAAAAGTAGAGAGTTTAACTAAAGAACATGAAATAATTAACATATGCACTACAAGAATTCAGGGTTTTTAAGTCTAAAAAATGACCTATGGCACAATTGTTTGTTGTGACTAATATAATGAGTTTATCAATATAGTTAGACATCATTTGTTTAACAATGCACCATAATCTGCTTACAGTACAAAGGATCAAGTATAAGTGATTGCACAATTGTGAATTAACCAAGGAAATTGTCTATTGTGACTAAAATAATGAGTTTCTCAATATAGTTAGACATCAATTTTTGAACAATGCACTGTAAACTGCTTATAGTACAAAGGAGCCAATATAAGTGATTGCACAATTTTGAATTAATCATGGCATTGTCTTGATTACTTTGAGTCTAATCTTAAGATAAGTAATGCACCCTGCAATCATCCCTAGGAAGGGGAATAAATTTTTTTAGAGTGCTTGAACACTAGTACCGAAGTAACTGGTTCTAGAGATTATGAGAACGGAGAAACAAAAATCTAGACACAGATGACCTACATCATTTATAATAGCTTCTAAGCTATTCAAACTAAAAAATGTTAAACCTGTTTAGTTTTCAAGAGTTGTACATGATCAACCTTGTTTCCTGCCACTTGGCTTAGGTTGATAATTTGTTTGTTCCTAAGAGCATCCATGAGATGTATCGGCATTTCATATGCTAGATCTTGAGCTTCCCAATGGTCTGTACCTATTATGATCCTTATGTTATTTCATTTTCTCACTGTTCCCTCGAATTAATGGGAATCCTCCATCATATTGAAACACCTTCCACTCAACCTATGGTCATCCGCAAGACCTAAAAGAGTTCGTACATATTTATATACCATTCAATAAATATACCACCCTTTGAACCAAAAGCATTGTTTTCATACATCCTAACCGTGGAATAAAGTGTTATTTTTGGATTTAGCGAAGTATCTCTCCCAAGAAGGCCATTGAAAGGTATATATTCACTGCCAACAACCACCTCTTGTGAACATATGATGGCTCCAATGGAATTGCAACAAACAACTACACTTATTTTCGTAGTGATGGTTAGTGTGAAGGATTCGCCTTGATTATATAGTGTAAGTTAAATCTACAGTGTGAGGTAAATATGAACTAAAAACAACTAACAACTAATAAGAATACCTATTACCTATGTTTCTATTATTAAGTGCATTTGTGACTGTGTGAATATGATTAGTGCCGGGTAAAGGACATGTGCAGTAATAAGGAAAGAACATTAGTAACAATAGTAAAAAATAATCTTATTATTCAAATTATTTTTTGTTGGATAGATCATATGTGCATTTTAGAATTGTATACTGCAATTATCCCTAGGAAGGGGCAATAAAACTTGTCAGAGTGCTCAAACACTATTACTGAAAGAGTTGGTTGTGGAGATTCTAAGAAAAGATAAAGGAAATTTTGGACATGAGATGAGCTATAGCATATATAATAACTCCTAATCTCTTCAAACTAAAAAAAGTTAATTCATTTTGCACTGGAGTATGGAAGGATGATATTTGTAGTTTAGAGTCTATACATGTATGTTTCAATTTGAAGAAACGTCCACAATGGTTTGGAATTTAGAGATTTGAAAGATACTGGATACTTTTATGGGTTCAAAACTAGATACCAATTCTTTTATTGTTTGCATAAAGGAAAAATATTCCTATAGGATGCTCTAGGGTGTCATGATAGCAACTTGTATGGCTACACTCTGATACAGTGGGTCCTAGATGAAAATTTTCAAAATTTGATTAGTCAATTGGATATTTTGTCTCAAGGTCAGAAGGGACACCTCAAACAATTGTATTTGGGTTTGATCAACTTTGATTATCGCACTTGTTGGACGCAATAGTTGATTACAAATTCTTTGTTGGGTCAAGAGAGGGTGAGCTCTGGGTTTTACAGGTTTGATAGTCTTTTAGGTTAAGTGAGGTTGAAATTTGCTGCAACATTTCCTTTCGTAATGTTCCAAGAGGGATGCCTTATGTGCAAAGAGTGGTTAAAGGGCCTATGTGGTTTCATTTTCTCATTGGTGCTCCTCCTATAATGTTGTTCTCTACTACCTGCGTTGGATTGGTAGGTAGGCATTCATTTTCCTTGTTTCTTGATATATTTGAAAGTTAAAATATCTTAGTATTGTCTCGAATGACCAGAAGGGTACAACCTAGAGCTCAGGGACGTGGGATACTAGATAACCCGGATCACTGATACCTCATTTTTCTTGAGCAAACTCCAAGCATGGGGAATACCTGCGAACACCAGGAATAAGAGAAAAGCATTAAACATGTTCTGATACCATCATTACAAATAAACTTGGTGCCCTACACTGCACCATCCATATGCAACTTCACAAACATAAATACTTTGTTGATTTATATAGGTTCTAAAATGTTTAGCCTGCTTCCTACATACATAGACTATGGGGATGATTCCAGATACGCCCATCAAATGAGTTGATTTTATCCAATGACAGGATGAATGTGCCAATCTGATCAATATGGAGTCATGGACTGTTAATATTGATTATGAGGGTATTTTGTTGCATGTTGATAGATATTGGACCTATTGGGTTTTCGAGACTTTTTTACCATTTATCAAAAACTCCCGAAGACTTAAATTTGCACATGTGCTGCATGCAAGACAAGTGCTCGACATGCATGGTAAGAAATTGGTTGCTTGGGTATATATAGGAATCCCAACTTCTGATTGGTGTTGTTTTTTACTTTTCCTGATAAAAGTTTGATGTACAATATTCCTGATCAATCTAGTCAACATCCGAAGAAGTTTGTGAGAATTGAAATTTTACACTCCTATCAAATTCTTCTCTTGCAATGTTCTCTATTCTTGAAATTGCACTAGGAACCTCCAAAAAAGTAACAAAATCACTACCAAAGCGTCGATGAGATCCCTTCTTTACTGGAGTTTCAATTTCATTAAGTAGATCATCGAGCCAGGAAGGTTTCTCCTCTATGATGACACTTTCTGAAGAAGTTCGTTGATGTTTCCTATATCCTTCCCTTGCATGCAGAGAGTTTTTTTGTCATGGGAAAAGATTCTTATGATAGTAGTAGAACCTCCCTTCTCTTGATTGGTTGTGGAATATCATCACCAGGACTCTCATCTAAATGCCACCCCGATGGACTTACTACACGCCCTCATGTGGGATTTGGTAGTAACGCCCTGAATTACCATGGAATCATGTTGTTGAATCATTTCTCAATAATCAATCTCCCCATTTGTTGGAACCGGGGTGGTATTTTCTGCACTTCCTCCTCCTCGATGTAATGACCAATCAATATGGACTTACCATGGCCTCATGAATGACTAACTCACTATCGGCCAGGCTAGCGTACCTCACCTGATATTGCCCCCTATTATGCATGGTAGTAGAACCTTTATCCTCTCAATTGGTTTTTGTGGAACCTCTGTCCCAAAAAAGGACTAGGACCATAATCTACAAAAGCTAGCCCCAAAAAGTTTAAGAATATTATATTCCATAATCACACGAAACATGGAAGAAAATAATATAATCCTAAAGCAAATTACTATATCAACATGCCACATACAAATACAATATACATATGACTGCAAATATTGAACTTGGACTTTATTATTGTTCAGGTATAAGTAATAAGAGATCAATATGATATTAAATAGTTTATGCAATCTAAGAAATTAAATAGTTTATAATATCTGAGTTTCACAGATATATTGCTGAATAATTTCCATCTATCCAATCTCTGCAACATAGCTGTGAAACTCAGATATCATAAACTATTTCATTTCCTAGATTTCATAGATGAAATTATTCGGTAGCATAGTTGTGAAACTCAGATAAAAACTATTTAATTTTTTGTTTATGTCTTATTACTTATACCTGCACAACAATAAACTCCAAGTTCACTTTTGATCCACATCAGGATCATCCGGTTTGAAATGCGAGGTGTCTTTCCCCACTAAGCCTAAACTCGTGGCATCATGTCCATCACATTCATGTTGTCCTTCTTGTTTAACCACAGAGGTTGTCACACTTCAAGAATCTTGTGTAAGAGACGATGTTCCCAAGTTTTCTACTTTACAACTCTCCCTTGTAGTATTTGAACCACCATTATACATGGGAGGGCATAAATTATGGCTCTTGAGCAGCCTGCTTCAAAGTAAAAGATTATCATTTTTGAGTGGGATTCTTACACATTTATTATACAACCATATACTATTCCCGAGTAGGCAAGGAATATTATTATTAACCAAACATTGTGTTACTATTTTGACAGAATATGTTCTGCCAGAATATTAACACAATATCTGATTTATTATACAACCATAATATTAACCCTTAGATGACTAGGACCTGCATTTTAAAAAGATGTGCGACTATCCAAGTCAATGCTCCTTCAAGTATATCGAGTGAGTTGAAGAAAGGAGAGAAGCTCCAATACCTGAACCATCATTTGAATTCTCTATAACCGCAATTTCTACGACCTCGGTTCCAAGCAATTCTGTAACTACATTTTTCTCTGAAGAGTGGGTAGTGTTCATAAATCCTCCCATACATTTCACCAACTGTCCTCTTTTTCCCTACAACTTCATTTACTTGATCTCTCTCAATTTTTTTCAATATTCCCACAATCCGAGCTCCCTCCAAACTAGCACAGCATTCTGCTACAATATGGAAAGGTTCAACAACATTTTTTTGAGTACACAATGAAGAGCTTGGAATCTTAATGGTGGGGAACCGTTTTTAACTGTAGCGATAGAAGCAAGTGCAGTTTGTATGTGCAACAATGGCATCAAATCTAGATCATGCTTTCGGGTGTGTTAAATAAACACATATTTCAGACCCATATAAACTTAGGTATGATATTAGGTATGATATACACCATGTTATTGTGAATCCCAAAGATGCATATCTCAAATTATTACATATCCCTAACTTTGACACCAAAAAATAGACCACATACTTCAAATTATTACATATGCCCTAATTCTGAAAACTTTATTGATTCAAAAATCCGCTAAAACCTAAGGGAATCCTTGTAAATAAGGGATAAATCTAGGACAAAATTGCAATCGAGGTGCAGAGAGCTAACCAAAAGCCTTCCTTTGTGCAAATGGTTATAAATTTGGCATTAAATTGAACAAGAAATATGGAAAAAATGGATAGAGATTGATGAACTTACCTCTGATAATCAGATGCCCAATTTTTACTACAAGAGGATCGAGAAAGCACACTCAAGAGATCCAATCTCTGCAGCGAAAATCTTCATGAATATTTTATCTACAATTCCAAAGTCACGTTATAGCAATTATTGGCATTCCAAAGTCACATTATAGGAATTATTGTCTTTTACATAGTCCGCTTTTATGCATGGGTTTAGTGCCTACATGGAAACTCAAATATTGATGAATATAGCCCACTTCTTTTTTCAATTTTTAATAAATTGGTAAGAATTTAGTCACGTTATAGCAATTATTGGCATTCCAAAGTCACATTATAGGAATTATTGTCTTTTACAGAGTCCGCTTTTATGCATGGGTTTAGTGCCTACATGGAAACTCAAATATTGATGAATATAGCCCACTTCTTTTTTCAATTTTTAATAAATTGGTAAGAATTTAATGGTTGAGAGAAAATTTAATGGATGGTTGAGATCTCATACATTAGTCAGTTTTTAGGTTGACTATGTCCTCACACTTTGGGGGCTTTAGATTGAATTATTCTTTATAAGTGATTGGCTTTGAATATTGGGTTAATATTTATATGACATTGTTGGAATTATTTTATTAGTTTAAAGAGGTCAATATAATAAATTTATAAAAAACATTCTCTAAATTTTAGAGAAAAAGTGATACAAATTCTATCTCATGTTGGAAAAGGAAGAATGTGGGGGAATTGACAATGATAGGGTGATTAGGAGAGCCACATGCACTTGCATGTGTGAGAAGGGTGGAGGGATGAGGAAATGTTAAATATCCCTCTTACTTCATTACACCAATTTGTTGTATGGAGATGGAAGAGGCCTTACTATGTTCCCCTAACCCTCATCATATTTTTGAAAAATAATTCCTTCATGGGGTATGTTCTTACCTAATAAACGTCCCATCCTTACATTGCTCCGTCAACATGCCCTCTACCAATGTGACTCCTCCATACTCCATCACATTTGATTTAGTGTCATTTTTCTTGAAATACATGGTGAAAATGGACATGATTAAAGTGTTTCACAAACATTTTGGATTTGGGTAAGAATCTAGCCAACATTAGTGAGGTATTGCCTCGATGAGTTCTAAAGGAATTAATTATTAAGGAAGATTCTACTATAATCATAATGGTTTCTCTCGTAATCTTGGTAAACCATTTCAATCCTTGTAATGTGTTTGACTATTAGTGGCTTCACCAATTCCCCATTCAAATGAAATTTTTTTATGTCCTTCAAAATAAATATAAATCTCCTCACATATTTTACCTACAGTGGCATATATTTTTACAACATCTAAAATACTTATTTTCAATTACATATAAAAAAAACTTTTCTTTTTAAATATAAGATAAAAACATATACCTCAAATGCCAATGACTTTGAAACCCATGATATTTGGGTTTTTAATCCAAAAGAATGAGTGTTTAGACATGTTTTGGTTTTAAAGGATGAGACATTTACAAACCAAAATCCAAAGTCATTATTCTCTTAATCTTATTTATGAGTCACATATCACAAAATAGGATACTCTCATATTTTTATTAATAAATATTTTATTTTTAGTAATATCAACGTATTGATTTTACACTATATCACTTAATCGCTTAAATATATTTAATAAGCGTCATCCATAAAAGCATAAGACACCTAGACACGCTCGCCCATGTCACACACCTTATGTGGGACCCATAGTGGGGAACAATATCTATAAATTAGATATAACCCACTTCATTACTCCACTTCACATTCATCGTAAGTAATTCATCACAAAAAATGAACTTCACATTCATAGTAATTACTTTACAACAAAAAATCGCACTCCTTAATGACTGCACACTCACCTTGTGTACAATATCGGTTTAAATGTTTGGACTGTTATATCATGGACCATGCAAAAAATACAAAACCACCAGAAAGGCCCTGTAAAGTTAATCTTGATATTTTTTCCACATCAAGGATGGCTCTCGGGGCCTTTAACATGGTTTGAAATCAAAATTGATGTTGTAGACCCTATAATATGCTTCTTTGTGTCTAGGCTAGTCAATATGTTGACTACATCCAACTCCTTGGCTAAACATTCCCTATGTAGGCTATGTGTGGTAGTCTATGGAATCATACATGGAACATGATCCCCCATGGAAATTGTTATGGACTTTGACCCTGAATTTAGACCAAAAACCATGCCATGGGTGAAGAGAACCATCCTTGGAGTTACAAATCTTGAAATAACCACCATAACTCGCTTGTAAGCCAAACATTCCCTATGATGTTAACATACACACATACATATATATAGTGTACTCTAATCCTTATTCCTAACCCCATAGTCACTAATATGATACCCCCTAACCCCATTATACCCTCAAATCCTCTAACCCCATACTCCCATAACCCCAATCCCTAATCACATACCACCTAACCCAGTGTAAAGACGTATGCATAGCCTCCTAACATCGCTAGCCATTGATTAAGTTGTGAGAACCATCTTTGTTGTGTGAAACCTTGAAATGATCACCATATCTTGCTCGCACGTCCTAGTTTTCATAGTGACAAATTAATTGCCTTGTTGGATTCATGCTATTGATTGCCTTTCCATTACTACATTATGTCATCTAATACCAAAAATATATTAGTTTACATTAAATATAGACATATTCATGGGCCCATTTGGAAGGATTGGATATGGTTGGAGGATTTTGATGGGTCATTGCACAAAGTAACTCTATGCTAATATTGATAATTTGTTTTCATAGTAGAGTGTTTGAATATGAAATGGATCCTTAGTGAATTTTGATGATCGATGGATCAAGAGGTCTTAAGGCATCTAAAGGTATTACTCTTCCTTTAAGCCACATGTTGGGGTGGTTGATTCTATGTAATACTATCACAAGTAATGATTAGGTAAATAATCGTGGTTTCATTTATTGATGTTGTGTGGTGTAGCACAAACTTGCAATAAATTAAGCATATGTTGTGGAATTGTTCAATTATTAGAACATTTTGACCTTGGATAGTTGCTTAATATAATATGATACTATTTATTGATACCTTTCACTAGAAAGTTGCTTTTTGAAGCATTTTTTTTAGATTGATTGTTTAGAACATGTGGGATCAAATTAATGAGCTTATTTTTCTTTTGGTGATGGCCATGTTCTATAACATTTCATGAGGCACCATCCTCATTCAATTTGAGAGAAGTTTCTACATTCCAATTGGATTTCTCTCTTTAGGTTTCAATTACAATTGACATGTTTAGGAAGGATATAGATTCTTTGTTGCTTGGAGGGAAATAATATATGTTGGTGTTCTTTGCCTATATAGGATAGTTTGCTACGACCACCCTTTGGATTTTGAATATTTTCTAAAATGACCCATAAACAATGACTAGTAATTTACATATTGTGTCTTTGATTTCTAAAGTGTGTTCTAGCAAGGCAGATTTATCATGTCAAGAGACTCCATATGGATGACTAAAATATCCCTTCAAATTCAGTAGCACTTTCGCATAAAAAATAGTCATGAAACAACACTTTAAAGAGTCATATTTTTAGAGAGGGATGATCCTAATTTACAAAAGAGGTTTCCAGTTCACCTACAGACAAGCATTTCCTTGTGGGGGAAATTAAACATGTACAGATCAAGTAAGGAATTGTCTAGGGATAGAAGATAAGATCTACATATCAATGCAGCTAAGAGGACAAAATAAAAGTTCTATGTGTTATCTCTCAAATCCTCACTTCTTTAGATAAAGTCCTAAATCTCAAGTAGGAACTTGGAGGAAGTAAGAGGGATTTCCAATGTCACCTTACAAACCCTCTTCACACTTTAGGCCAACTCTCCTCCGGCTCAAGGTCGGATTCCCTAGAATAGGACTTACAAGAACTTAGGTAATGGAATTCAAAGTGAAATGAAGAGATATAGGTTTTAGAAAAATGGTATGATAAGTTAAAAAAAAAAATGGATGTGTGGACCTAAGACTAGTGTCCTATCCATGGGGAAAATGGGATCAAATCAAGGTTTAATGGGAAGCCATCTGCCATCCTATTGAAGAAAATATGTCAATTGAGACTAAAACGTACAAGCTACGATTATAGCAATGTGTTGAGGCTTCAACATGCCCATTTTAAATGATTTTGGGATTTGTCCCCCTCTTCCTCCTTTATCTTGATGCAAGATGGCCTTTTTCAATGGGGATTCTCAGGAACAAGTTGGTTGTTTTTGTGGTGTTGGGGCTCTCATTATTTTAATGGAGCCGGACCGTCACTTTAATTTATGGTTAAATTGCGGTTGATCAAGGACCAATATGAGAGGATAGCTATTGGCACTCCGGCATGCCCTCTTTTTTTCCAATTCTTAGCATCTTTCTTTACACCATTTTGTTGGTGGCTCTAAACTTATAGTTGATTGGGCGAAAGGTCTGTTCTCTTTAAAGGTGATGGAGCTCTCATCTTGGATGGCTCATGTCAATCTTCTTCTCAAGGCCTTCCCCGATGTCTCTATCATGCATATCTTCAGGGAGTTCAATACACATGCAAACACTTTACCCAGACGTAGTCTTGTGGCCTTAAAGGGGTTTATTCATTTTGAGGAGTGGTGTGGGGGTCTATTTTTTTCCATAGGCATTTTTCCTATTTGTGTCTCATAGATGGAGACCTTTCTCTTCATTTCTTTTTTTTTGTACTTAGCGGTTACATCCATCCACATTGTTAAAATTTAGTAAAATATTGTACAAATTCATTATCAAAATTCATGTAATTTTCCATTGTCAGTGTGACACAATTAAAAATGACTAACATAAACGATTAATTCACATTAATTGTTGTTAGCTAGTCATATTTATATTCTTGTGACTAAATTAATCATTTACGTTAGTCATTTTTATTTAGTCACTTGTTATCTATTCATATATTTTGTCCCGTGACTAAACTAGTCATTTATCTTAGTCATTTTTTGTTGGCTTAATTAAAATTGCTTAATTTTAGTCGTTTATCCCTTGAAAAAACAGTGGTGACTAACGTTTTTAGTCTCCTAGTCACTTATATCTCATTTTGTACTAGTGTATGCAGTAGTCTAGGTTAGCATGCATGGACCATCAACCCCATAACAAATTAATATGGTATTAGGCACTAGAATTAGTTTACATGCCATGTTATAGGCCACGAGAACCATCGTGAATGTTACAAATATTGAAATGGCCACAATATCTCGCTTGTAAGGTAAAGTAATTATGTGTAGGGCCCTACACATGGACCATGAATCATATAGTAAATTTATTAACCATGGACCATTATTTATGTACAGACCCCCTTTTTGGGTCCCCGAAAAGGACTAAAAGAAAAAGAAAACTTCCAATATGATTTTTCAGAAAAAAAAGATATAGAAGCCACAGATCTATTTCATGACTGTCAAAATAAATAGTTATATTCTAGTTTTAGCAAAATAATTAAAATAAAAATACTTCAAACCTATTTTCGACGGTTGGTCCAGCGAATCGATGGAGTCCTCGAAGTGGTTTCCGCATGATCCAATCCAATCTCTTCACGAAGTACCAAGTGACCCCTCGATTGACCACCCTACCATATTGGGGCTAATCTTCTTCACCTCAAACACACTTAGCTAGCCTCCTGAAGGGATCTCCCAATCCCCGTTCCGACTATTCCCAACTCCAAGGATCATAACATAATCCGAGATTATGATGACCATCCAGCACTAGGGAGCAAGAGATCCCTCTCTCTCTTTCTCCTCCCTCTTTATATAAGAAAAGTTCATGTGCCATGTGTCTATCCATGCACATTATTTTATTTTATTTAATATTTTAATTAACAATATTCTCAAATACATGTGTCTCAATGTCTTTAAGGTGCACCTAATTCCCTAGATCAGTGGGAGTTAGGTATAGGAGAGTTCTACTTCTCTTTTGATTCTCAATTAGTTTTCTCAATATCTTTTAGTAACTAGTTGTTTTTAATTATTCAAGCTCTTTTAAATAATAAAAACTTCATAACATGATTTGTTTCTTTTAATGAAATAACATTTGAATTTTTTGACTTGTGAGAGATTGAAAGATTAATATATATATCAATATATATATTCTTTTAATTTTAAATAAAATACTTTATTCAAATAATTATTTATTCTATCTACAGTCTTTTCATTTTCTTTTATAGTAATAAGGAAATATTTAAAAATAATTATTTATTCCATTTGAAAATATTTTCTTTTTGAAATAACTCTAATATATATTTCCATTAATTTATAAAAGAAGAGAACATTAACTTTTCTAAATTTTCAAATTCCTTTCTCAACCATAATAGCAGGAAGGACTGGCAGGCGTCGGTCAAAAGCAAAGATTCGGGGCAATCACGAGGACTGTCATGATTTTTATCTTGTGCCTTAGTGGTCAGTGACATATGGGGACCCGAACCGACACAACTTTTATGAAAAGCAAATATTCCGACAAATAAACAAAAAAAAATACAACTATGGGTTATGGCCCACCAAAGCTTTCAATCCCATGCATCATGGCCGACATGACATCATGATAATAATAATAATAGAATATTGAATCATTTATTATTAAATTCTCTAAAACTTTCACATGTATTATTTAATTATGTATGTATGAGTATGTTTCTTTTTCCATTCTTCTTTCAAATAGGTACCTCTTTGGCGGGCCCTTCCGACAGTATCTGTCTTTCTTCTTATGGGGAGTACTGCGTAGCGATCAGGATTCGTTACCTGCGATCTCTCAACTACGCTCCTTGTAGACTAAGGAATGTTGAGGGATAAGGCTCTCCTTATTGTGCGACCCTCAACTCATCGCACGCGACCAAATCATTATGGTCTCGCTCGTACGACATACGCTTCCCCCGGTGGGATGAAATGGCTTCACCCGTGCATGGATCACTAGTTCAGGGTCAATAGTCGGTCTTCATGCCCTTAAGTGTTCTTTCCATTCTTACGACCCCTATAATTTCCTTGTGGGTCAGTCAGTAAATCGTGTTACATGCCACTGCACACACACTCAAATGCATATTAGTAGCACTGTAGTATGAAATATTTCATCATCCATCGTTCTACCTCAATCAGTCGAGTCTATGTAACATTCATTCATCCTATCTCAATTAGTCTAGTATGTCTAACATTTAGTCATTCTATCTCAATCAGTCAAGCATATCTTAACATTTATTAAGTAAAGGAATAGTTTCTATAACTGTCGTTCAAGCATTTTCAAAGTAAATTCAAATGGTCCATGTTTTCCTTAGCCGATTCATTTCAAAACTAGTACCTCATTATTCTAAACAGTTAAGGTACCGAGGCGGGCATTACATAAACCCCCTCTTATTAAAACTTCATCCCTAAGTTAAGTCTCATGTGCTTCCATGGTGAGTTTTCACTTCCTTTTCACATTCATTTCTTCAATATATCCACAATTGATAATAAAATTTCATTTCTTCTTTTCTACCCTCATATAAGTATAAACCGCATAATTGGTAATATAACTAAATCATACCTTACGTAGTGTTGCAATCCCCATAGCAGTTCTCCCTTGACATCGCTAATTGTAACCGGAATTGAAATCGTCTACGACAAATTCCTTCAATTCAACAAAACTATTAAGTACATCATTTACGAAAGTCCTTAAAGCACTGACACATTTCAACATAAGGGATAAAATATTCAAACCCAGTCTCTCCATTTTCTATAGTTACATATAACTATCATATATTATAAACAATATCTGAATTTCAAAATAAGAGTAAACCTTCCAATTTCTATTTTGCAATACAGCCATTCATAAACTAATCTTACACATAACCTCTCTCTTCTCATAATCCAAGGTACAATTAAATACTGGAGGGCCATTTAAAAAGTATAATCTAAATTTTATAAACAAAATTACATAAGGCTTTCTTCTCTTCCTTACTCAAGATCCTATAATTAAATGTAAGTATAACTTCTCTCTTTTCACAATCCAAAGCATGATTACAACTAGTAGTGCATACCCATGAAGTCATTGTATTGATTTACAAAATAAGCATTTACAACCAATTGATAAAAATTTTGACGCAAAAACCTTCATCAAAAAGTATACAAACCCTGAATGTAATTCAATCTTACATACTAGCCAATTTAGAGGAGAATAATTCTAACCTGTTCGAGAAGCTGGGAGTATCCTTACCAAAGGAGAAGAAGTAAAACCACAGCTCTAACTTTTCTGCGTCGATCGCTCATCGTGAGTCACAATCTCCCATTATTAAACATTATATATATTCATTCCTTCTTGATGGTAAATCATAAGCATCCCACCTTCAAAAATATCTAAGCACTTCCTTCTTTAAATTCATATATGGTCATTACTTGTCATTTATCATTAATTACATCCACAATAATCATGTTTTACATTCTATTTGAACATAATTTATTTAATTCAATAGTGTAACAATCTTTCTCAAAAAGATTTAAAAAGACATTATATTGATACACAATACATGTATATAATAAAGAGATTCATACATCCCTATCGTCATTGAATTTTAGTTTTCTCCAATAATCAAGGCTATAAGCACAAGTGGTTAAATTCATTAGGTCCTATATTGTCTAGTACGGTTACAATACACCCTCAGGAACTTAATCGTAACTTCGTCTCATATCAATCTGATAATACATTCCATAATTTTCAGTCCCAATAGGATTTCCTATATCTTGTATTCGTTCATGAGGGTCTACGAAGTTCAAATTTCCAACAAGCTGCATTGCGTCAATAGCCACCCAATAATTTATCAACATAACTAATCCAAGCTAGGTTTCAAATCTTTAGGTTATCCTTCCTTCCAGTCGAGAAGGTAAACATCATAAAATATTTAGTAACATATAATCATGGTTTTAACAAATCAGGAGAGACCCTCAAATAGTCCAAAAAAAAAATTCCATAAGACTACTTCCGAATACCTCTAAATGTACTAATAATGTTGGTTTTCAATAAGTTAGGATTCGAGTTGTCGAAATTTAGTGACTTAGTCGAACATATTTAAATTTAACTCTTAGTCCTTTCATTAGTAGTATCATGTCCAAGTCAATGAGCTTATCACATCCTTACCTTATTTCATCATTTCCATGATCATATGACCATTTCGATGGACTTTCCAAGTCACGTCACATGTTTTCATAATCGCATCGAGTCATGTCTTAAGGATTAGATTTCATCCTATCAGGTGGTTAGTGTCATTGCATCCAAACTATCGATTTTATCACCTATATACTTTTTTTAACAAGACTGCCTTCAATTGATTCTTTCAATAGATTTCTTAAGGGTCTCTGTAATGTTGCAAATCACACCATTATGTAAATTAACCATCTTTGATAGATTGTTTGACGTTCTTCTTGTCTGTATTATGATAATTTACTTACATCCAATTAGGTTATCCCAAGTGTTACTTTTTATAACAATCAAAGTCCATTCATCGTGTACACATTTTGATAAGAAGAAATAGGTACCTCAGTATTTACCATTATACTTAGTCGACATGTCGGCCTTAACCAACTACTTGTCATTATGTAGCAAGGATGTTTTGAAGCTTTCATAAGTGAAATACTTCTACTGTATTTAATCCATTATCTTAAAGTTCATACATTAAATATGATCTAATCATTCAATCAAGAGGATGGTAACATATCATTAGAATCTTTGTAAAATCATATTCATATTTAAATAAATATTCCCTTAAACCCTAAATAAATGCTTTCTCTTTTCATAGTCAATAACATTTCTTCATTATCATTATATATATACTCTTTTTAAACGAACACTTTTTCTTTTACTTGCCAACCACATTTTATATTTCATATCTAATTTGCTCATGGCTTTCAATTTATATATATATATATAATCAACTAATATATATTTTCTTTTAAATACATATTAATAAATTTTACAGGAAATTTTCCATCTATGTATATATGAACTTTCAATTATGTTCTTCAAATAAAAATAAATAAATATAAACTTTCAACCTTTATATATATATAAAACTCTAGAATACAATCTTTTTAGAGTCCATGTAGGTGGTAATTTTTACACCATGATACATCTTCTTAAACTAGAGTTATCCATAAAGGACACGTGATTTTGTTGTTATCCTATTTGTTCTATCCACTAGTATCGTATTTAGATGTAAAATGGTCATTACCCATTATCTACTCTACTATTGCATCTACAATATCTATGTCTAACATCTGAGTTGGGCATAATCCATATATCCCAATAGTATAGAGATCCTTTCAAAAATAATGTTTGGAATACATTATATTGAAACATATTATATCTATTTCCATAATGACAACGCCATTTCAATATTAATGAAGACATTTATTCATACATAATGTAACATCCTCCTATTTTAGCCTTATGATTGTAAATGTAAATTGTAAAATGGTTTTTTTGGTGAGGATCTCAAGGCCAAGGCCCCACCAGTAGACCTTGATAGGCTATGCGGTTAATTCCTAATTGTTGTAAATCGTAAACTGAGGAGACTAAAGGAGTACATATCTAAACAACGGGAAAATGAATCACTAAGGGGAGGAGCGAGATGGCTAGGAAGCCACAGATGACAAATGCCATTTTGTTGCCAGTAGGATTTGGAGGGAAAAATAAGTGTTTTAATTATGTTATCCTAGTTTTAAAGGTTCATCCTAAATAGGATTGTCAAAGTAAATAATAACACAACTCAAATATCCTAGTAAGTGAGAAGACTTAGCTTTTAAGTATGAGAATAATACTCTCTAAAAAAATAAAATAGTCTCAATAACACAAATAACTCACTAGAACTAAACGTTCCTTCAACTCTGAGAGAAGTAATAATTTCTTCTTAGGTAATAAGGGCAAGAAGAGTGGAATTATATATATAGGAAGATATATATAAGGGTTTATATAGAAACAAAATTTCATAGTTTTATTTTATATAAATAGTCAATTTATTATTGAATTAAATTAATACGAAACAACCCTTTTAAAAAAAGTGTTATCCCTTTTATAAATTTAAGGGATTACCATTATCCTCATACCCTAAAGTTTATTTATTTATTTTATATATATTGGGAGAGGATCGACAAAACATCTTCTCCAATGGGTATTAAAGTTATACCTATTAAAATGGTTCACGAATTGTATGAAAGTTTTACTGAACATTACAATTACTTATTTAAACTCCTACTCGACGAGGCTGGTATCATTGGTGACCTACCTCCAGCTGTTCAATCCGGATTTTGGGGTTATGGTCAGCCTCTCTAAGAGAGGAGATCGAGCCATCATGAAAGAACACTTGTAAACTACACACTTGGCAATCTTGATCAAACTTTTGACCTCCAAGTGGCTGGAGATCTTCCTATAACCTCACGGATTGCATTTGGCGTAGGGGGGGATATCTGTATGTGGAAGCTAGCGGAGATGATCGCGGCTCTAGAGGAGAGCGATCTGAGAGCCTTTAGATGGACCTGTAGACTATTAAATGCTCCGATCTTCATCGCTGCTGAGGGTAATTACTGGATCGAAAATGTAGTTGAAACCTATTTCTGCTCATTCATTCTGCTGAATGGAAAATGGATTTGTTAGCTGCGTATGGTATTTGCTGGAGCGAAATAGTATGGTATTTGTTAGTTGTATTGCATGATGCGTTTGGAAAGGTAGACCTGGAAGGAAACGGGTGAATAGTTGTGGAAATAGTTAAGCCTTATGCTTGCTATCGAGAGGGTGAACCCTGCGAGGAGAACCAACAAGTCCCATACTCTGTGATTGAGGGTGACCTCTGCGAAGAGTATCATCGTTTCCAATCTGATTTTCTTGGTGAGAACGATCGCAACAAGAAGAGGAATGTGATCCACGATTGTATTAGAACGTTTCCATCGATTCAGTGGAGGTTCGATCTCAGAAGGGATATTTGAAGAGATTGGATCCACGATGAGGACGGTTCCATTCACCTCTGCGATCTGAGAATGAAGATCCTGATATTGGATCTGCGATGAGGACTGTGATGTGATGATTATACCTCTGCGTAATTACTGGTTTTAAATGCACGACTATTGTGTTAAATGGGGGGAATCAGATGCTCGGCAAGAGGAGGGGTAGGAAAGGAATAACATCTCGGCGATTCCTCTATCAGAAGATAGTTTTAGCTTTGTAAGAGAGTACTGTATTGAAATACAACCAGCTCAGATGAGATCATGAGATCCCCGTGGGAGATCATCCTACTGGTCTTCCTTGGTCGACTCGCTGCATAGAAAGCTCATATATTTTCCCCTAGTCAATTCGCTATGCTCTTATTTCAATTGATGGGGATCGGAACTACATCCTACGGGCATGGAAAATACGGCAAGGGATCGACTTGGTGGAGTGAGATACAGGTATGTTCATTTCACTATCAAATCACTGCATGATCTAGTGGTGTATGCGTGGATCCCCTTATACTGTATCTTGTGTATTGTTTTTGAAATGGAAATTACATACTTGTGCACATTGCATTGCTTAAACGTAGATCCCTGTCAGAAGGGTAGTAGTGCGCAAAAATGTGAAAGTTCTCTGTAGAGAATAGAGACAGAAATGCTTAGACTTATATGTTTTACTTTGCTTAAAGTAGATCCTTTTTCATAAGGTTAGTAGTGCGCAAAAATGTGGTAGATCTCTGAATAGAACATGGACGGAATTGTATATATATGCTTATGCATTTTATTTTGCTTAGTGCGGAACCCTGAAGGATATTAGTGCCCAGAAGTGTGACCGATCTTTGTAGGAAGCAAAGACAGAAATTTATATGCTTATAGGATTTACATGGTTTAAAGTTGATCCTTGTCAGAGAACAATAGCGCCTAATATGGTATGACCTCTGTAGAAACCTAGATAGGGTTGTCATCATTCTACTTCTGGTTATGCTTTGAGCATGTGTAAGCTTTTTGCTCGGGTTGTCATGGTCTTATCTCTTGTACCCTGGATTATGATTAAGCATTTGGATCTCTGAAGTTCCAGAGTTACCATGGTTTATACCACTGCTTAATTTATGCTTTCATTGCTATGTCTAAAATTGTTGGGTTCTAGGCGGTTGTGGAAGAGGTGACGGGGTTTTCCATATGATGTCGATTTGAATGAAGGAAAAACTCATTTCATTATGACAGTGGAAATTTTTATAGAGGTTCTTTATCTTGAGAGAGATTTAGATTTCTTAGAAAGGTTTAGATGACTTGGCCTCGCATTCTTATGATTGTGCTTATCACTTTTGCTTGAGGAATAAGGTGTGTTTATTATACTTTGGATTGATAAACAGTGAAATTCCTTACCAACCAATCCATCCCATCATCTGCTTATAGCACATAAACTTTGTATTTTAGTTGTGTTAATGCTTGTTTTGGATGTTGGTTGCGGTGTGGTGAATTTTTGTACTTAATTTATAATTATTGAATATATGTTATTTCCGGATAGGGAAAAAACCTTTCTTCTTATGTCCAAATATGTAATACATTGCTGTCATAGGTTCCTTGGGAAAGAGACGGCTAAGTAGAGGCATGATCCATGTGTTTTACTTAATAATTATTATTGATCTATTCGAAATCAACATGGAATAATCCCTTGTAACGATTCTGAGATAGGCTTTGGATGTTTGAAATTACTCTCCATGAGAGAAATGGTAAGAAAGCTGGAAGTAAGTATAGTAACATTGGTGTTGCCGGATGTAAGCTCTATTTTGATAATTAATACAAGATGCGACTCTCCTTTGGTGGACGTACCCCAATGTGATTGGGTGAACCACGTACATTTTGTCTCCCCATGTGTATGACTCTATTGTTTATGTCTGGTCAATAATTCTTGTTTCGCATGTTTATGTCTTAATGGTTATGTCTTGTCAATAATTCTTGTTTTGCATGTTTATGTCGTAATGATTATGTCTTGTTTCGCATGTTTATGTCTTAATGGTTATGTCTTGTCAATAAGTCTTAACTGGGTGTTTATTCATAGAATGTGTGTGGAAATGATTTGTGAAGGCATTTTGTTATGATAGCATGTAGCTGTATAGTTCCTTTATATACAATGGTCTCAAAAGAGATCCATGGAGTTGTAATGGTAACATTTAATAAAATAAGTAAATTGATTATTATAAGAATGTCAAGTGTAGGAATAAGGGTTAAATAAATGTTATCTATTTCTTATAATATTGAACCCGATCATAAATATTTTTATTGTGAGGATATCTAATGGAAGAAATTTTAATTTTCACCAATTTACTAACTCACAAATCCTAGAGATGTTACACATAATACATCTAATTCCAACAATAAGGATGACATAATTTCTCGAATAACTTTTTTTAAAAAGTAATATTGAATCATCTATCATTAACTAACTCGTAATCTTATCTATAGTTAAGAATATAGTTTGTATAATGTTTCAACCAAACCTTCATAAGCATTTAAACCTTACCTATATCTAAGTGCATTCCAAAATTTCTAGATAAAGTAATAATACATGGTCCCTTCAACATAAAAACGCAATAAATCATAAATCTAAAGGTTTCCAAAAAAAAGTGTAGCCACCCATCTTACTATCCTCATATTTAAACTAAAGGTCTACTAGTAAAGGTAAAGAGGCATACATGTTAACTTTCTCAACCGATAATTTATGTAAGCTACACATGGTTCCCGACGCTTTCAATTTATAACTGAACTTAATCTTATACACAATATTCCTATATTACAAGACTTCCAATAAATATCCAAATTTAACCATTTATACAATCTTACTCCTAATACACAAGACCTTCAATTTAAGACTTATTCTAAGAAATTATATAATCTGTACATAATTCATAAATCCCTCATTTAGCAACTGATTTCATAATTTAAAGCAAATTACCCGTAATTTCCAAGACTTCTATAATTTCATAACAATTTACTCATAAGCTGGTATGACTTAGAAATTCGGTTCAACAGAGATCGATTTACTATTTTAAAGGAGATACAGATGTTAAGAAATGAGCTTTGAATGAATGCACTAATGTGTAAAGCGTGTGTAATGCGTTGCTTACTCTGGAACGGTGGCACAAAATTATGAGTCTCCCGTTTTATTTTAGTGTGGCAAATAAAATACGTTGGATGTCTCACCCAAACTTCAACACCAAGTTCACGTCAAGCCATGCCAAGTCTCGGTCATCACGAAGCATTAAAGACCAAATATCTAGTACGGTGGAGAATTCCCATGCACAATCTCACAGGACCAAGCTTTATAACCGTGGAACTCACAAACGCCAAATAGATTTTTAAAATGATAAAACAGAGAATTCTGGAAACGCTTTTCGAAAAGGAACACAGAAATTTAAAATCAAATTTCCAATGTAATGTGGAATGACTTTCAAATTTTGAAATAAAACCAGAGAGAATTTACCAGATCTTATCGCTACTGAATTGAAATGCTGAGATATGTAAACACAGACACCAGATCTATAAAATTTTACCGAATAAATCGCTATCGAATTGAAATGCCGAAACACTTAATCACTAGCATAGATCTGCAACACCTTATTAATAAAGATTTAGATTTACTGTCAATGAAATTGCTATCGTTCTGGGGAAATATAGTCACAACATCAGTTTTGGAATTCGCTGTTAATGAAATCGCTTATTGATTTGAAACTTTTGGGAATTTCAGACACAACCTCAAATTGAAATCACTGTCAGCCGAGATCACTATCGATCTGGAAATATAATCACAACATCAGACTTGCAAACTCCTTATAACTAAAATTTGCTATCGAAAATAAACACTGGGACATTTAGACACAAACACGGATTTACAAACATTTTATCAATAAGTTGCGAGAAGGAATCGGGATGGAGTCATAGAGTTTGTGTGACAGAGAACAAATCTATTTCTCATTTAGATCTGAATTGAATTCAGAAGAAGAACAGAGATTCAACTCAGAATCGATTGCCCATATCGATTGGAATCGACGTCACTGGAAAAGACACAACTACAATTCAAGTCGATTTCTCAATAGCTCTGAATGGAATTCAAAAGAGGCAGAGTTACAACTCAGAATCTTAAATAGATGAAATTGAAATCAAAAGAAATTCGATCCTGTTAAATTCGATCCAAATTTCAGCTATGAATCGGAGAGTCAAATCGAACTGGGGCAACGATTCATCTATTTGGGTATTATGAGCACCGTTAAACTCGATTCAACATTTAACTGTAATTTAGGAAAATCGATTTGGGATGGAGAAACGATTCATATTATTGAGTAATATGATCGCTATGAACTAGATCTGAAATTTAACTGTAACTTAGAGGAGTCAATTGAAGCGATTCATCACAGTTAAACTCGATTCAAGATTTAACTGTAAAAATTAGAAAAATCAATTTGAAATGGGCAACGATTCATACTATTGATTAATATGATCGTTGTTGAAACTCAAAAAAAAGATTAAAATTAGATTTGAATTCTCATTCAAATAAAATCGAACTCAACAAACAAAGTGTAAAATCTATAAATCACAAACACCCAAACGCATCATCACGCCGAGGTTACATCTCTGGCAGCCTCAGTTCTGTTAGTGGCATAACGCATCCTTCAAAGAATGAAAAGAAATCCAGAAAGGGGACGGTTTTAGAATCAAAGATCAACTCTGCAATAGCTATAGTGATCAAAATGTTATAAGCAAAGAAACAACTCGCAGCTATATGTCTGCTTTCTTTCACGCAATATAATTTTTTTTATTTTTAACCACACATCTGTCAAAATAAATAGAGCTGGGAATCGATCCCTATGAGGTCGTCCCATCGCTCTCCATCTACCTTAAGAAAAATATATAATCAAGCATGAAACGATGTATATAATACATCGACAAACGAACCGGGGAAACAGTATATAAAATTGTACTGGCCGTCAACGAGTTTGATATCAGACTCTCTATTCTGGAGATCGAAAATAACCTAGTTATGCATAATATAAAATAGAGGTCAGAAGAACAAAAGTAGGCCCAGATCTACAATATAGACCAGTGTTAAAAACAACTAGTTCTGCACAGTTATAAAGCAGAGATGGATTTAAAATCAATCTCGCAAGAAGACAAAAATACCTATTTACACGAGGACTCTATTTGCTAACCTCTGATCAACAATAGGATGCATATGTCTAGATTCATACATGCCATCAACAAAATAAGTAATACGCATACTTACCGGGGTCGATTTACTAAACTCTAATCATACCAGGAAGAAAACCGGAGTTCGGACTCTCCTCACCCAGATCCGCCTTCTCCCAAAACTCTCTCCTTCCTTTACAACAGAGATCAAATTCTATGCGGGGATCTGGTGACTTTGAACATATTTCACAAATATTTACCCGAATTCTTAAATCTATAACCCTTCTTAAAGTTCTGGAATTTCTCTTTTACTAAGAAGGAAATAAATTGTATATAAATTCCAAATATACAGCAAACATATTCCTATTCGTGCAAGAAATACAAGATCCAAAAATCTTTATACTAAATAGATTTGAATGTGGAATAGTTAACCAAATGGAACCTGTAGGGGTAGCTGTTCCGATCGTTGGTGTAGTTCTATGAAATTCGCAGCTCCAATCTAGTTGTCCACCTCCACGAAGAACCTACAAGACCCCTGTTAAAAATATGAGTCTCGTTCCCTCAAGGCTCGACCAACTCTCATACCAAATGTAGGGATCCCCTTTTCGGGTCCCCAAAAAGGACTAAAAGAAAAATAAAACTTCCAGTATGATTTTTCAAAAAAAGATATAGAAGCCACAGATCTAGTTCATGAATGTCAAAATAAATAGCTATACTCTAGTTTTAGCAAAATAATTAAAATAAAAATACTTCAAACCTGTTTTCGATGGTTGGTCGAGCGGATCGATAGAGTCCTCGAAGTGGTTTCCGCACGATCCAATCTAATCTCCTGACGAAGTACCGAGTGACCCCTCGGTTGACCACCCTACCATATCAAGGCTAATCTTCTTCACCTCAAACCCTCGAGCTAATGGGGTCGTAAGAACACACTTAGCTAGCCTCCTAAAGGGATCTCCATCCAGCATTAGGGAGCAAGAGCTCCCTCTCTCTCTTTATCCTCCCTCTTTATATAGGAAAAGGTCTTGGTGTGCCATGTGTTTATCCATGCACATTATTTAATTTAATTTAATATTTTAATTAACAATATTCTCAAATACATGTGTCTCAATGTCTTTAAGGTGCACCTAATTCCCTAGATCAGTGGGAGTTAGGTGTATGAGAGTTCTACTTCTCTTTTGATTCTCAATTAGTTTTCTCAATATCTTTTAGTAACTAGTTGTTTTTAATTACTCAAGTTCTTTTAAATAATAAAAACTTTATAACAGGATTTGTTTCTTTTAATGAAATAGCATCTGAATTTTTTGACTTTTCAGAGATTGAAAGATTAATATATATATCAATATATATATTCTTTTAATTTTAAATAAAATACTTTATTCAAATAATTATTTATTCTATCTATAGTCTTTTCTTTTTCTTTTATAGTAATAAGGAAATATTTTTAAATAATTCTTTATTCCATTTGAAAATATTTTCTTTTTGAAATAATTCTAATATATATTTCCATTAATTTATAAAAGAAGAGAACATTAACTTTTCTAAATTTTCAAATTCCTTTCTCAACCATAATAGCAGGAAGGACAGGCAGACGTCAGTCAAAGCAAAGATTCGGGGCAATCACGAGGACTGTCATGATTTTTATCTCATCCCTTAGTGGTCAGTGACATATGGGGACCCGAACAAACAAACAAACAAAAATTACAACTGTGGGTTATGGCCCACCAAAGCTTTCAATCCCATGCATCATGTCCAGCAAGACATCATGATAATAATAATAGTAGAATATTGAATAATTTATTATTAAATTCTCTAAAACTTCCACATGTATTATTTAATTATGTATGTATGAGTAGTTTTCTTTTTCCATTCTTCTTTCGTCTAGGTACCTCTTCGGCGGGCCCTTCCGACAGTATCTTTCTTTCTTCTTATGGGGAGTACTGCGTAGCGATCGGGAGTCATTACTTGTGATCTCTCAACTATGCTCCTTGGAGACTACGGGACGTTGTGGGATAAATCTCTCCTTATTGCGCGCCCCTCAACTCATCGTACGCGACCGAATCATTATTGTCTTTCCTGTATGGCATATGCTTCCTCAGGTGAGCTGAAACAGCTTCACCCGTGCGTGGATCACTATTTCAGGGTCGACAGTCGGTCGTCATGCCCTTAAGTGTTCTTTCCATTTTTACGACCCCTATAATTCCCTTGTGGGTCACTCGGTAAATCTTCTTACCTACCACTACACACACACTCAAACGCATATTAGTAGCGATGTACTATGAAATATTTCATCATCCATCGTTCCACCTCAATCAGTTAAACATATGTAACATTCAGTCATCCTATCTCAATCAATCGAGCATGTCTAACATTTAGTCATTCTATCTCAATCAGTCAAGCATATCTTAACATTTATTAAGTAAAGGAATAGTTTCTATAACTGTCGTTCAAGCATTTTCCAAGTAAATTCAAATGGTCCATGTTTTACTTAGCCGGTTCATTTCAAAACTAGTACCTCATTATTCTAAATAGTTAAGGTACTGAGTTGGGCATTACAATTTAGGTTATGAGAACCACTATTGGTTTACATAACCTATAAATATTAAACCATGGTTGGCTTATTGGTTTGCATAACCATGGACAAACAAACAACAACAATGACATTGATGATGGTGACAATGATGATCATGACGATCTCACATGTAGGCTAGAGATTCTTATGTGGTAATCTATGTTAACATACATGAACCATCAACCCCATGGAAAATTAATATGGCATTAGACCCTAATTTGAGTTCACATGCCATAGTCCATGCCACGAGAACCATCCTTTGTGTTACAAATATTGAAATGGCCACCATAAACAATGCCACTAATTAGAAACTGACCTAACACAACCAACCCATGTAAATGACTCATGTACTTGGCACACTTGGACCATGCAATGAATTCATGCACCTAGGAAGCTTCAAACTTTAACCCCCACCTTGTACCTAAACTTAACATCTAGCCCCAAACCGAATAACATGATAACTTGTCAACCACTTAACCACTAGTACCAACAAAACCATAACCCCTTTCCCACTAACCCACTGATCCCTTAGGTGCCTCGCTTCTAATCCAAAAACTCCTCAAATTTTACCACATTATGAAATTGTAGAAAATATCCCCTTAAGCTAGTGTCCTTCTAACCCTAACCCACTACACCCTAACCCAATTACTAACATGCCTACTGCACCAAATCAACACACTAACACAATAAACTTTGACCTTGGGTTATTTATAACCAAGGTTTTAGATCAAAGAATTTGGCATCAAGGTTTGAACGATCATTGTATGGGATTTTATCAAACCAAAATTAGTGCCAAAATAAACACAAGAACTTAGACTATAAACAAAATATTCCCTATCTAGGGCATGTATGATGACTCAAGTCCCTATGCAAGGCCCATGAGTCTCAAAATAAAGTTTTATTTCCCAAGAACCTACATTTTGGCCCTAGACCATAACATAGGCTCGTAGAACCATCCACGACATGAAAATACTAAAAAAATGACAATGTGTTACTCAAAAGCTAAATATTCCTTGTATATGGCCGATGTGGTGGTACAGAGAAACACCCATAGGTCACAAGACCTTGAGGTAACTAACAGTCATTATAAACTAGATTTTGATCTAACACCATTGACACCATGGATTAGGCTTCAAGAACCATCCATGATGTTGTAAATATTGAAATGTCCACCATACCCACTTGCATGCTAAATATTCCTTGTGTAGGAATCATGTGGTGAGTAGGGCCCTACACATGACCCATTAGCCATAAAGGATAATGTTATGGCACACAAGTTTGTATTTTGATCATGGATCATGGAAAGTTGGAGTGTGAGAACCATCTTTGATTTGAAAAACCTAACACGACTGCCTCAATTGTAGAGCTCTAATGGGATATGGTGTTGAACGATGATGCACACCCTTCCTAACACTACAATAGCTTGTGTGCGCTTAGCTCCAATTTTTTAATGAGGTGCATTGTTGAACCCATGTGACAAACCTAACCCCCTTCCAACAAATTGCCTCCAAAATATCAATTCTCATGAATTTTAAGGGGGGTGACAAAAAATTGCCTCCAAAAATTCAATTCTCATAAGTTTTAAGAGGGGTTCCAAAAAAACTACCTCCAAAAGTTCAATTCTCGTGACTTTTAGTGGGGATTCTGACAAACTGCCCCCAAAAGTTATGAGAATTGGGCTTTTAGGGGGGCTTTTCAAACAACCACCTCCAAAAGGTCAATTCTCATGACTTTTAAGGGGGGTTCCAAACACACCGCCTCCCAAAGTTCAATTCTCGTGACTTTTAAGGGGGGTTTTGACAAACCGCCCCCAAAAGTTATGAGAATTGGACTTTTACAGGGGGTTTTCAAACAACCGCCTCCAAAAGTTATGAGAATTGGACTTTTACAGGGGGTTTTCAAACAACCGCCTCCAAAAGTTCAATTCTCATGACATTTAGGGGGGATTTTGACAAACCGCCCCCAAAAATTATGAGAATTGGGATTTTAGGGGGGGTTTCCCCAAAACCACCTCAAATGTCAAATTTTAGGACTTTTGGGGGAGGTTTAAAACAACCGTCCCCAGAAGTGAAATTTCCATGACTTTTAGGGGTAGTTTTAAAAGACTGCCTTCAAAGGTCTGAAAAAAAATTTAGGGGGGGGGTTTACCAAGACCCCCGCAAGCAAAACCCGCCCCTAAAGGGCTATTTTGTTGTAGTGTTTAGTCATCTTAAGGTCATCCCACCATGATGAAGATTTTCCTTGCAGATTGAAAACAACAATCCTAGCCTTTATGAGACTAGAATAGTCAAACATGCGCAAATATTTCTCCATGTCCCTCAGCCACAACTCAACTTCTTCTCTGGTTTTAATCTCTTCGTTAAAAGTAGGTGGCTTGATCTTTCTCAATTCTGAGCGTAGCTGATTTACATTTCTAGTTTTCTTCTTTTTAGGAACATACTCTTCAGACTCTTCGCCACGTGACTCTTCGTCGCTAACATCCATATTATAGCTCCCAAAATTTCTTGGAGGTGTAGCCTTAAACTCAGAATTTCTCTTCGTCATTGATTTTTCTGCATGTTGTTCTTCTAGTGTTGGGATGTGACTGTTTACTTTTTTAGTCAACTTTTGCAACAGAATTGCATTTATTTCTCGTTCTTCTTCAAATTTTTTAATGTTGTCCTCCCTAATGCTGAGCAACTCAGCCTTCATACTTTTGACCGTCTCCAACATTTCACTAGATGATGTCGCTCCTTATGGAGATTTCGGATCCCTCTCTTTCCTACTGGCCATTTCTCCTCGTTGACTAGATGTTTCTACAACCATCCTTCCTTCTTGTTCTGCAAAATTCCTTCCAGCTACTTACATTTTCAGCCACTTTTATGTCTAAGTGTGGCCAACAGTTGTTTGTTAGATGTCATAAACAACAATGCATCTATTCATAAAAATTAAGAAATAGTATGCTACAGAAATTTTATTTGTTTATGTCAAAAATACAACAGCATTCACGCAAGCAAGCCTAAAGGTCTTAGTGTAGTGACCATAGCTCTGATACCAATTTGTCATGTCTCTTCTACCTGATATTTTTTTATCAAATATTCTAACCACTCAAACAATTGCAGAAACAATAAATTCTAGATGTCACTATAGCCTACTTGGTTAATATTCTGACTGTGTGTGCACTATGCTTCATTATTACTTTTGTCTCTTTTCACACAAGTGCCGACACTTGAAAAAATCCTATAACTATGACGGTGTACCTATACATAAACACGATAGTATATAGGGACCACTTCAAATACAAACCAAAAGGCATAATGACTTTATGCTACATAGTTGCAACACTGCCAAATTATTTGCCGCACTAATATTTCAATACACAAATATATTAAAAGTATTAATATATTGATATTCTGAAACATAAGACTTTATAGTTTTTATGCTAATACAATTTAAATATAATTCAACATAGTTAGGTGTTATAACTGTGTTACTAACATATAACCTATGTATTATTATTATTCTACGCTCTAGCATTACCTTATAAAATACCTAGGCTTCTATCTTATGCTTTATGCGCTCATGCTAACTCCATATAATAGCCAAACATAAAGCAACATTATTAAAATGGAAATGCAATGCATCACATACATGTCAATGTAACCTATATAGGTTGTAATATAATATATAGATGTATATATATAATGGCCATGCACTCCAAGGTTGACATAGTGTCGAACCAAGGTCAAATACAAACCATAATATAACATTAACCACGACTAAATCAACCAACTCCAGACCCTATGGTGACGTCATGGTATTTCATATGTTATAACATAAATATGTGATGGTTTGTAACTATGCAATATGGTTATTAGCGCATAAAATTATTAATGTGGTGATTGTGTTTTGACCCAACTTAGCTCTTCCACGCAGACTTCAACGTATGAAACGCAAGTTTTAAACCCAGTTGGGTGTGCCCTCCTGGCAGGTAATGCTACTCTCGGTGTACACAGTGCTCACTACTCAGTAATGAAATTTCCTACTCGTGCTCCATCTAGCCCATGCTGGCTATCACATGAGCTCAACAACTCCAAAGACTATTGCACTTAATATGCTCGGCTGGTTGAAATACATTCATTGGTGGTCTCAACCGTCGATCATGATTTGGGTTGGATACTTGGGTGATGCGAAATGCGTTGGCACCGTTGATCACGAAAATGGTTGTTGGAACCCAAAACTACGATGTACCAATCATTAAAAGGATGGAGTAATCGGGTTCAGTGATCACCTCTACCTCAAACGGTACCACTGTGATCACAAAACCCTTGCCTTGGCTATTGGCTGCTCATTTCGAGCAGGAAGAAATGGTTCTCTCAGCATGACTAAGAACACAATCAGGCATCTAGCTACGCGACAATGCATAGTAGGTAATAAAGATTACTTTTACGCATTGTAACGAGGTTTTGTTATGTTAGTTCAGTTGTAAAATAGTGTTGTCGAAATGAAACCATCGTGGTTCTTTTGTGTGGGTAGGGTGCAGCCATGACTTGGACCTTGCGTCTAGCTCAAACCCAAAGGTGAGCGGTTATATAACAACCACTAAAATTACTATCCATATTTTCACATTAGCTTCTTACTGCTCCAACTGATTTATGTTTACATGATTTGTAATACAAGTGCAAAGACCGTCGAGGGCATGCTGGGCGAATCCACAGCTGGATCCACGACTTTTCAAGGGAAAACAGCCTTCAAAGAGGCCTACTAACCCATCCTCTCTTGTCCCTCGAGGGTAAGCACCCCAATGGTTAGAGATGGGTTACTTAAGACTTGGTTCCATCCTCTCTGCAACATGGAACAACGATGGCCCTCGGCCTTTCTCTCATGGTACATGACTGTGTTTAGATGGTAGCTAGCCCTTGTGGCCTATAGGTGGATGCAAGTAATGAATACATTAATGTAACTTTGAAAAATACATTATTAAATGTTTATGTGGATGGTTCGACCACATGTGTGTCGCCGGTTCTTAAACTTAGTTTCGCATACATTTCTCCCATGCATAGATTTTTGTTTGAAATGAAAAGTGATAGCTCTGGATTTTAATGTTTTTGTTTTGTAAATAATGGATGCATTATGTGAAAGCTTCTCAACCCTAACTCGATTGTATAAACGGTAGGGATTAAAAATCGTGATTGCTTCCTGTCTTTAATTTCTCATTTGAATAAATGAACAGGATTATCATAAATATATAATGCATTCATGTTTCGATTTCACATTGTTTAAAAGTTGTAATATTGTGTAACGTGATCAGATGGGTAAAAACACAACCCTAGTTGGAAAACATAGATCATACAATAATTACAAGGTTTTAAACTTATAAAAGAAATCGTATTCATGCTGGGTTGTCTAGCGAGTAGGGTTTAGTTTCACAAAACCCCACGGGTCAAAGCTTCGACCACAATGCTTGGATCCCAAGCCTGAGCTTACGGCAGAACCATTGAAAGTATGGAAATGAACGATACCGCACTATCGTTTTGTTTGTGGTTCTTCTAAAACTTGTTTTCTAGAATGCTTCCCGAGCATAGATTGTATGCATACTTACAAGCTAGATGCAACATCTATGGTCGCAAACATGTTAAACTCGACACTATTGGTTTTGAATGCTTACTGTGGAATAAATGTAGTGCCTAGGGTAATAAACCCTTGTTAAAGGTAGATGCATAAACGATTTATATGCTATAACATGCTTTTGCACTATGTCCTATGCATTGTATATGATTTGGTTTAAAGAAATTTATGGGTCACAGCTCGACCATGGGTCGAGCTCCTATGCCAAGAGCATAGCATGCACTTACCCAAATAATAACGCATTTTCAAATTAATAATTAATTGTTTACATAAGTAATGGAACCCAATCAAATCACAAAATCACTCCTATGTATAAACAAAGTTGGTATAAAGTCGAGTTCCATGCAGGAAAAGAAATAACATTTATACTCAGGATAAAACACATCTGAAAATAATAACGCATTATGAGATTATTTTATTATTGTTTACGATTTGGATAGTAACCAAAATCAATCTCCATACTAAAGTTTAATATGCTATTTATATACCAATTCATCATGAAATTATAAACTATGTCAATTAAATGGAAAACCATCCACTGTAGGTTTAAAAATCATTTTTAATCACATCAATTATTTTTATCTACGCAATGATAGAATAAAACATAATTAATACAATGGTTGGACATGTAAACCTCACGGTTTGCTTGTCTACCTCTTTTCAGCCATTAAGATGATAACATATGCTGTGCTAGTAATAGGGATATGATGAGTAAAAGAAACATATTCTATTTTAAATATATTCAACATATCCTTAGGGTAGAATATAAACAATGATCATTCCATACTGCCTATCTCAGGCTTATAAATCATATTTAAATTATATGTATACCTTCCTACTGCATAAAGAATGTGTCAATCAAACATAAACTATGAAACTGAAAGTGTCTCCAATAGATCATAATTCTACACAATATTGCAAAGACCTAGAAGTCTATTTATGATCCATAAAACAACTTCAGTATAATAATATAGTCATGTTTAGATCTGATAAACAATCCACTCAAGAGTAAATCAGAGTTATACAACAATAAACCCTAGAAAATGTTCTAAAAAATTCTTGAGATAAATACAACATATAGAATTATCTGTATTCTGAAGACTGGTGGAACCTAGCACAAACCTACTAGCCTTTGACCAACAAGTTCACCTTGCTTTCAGGTCACCCCCGAGCTGAGTTCACAGTCCCCTCTAGTTCATAGTTTAGATTTTATTTACCCTTAACTTGTTCCCCAAGTTATTTGGGAAATTTCTATGGCAACAGAAAACAAAACATCCAACTCGGTGCTCTTGAGCTCCAGGATGGTCTAGGGGCTTTTAAGCCTCATCCATTAAGAGAATCATTAAATCACAGCGTATTCAAAGTATTCTGCAGTGCTTCTGCTAACTTGGGGTAGTTCTCCTACCTGAACATAACCAAGTGTCCAAGCTATACCTAGTTATTCTCATTTCTCTTAATCGGGTCTAGTTTTGTTCTCCAAAACTGTCCCTCTTTACTTGTCTTCATTTACTCTGGTTATTTTTCTTTCAAGCTCCCATTTCTCTTGTGTGATAATGAACATGAGAATGTTAAGAATGAATTATTGAATGAGTTCTTTTCACTTTTTATTCTCTTACGTGTGAAATCTCTCATTTTGTTATTTCTTTTATTTCATTATTCTCTCAAATCTTTTCTTTAGGGTTTTCCATTTTCTCTAATAATAATTTCTCATTATTATTTTAATTGCCATTTTCCCTCCAACGCATAGGAGACTGTGACTCCCATCTCATTAATGTGTTGGTCCACATGGTCATTAGAAATCAATTTTCAATTTTTCAAATTTCTAATGTCATCCAAGTAAAATGAAATAATACTTAGCAAAATATAAAAGGGGTCAAAGTCCAATATTTGGGGTATTATAGTGGATCACCATTGATGTATGTGGTAGGAATCTCATGCAATTTTCTCCTCGGTGTGCCTCTTGCTACAATTTGCGTTCTTTGGTGCCCAACCTTCTTCCTCAAAGCTTGGGTGCCAACAAATTTCTTTAAAGAAATAAGTCCTATTCAGCTTCCATGCTCCATACAAATCCATTCCTTATTAATATTGAATTTAAGGGTGAAATCATGTTTCCATTGTTTTTTACAAACTTCTTGTAGTACATACTGTAATGCCTAAGAATCCATGCATGGATATTTTTAGGGTATTTGGATAGGTCCAATGTTTCATAGCCACATATTTCTTTGGATATAAGTGTTCTCTATCCTAGCTCACAATGTGACCTAGGTATTCAACCTTTGAAGTTCCAACATAACATTGTGAATGTTTAATGAATAACTGGTTGTTCTTTAGTAGTGGAAAGGTTGTATCAGCATGCTCTAGGTGGGATTTCCATGTTTTTATATAGATTAAGATAGAATCAAATAATATGAGGAAAATATTGCATAAGAACGGTCAAACAATCTTGTTCATGAGACTATAGAAGGTATATGGAACATTGTAAACTCCAAAGAGTGTCACTAAAAACTTGTAATGACATTAAAGTGTGTGGAAAGACACCTTGGATATTTTTGCATATTTCATCCGTATTTGGTGATATCATGAAAAAAGGTCAAGTTTGCTGAATTTTTTTTCTCCATGAATCTCATCCAAGAGATCTTCAATAAATGTAATGGTAAATTTATTCTTCATGGTTAACATATTGAATTCAAAAAACTATGGAACATGCGCAAAGCACCTTCCTTATTTAATACCATGACCACATGTGATGAGTAAGGGTTGGAAATAAGATGTGTGATTCTTTCCTCTAACATTTCCTTATTGATATTTTCTTAATTTTCATTATTTTGTGCAAAAGGGTGTTCATAAGGACATGCATTAGGTGGTTGGCTATCGATAATTAAGGGAATACCATGGTCATGATCCTTAGAGGAAGGTTGTATAATATTTAGTGTTTCAAATACTTGTTGATGTTCATAGAGGACCAAGTAAACATTAGGGTGAAAATCCTATGTGGGGTGTCCACTACTTACAGGGAATGGACTTGTGTAATAATTCCCAAGTGGCCTTTGTTTAATGAATTCTCCATATCATGTGAGGAGATAATCTCAATTGAGCGAGAGGTAAGCCCCTTGAGTTTATGCTTGTTTACTTCCTTAGTGAAACTCATGTATAAATTATTGAACTGCATGCTGACTAGTCTGGAATTGCATAACCATTTTGACTCCTGAACTACATCACACTCACCCATTTCAATGGAAAACAAATGAGTTTTGAAATGATATTCACCCATTTCAATGGAAAACAAATGAATTTTGAAATGCTATTCACCCATTTGAAGTTTCATGTTTTTGGATCGGTCACCACACCTAATCATATAATTTTTGGCTATCGTTCCTAAAAAATTAGATATGGTGTAGACATAACTACAAGTTTCTTATGCTACTCTCCATTGAATAAAATTGTGGGGGTTGCCACTATCAATCAAAATTAACACTTCGCAATATTTAATGTAACTACTAAATTTCAAAGGTTGGGGTATAGAAAAACTAATAAGGCATGGAGATAAATTTTGGGTTATTTGTAAATAACTTGCAAACAGATTTCTTTTGTCCATAATAGGGGTCTCCTCATCCAATTTCGGTTTAGGAGTGTCTTAAATAGGATGTTTTCTTGCTTATCATGTGGAGATGCTATTTGAAATATTCTGTGTTCTTTACATCTATTCCCTTTGATATACAATGCATAGCAATTATAAAAAAGTTTGAGGCATTGAAATTCTTCCTTATTTTCCAATGACAGCTTTTAGATTCAAAGGGATTGAAAAGGGGAGGGTTAGGAGTACTTACCATTGGAGGTCACATGCGTGTCATGAATGAAGGCCTTCTAATTCAGGCATTAATCACCACCTAGACTTCTTTAAATTATTCAAAATATTCCAAACATATGCTTGGGTTCTATGTAATTCCATCTAGTCTAATTTCCTCCATGATACTATTAATAAGACATTCCTTAAAAAGAAATTAGATAGCCCCCCTATGGAGGCCTCCAATTGCTCAAAGGTTGCAAATAGAGTGAATAATTGTTCCTATTTTTTGTAATTTTTTCATTCATCCCAAATAGTGAACATCACACTCAAAATGAGTATAAGTTCCTTAACAAATTCAGTCCAAGAAATATAGAGACCATAAACTTGCTTGTACCATTGCTACCATTATAGGTGTTATGAATTCAAATATAATACCCAAACTTTGAGCTTTTGTAAATCATCAAGAATTCCATAGAGGGAGAAATAGTTTTCCATTTTGGAAACCTAACCTAATGGATCCATTCAAGCCTATCAATTCTTTAAGAAGACCAATATACGTTGACATCTATTTTTCCATTTAGTGGGAAATTTGTTGGTTAATTTTGGTAGTGAGGTGAGCGTGTTGTTTTTCAAACTTCTTCCACTTATTGTCCATCTCCTCAAATTTTTCCTATGTGGCTTCCATGTTGTCAGTATTTACCATGGAATGACTTGAGATCCCACTGAATTTTACCTTGAACTTGTTGAGATGTATGAGCAACAATTGTATTATGTGTCCACACAAAAAGGTTTTCTCAACAAGTATATCAACATGCTCAAGACGACATTAGGAATATTTTGAGATATGTCTCCCACATTGGTATTGGTGTTTTCTATGCTAGTGGGAGTATTGATACCTAGTGAATATTATTGTGCTAACATAATTGCAAAATTACTTACTATGGACACAAAGATGTAGGAATTCCATTGGTTGATTATAGAGGTTAGGGTTTGTAGGTTTCTAATGGAAAAAGAGTGTAAGGTGCTATATCTCTTTGATATGCCAAAGGGTTTCCAACAATAGTACATGATCAAATATTTCACAACACTAAGGAGGCTAGACTATAACCTTAGCCATACTATCCAATTCCTTGGTGTGTGATATTGATCTCTCTATGTGTTTCTCTCGGTATACTATTAAAATAGGATGATTACAAGTTTTATGTAAGGTTGGTTTCAAGTGCACGTAGATGGATTAAAATATACTCGAAGGTACATGGAAGGAAATTCCATTTTGAGTTGTTTTTTAATGTGGTACTACTCAAAGGGTACAAATAGAGGATACAAGGGTGTCCAACCAAGTGACATGACTTGTATTTTCTATGTCTATTCTTCCCTAACCATAGTTTTAATTTTCAAATGATATATTTTTTTTCTCTAAAGAAATCGAAACACATCTCTCACCTAAGACAATGTACTAAAATATGGGGGATTTCTTGCTCACAAGAGTTTTATGATACCGCTTGTTGTTAACTCAAACCTAGTCGACAAGGGTTCCCATCACTGTCGAAACCAACTACCGTGATCTCCCTGAGCACTGGCCCAAACAGGTTTTACCCTGTTCAAAAGCACCTGCAGAGCAGATGAGGTCTCACCCAAGGCGTTCAAGGGAGAGTGGACGGAACCATGTTTCCACCGAATGAAGGAGGATGTTTGTGGCAACAATCATTTAACTTATCGCGACATTCAAAGATAGATACATGCATTCATATTTAACATCATTCATGTTCATAGCATCATTCAACAAGATCTTTCATCGCAAAGGGTAACACATTAAGAAAACATAGCATCAGTCATGAATTGCAACATGCATTATCATAAAAGATACACAGGGAATTTCACCAAATAGTTCCATCATGTCATATTACTTTAGCAAAACCCTGATACAATATCTCCGCAATACCAGATCTCACCAATATCTCTTGATCTCATATACAGACTCAAAGACGCACACATTCAACATCTAAGGATCCTTACTAGGATGATTCAACACTTACAACTTATGTCTATATATAGGATTCCTCCTTTACGATGCTTTTCCCCTTACTAACAACTTCCTAACCAACACTTTGGAAAAATGACCCAAAAACTCGCATACTGCGGTACAACTGACCCAAAAATTCATAAAATAACCTTCTTTGCGCCCAGTTTTTTGCCTTCCGTGAAATCTTCTGATGTGTCATAGCATCGGTGATGCTGCGATGCTACCTTACCAAACCGCTTTCCAACAGGCCCCCAACACAATCTTGTGGCTTGCCCTTGAGCCACGTCAACAAGACATAGTGAAATCCTCGTACTGCTGCTTGAATATCGTCACCATTTCCTTTGCTGACGTAGCTGCTTCCTGACTGTCAACGACATCCTAGAGCAATGGGTGCTCGGTGAGCTTCGCGGCCACTTGTTGACGATGTTCCTACAATGTTTGGAGAACATCACTAGCCTTTGTTATGAACTGACCACCAACATCCTGGAACTCCTCGAGCTATGCAACGCGCTTCTTTTGTTTTTCGTCGGCCTTGGTGATGGGCTGCTACAGGTATTTTAAATCCGCGTACTTGCAAAAATTCTCCATGCGTGGCATCACTCGCATCACTACCTTTAATGTCGCCAACTGCCCCTCCGCTTCCTGCTGAAGCTTCATCAATTGTTCAACCTGTTCGTCCTGAACAATTCGGCCCCAAAACTGCACAGTGTCGGCTGTGAGCTTCATTGCTGCTTTTTCAAGTTCCACCATCTGCATTGCTATCTCCTCAATATCTCATTTGTGATCGTCCACTTCTTCTTGAAGTGTATCAGGATTCACTTGATCTTTTAACTCATGATTATCATGTCGCAGCTAGACAATGACAGCCCCCAGTTGCTGCACACATTAAAGTACATCCAGCCCTTCAACGGGCTCTGGTACATGGTGATAAGCTTCTACAACGGCCCTCTCTACCCACGCAATGTAATCCCACATATGGGCCTTCTCCATGATGAGGTGGTCCTACTCTTTTTTCAATTCTTCAATCTCTCGAGCCTTCTCAGCTCGTTCTTTCTTGATGTCCTAGTCTATCTCATCCACAGCCTGTCGCGCTTCAGTAACCCTCCCTATTAAATCTATAATAACTTCTTGTGCAGGTGCCTCGCTCTCTTGCAACCGCATACACTTGCCACTACTCTCATGCATTATGTCCGCTATTTCTCGGCTAGCTTTCATCTACACAGTTATCAATCCTTGCACTGGCAATGCATTAATGTTTATGGTCACCTTCTTCAACTACTACAGGAAGGCATTTAAATCCTCGTCATCAATCACAATCGTAGTCGGGGGAACCTCCACATTCTTGACCCGTGGCTCAGTGATGATTGTGCCAACTAGTGGTGCCACTGCTTCTTCAGGTTCCTTCCTCGAAACCATATCACACAAGGAGTCCATACGAGCAGTGAGCACATGGAAACCTTCATTTGTCTTCATTGTCATCTTGTGAGCTGCTACGGTAGATGCATCAGCAATTGCTTTTATGAGTTTTCCCAACTTCGCTTCCGTCGACAGGGGCAGCCCACTGATTTTCGGAGGGTCCCGATGCCCTTTTGTTCATTTTTCTTAAAGGGCTCGGTCACTATCGTCATATGCTGGTGTCCTTATGGATTCTTCATCTTAGTCATGATGACTCCACTAGTCGTGCGGCGATAGGCGATCATCTGGGCCTTTCGCTGGTTCTCCAACCTCAATCTCGGCTAACTCCATGGGTTCACGCCATTTTTCGGGCCAATCATTCACGATAGCCTCCAACTCCATCGTCGTCACCTTATATGGTGTCAGCAACCATTTCCTATCTTGGTCACGGTGGGCTTGTACATAAATTGCATGTGGTTGAATTGCAAACTCCATGACCAACTTAAACTGTGTTGTTGTTTCTTTGGACAAGCAGGGTAGCTTCGTCGCAGTCGCATAGAGCATCTCCCAGTATAACTAGAACAACAACACACATTCTCTAGTCTGCTCTTGTTCTTATACAAACCACAGGTTTTGATACCGCGCGCCGTGACGCTCTTTCACTACGTCAATCTACATACCATGGTATACGTCGGGCTCTTTCCCGGCCATGAATGCAATCAATAGTAGAAGACAACAAATGTGAATGAGCCCTTACCTGCTTTAACCGCCATGCCATCCTTCGTCAAGTTATTCAGTAGAAACAACGACCAGTTCATCTGCACTCCAGCCGCACACTACTCGGCACACGCAACAATTCCCGAATTACACTGATTGGGTCGACCACCCCGTACCACTTTGCTGAAAAGTATCTTGGTGTCGGTGAGCACCGCCTTATCATTGGTGCTGCTGGTGCGGTAACCACGACCATCCTTCTCCAAGGAATAGCACTTGACCAACTACGCAGCCATCTTTTTGTTGTTCACCTTTCCTCGGAAATATTGTGATGGGTCAACCCCATCCTTGGGAAACCCATTAATCTCTGTGATCAAGTGCACTGTGACGGGAATTGCTTCATCTAGCCACAACATACCACTGTGAAAGCAGGCTAGCAGCTACTTCACACATGCATTAACCTTCGACAGTCGTCCAAAATGTGGCATATTGATAAGGCCTAGCAGGCCTGTTTGTTTCAAACCCCGTGCCCAATCATGCGGAACCGACCTACCGCTCAATCGTGACCCTTGCTCATAAGGGTCAGACATAATCTCCTTGTATGCCACCATATCATGCTCATCATATTTCAGACACATCAGTGCTGGCCCGATGTCAACAAAGCACTCCATTCCTACCAGTAACGCAGGCATCCACAATGTGTACTTCTTATTCCGCTACACCTTCTGGGAAGGTACCCTGGGCCGACTTGGTGGATATACCCCAAGATATCGGTGGCTGAGAGTCCTTGCCATGTGGCAGGCTCATCGATCCGGTGGTTGGATGGCCTTGCTTCCCATTGAGCTTCCCCCACCACAGCAGTGGAGGACCGAACCTGACGCTTTCTCTGCGGCGACTTGGAATGTTGACCTCCCCAGTGCTTCTTTGCAATCAAGGATGCTCCAACTGGCATGTTTGCAACTTCTCCCTCAAGATTGATGTTGCCCGTAGACTTGACCTCTTCCTCAACGATAACCAGAATGAAAGGAGACTCTACTTCATTGCTAATTTCATTTTTTTCTAGCAGACCTCACACTACGTTCTCAACTGATCACCTACGTAATTAACAGACCCACTCAACGCTCAGAAATGATACTCTGCAAGTTCAACTGAACCTTTCCCAACTCACAACTGCACTCCTTAGGAAACAATGATACTCTGCAACACTGCCCAATCACACTTAACAACTGAATTCTCGATGCCGTTCGACCAGCTTCAACCTGTTCTTATAGCATCCAACCCAATCCTTCATAATCTTTACTAAATCCTGCATTAACTCAGTTGAAATTCTGTATCAATGACACAAATCCGCCATCGATCCTATCAACTGATCGATCGGATCTGCCATTAATGCCCATCATGCGAACCCACTCCGTTAAGTAACTGTCTCTACTTTTTGCATTTATTGCTTGATTTGACCTGGTCACAACGCTGCCACTGTCGTGGACCACTCCTAACTTATAGCACAAGCCTCCCTACCTATGCATTCTTGTCTCTATCGATGTGCCATCCTGCCACCGATCAACCAGCATATTTTTTTTCCCCGATGCAACTCAGGAATCACGTTGTTCCAACACCAACCGATAGGGCTTCAACCGACTACCGTTAATTAAATTTGGGAGCATCGCTCTGTCCAACTGCTACAACTGTACTGTGCCGCTTGAAGTGATGTTACTGATGCGATACAGACCAGGCCAATGCATCTCCAATTTTTGTAGATGTTTCATAAACTTGTTGTCATACAACAACACCAAGTCACCATGCTGAAACTGTTTGTTTTTTATGTGGCGATCGTGCCAAGCCTTTTGGCAATCCTTCTCCACCCCCTGGTGGAATCTTGTGGTAACACGATCTTCCTCCAGTTGTACTAATTGAGCTAGAAATTATTCGAATGCTGCTACATCATCCATACCTGTCATTGCCGCTATGCACAGACTCAGAACGATGTACTCCATTGGCATAATCGCATGTCCATACACTAACTTGAATGGTGTCTGACCTGTCAACCTTTTACATGTGGTGTGATATGCCCACAACACTGCTGGGATTTTCAGATCCCAGTCATCATGGTTTGCATTGCACACCTTTGTTATCGCATGCTCCAATACTTTGTTGAAATCTTCCATCGTGTGATTTTCCTGCAGATGATATGGCGTAATCTTCTTGTGTTGTATCTACAGTTCTTCCATTAATGCACTGATTGTGTGATTGAGAAAGTGGTTTCCTTGATCACTCAACAATATCTTGGGGCAGCCGAAGTGAGTGGCAATGTTAAAAAAAAATCATGCAGTTGTAGCCACATAACAATCCACGACTGGTGCTGCCTTCTCCCATCTGGTAAAATAATCTGTCGCCGTGATGATGTATCATGCACCAGTGTGCATCTTCGGTGGATTGATTGGTCCTACAAAATCCACTACCCATTTGTCGAATGGCTGCAGTGTTAACTGAGGCATCAGTGGCATCTCATCCTGCCTTGATGGCTTTCCAGTCCTCTGACAAACATCGCAAGACCATGCATAGTCTATCACATCGATGTGTAGTGTGGGCCACCAAAGCCCTACTGGTAGCACCTTCCTAGCAGTCGCACAACCGCCATTATGTCCTCCAGCCACTCCTGCATGTGCTTCTAACAAGATCTTCTCTTGCTCATGTGGAAAAACACAGCATCTCAATATCTCATCTGTGCCTAATTTGTACAACTTGCCTGCAATGAGCTAGAAATATGCAACCTTGACCACCAACTACTTATTCTTACTAGTATTGAACTCTTCTAGTGCGGTACCTATATCCATAAACTGAATGATTTCTTCAAAATAGCCATCGCCTACTCCAACCTTAAACAATAACGCATCAGGAAATCCGTCTTCAATGTTAGTTGGCTCCTCTGCTATTTCAATCCGTGATAGATGATTAGGGCCAACATTCAACCGCCCTGGCTTGAAAATTACATCAAAATCGAACTCCTGAAAAAGAAGTAACCATCGACATATCTTCCCCCCCAACACAGGCTTATTGACCAGGCATTTCAACGTGGAGTGGTCTGTGAACATATTAAAATGGCCTCCCAATAAGTAATGTCGAAACCTCTGCAGCGCATAGACCATCACCAGACCTTCCCTCTCGGTAGTAGTGTAATTCCTTTCCACAGATGACAGCTTCCGACTTGCAAAATCAATAAGGTGATCGAGATCCCCCTCTCCTGGTTGTGCTAACACCACGCCGAGTGTGATCGACGATGCATCGACATGAACATGGAACTCTTTACTCTAGTCTGGAAATACTAGTATCGGTGTTGAATTTATCTCTACCTTCAGCATCTCAAAGTTATTCTGACACTCAGGGCTCCATTGAAATACCCCATCTTTCTTCAATAGCTTCTCCATAGGGGCGGTGGTCATTGCATATCCCCTGATGAACTTGCGGTAATACCCAGTATGCCCCAAAGTCGCCCTCAACTGCTTACCATTATTCGGTGGTGTTAGAATCAAAATAAGCTCAATCTTTGTTGGATCGACTAACAATCCTTGTTTGCACACAATGTGACCCAACAATATCCGAAACGGTGCACAAAAGATGCATTTCTTCAAATTCAATGATATCTGATGCTATCGGCATCGCTCAAGCATCAACAACAGATTGGCCAGATGATCATGGATCAAACCATAGATTATCCAATTATCCATTTATACTTGCAAAAACTTCTGAATAAAGTCCTGGAACATAGCAACAACAACCCGCGAGAAGATCGCGGGTGCGTTCTTCAACCCAAATGACATCACGATATACTGAAAACATCCCAATTCTATCAGAAAAGTCATCTTGTGGCGGTCTTCTTTCACAATGCGGATCTGATGATAACCCGGGAACCCATCCGTGAAAGAATACATCTCGTGGTCACCCACCCCTTTGACTACTTCATCAGTAATTGGGGTTGGAAAGGGATCATGCAAGCAGGCATCATTCAACTTTTGTAAATCGACACAGATGCGTACCGCACTGGTATTCTTGTCTTGTACCACCATAAGACTGATCCATTCTGACTCTTCGACTGGTTCAATGATACTAGCATCCAAAATGCGATCAAGTTCTACCTTGACCCTCTCCTTATGTCGCGGATTTAATTGGTAGGGTCATTGTTGGATCAGTTTGGCATCTGGTTTCAAGGGGATCTTCATCTCACCAAAATCACCCAAGATACCTTTAATCTCTGAAAACTGCGTAGGAAAGAGGGCTTGGAATTCATGCAGCAAATTAGTGACCTTTCCCATCATCTCATAATCCCAATAATCTCCGACATTCGTGAACTTGGGAGTGGTCGTTGTTCCAATATTGATCTTACAGAGCTTCAATGGCTGGCTGATCGGATCACTTGGCGCATCAGGTGCTATCATATCACGACTTCCTTCAGACTCAGGAATATTGACATTTCTCAAATCATCGCCATCTTCCGGGCCACCAGTGATATTGTAACATTCCATCAAGAATGTATCTGGAATCACGCATGCAGATCCACTGGATATGCTACAGGGACAACCTTCAAAAATACATCACGAATGAGTTGCAAAGCATTATTGACATCAGGGTTGGTATCCGCAAAATTAAATGCATGAGTGAAGCAGACTATTAACTCCACCCAAGTGGTAATTTATCCTTGCAACTCAGCTGTAGTATACCATGAGTGCAACATCTCATCTAAAGTGTGGATAAAGGCATGGACCCACTCATCTCGCGATCGTGATGACCATAATGTTTGGTTCTCCCTTAGATGACTGCCAGGGTTATTCCGACCATCATATTTGCCTGCATCCTAGACCTCGGTATCGCCGAAGCGAACCATCATCCATCTTCTGCACTACTACCATTCATTAATTGGTTTCTTGTGTGTCTCCCACCACCTTGCTAGAGCAGCCTTCAATGCTTCCTCCAATGCCAGTAATCGTTGTGGTTCGGAAACTCATTCCTTAAATTCTATCAAAAATTTGGACAGACCAGGAAACCCCTCATAGACTGGTAGTATGAGCATTTCCGTTGCAGCGTGGCATAATGATTGCGTGACTAATCCACATTTGCAGAGCGATACCTCGTGCAAGTGGTTCTGCTAGTGTTCTAACGCATCATCAGAGTCAGAAGACACAGAGATCTCACTGTGCCATCCTAGCTCACCATTGGAAGTCGGATGAATGTAGTCTTCAAAAATATTGAATGCATGGTCCCATCCATTGGGATATTTGTCCTTCACTAGCTTGATGTATCATTGTCCTTCAACCGGATCCAACGGGGCCATGACTCTGAGATCACGGTTTTCAAAAGTCATCATCCGTCGCTTGAAGTTGATTACCGCTCCACTATCATTATCCCATCTGATCCCCAGCAATGTGGGATAAGAGCTTCCTCTAGCAACTACTTCGATGACATTGAAGTCAGCATAGGTCTTCATGCCCACAAGGTCAACCACCAGATGTGGGACTCACCCAATCGGTGTCACTTTAGCGTGATTAGCTAACCGGAGTTGTACTAGAGACAAGCTCACTGGGGGGATCCCCATTTTCTGCCATGCCTGCTTGGTTAAGATGTTGACATCCAAACTAAGATCCACAATAACTGAATCGACATCGTAGTCCCCAATTTCTATTTTCATTCGCATCTCCTTACCTATCTTCCGCCGCTGTAAGGAGTTTACTACGGACTCCCCTAGCTGGATGCTACAACAACCCTTCAATTTCAGCCAGAGCAATAGGATCCCTTGTCAACAATAAGAAACTCTCAAGAAACTTCTGCAAGGTTTCGAACTGCACAAATGGACTTGCCTCTGAAGTACCATAAAAAACAGGGGGCATGTCGCAGATGATAGCTTTACCAAGATCCTGGTCCATCACACAACATTCCTTAAAGAACATATCATGCTCGGACTCAATGTCAAATGATACCTTCTTCTACCCAGCCAATCAAATGTCCCCTCCTGTTGCTGCAGCTCCCCTCGTGATGATTGCAATAGCCGCATCTTGTGGTCTTGGCTCCGCAAAAATTGTCGCAACATTCGCACCATGATTTTGATTAGGTGTCGGGTTCCCTTGTTGGTTTACATTTTGATTAGCATTTTGAATTGGACGTTGGTTATGGTTCTACACCAGTTGCTGCACCTGATTTTGTATTGGCTGCTGTGCCTGGTTCTGATCCTACAAATGTGGAACATTTCTTCCCTACCATCACGCAATCAACTATGGGAAGTTTTCCATTGTGTGGTCTGTAACAAAGAAAAATGTACATTGCGTCTGCAATAGTGGGAAATCGCGTTGAATGTGTCCCCATGCTGCACAGTGATAGCATTTCATAGGTCTGCGATCTCCTCATCCTCCTCCGTGACCAAATCCACAACTTCCTCCACCCCGAAATCCTCCATGAAATACACCCTGCTATTGGTATTGCTGTTGATTGTATTGTTGCTGCATTGGGGCTGGTTGCATTCCCTGCCCTTGATGCGCATACTACAGTTTCTAAATGTACTCTAGCTGCTAGGGAGCCATTTGCATTGGAGCATATTGCGGCACAAACTGCTATGGTTGCTGTTGTGGTACAAACTATACCTACGGTTGAGGTAGCGGCTAGGCTACCTGCAGTTGCAGTTGCACTTGTTGTATGGTACACTGGTAATCCCTTACATAAAATGCATTGTACGTTCTCTCATGAAGCAACCCATATGCCCGACAATATTTGTCATCATGTTGCACTGATTTATAGAAAGTGCAATATAGATTCATCCATTTAGTGACCATCTTCTGCATGTATGGGCGTTCCTCATGGTGGTGCCCAAATACTTGACAAACGTGACACCATGGAATGTCACCACCATTCAACGGGTTGGTGCCCCCAAAACCAAATAGTTGCGGAATTCAGGGCAATTGTCCTTAGTATGTCCTTCCCTTCAACATCGTGTACACCATACTTCTTGGCGCTGCTCCTTGCCCTTGTTCAAATCTTGCAGCTCTATGGTCAAGTTAGCCAACTACGTATGAATCTATGACATCCCGACTGCATTTTCACCAATCGGAGATGCCTCCAACCACATTGCAATTTCTAAAGCTTCACTGGGCATCGTGATGTTCTGCTACATTAGTGGTAGTCGAATGTGGGGTAACAGTGCCACGATAAACCATTCTAGTATGTTGGACAGTTCTCATATCAAAACTAACCTTCGCCATCATCATCTTAAATCGCTGGTCAAAATCCCACATCGTCTCATTGGGATATTGTTTAATCTCTTTCAATTTTGTAATATATTGTGCTTCAGACTTGGGTTTTCTAAATTCTGCAATCAGACCATCTCTGATGCCGTCTAGTGTCTTCTCCGGAGTTCTTGTAGGGACTAGAACAAACCTCATAAACCAATCAAATGCGCGACCTCGCAGAGTTGTTGCTAACTGTCCTTTCTTAGCAGTATCATTGATAATTTGTTTTATGGTCCATACCGCTTCACACAAAAACCAGTACTGCTCTAGGTTATCTGTCTGATGCCCATGGAACAGTGGCAACTTAGCATCATCGCCCACCATCCTGGGCTTCCTTCCTGTAGTCGCTGACTACTAGCAATCAATTTTTGTTGACCCGGTGGGGTCGAAGTTGTGTTTCTTACAGGTTGACAAATAGTGAGCGGAGGTGTAGGTATGTTGCTTTTAGGGTTTGGTCCTGCCTTTATCCTGGGCATAGCCTGGTTGTCCTTATCCAGACTATGAGGTCGCTTTGTCCCATGTGGTCTTCCTTCGTGAACTTGCGATTTGATCACAGCAAGACCTTCTCCTATCATCTTCCTCGATTCCTATCGAAACCTCGCTCCTCCCCTTATAAGACCACTCTCTTCCTTCGCTTCGCTCATAGTCCCATAATGACCTGCACCCATCTACCCCTTATCAGTCCATGTACATCCGCCCAGCCGTCGGGATACCCATGGCCTCTTCCCACCAGTATTTTTACTGATCTAGGTGCATCTTCAATATACCTTTCTCACAAATGAGCATTTTAATGGATAGTTGAAGCGACAGCAGAAACCTACCAGGGGTTCACGAAAGAAATATCTTTCAGCTTTACTATAGGACTTCTACGTATCAATAGCGAATTCAATGATATATCTTTCCAAGATGCTATCAATCCACACATCGACAGCCTGCGATGCTTTGCTGTCGACTTCCTATAGTTCTTGGATCAACTCCGGGGTCCAAGTCATCGGCTCACCACCTTGGTGGTTCCTCTTCTTAAATGTCAACTTTGCCAACCACTCAAACAAAAGAATCGGGAATTCACAGAAAAACCATTCGTGTGGACAGTCGTGAATATATCTATCCACCCACTGATCCCTTGACAGTTGCATTAGAGGAAATTTGTGTAAAAAATGGGCCTCCTAAGGAAAATAATAAGAAAATAATAAAATAATAGTAGAGAGAGAGTAAAAAAACTACTTTTTTGGATCATATTTTCAACTTATCTCCTTGTAGGTTTACTCAAATTTCAAGTGGCAGGACTCGTTGGATGCATAATTGAATTATGCATCCAACGAGTACCCATGTTGCTTACTTTTAACAACATCCACACCATGAAAAATCAAAAATACATTAAAAAACATGTTTCTAGTGAGAGAAAACACGTTTTTTAATGTATTTTCGATTTTTCATGGTATGTATGTTGTTAAAAGTATGCAATATGAGTACTCATTAGATGCATAATTTAATTATGCATCCAACGAGTCCTCCTGCTTGAAATTTGAGTAAACCTACAAGGAGAAAAGTTGAAAATATGATCCAAAAAAGTAGTTTTTATTTTTTCCCTCGAATTTTTTTAGGTGCTCCCTTGTTGAATTTTAAAGCATTTTGATTAGCTAATACATGATGACATGGAATTTGTATTATTTTTGAAAGGCCCATTTTAAATTGAAATTTCCTCTAATGAGTGTTTCGACTTTCTTCTTCAGCAAGTTCCTGCAACTTCTGATGAAACCGGCTTTGTATCTCTGGTTGCATCGGATTCCACAACATATCCTCCTTTCACTTTGCACATGGTCCCGACAATAAAACAATTTGTTAACTCAAACCCAGTTGACAGGGGTTCCCATTGCTGTTGACACCAACCCACCGCAATCTCCCTCAGCACCGACCCAGATAGGTTTTACCCCGTCCAACAACACCTGTAGAGAAGATGAGGTCTCACCCAAGGCATTCAAGGGAGAGTGGACAGAACCATGTTTCTTCCAAATTGCATTTAGATTTAACATCATACATGTTCATAGCATCATTCAACAGGATCTTTCATCACAACAAGTAAAACATTAAGAAAACATAGCATCATTCATGATTCGCAACATGCATTACCATAAAAGATACACAGGGAATTTCACCAAATAGTTCCATCATGTCATATTACTTCAGCAAAACCATGAGACAATATCCCTGCAAAACTATATCTCACCAATAGCTCTTGATCTCAAATACAGACTCAAAGACTCACACATTCAACATATAAGGATCCATACTAAGATGATTCAACACTTACAACTTATGTCTATATATAGGCTTCCGCCTTTACAATGTTTGTCCACTTACAAACAATTTCCTAACCAACACTTTGGACAAATGACCCAAAATCTAACTAACATAGTCCAGATGACCCAAAAACCCGCATACTGCAGTACACCTCACCCAAACATGAATAAAATATTCTTCTTTGCGCCCAGGTTTCCACCTTCTGCAACATCTTCTAATGTGTCGGAGCATCGGTGATGCTGCGATGCTACCTTACCAAACCGCTTGCCAACACTTGTAATGTTCCTTAATCCTTATACTTGGAACACAACTAGGTATACAAAGATTACAGTATAGACAACTAGAGATAGTAATGTGAAAGAACAGATACAAGATAAAATTCAAATGAAATATTGGAGAATATACCCCTATATTAATATCAATTAATATAAAACAATGTTCACTTACCTGTTAGGGTGGGGAAAATTTTCATTTGAGAAAACCTCCAAATATGGAAATACTTGATTAAACAATCCATAACCTCTTACCTCTATATATAGGTTCTCCTTATCCAAAACCATAACTTCTTTTGGTCCCATCATTAATGTGTACTAAATACCTTTTGGGCCTTAATTAATAAATAAGAGAATTTTACAATGATTAATTATCCACTAAATTATCGATCAATCCTTATTCAAAGAAGATGACTACATACATTAATTGATTAAGTCCTAGATATCTTAAAGAGGGAGGTTAGGGTATGACCCTAACATTTACTATGAGTAGTAAATGAAGTTAGAAGAACTAGGAAGCTATTATGTCCCTTTAATTTTACTTTCAATGTACTTATTTTTAAATTTGATAAATCAAAATATTTTAATGCTTTTAGACCTATTGCACTACACAATTGTGTATATAAGTTGATTTCAAAAGTTTTGGATGTAAGAAAGAATTTGTTATCCAGAATTATCTTACGAAGAACATTTGGGTTTTTACAAGGTCAAGAAATCCACTAAGCAATTAGAATCAATTAGGTTGGCAAGAGAGGTTCGTCACTCAATCAAGACCAAACAACCTTCGTGTATTTACTTTTGAGTTAATTATTAATTCATAGTGGGTTCAACTTAATATCCATGGTTAGTTGGATAATGGGCTGTGTCATATCTATTTATTAACTTAGCCACCACTTTTTTCAAAAATTACAAGAGGCTTAAGGGAAGGGTACCTAATCTCTCCATATTTATTTTTACTAGTAGTTTAAGGGTTGTTTAGATCCATTTTTGAAGTTAAAAGGAAAATGAACATTAATGGTATCAAGACTAGATGTAATGAATCTATCACTTTTTATTATTTTGGATGTTGTGATTTTACTTTGCAATGTAACTCTGAAGGAGGGTAAGAATATCAATGAAATATTACAATTATATGTTAGTGCTACTTGCATTGAAATTAACATGTAAAAGTATTATTTAATGAGATTATTGAGGAAACTATATACATGAACTAAATGATTATTTTACATTTAGTTCTTTAAATTTGAATGATGAATTTATTTGAAACCCAATGGATATAACAAGATAGATTCATTGTGCCCTTTTCCAAATATTTAGAAAATGGTAATATTCGGTTGTAATAGGTGGCTTTCTAGTGGGGTTGATTGGTGTTTTTCAAGTCATTTTTAGAAACCATCATTGTCTACTAGCATTCCTTGGCACATATCCCTAAAAGCATATGAGATATTATCATAAGGATTTGTTTCAATCTCCTTTCAAAAGCTGGTTTAGACAAGGTTGGTACTCATATTGCTATATCGAAGGCCATTTCCAAATTTAAGAATTGGGGAGGATTTGGTTTTAAGAATATATTTGGATTTCACTTGTTGCAAAATATTCATGGAACTTGATTACTAAAGAGAGTGTTTGGAATATAATTATCATAAAAAAACATATTTCTTTGGGAAAACTGTTAGATTCGATTATGAATTAATGGAAAAGTATCACCAATGTTTCCAATCGATGGAAATCATTGATAGGTGTATTTCTAGTTATACGTTACTATTACGATTGGAGAGTTGGGGATGGAGAGAAGGTAAGAGTTTCAGTAGATTCCATTATGGGATGTGGAAACGAAGTATTTGTCCTTAATGATATGGTACTATATCTATAGAACGTAAGAATATGCATATCTTATGACAACAAGCATTATTAATAATAGGGTTGGGTAAATTCTCAATATATGAGTCTAATGGATATACATATAGAATATTGGAATTTACTCTAAAATGGATGTAGAGATCACAATAGACTTGAGGATGATTATGACGCCTTGGTGTGGGCAAAACAAATATGGTGGAAAATATTTTACTAAATTAGGATAAATGGATTTTCACTTTGGAAGAATAAAGCACCCATGAAGTCTGTTAACACCCAAACATTGTTCATGAGCTCATCTCCCTAGTCGCATAACCCATTTTTTCCCTTTTCCTACTATTTTGGCCTCCAAAACCCCAAAAAACCCTCATATGGTTACCAAAAAGGAAAAAAATCATTATTTCCCTCTTCAATTAATGAAATTCCTTCAAAAAATGTCAAAAACCCTCAAAAAAATGTCCAAAATTCCCCAAAATAGAATAAAAAGGGAAAAAAGTCAAAAATAATTTCAAAAAGAGGGAAAAACCCTAAAACCATTTACCAATACTATTGGTTGCCTAAAAACTCTTGTATTGTTGTAAGGACTTCAACAACCTCATCATTTGAAGGTAAATCCTTAGTAGGTGCTCTTTAGCACAAGCTAAGGTGAAAACCCTAGCTACAAAGTCCAAAATGAATTTGTGGTTAACATTGAATAAATTTGCATATTTGAGAGATATGGGACATTGGATGGGTTTCATAACTATTTGGAATGAGAAAATTATGGAAGAATGCCTTAAGAAATGGTATGAAAGAAGGGAATTAAATATATTTATAACTATTCCATTCTTACTCTTGTGAGTGATTTGGATTGCCCTCAACCCCATACCTTTTGAGGATAGCACTATACATATGCCCATGTATGTGATAACACAATTATGAGGAGTTCATGGCACTAAAGTAATAGGACGGAGATGGCATTGGATATGGGATGCTCTCATCTATTGTTATTCACTAATAGTTATTAATTGGATGAAGAATCATATTATGCTTCTCCCCCTTCTTGTAAAACTCAAAAATATCTTACATTTTAATATGATTAACCCATGTATATATGAGCCTAATACATTTATTTCCTACTATGGGACCACTAAATTATAATACCCACCAATAAAATTAAACAAAATAGATACATATTCGAAATATATGAAATATATCTTGTGTTACTTGGTACAATACTCTTCAATAGAATGGTTTAAAAAAAATAAATTTGAAAATATATAAGAAAAGAAATATATATATATATATATATATATATCACTTAAAATGAAAAAAAATATTGTTTTTTTTTTTAAATTACATACTAGATCATTTTTTTAGAAAATGACATGTGATAACTTTTTTATGCTTGAAATTTATCGGTAGAGAATTTTACTAGCACAAACCTTTATGGTTATCTACCCAACCACACTTTGAAAAAAATGAAAATAAATGAAAAATGATGAATGTAAAATTTGAACAACCTTAAGTTTTGATATAACTAATGGCCAAAGCTAAGCATCGAGTTGTCGAGCATTAAATGTAGTGGCTCGATGCAAATTTGTAAATGGCCGACCTCTTGTTGCCTTAAATTGATTTTTTTTTTTTTATAAATACATCTGTACTCTTAACAACTCAACACTTACAATGACAAGAGTTTGTCAAAAGATCAATTATTAAGGCGATACTACATATCATGTGACTGTCGTAATAGTGTCGAAGGTTCCACCACCTTCAATTTATTTCTCCTCATTACTTTTGTGTAGTGTTGAACTATTTTTAATTGACTTGCGAGAGTTATGGCTACAAATCCTATAGTGACCACTGAAAACAGAGAAGGAATGGAAATGGTGCCCGAAAGGTATATGGACATCATTAGCAGAGAATTTGCTTATGATCCAGTCCGATTACCAGTAGACTAAGATCCTAACCAACTTCTCTATAACATAAAAACTCTACAGACCATTTGGGAAACTGAACAACATGCCCAAAATCCCCTTACTCGACAATGGTTTGACATTAAAAGCATCATAGAAATTCATAGATTTCCTTCAAAAACTGTAATTATCATGTATTCAAAAATTATGGACTAAGGATGAAAGGAGAGCACCCAGTAATGTTGTGATTATTTGCATCCCTAGAGAAATTGAGAGATCAAAGGAGATGAGTGGCTTTAAGGAGGGACAACTTATTGAAGCTAAGATGCAAGCATGGCATAATTCCAAGGCCCTTGAAAAGGGTATGAGGCTTATGAGAGATATAGGCATGAGAGAAGGAAAATTAGCTACATGTATTCTCACAGAAGGTTTAGATATAGTGAAGAAGCTTGTTCATATGTTTAAACATTTTACTAATACCGAGAATGAAGATGAGGATGGTGTTGGGAAATGAAATTTTTCGGTCTTAATCTGTCGAGACAACTGCGAAAGGGTTCATTGTGTTCACTACAGAGTTGCACAAGATGGATTGGATATCAGTGTAGCCATAAGCAAGAAACTACGTACGTTCTTGGAATTCGTCAATGATTGAAGAGGAGTACATGCGGGGCCTTCTTAAAAATGGATGGAACCTACAGGATGTGAGTGTCGATCTATTAAAAATTCAATTTAGAGGTCAAAATAAGGGTTCATTTTTCGACTGGTGTATCTATATTTTCCGATTATTTCGAGTTGTTATATCTATGTTTAAGACATTTGGACTGGCAGAATATTATATTATGTAATTTTTATTATTATTTTTTTCCCCTATTTTTTGAAATACCTATTAACAAGGAGCGTTGAAATACAAAATTTCTTAAACTAAGGTTTCAAACCCACTCCATTAATGGAGTACCTTTCCATTTGTTTTTTCGGCTCCGTACTCTGCATAAAAATCGTCGATCCTTGGCGCAATGACAAAACCTTTATTGAGTACAAAAGAGGTCATGGGGGTGAACCCCAATCCTCGGTGTTGTATATAAAGTGACCTAGGATGTGTGGAGTGAACTGTTCACTTTTTACATCAGAGCGCTAAATATCCAAAGTGCAAGTGGTGAACACCTTTCGATGGTGGAGTCTTTGTTTTATAACAAAGGAGAATGTAGGAAAGCCTGCCGACATAGCGTACTGATCCAATCATAAAAAAACAACTGCAATGAAAGGAAAGCCCGCTCCTTCCACTCGTCGGACTATGGAGTTGTTAGAAGTGGATCCATTTTAACTCAGTCACAATATTTTGGCGAATCATGTTTGCATGGAGATAATTCACCTCGTAGCTTCACCTCATGCTGAACAACTCAGTATTCTCTTCACACGTAGCTTCCAGCCTTTGTGACCTTTCAATATGCTCACGTGATTGAATTTGCGGTCTTCTTGCATGCCATAACCAACCACTGTTGTAAAAGGAAACCCTCCAAGAGAATGCATCTATCTTTTTTCCAACCTGCGAACATTTCCAGACAGGTATGTGGCCTCGTTGTCTACCAAGGCGTAGGTACCAAATTGTCAGCGACCTCATGCACACAATCAAGATTGATGCTGAATTTTGAAACCTCTAAGCGTAGAGACCGTAACCAACAGTTTCCTCGTCGATCCACTTCTCAACTACCTTTGATATCCACAATCTTTCTCAAACACATAATCTCCAGCTCTAGACAATGGCGGTTTCCATTTGAACTTGCCTAAGAAACCCTTGTGAAGAGGATATCATGTCTTCATGTATGAACAACATACTGCATAACCTTCTTGGGGACATGAACAGATCTCTATTAGAATACATAACACCCTCAAAAAAAAATTGCGATCTAGTCCAAAAAGAGTTGCACGAACTTCCTCATCACCAACGATGAAACAATCCACTCTCCGTGGCGGTTGACAATTAGCAATTAACCACCAGATTTTCTGCAGTCTCATCGTAACTGCTAGAACTCTCCTTTCGGTGCTGATGAGTGTTCTATTCAAAAACATAACCCAACATCCATGAAATAAACATCACGTCCTTGAATATTTATCATCATCGTAACAACCACATCGTTACCTTCTTCAACAACTAGCAATCAAGCTGCATAAAGGTTTCGAAAAAAGAGGCGATCTTGTCCCTTAAACCTTGTCTGCTTTTGTCCTGACCGAAATATAATAATAAAATTTTCCATAACAAAAGGTTGATTATGAGTTTGAGTTCAACCCTACCGTATCACTAAAGTATATTTCGATACTTGGGCCTGTTCTAGTTTATAAGCATTGTATATTCCTTTTGTTATAAGCTGGTCGATTTCGATCATGGAGGTTTTACTCCCAAGCGGACATTTAAATGGAACTTGGCATATTAAAATAAAAAGAATGCGTTCACATTTCTTCTGCCTAAATGAATGGAATTAAAATCAAAATCATAAGCAATGTTTATACAAGAACTCTGAGTATTGAAATAAACTTGTTTACAGTTACTTATAACTCTAGTTATAGAAAATTATGTAAATCTGTGAAAATAGAACAATAATTTTATATAGTGTAATTACTAGACATGTAAACGCTAAGGTTTACATGTCTGTTTCACCTATGCGAGAAACATGAACTTAAATGCATTCTTTGTACCCTTTTATTTGTTTTACATCATAGATGCAGATTAAAACATAGTAAGATCTGCCCTCAAAGCACATATCCTTTACAACATTGATATAAAATAATGAATAAAATCCTAATAGTACATACAACATTCTATTACTCCTAGGATCATTTCTATGCAGATTTGATGATATAAATTCTTTCAGAAAACTTATGAGAATTTGACAAATACAACCATCTGAAATTTTGCAGTGATAATCTCATTTAAATACAATGACATAATACTTATCTGCAATTTCGGATTGACCAGTGGAACACATACACAAACCTCCCAGCCTTAGACCAGCAAGTCTCCTTGCTCTCTTGGTCACCCCCGAGCTGATTTCACAGTTCCCCTGGTTAGAGTTTCTTTTTTGTTTACCCTTAACTTGTTCCCCAAGTTATTTATAAAGGTTCTTCTGTAGTAGACAACCCAACATCCAACTTAGTACTCATGAGCTCCAGAATGCTCCAGGGAATTTTAAGTCTCTTCATTTTAAGATATCAATCAATCACAACCTATTCAGGGTAATTGGAGTACTACTGCAAACTTGTTGTAGTAATCCTACCTTAACACAACTAGTGTTCCAAGTTATACCCAGTTGTATGATTTCTTTTATTCTGGTTCAGTTTGTGCTCCAAACTGCCCCCGTTTCATTTTCTTCATTAGCTCTGGTTATTTGATCCACTGCTCTCATTTTTCTCTTGTGTGTTAATGATCAATGATAATGTGAGAATGAATCCCTCTTTTCTCTCTTTATTTCCCTTTGTGTGAGTTCTCTTAATTCTTATTTCTTTAATTTCATTAATCTCCATAAACTTTTCTTTAGGGTATAGCCATCAGAAATTACTTCACTAATGTTTCTATTGCCACATAATGTAATGTCCCCATCTCTGAGCTAAAACCTAAACTAGTTCCCGCAATGCAACCTAGAGTGGAAAAAGGGCATGGTGAACCATAAGGGGGAGAGTATTTAAGTTGTTAAAGTCACATGATTTTCCTTGACTTTGTTTAGCTTTGAAACATGATTTAAGTTAAAGTTAATCTATAATATATATTGTTATACAGTTATATCTAGTAATTAAAGGAGTATCATTTAAAGCGGTTTCAAAACTAAAATCTCATAACTCGCAATTAATACATAGGTAGATGTATTAATTAGTGTAGGGTTATGTGTTTTAGGTGAGAACATGTAATTATTTATATGTTTATGCATCTATATGAACACATATATTTTATATGGGTACGTCGTTATATATATATATATATATATATATATATATATGTTTTTATTTTGACATTATAATTATTTTAAAAAAAGTTGCATATTTTGGTATTACTTTCATATATATATATATTGTAGGGACCCCCTTGTCAGGGTCCCAAAAAAAAAAACTTCCAGTACGAATTGAATGTCAATATATAAAACAATATATTCAGATCTATTCATTATCAAAAAGATTTAGCAAAATAAATAAAATAAATATACTTCAAACCTATTATTGACGGTTGGTACAGCGAATTGATGGAGTCCTCGAAGTGATTTCCGCACGGTCCAATCCAATCTCCTGACAAAGTACCGAGTGACCCCTCGGTTGACCTCCCTACCATATCGAGGTTACTCTTCTTCGCCTCGAACCCCCAAGCTCATGGGGTCGTAAGAACACACACAATAGCATTTCGAAAGGATCTCCCAATCCCCGTTACGGCTAATCCCAACTCCAAGGATCATAACATAATCCGAGATTATGATGACCATCCAGCATTAGGGAACAAGAGATCCTTCTCTCTTTCTCCTCCCTCTTTAAATAGAAAAAACTCCTGTGCCATGTGTCTATCCATGAACATTATTTAATTTAATTTAATATTTTAATTAACAATATTCTCAAATACATGTGTCTCTCAATGTCTTCAAGGTGCACCTAATTCCCTAGATCAGTGGGAGTTAGGTGTAGGAGAGTTCTACTTCTCTTTGGATTCTTAATAAATTTACTTCATATCTTTTAGTAACTACTTGTTTTTATTTATTTAATATTCTTTTAAATAATAAAAACTTTATAATAGGATTTGTCTCTTTTAATGAAATAGTATCTGAATTTTTTTATTTTTGAGAGATCAACAGATTAATATATATATATATATATTCTTTTAATTTTTAAATAAAATATTTTAATTAGTTAATTATTTATTCTCTTTAAAGTCTTTTCTTTTTCTTTTATAGTAATAAGGAAATATTAAAAAAAAATTCTTTATTCCATTAAAAAATATATATTTCCTTTTTGAAATAATTAATATAAATTCCCATTAATTATAAAAGAAGGGAACATTAATTTTCTAGTTTTCAAATTTTCTTTCTCAACCATAATAGCAAGAAGGACCGGCAGACGCCGGTCAAAAGCAAAGATTCGGGGCAATCAGGAGGACTGTCATGATTGTTATCTCATCCTTTAGTGGTCAGTGACATATGGGGACCCGAACCGACACAACTTTTATGGAAAGCAAATATTCTGACAAACAAAACAAAAAATAATTACAACTGTGGGTTATGGCCCACCAAAACTTTCAATCCCATGCATCATGGCCAGCACGACATCATGATAATAATAATAATAGAATATTGAATAATTTTTTATTAAATTCTTTATAACTTCCACATGTATTTTATTTAATTATGTATGTATGAGTAGTTTTCTTTTTCCATTCTTCTTTCGTCTAGGTACCTCTTCGACGCGCTCTCCCGAAAGTATCTTTCTTTCTTCTTATGGGGAGTACTGCGTAGCAATTGGGAGTCGTTACCGCAATCTCTCAACTACGCTCCTTGGAAACTAAGGGATGTTGAGGGATAAGGCTCTCCTTATTGCACGCTTCTCAACTCATCGTACACGACCAAATCATTGTGGTCTTGCCCGTACGGCATACACTTCCCCAGGTGAGCTGAAACAACTTCACCCGTGCATGGATTACTAGTTTAGGGTCGATAGTCAGTCGTCGTACCCCTAAGTGTTCTTTCTGTTTTTATGACCTCGATATTTCCATTGTGGGTCAGTCAATAAATCGTCTTACCTGCCACTGCACACACACTCAAATGCATATTAGTAACGCTGCACTAATAAACATTTCAACATTCATCATTTTCATTTTTTCAGTGAGTCGAGTATGAACAAGTCGTTATTTTTCATTTCACATATAAGGTTTAAAGCAATCATTCATGGTCCAAGTTTTAATAACTCTGGGTCACTTCAAACTAGTGCCCTCAAATAGTCAATGAGTCGTAGGTCTCAAATAATCTAATCAATCATAAGTCCAAAATAACCTAAAACAAACATAAGTGTTAAGGCAGGCATTACATATATATATATATATATACATTTTTTCTATACTCTTTTAATTCTTTTTAAATGTTAAACATAAGGTTGTTTTACTTTGTTTTTAATGTATATGTTTATAGTGTATTTGCATTTGCAAAATACATTTATGGCAAACAAAATGTTTGTTTTTATGCTTGATAATTTAATTTACTTGGGAATGTAACTTGAAAAAGTATAAAGCGTGACATTTTATTAACCCAGGGAGTATTGACTTTGCATTTAGACTGAGAGTTATGTTTTATATATGGAAAGGGAGAAATGTATATATGAGAAAAAAAGAGTATATGGTGGATATATTATTTTTGACCTAATTCTACCTTCGGGAGAGGGGCCTTCGCGTAGATGTAGTGGAGAACGTTTGGCAGGATGGGTATTTTTATTGATTGTATTGTGAATGAAAACATTTTTACAGTGCTCTGTTTTCATTGATTTTGGGAAAACATTTGGCGGCTTGGTATTTGCTTGAAAACGTTTTTACAGTTGGGTATTTCTTCATTAAACTTGTTCCCATCGTTAATGCTCTGCATTCTTCTTTCGGTATGGCTAATGGATTTAATTGAAAACGTTTTGTCTTTTCAGTAGTGTCCATTGAGTTTGAAAACGTTTTTAAGCTCTATTTGTCTCCATTGATGGGAGGAAAACGTTTTTGGTATTTCTTTGTTTGTTTGAAAACGTTTTTACAGTTCTTTGTTTACTCACTGATGTTGGAAAACGCCGTGGGCATCTTTGTATTGTCTCATGGGTTTGATTAAAACGTTTTTACAGTTTTTTGTTTTCTCACTGATGTTAGAAAATGCCCTGGGCATCTTTGTATTGGCTCATAGGTTTGATTAAAACGATTTTTCAACTCTCTGTTTGCTAAGTGATGTTGGAAAATGCCCTGGGCATCTTTGTATTGGACCATGGGTTCGATTAAAACAATTTTACAGTTCTCTATTTATGCACGGGGTTTGCTTAAAAACGTTTTGATCTCTATATTTATGCATTGGTTGGATAGAAGATGATTTTGGAAGCTCTGTAATGCATTGCATTGAATAAAAATGATTTTGGGGCTCTACCCGCTTCTCGAATTTGCTGAAAACGTTTTGTAGTCTCTAATTTCTCCATTAAGTTCGATGAAAATGATTTGGCGTCTACGAATTCCTTGCATTGGCTGGAAAACGATTTGGAACTCTGTATTTTGTGCATTGTTGTGGTTACAAATGTTTTTGGGATTCTCTATAGTTACTTTGAGTGATAAATCGATTTTGGGCATTTTTTAGTGCGAATGGAAATCGATTTGGAAGCTCTCTCTGTATTTAATCAATGATTGGAAACATCCTGAAGCTCTCCATTCTTCACTTGGTTTGATGAAAACGTGGTTGGGCATCTCTGTAAATTCTTCAGCAAGTTTGATGAAATGTGTTTGCCTCTCCGTACATTTCATGGAGTTGGCTAACAAACGTTTTTACAGCTCTACTTTTTGGATTGAAAAATGTTTTACAGCCCTGTAATACTAGTGTACTGTTCAACACATTTTTTTGGCATCTCGGTTTTGATTTTTGTATTGATTTTTCCGAGAAAACATTATGTTGCGTGTGGTATGCAAGATTGTGTTTGTTGCATGATGGTTTAGTGAATATAGATTGATACCGTCACAGAGTTCGTGGAGTCCCTATGAGTATGTGAATCATAACTCTAAATCGTGGTTGTATGTCATGGAATTGTATTTCTGTTAGATGTCGTATGCGTTGGAATCCATAAGATTTGGTTATGTTGCAGTTGGTGGTTATAGTATGAAATATATATAATATGTGGATTGTGAATCTTGATAAATATAAGGATCAAGCATGAGGCATAGTATTTTTCTCACCAATGATTACATTGTATAGTATTCCTTACTAAGCCTTGAACTCCTTCGATATGTATGCTGCCAGACTTGTGTGGTAGAATGGAATAACCCAAGAGTGCTTCATATATTGTTAAAAGGATAAATGGAGGAATATTTGTCTAAATATTGTTAGCTTTGTGGAATTTCCCAATATATTGTATTATTTAAATGGCTCGATTTTAAAAGAAATATTTGCTTAAGTTTGAGTATTATCTTAGATAAGTATAAAGGATTTATACTTTACAATTGTTTCTTTAGTGATTAAAGATTGTGTTAGGGAATTATTATGAGTCTTATTAATAGACTAATAATTATGCACCTGATATTCGAAGCATCATCTTTAGTGTTGATTATGTTTACATATATATATTTGATACTAGTGGAATCGTAAATTGCGGTTGATGTAGAATGCATTGGTGTACATGTCAAATGCATTGATCAAATTACATACACATATTTAATGCTTGCATCACATGATATTCATTAGTTGCATGTCGAATGCTTTGGTAATGTTACATTTATAGATTAATGATATTGGTATTACATTACGTCTATGGGTTGCATGTCAAATGCATGGGAACTGTTACATAGACATATTCATGATGCTGGTATTACAGTATGCTTTTGGTTGCATGTTAAATGCATAGGTTGCATGTCGAATGCCTTGGTAATGTTAAATTTACATATTCATGGTAATTGTATTACATTATGTTTATTGATTTCATGTCAAATGCATTATTGCACGTTGAATGCATCTCTTATGTTCATACACATAGTTTATGATGCTTATATCACATGTTATCTTTTGGTTGCATGTCAAATGCTTCAGAAACATTGCATGTACACATTCATGATCCTTGTGTTACATTATGTCTGTTATTGGCATGTCGAATGCATAGATGGCATGTTGAATAATTTGGAAATGTTACATATACACATTCATGTTAATTGTGTTATAGTATGTCTTTTGCTCGCATGTCGAATGCTTTGAGTGCATGTCAAAATGATTTGATGGCTTGTCGAATGCAATGTGTTAACACCCAAAATGATCCCCTAGGTTGTGGGAGAGGGAAAACTAGGGTAACCACTAACCAATATTTAGCTTGTGCTACTGACCCAACACAAGCAAAGAGGGCTCTCTCTATAAGCTCATAAAATACTCGAAATCATCAAGATATGCAATAATGAAGAAAAGCATACTAGCATTCATCATTCAAGATATTCAATTACAACAAAAATGGTTTAAAATTAGCTTGGCTGAAACATATGAATCTTTATTTGGGCAATGGAGTCACATTCAAACAAACTCTGAAAACGCATTTACAAATGCTTCACAAATGCATTTACACAGGGGCGAGATACTAAACAGCTCGTAGTCAAAGTGATTTTTATTGGCGAAATGGAAGAAAAACAAACAATCCATTGACATTACACCAAGTATGAGAGAATGTTACAGACTGGAATTAACAATGAGATACACAATTCACATGGACAAAGAAGGAACAGACTACAAGACCAGTTACACAAGAATCCCTGAAAAGATTGGCTCAGCACTGCAAATATTTATTCAAAATATAGCTCAAAATGTCTTACAGAACAATACACAAAAATTACCATAAAAGTTTTCAACACTTTTGCATTCCATTACAAAGTTTTTATAGGCTCTTGACCTAGAATCAGTCTGGAGGAAATGAATGGAAATATGCTGCCACCTCGAAAGTACCAAATTTGAATATTACATACATGTCAAAGTGCAAAACCGATTGACTAAGACAGGAAACAAAAATGCTATGAGCAGGTCACCACCTTACGTCGAAATCTTCAATAGGCTTTGTGAATCAAAGAAGTCTTCTATATTTGGAGAGCTGTCAGTTGGTGATCCTTCAATAGGATGGCGAGGTTTCAGCTCCCCGGTAGAGAGTACGAGATCATGGATGATCTCCACATCTTGTTGGTCGCCCCCCTCCTCTTCAGCAATTTCCTTCCCTTTCGGACGTCGAACCTTTTCGGTCACCTGTTTCTTTTCCTCCTCCTCCTTGTCACTATCAGAGCTAGTTTCTTCATGGTCGAACATCATATGAGACGAAGGAGCATGTTCTTACTCGACATTAGACCATGCCTATTCTGGCATGAAAACCACCCCCGCTTCCTGTCCTCCCTCCATGATCCGGTCCTAACTGAAAAATGCCCCAAGTTCCCAGGTGCGTCATCCTTTCTAAGTACTGATCTTGCACAGTGGATGGAGAACCACATCCCTAACTACTGCGATGATGACAGCAGCTACGTGTGGTTATAGATGCCATGATAGCCTAATCGGACCTCATAACCATGTACATTGAGGCCCTAGGTAAGAGCTGACTTGCAGCACGCTCAGCAAAGCTTCCCAGATAGATGGCTATAAAATCTCCACGAATTTTTTTTTTTTGTTAATCTTTCTCCTTACCGTGGAATAAACATCAATCGGATTTTTGTGACCACACATTGAAAATAAAAAAAATTTACGTTCGTATGCAAAACTAGTTTAAAATTCTGTCTCTTGAGATTCTTCCTCCTGGTTAGAGGAGTATTTATGGTTGACATGCCGCTTACTTAGCTATAGCTAACAACACTCCGTACTGATTTGCAGGTACACCTATACCATCTGGATTTCTTCATAGACGCAGAAGTGAGTTACCAATTAAAAGTGACTCTGCATGCATGTTTAGTCACAACATGATGTGGCCTTCAGTTCTTTGTTTACTTATTACTGTAGGTGCAGGGTATGAGGTCAAATGCATTCTACTTGGTATAAAAATTACTCCATGAATTTGTTGTAGAACACATGGTACCATTGACAAGGTGTGACAAATGGAAAGTTGAATACACTTGATTTCATTAAACGTTTAAAATCAATTCTTAGGCTATGAGTGTTCGGCATACCTTTCTTTTGAAATACATGACATGTATTGACCATCTTACTATATAAGTTAATGGCTGTGAAAGGGTTAATAAATTGGCAATGAAGACTTTATTTAAGCCCTATGAAGGTTTACCCTTCAAAGGTAATTCCAATGCGGTGATACTATACCACGATCATTCTCAAGGTGTTAACTAGGCTAACGCTACTTATGGTAAAGTTTCCTTTCCATACCCTAGCTCGGGACTAAGGTTGGCATCCTTCAACTATCCTACAATCTAAAGCTTTACGCTGGGATTTGACACTCTCTGCAGTGGTACCTGAAACATTTAAATCGTCCCTTGAATTGATGGGTCACAGTTACAGATGGGTCTTCGATGGCTGCCAACAAACTCAACATGGTACTATGCCATGTGACTCTTATTAAATGGTCTTAATAACAAGGTGACAACACCCTTTCGTATATAGTATCGGTTCCAGTTCTGAACACACTATATATACCTGTTAAAGATTAAAAATTCTCACGTCTCCATTCGGCATGGTTAAAATGCTTCTCCAGTATGGAACGAAACGTCAATGTTGTGAACTCATGTAGCTGCGCTGGTAAAGGATAATAGTTTGCAGGCGAGGTAATGCACCAGACTTTACTAGGTGGTTCTTTTGAAGGATGAAACCCTTTTCACAGAGTTGGATGATAGCTTTCATGGATAGTATGAAGGAGCCGTGACAGTAACTTGATCTCAAAGGTACCATACACAGATTTATTTTTAAAACTTCCCTACATAGATGTTTTCTTTCCAGTTACTAATGTCTCTGTTGTGTCAGTGGCAGGTTTTTATCTAGTCAATCAGGTGATGGCGATCTGGGTCTACTCCTTTGGTAAGCAGGCACCTCTCCATACAAACTCCAGCATTTGCATGGAAGAATCCCCTTCATGTCAAACCCTCGTCGATGTTAACAGAATCTTTTTAGCAGTAATAAATCTGTGGAAGAACTTTTCAGTTCGTTTAGGGTGTTGGGATTCAATGCCAGGGATTTTAAAGTCATAGTTTCTGTATGAATGTTTACTGTTTGAAAAGTTTTTCGCTTGAAACTGTGACTGGAACTCGTCCCTTTTCTTCAATGTGGGAAATCTTGTCTAAGGTTTGGCTCCAATGCCGGTTTAATGTACTACCTTTTGCCATTACTATTTGTAATTCGTGTTCTTTTACTTAAATCCGAGCTGGGACTCGCATAGAGTTCAAATACTAAGTGGTTCCAGGATAAATGTGTTATGAACTTCTTGCAATTCTAATCTTCTGGCTGTCAGATGGTAATGTAGAATATTGTAAATCGTAGTAACCAATTTACTGTAAGCTATGCGTTTATTTGAAAAGAAATCTTCCCTAACTTAATGGGATTCATACAGCCCAAGATGTAACTAGGATGGCAAAATCGAAAATGGTGAATCGTTGCCTGAGAAAATAAAAATTTACTGTTCTGTTTTTGTAAATGTTTGAAGTCACTAGGTTATTCACATACGCTGACGGAAATCTCAATTTAAATTTTTGTTTGAATGAAGCCCTGAGTGCCTATACTGATAAAACTCACCGCTGAAACCCTCTGTATCTAATTTTCGTATATAATATGTAAGGTTCGATGAAAATAACAGTAGATCTTGGCTCATGTAAGAATCAACCATTAACTAACAATATAATTTAATGTTCTGTTTGTATATGGTTGAAATCGTTAGATTACCCACACAAGCCGACGGGATCTCAAGTTATCCTTTTAGTTTGAAAGAAACCCTAATCACCTATACGATTATACTCCCAACTGAAATGTTTTGTATCTATATTTCTTATATAAGATGTAAGATTCGATGGAACTAGCCGAAGATCTTGGCTCTAATATTTAGGGTCTGCACAGTGGATGAAATCACGTTGTTATTTCTTGTCTAAGTATGGATTAAACATTATACTGACATGTAGTTGCCTGCAACATGCTCTAAATGTTTTCGCGAGGGATTTCACCCATAAAAAATCTGAATCTGCTGGTTATAAATGTATCTAATGTACATAGTCGGTGTTTCTTCCTTCTTTGATGAGTGCCGAGTAGGAATCATAGAGTCCCGTTTCATATCATGCACTGACTTTAACAATATTGTAACGACTAATTTTCCAATAAGATCATTTCCATATTCCTATTTAATGAAAACGAGATTCAGTAGTGTAACTAAAACGAATACAGTTTAGACAAATTTCACTAAATGCCCAGAGTTTACTTCTCAAATTTGCAGATCGATATAGAGGAAAATAAAACTATACAAATTATCATTAATCCTCAACTATAAATCTTTACAAACAGTTCCATAGAAATCCCGATTTTTTTATAATCACTCAGAGAATTCGGACTTGAAATATAAACTCATATTCAGAGAGTTCGTAATGGAAATAACATCTCCTATTAGTTATACAAGATAAGAATTCATAAGTAACAAACTAATTGATCAAAACTATTATAGCCTATTTGGCGGAAATAAAACAACAGGAAATACTAAAGAGTCTGTATTTTAAAGAAAAACCTAAAACTTGTAAACCGAATGTAGCAGGAACAGCCACGTGCCTCCCAACCATAGATTAGATACAAACTCCAAGTCTGTCCGTAATCACCCCCAAGCCAGATACATGCATGAAAGGTGTGGACAGTTAGCCTCAAACTCAGTTGCGTTTCCTGAATCCCTTGCCTAACACAGAGTGCTCACATAGCAAGTGTAATTCTCTCCGGCATACTCAGCAGCGTCCTGCCTCCTCACATATGCCATCCCTTTATAGTTTTGCCTAGGTCTTACCATTAGCAGCCAATTCCTCATGGAATTTTCGCAGCTAATTAAATCCCTGATTTTCAGGGTGTGTCTAGTGTCTTAAATACACTTCTGACACCTGTTCTGGTTTCCCAGAGGCTAACTCTAACTTGTCCCCCACTCCTTCATGCATGATCTCCTCATTTAACTTGGTTGTTCCCGCTCATCCTTATATTAAAATAATAAAATTTGTTTTCTTACAATAGTCCTCCAAGGACTTAAATCAACCGATTTCTCATCTGGCCTCCTTATTGAATAATCTCAAAAATGATAAAATAATATATATATATATATATATATTTAAAAATCAAACATAATGTCTTTTCATTATTGGGGAGGGACATCACATCCTTGCCCCCTTATTGTGAACATTGTCCTCAGTGTTCTAGTCTTCCTCCATCGGTTCTGGAAATAGATTCGGGTACTTTTCTAGTATTTCGCTTTCCAATTCCCAGGTTGCCTCCTCAGGACTAAAGTGCTTCCATTGCACCTTTACCTGAGCGATGGATCGGTTCCGAATTACTGTTTCTTTCCTGTCCAGAATGCGTAAAGGTTCCACTTGAAATTCGTCTTCTGGAGCCTCCTGTATCAAATTCCATTCAATAATATGAGTGGGGACATGAATATATTTTTTCAGTAACGAAATGTCAAAAACATTATGAATTTTTAAGTGTGCTGGTAATGCCAGTTTGTAAGCTATGGGTCCGATCCTTTCAAGTATTTGGAAAGGCCCGCAGAATCGTGGTGCCAGTTTAGTGCAACTCCCTAGCCGGAGTGAGCTTTTCTTTGGTTTAACCCGCAAGTATACATGATCTCCAACTGAGAACTCCTTATCCCGTCTTTTTAGATCAGCATAGCTCTTTTGGAGGTCCTGGGCCACCTTTAAATTCTTCTGTACTTTTTGGACTGTTTGTTCCATGACTTTCAGCAAATCCGGTCCTACCAATAAACGATCGACCGGACTATCCCAGCTAACTGGGGTAGTGCACTTTCTCCCATAAAAAATTTTGAATGGACTCATTCTAGATGATGCTTGGTACCCGTTGTTGTAAGCGAAATCTATGAGATGTAAGTAGTCTTTCCATTTGGTGGGTCTTTCCATGACGTACAGTCTCAGCATATCTTCAATGATCTGATTTGTACGTTCGATCTGTCCATCTGTTTCAGGGTGATAACTCATGCTGAAATTAATTCTTGTTTCCAAACCTGCAAATAAAGACATCCAAAATTTGGATGTAAACTTTGCATCCCTGTCTGAAATTACCATCTTTGGTACTCCGTGTAACCTGAATATTTCCTTTAGAAATATTCCCGCAATATCTGCTGCCCTGAATGTGGTTTTTACAGGAATGAAGTGTGTAGATTTGCTAAATTTGTCAACCACCACCATTATAGAGTCATGTTGTCGCTGTTTTCTCGCCAAGCCTGTGATAAAATCTAATGAAATCACTTCCCATTTCCACTCAGGAATTGGTAATGGTTGTAACAAACCCGCAGGATGTCTATGGTCTGTCTTCACCTATTGACATTCCAAGCATTTAGATAAATAATCAGCTAGATCAGTTTTTAGTCTAGGCCAAAAGAACTGTTTTCTAAAGGATGTTATCATTTTTTGATAACCAGGATGACCTGCAAAAGGGGGTTTGTGCATCTCATTTAGAATAAATAATTTAATTTCTGCAACATTAGGCATGTACAGCCTATCTTTGAACCAAATTAAACCTTTCTGATCAATACTTAAATCTGTCCCGTTCATGTTTATCTCATTTTTCTGAATCTTATTTTGCAGATTTATGTATTCTGCATCCTGTTCACTTGCCACCTTTATCTTATCCATGAGATTACTCTTTGGTTGACTCATTATTATTTCGTACACCTCGTGGTTTCTTCGACTAAGTGCATCTGCCACCGTATTTTCCTTACCTTTTATGTGTTTTACATCAAAGTCAAATTCACTTAAGAAGGCCATGCACCTTGCTTGTATGGCATTGAGTCCTGGTTGGTTAAATAAGTTCTTGACGCAAGTGTTATCTGTTAATAACAGAAATTTCTTTCCCAGTAGGTAGTGACGCCACATTTTCAGTGCGTGTACTATTGCCTTTAATTCCAAGTCGTGAACCACGTAGTTGCGTTCATGCTCTTTCAGCTTCCGTGATTCATAACACACTACATGTCCGTCCTGGGATAGTACTCCTCCCACTCCTTCTTTACTAGCATTGGTACAAACCGTGTATCCCTTACACGGGTCTGCTACTTTTAAAACAGGTGCTTTGGTCAGCAAATCCTTAAGTCATTCAAAACTTTCCTGACACTTGCAGGACCAAACAAACTTAATCCCTTTTTTCTGTAGTGAAGTAATGGGATAGGCGATCTTTGAGAACCCCTCAATGAACCTCTGATAGTAACCAGTGAGTCCCATGAAAGACCTAATATCAGCTACATCCTTCGGTACTGGCCAATCCGCTATGGCTTTTATTTTCTGTGGGTCAACCGAAATTCCTTCTTCAGAAATTATATGGCCTAAGTACTGAATTTCCTTTTTGAAGAATTCACATTTCTCTAATTTAGCATACAACTGATGATCCCTCAAGGTTTGCAATACAATTCTGATATGTTGTTCGTGTTCTTCCTTCGACTTGGAGTATATCAAGATATCATCGATAAAAATCAACACAAACTGGTCTAGATATTTGTTGAAGATACCATTCATTAAACACATGAATGTGGCAGGGGCGTTGGTTAGACCAAAAGGGATTACTACAAATTCATAGTGTCCGTATCGAGTACGGAATGCGATTTTACTTATGTCTTCATTTTTAATACGAATCTGATGGTACCCCAATCGAAGATCCAGTTTGGAAAAGACTTTGGCTCCCCCTACTTGGTCGAACAAATCATTAATTCGTGGTAAGGGGTATTTATTCTTAACAGTTACCTTATTCAGCTGCCTATAGTCAATACATAGTCTTAGAGTTCCATCCTTTTTCTTGACAAATAGGACCGGTGCACCCCAAGGCGAGACACTAGGTCTTATATACCCTTTGTCCAATAATTCTTGAATCTGAATTTTTAATTCCGTCAATTCTGGAATACTCATCCTATAAGGTACTTTTGACACTAGTGCGGATCCCGGTAGAATTTCAATGGAAAAATCTATTTCTCGTTGAGGGGGTAACCCCGGTATTTCTTCTGGAAATACGTCTAGGAACTCGCCTAAGACAGGATGCTCTGCTATGGAAGCTTGGCTTCCATTGAGGATTAAATCAGATACTCGTACCGCGTAAATCTTGCATCCTTTCCTCATGCACTTCTTTAACTGCATGGCAGAAATCTGCCTAACAGAGACAGGTTTCTGTTTTCCACTCACCGTTCTAAGAATTTGGTCTTCAGCAAGGTAGGTAAAGTTTTTGGTAAAGCAGTTCAATACTACCTTATATCTTTCCAGCCATTCCATACCTATTATCATGTCATATTATCCTAAAGGTAACACATTTAAATTGATCTTTGTTTTGTGGTCTTGTATTTGTAGTTCACAGTCAGATATATATTCAGTTACCTTCCTCTTTGCTCCTGTAGCTAGCTGAACTAACCAGGGTTTTGGGTGCTTTACCTTGATGAGTTGGAAGTGCTCCATCATCTTGGGAGTGATGTAGCTTAAAGTTGCCCCAGGGTCAATTAAAATAGTACAAGTATGGTCAGAAATTTTACCTTCAATTTCCACAATTGCAGATTGATGATCTGCCTATCGGTCTTCCAAGGCTGCATTAATTCAGTGATAACTCTTCCCAATGTCTCCCACCGTGGATGCTTCTTGCATATTATGCAATACCCTTCTTGTTTCATTGTATCGGGGACAATTCGTGCGTAAATGGGCTTCCCCACATTCCCAGCACTTCAGGGGTTCCTTAGGGATACCAATACTTCCTTTTATTCCCATGTTAGGGGTTTTAAAAGTTTTATGCTGTAACTGTTCATTCTTGGGAAATGAATTTCCTTGGAATCTTTTGGGCATGTTCCTTAAGGGCGGGGGTTTGAAACCTTTCTTCCGCTGGTTAAACTTTTCCTGTTTCTTATCCTTCCATGCTTTAGTAGTATCATTCCTTTGTTTGTATTGCTCAAAACATAGTCTGGCCTTTCTCGGTGCTTCTTCTAAAGTTCTGGGATTGTCGAACTCAATTCGATCTTTATAGGACTGCGGCAGACAGCTTAAGAACCGCTGTACCTTCAATTTTTCTTCCTTGACGTATGGAACGAACCGTAATAAGTCTAGGAATTTATTGATAAGATCTTCCATCGTCATTTGACCCAGCTTTAATTCATAAAATTCCTTGGTTTTTCTTTCATAATAACTTTCTGATAAGTACTGTTTCTTGAAATATTTCTTAAATTCTGACAATTCAAGGTTCTTTTCTTTCAGTCCCTAGGAAATCTTCAGGTCTTGCCACCATATGCTAGCCTTTCCCTTCAGATTGTACACAGCCATTCTAACTTTCATATTGCTGGAGTAATTGTAAATTTGAAAGTATTTTTTTATGTCCCGCAGCCAGGCTTCTGCTTCTTCGCCAGATTTTGATTCTCCATCGAAGCTAGTAGGTTTTATCTTTTTGAATTCACCCTCTAGGTGATCAACCTTCCTTTTTCCCATGGTCTTGTCTTGATGCTCAGATTTATGGGTCTCATTGGAGGAATCTCCCTTTTTCTCAGCGTTCTCATCAGTCTCCTCTTTCCTCTTTGTATCCTCCTTCTGTTGTTCGCCATTATTCCTTTCATGAAGACTCTGCAGCAAAATTTCATTGATTTCTTGCTGTTTTTCCTGAGCTTTCTTCAGTTGCTCATTGTCTGCTTTGAAGCTCTGTATCTCCACGATCAAGCTTCTCATGGTTTCTAGTACCTGACTTGCTTCCGAATGTTCTGCTATTCTCGCCTGTTCATTTCCTTCAGGCTCTTCTCCGTATTCCTCGTGCGAAGTCATCTGAAAATTCAAACTGAAACATACGCATGCAACATCCAAATATATATTAATAAATTTGTATTTCCTGCGCAACAAAAACTAGGTGTTTCCAAGGCGACAGGGTTGAATCTAGCTCTGATACCATATGTAAAATCTCCACGAATTTTTTTTTTTTGTTAATCTTTCTCCTTACCGTGGAATAAACATCAATCGGATTTTTGTGACCACACATTGAAAATAAAAAAAAATTTACATTCGTATGCTAAACTAGTTTAAAATTCTGTCTCTTGAGATTCTTCCTCCTGGTTAGAGGAGTATTTATGGTTGACATGCCGCTTACTTAGCTATAGCTAACAACACTCCGTACTGATTTGCAGGTACACCTATACCATCTGGATTTCATCATAGACGCAGAAGTGAGTTACCAATTAAAAGTGACTCCGCATGCATGTTTAGTCACAACATGATGTGGCCTTCAGTTCTTTGTTTACTTCTTACTGTAGGTGCAGGGTATGAGTTCAAATGCATTCTACTTGGTATAAAAATTACTCCATGAATTTGTTGTAGAACACATGGTACCATTGACAAGGTGTGACAAATGGAAAGTTGAATACACTTGATTTCATGAAACGTTTAAAATCAATTCTTAGGATATGAGTGTTCGGCATACCTTTCTTTTGAAATACATGACATGTATTGACCATCTTACTATATAAGTTAATGGCTACCAAAGGGTTAATAACTTGGCAATGAAGACTTTATTTAAGCCCTATGAAGGTTTACCCTTGAAAGGTAATTCCAATGCGGTGATACTATATCACGACCATTCTCAAGGTGTTAACTAGGCTAACGCTACTTATGGTAAAGTTGCCTTTCCATACCCTAGCTCGGGACTAAGGTTGACATCCTTCAACTATCCTACAATCTAAAGCTTTACGCTGGGATTTGACACTCTGTGCAGTGGTACCTGAAACATTTAAATCATCCCTTGAATTGATGGGTCACAGTTACAGATGGGTCTTCGATGGCTGCCAGCAAACTCAACATGGTACTATGCCATGTGACTCTTATTAAATGGTCTTAATAATGAGGTGACAATACCCTTCCGTATATAGTATCGGTTCCAGTTCTGAACACACTAGATATACCTGTTAAAGATTAAAAATTATCACGTCTCCATTCGGCATGGTTAAAATGCTTCTCCAGTATGGAACGAAACGTCAATGTTGTGAAATCATGTAGCTGCGCTGGTAAAGGATAATAGTTTGCAGGCGAGGTAATGCACCAGACTTTACTTGGTGGTTCTTTTGAAGGATGAAACCATCGTCGCAGATTTGGATGATAGCTTTCATGGATAGTATGAAGGAGTCGTGATAGTAACTTGATCTCAAAGGTACCATACACAGATTTATTTTTAAAACTTCCCTACATAGATGTTTTCTTTCCAGTTACTAATGTCTCTGTTGTGTCAGTGGCAGGTTTTTATCTAGTCAATCACGTGCTGGCAATCTGGGTCTACTCCTTTGGTAAGCAGGCACCTCTCCATACAAACTCTAGCATTTGCATGGAAGAATCTCCTTCATGTCAAACCCTCGTCGATGTTAACAGAATCTTTTTAGTAGTAATAAATCTGTGGAAGAACTTTTCAGTTCGTTTAGGGTGTTGGGCTTCAATGCCAGGGATTTTAAAGTCATAGTTTCTGTATGAATGTTTACTTTTTGAAAAGTTTTTCGCTTGAAAATGTGACTGGAACTCGCCCCTTTTCTTCAATGTGGAAAAGCTTGTCTAAGGTTTGGCTCCAATGTCGGTTTAATGTACTACCTTCTGCCATTACTATTTGTAATTCATGTTCTTTTACTGAAATCCGAGCTGGGACTCACATAGAGTTCAAATACTAAGTGGCTCCAGGATAAATGTGTTATGAACTTCTTGCAATTCTAATCTTCTGGCTGTCAGATGGTAATGTAGAATATTGTAAATCATAGTAACAAATTTACTGTAAGCTATGCGTTTATTTGAAAAGAATATTCCCTAACTTAATGGGATTCATACAGCCCAAGATGTAACTAGGATGGCAGAATCGAAAATGGTGAATCGTTGCCTGAGAAAATAAAAATTTACTGTTCTGTTTTTGTAAATGTTTGAAGTCACTAGGTTATTCACATACGCTGACGGAAATCTCAGTTTAAATTTTTGTTTGAATGAATCCCTGAGTGCCTATACTGATAAAACTCACCGCTGAAACCCTCTGTATCTAATTTTCATATATAATATGTAAGGTTCGATGAAAATAACAGTAGATCTTGGCTCATGTAAGAATCAACCGTTAACTGACAATAAAATTTAATGTTCTATTTGTATATGGTTGAAATCGTTAGATTACCCACACAAGCCGACGGGATCTCAAGTTATCCTTTTAGTTTGAAAGAAACCCTAATCACCTATACGATTAAACTCCCAACTGAAATGCTTTGTATCTATATTTCTTATATAAGATGTAAGATTCGATGGAACTAACCGAAGATCTTGGCTCTAATCTTTAAGGTCTGCATAGTGGATGAAATCGCGTTGTTATTTCTTGTCTAAGTATGGATTAAGCATTATACTGACATGTAGTTGCTTGCAACATGCTCTAAATGTTTTCGTGAGGGATTTCACCCATAAAAAATCTGAATCTGCTGGTTATAAATGTATCTAATGTACACAGTCAGTGTTTCTTCCTTCTTTGATGAGTGCCGAGTAGGAATCATAGAGTCCCGATTTATATCATGCACTGACTTTAACAATATTCTAACGACTAATTTTCCAATAAGATCATTTCCAGATTCCTATTTAATGAAAACGAGATTCAGTAGTGTAACTAAAACGAATACAGTTTAGACAAATTTCACTAAATGCCCAGAGTTTACTTCTCGAATTTGCAGATCGATATAGAGGAAAATAAAACTATACAAATTATCATTAATCCTCAACTGTAAATCTTTACAAACAGTTCCATAGAAATCCTGATTTTTTTATAATCACTTAGAGAATTCGGACTTGAAATATAAACTCATATTCAGAGAGTTCATAATGGAAATAACATATCCTATTAGTTATACAAGATAAGAATTCATAAGTAACAAACTAATTGATCAAAACTATTATAACCTATTTGGCGGAAATAAAACAACAGGAAATACTGAAGAGTCTGTATTTTAAAGAAAAACCTGAAACTTGTAAACTGAATGTAGCAGGAACAGCCACGTGCCTCCCAACCATAGATTAGATACAAACTCCAAGTCTGTCCGTAATCACCCCCGAGCCAGATACATTCATGAAAGGTGTGGACAGTTAGCCTCAAACTCAGTCGCATTTCTTGAATCCCTTGCCTAACACAGAGTGCTCACACAGCAAGTGTAATTCTCTCCGGCATACTCAGTAGCGTCCTGCCTCCTCACATATGCCATCCCTTTATAGTTTTGCCTAGGTCTTACCATTAGCAGCCAATTCCTCATGGAATTTTCGCAGCTAATTAAATCCCTAATTTTCAGGGTGTGTCTAGTGTCTTAAATACACTTCTGACACCTGTTCTGGTTTCCCAGAGGCTAACTCTAACTTGTCCCCCACTCCTTCATGCATGATATCCTCATTTAACTTGGCTGTTCCCGCTCATCCTTATATTAAAATAATAAAATTTGTTTTCTTACAATAGTCTTCCAAGGACTTAAATCAGCCAATTTCTCATCTGGCCTCCTTATTGAATAATCTAAAAAATGATAAAATAATATATATATATATATATATATATATATATATATATATTTAAAAATCAAACATAATGTCTTTTCATTATTGGTGAGGGATGTCATAATGGCGCAACCAATGATGATGCAGAGGTGGCCTCCATCGTACCAATAATCATTTGGGATAACATACAGATGCCCCTTCACCGTTCTAGCCTTCTGGCACCCCTTTCGTGACAATTCTTAACCTCACGCTTCTCACACACTTCGAAAGACGTGAGTCACCTCATCTTCAGAACCACTTGGGTCACCCATTTGTCTACACGAGTTACCTTCCTCCAGCCCTTCCTTCATCATCGCAGACCGAGATTATAAATTGCCCCATCTACGAGTGCCGGTAATTTTTTCCAATCTTGTCATGCTGTTCCGTTCCCCCAGTTTTGGGAGCTGACCACTTTTTTGTTTTATTGACGCTCTAACAGCCTCTGCGGAAAAAACGACCCTTTGCATATTGACAGTGGCTCTTCTGAAAAACCCTATCGTTTTGAGGTGAACCTGTATTTGACAAGCATGACAACGGGTGCAAACATTGTTTTGAAAAACCCCTAAGGGTACAGAATGCTTGCCTCACTAAACCAGACATCTTCAAACCTCAAGTTCCGGGTTTATTTATCCTTAATCTCCCTAGAAACAGACCTTCGACCCACCTCCTTGCTCCAAACGGACTAATTTTTATTGCTCGGCCCTCCCAACTTCTTTCAAATAGTCTTAAGGGCCATGGGAATGGCCTTGCCTACTACTTTCTACATTTATTCTATGCATGGGGGTTTCAGAGAGAATAAAAACGTCGACTTTGCGGGCATCTTTTACACATATAACCGTGTATCCATAACGCCTGGTTTCCTTAGCCTACTATCGTTTAATCTACGTCATTGATCTCCCACGTGTTTACTTTCCATTATTGGATCCGCTTTTTGGCTTTCATATGTGTTGTCCATCTTATCTGCATGCATCCATAGGGCGACATCGCATTACACCAAGGTGGTCCCCAGTATTGTTCTTCCCATCGTGCGACAAGTTATGGAGTTGATACCTATCTGGAAGGAACTATCCATTGCATCCACCTCGCCACTATTCTTAGTGTTATTTATTGATGCGACTATCCATAAGGACTGTCCATCTCCTTCATGGTGCACATCCATGGTGGAGTTTTATTCCTGGCTTATCTCCTAGGTCATCCGTATGCTGTCAGGGCCTTTATTATTATCCTCCGCGCACTTTCAGACTTCCACCAACCGCTGATGTGGTCTCCCTTACCACCCGAACCTTAGATCCACCAGGAACTTAGGCCTTTACTATGGTGAATGAACCCAGACCCTTAGATCTCAAAATGATGACCTCCCCCATAGATCCTCGTACCAATCCCCACCATCGCATGCACCCGATATGGCATTGTTCACTGCTCCTTACTTCTTGCGACACTCCTTTAGGATGACACCTGTCCGGCAAGACCCAACCCATCGCATCCCCTTATTCCCTTTCCTCCTCGCAACTTAGACATGCGATGGTTCATTTATAACCGTAGATCTTGCTCCTGCTCTTGATCAATGGTGCCGATCTGTGCGACACTTAATATTTCATAACTTTCCCCAAGGACTATCGGTTTTAGGATTTTCTCTGCTTTCTTTTAGTCACTCTATTTGCCTATTAATGCTTAGCTCTTGACATTAGCCCCCTTTATTTCGTTGGACCCCTACTAGACCATTCTGTCTCATGTCTTAGCATCTAGCCACCAAGATGGAAATTACCTCAAGCTTTCACCAGGTAGTCTTCTAACCCTTCATTTCTCATGTACGACTTTTCTTATGCTGCAAAAGGGCAGAAATATAAAGGTGCTAACAACAGGCTCCAACCGAGGATGTTATCCTCCTAGTGAGGTAGAAAAGAACTCCGTAGACTAAGTTCCTGATCCATTGGGTAGGTTCCCAACCTCGAAACATTGCAACCTGTACCTTGTAACCGATTCCTTATCTAAAAGTGATAACTGAAAACTCAATATTGAAACATATGGAAATCTTCTGAAAATGCTGCAAACTGAACAAACATATTACTCTAAAACTGAAAGCAATAAAAATGCTTGATTTTTTAATCTTATTTATATACAAGATATCCTACCCTAGTTACTTAATATAAAGACCAAAATCATGTGATCTTGCACTTCCAATGAAGCCATTCAAGCAAATGGCTTCCTGAATGAACTTCAAATTTAACCCCTTTATCTTCAAAAAAGAAACCAACAAATGCTAATTCCAACTGAAAATATTTCTCAATCCCTGCATTCTTGAATAACACAAAACCCATCTCTTCTGATGATTCCAAGGGACTAGCAAAAGGATCTTCAAGAAAACGAAAGACTCCTATTTCTTTGCGACCAATCATGAGAGCATCTTCAAATAGTTCTTTCTGACTGTTCACATCATCTATATAACAATAAGGATGCTCAAATTGTAATTCCCTTTGCAATCTTCCAATCTAATTTTTAGAAGGATTTTGCAAACCATAATCGTTCTCTTTGTTTCGGCTACCTTGCTCTTCCCTTGACTCATATGACAGCCGACAAAACTGAAGAAACTTCTCATCCGACTCTGGATAAAAAATATCCGGACCATTACCAATCTTGCCCGAAATCTTAGAGTTCGACGCTTGCCTTTCTTCATCAGGCGTAGCAGAGACATCTTGGATTCTTTTCATACAATTAGGTGCATAAAATTTTTGGTCGGCATTCACACTCCCTATGGCACATCTTTGCTTCTTGGAATAGATCGCACACTTGTCTCTCCCGTTTGTCGTTAATTTCAAAAAAAATCACAAAGTTCTCCAAGCAGTCTTCTTCGTACTCGTCATACTTAGGTGGGGTGAGATCTTCCTTAAAATTTGAATTCTTAGCCGGTCGACTGTGACTTTCGTAAAATAAATCAAACTTACCCTCTTCTGGTATCTCACCGGGGCGGTCATCTCTTTTTTTCTCTCGAGAAAGAATAGAGCGCAGATCAAGTTCCACTTGTTCATGTTTTTCATTAAATCTTGGTCTCACTTGACCCCTTTCCTTGTTATCTTTGTTTGATAATTTTCTAGACATGCTAAGATTGTCTTCGACCTCCAAAGCATCAATAAACATATGCTGCAGATTAGGGGATCTTATTTCCAACAGAAGTAAAGATAGATCTGGAGGAAAGATAGATGCATAGTGTAGCTTAGCAGGATTCTTTGGGGGATGAATTTCCCTTGGCATATCATAATAGAATCTTGAAAACCTTCTGTTAAAACTAGACATGAATTCCCCTTCTTCCATTCCCATGGAGTAAAACTATGAAAGAATTAGGCCCAATGACTGTCTCTTACCCCAAAACTCCAAGAAAACATCAGAAAACCTTTGCTAGGTATCTATAGATCCAAGCTGCAAATGGCTAAACCATTGCTTCACATCTCCTTGGAAAGATTGGGTGAAATCCCTCATACAAACATCATCATGGTCTACTTCAAAAATATCCAAAAAATGTTCAAAGTTGTGGAGATGTTTCTCAGTAGTGAGGCTCTCGGATTCTCCATCAAATCTTGGAAGGTATTTAGAGTATTTGGGAGGATAGTCATGAAAAATAGGGGGCAGTTTCAAAGGGCCATATCTCAGCTGAAATCTAGAAGGCCAAGGAGTATGTACATGGAGAGCCTCCTCAACCTCCCTCTTCTGGGATTTGCAAAGATGGGGATGGATCTTACAACGTTTAGAAGAAGAGATGGGGTCAGCTCTAGGGGTGAAAGGAAGATATACATTTGTAAGGTCTAGAGAAGGATATATGAAGGCGGGTCTCTCTTGTCCGAGAACTCTTTGACGGAACAAACCTTCTTGATATATATACATAAAGTTAAAAGAAGGCCGATAGAGAAGAACAAGATTTCTTTGAAGAGATAGATGTTTTGATACCTGAATCTTGATTCTTCCATGTTTAAAGGTGTTGAGGTCACCTTTTAGTGAAGTGTGCAAGTTCTGATTAAAGACTAGAGGAATCGACCTGTGAATCAATGAAACCCTGGATTTCCCCAGCGGAGTTTCCATGAGACTCTTTCAACATATCAATTATGATACAAAATCACCGATCTCCCCAGTGGGGTCACCTTTATACTGAACTTTCGCTTGAGTTGAGTCGCCAAGTGAATGATACAACCTTCTCGATATCTGACTGTTGTTCACCATCAGCATCTCAGATCTGAAATCTTTGCCGTTCTTCCGGGGATGGTAAAACAATTTGTTCCCCGATAGTGGAGCCAATTTGTTAACACCCAAAATGACACCCTAGGTTGTGGGAGAGGGAAAAATTGGATAACCACTAACCAATATTTAGCTTGTGCTACTGACCCAACACAAGTAGAAAGGGTTCTCTCTATAATCTCATAAAATATTGGAAATCATCAAGATTGTCAATAATGAAGCAAAACATACTAGCATTCATCATTCAAGATATTCAATTACAACAATACAGAAGATCAGATTTCTATTGGCAACAAAAATGGTTTAAACGTAGCTTGGATGAAACATATGAATCTTTATTTGGGCAATGGAGTCACATTCAAACAAACTCTGAAAACTCATTTACAAATGTTTCACAAATGCATTTACATAGGGGTGAGATAATAAACAGCTCGTAGTCAAAGTGATTTTTATTGGTGGAATAGAAGAAAAAGAAACAATCCATTGACATAAGGCATATAATAATGAATCCTACATCAATTTTAACAGAAAAGTGATGGTGGAATACTTGGAAAAAGATAAGTCGAGCATAATTTCTATGAATTCTACTTAGCTATCACACTACACGAAGTATGAAAGAATGTTACAGACGGAAATTAATATTGAGATACACAATTCACATGGAGAAAGAAGGAATAGACTACAAGACCAGTTACACAAGAATCCCTGAAAACATTGGCTTAGCTCTGCAAATATTTACTCAAAATATAGCTCAAAATGTCTTACAGAACAATACACAAAAATTCCCATAAAAGTTTTCAACACTTTTTCATTCCATTACAAAGCCTTTATAGGCTCTTGACCTAGAATCAGTCTCGAGGAAATGAACGAAAATACGCTGCCACCTCGACAGTCCCAAATTTGAATATTACATATGTGTCAAAGTCCAAAACCGATTGACTAAGACAGGAAACAAAAATTCTCTAAGCAGGTCACCACCTTACTCCGAAATATTCAATAGGCCTTGTGATCAAAGAAGTCTTCTATCTTTGGAGAGCTGTTAGCTGGTGATCCTTCAGTAGGATGGGGAGGTGTCGCTTGCTTTGTAGAGAGTAAGAGATCATTGATGATCTCCACATCTTGCTGGGCGTCTCCCTCCTCTTTGGCAATTTCCTTCCCTTTGGACGTCGAACCTTTTCGGCTAGCTGTTGCTTTTCCTCCTTCTCATCGTCACTATCGGAGTTGGTTTCTTCGTGGTTGAGCATCGTAGGAGACGAAGGAGCATGTTCTTGCTTGACATCAGACCACACCTGTTCTAGTATGAAAACCACCACAGCTTTTTGTCCTCTCTCCATGATCCGGTCCTAACTGAAAAATGCCCCAAGTTTCTAGGTGCGCCATCCTTTCTAAGTATTGATATTGCACGGTGGATGGAGATCCACATCCCTAACTACCGCGATGATGACAGCAGCTATGTGTGCTTATAGCTTCCATGATAACCTAATCGGACCTCATAACCATGTACACTAAGGTCCTAGGTTGGAGCTGACTTGCACCACGCTCAGCAAAGCTTCCCAGATAGACGGCGCAGCCAATGATGATGCAGAGGTGGCCTCCATCATATTGATAATTATTTGGGATAACAGACAGATGCCCCTTCACCGGTCTATCCTTCTGGCACCCCTTTCGTGACAATGCTTAACCTCACACTTCTCGCACACTTTGAAAGACATGAGTCACGTCATCTTCGGAACCACTTGGATCACCCATCATCCTACACGAGTGACCTTCCTCCAGCCCTTCCTTCATCATCGCAGACTAAGATTATAAATTGCCCCATCTACCAATGCTGGTAACTTTTTCCAATCCTGTCATGCTATTCCATTCCCTCAGTTTTGGGAGCCGACCACTTTTTTATTTTATTGACACTGTAATAGCCTCTGCGGGAAAAACGAGCCTATGAATATTGATGATGGCTCTTTTCAAAAACCCTATGGCTTCGAGATGAACCTATATTTGATAGGCATGAGAAAGGGCGCAAACATTGTTTTGAAAAACCGCTATGGGCACAGAACGCTTGCCTCACTGAACCGGACATCTTCAAACCTCAAGTTTCAGGATTATTTATCCTCAATATCCCTGGAAAAATACCTTCGACTCGCCTCCTTGCTCTGAACGGACTAAGTTTTGTCGCTCAGCCCTCCCAGCTTCTTTCGGACAGTCTTAAGGGCTGTGGGAATGGCCTTGCCTGCTGCTTTCTACATTTCTTCTATGCATGGGGGTTTCAGAGAGAATAAAAATGTGGACTTTATGGGTGTCTTTACACGTATAACCATGTATCCATAAACGTTGGTTTCCTTAGCCGACTATCCTTTAATCTTCGCCATTGATCTCCCACGTTGTAACTTTCTGACGTTGGATCTGCTTTCTGGCTTTCATACGTGCTATCCATCTTATCTGTATGCATCCATAGGGCGGCATCGCATTACACCAAGGTTGTCCCCAGTATCATTCCTTCCATCGTGCAACAAGTTCAAAAGTTGACAACTACCTGACAGGAACTATCCATTGCATCCGCGTCGCCACTATCCTACACGTTATTTCTTGATGCAACTATCCATAAGGACCATCCATCTCCTTCATGGTACACATCCACGGTGGATTTTTATTCCCGGATTAACTCCTCAATCGTCCATATGCTATCAGGGCCTTTCCTATTATCTTCCATGCACTTTCAGACTTCCACCAACTACTGATGTGGTCTCCCTTGCCACCAGAACCGTAGATCCACCAAGAACTTAGGCCTTTATTGTGTTGAATGAACCCAGACCCTTAGATCTCGAAAAGATAACCTCTGTCGTAGATACTCGTACCGGTCCCCACCATCGCAAGCGCCCGATATGGCATTGTTCACTGCTCCTTACTCCTTGCGACGCTCCTTTAGGTGGACACCTGTCCGACGGGACCCGACCCATCACATCCCCTTATTGCCTTTCCTACTCGCAACTTGGCCATGTGACGGTTAATTTATAATCGTAGATCTTTCTCCTGCTCTTGACAATGGTGTTGATCTATGCGACACTTAATCTTTCATAACTTTCCCCAAGGACTATAGGTTTTAGGATTTTCTCTGCTTGCTTTTAGTCACTCTATTCGCCTATTAATGCTTAGCTCTTGACATTAGCCCCCTTTATTTCGTTGGACCCCTGCTAGACCATTATGTCACATGTCTTAGCATCTTGCCACCAGGGATGGAAATTACTTCAAGCTTTCACCAGGTAGTCTTCTAACCCTTCATTTCTCATGTACAGCTTCTCTTATGCTGTAAAAGCGAAAAAATATATAGGTGCTAACACAATGATTATATTACTAATGGGATTCCTTCCATGAACTGAAATCAGTAAACACTTGCCTATGCCATGAGGCATAGAAGGTCAAGGCTGGAGTACAAACTTGGGCCCACAGGGAACAACACCACAACTATGCAAGAGGTTAGGAAACGAGAAGTGTCTAGGTAGGAGCACTACCTTTTGATTTGCAGTAGTACTGTAGTAACCTCTAGAGTTGTGTGTGATTAGTTTCTAGCGAAACGAGACTTAAAAACTCTCTATCCTTTTTGGGGATCACCATGACCAACTCGGGGGTGGCCTTCGGACGGACTAAGTATAAGCCATCGAAGAGCCTATGGTTGGGTCAAGCATTGCATTGCCCAAAACAAATTCCCCTTAACAAATATTTATGCTTGTAATTCAATTTGATATATCGTGAATAATGAAAAGGAATCTAGAGTTTTATAGTACATTTTGTAGCACTACTACATGTCACCATCATGATGAGAACAAGTAAAAGAAGTCGAGGAGAAAACCTCTTCTAGCTCTACCAAATGGGTAAGAAGAACACGATAGGTAAATTTAATGTAACACTTGTTATATCTTGTACCCTGATATTAGTAACGAGGGAAGTGAAAATATTAATCGATTATTCTGTCCTTAACAACATTCTTGTAGTGTAAATGAAGAGTAAGTTCATGTCTTTAATGTTGAGAACATGTATTATGTTTAATTTGTGTGAACATATGATTATAGATGCAATAGAAGAAAGGATAAGTTTCTTGTGAACTTGAATAAATGTGAAAGAATCCTATGGGGACAAAGAATAAGACATTATCTTAGATAAGTTTGCATCAATAGTGATCTATGTAAGAGTATGTGTGAAAAAGAATATGGTTGTGTACGTTTTGTGAATGATGTAAAAGAGAATAGTTAACATACCTAGCCAAATCTTCTGAAGGTTATGATTACACCTTTCGACATAATCTATGGTTGACATAGTATTTAATGGGTGTAAGAGAAAAACTTTGACATGTTCTCATATTGATATATAGGTGTATATCTTTGTCTTCTTTGACTTATGGTGAGATTAATAGTACGCTTACATCTAATGGTTAGTTAAATTCTTTTCAAGATAAACTATGACATCACGATGTTGAGTATTATTTGGTTTTCATGCTTTTGGGTTCGAAAAGGCTTTCCATTTATGCAGTAAAGATGTGTTGACAAGTGGTCTAAAGGTCAAGTAAGTATTTAACTTATTGACTAAGGACCTTTGCATAAAATGGAATATAGCACATGATTGTATGTTCATGTATCGTTGCACTTCATGTTATAATTACCCAGTATGATTGAGTATCGAACTAATTCAATACTCTACAAGTATTTGCACCATGATATATCATTTGTTATTTGATGTAACATTGAACATGTATTGCATGTCATTATATGGAAGGATAGGTGCATATCTTGGTTTATATCTATGTGAGATTTATGGTACATATGCATGCTTTTGATGTTAGATGACTCTAGTTAAGAGATATTTGTTAAAGATAACATCGAAGTGATGGAACCAACTTATTGTGTATAAAGAGTGCTCTTCTCTGATTGTACCAACTTCGAAGCTTGTGTGGTATTTATTACCCATGTTTGTACATGAAGTTGAAAGTGATGTTCTACTTAGAACCTGCCTTATAATATTATAAAGAGAAAACTTGGTTTTCATGTCTCTATGCTTGGAAGGGATTTTCAATATTGTAGTAAATCTATGTACCAAATTGTCTAGATTTTATTCACTTGTGGTAGGTGAATTGATGTTTGTCTAGAACTATGTTAAATAAAAATAATAAAAAATTCACACCATTTCCTCTAGAACATGACAAGGATTTTGGGTAACGTTGTTACATATGGTATCAGAGTGAAGGTTCCTACTCTAGGACCTATAGGCTCATTTATGATTGATGCTGCAACAGAGATTTAGAGTTGCAAGGAAATATGAATCATGAAAAATGTTATTATGATTATGTTTTTGTGATTGACTATTGACATCCATGAGGCTTTAACTAATATACATAATTGGTTGTTGTGTGCGAGGAATTGAGCACACAAAGTTAAAGGTTTGGCATTTAAGAACCAAAGCTAATCAATGGAGAGAGAATCACTAGACCAAAAGGGTTTCACAAAAATCACTGTAAGTGAATGCCTCTATATGGTTGTTAAATTTAATATATGGTTATGTGCAGTAAGCTCAACTTAAAGCTTGTGATGTCAAGCCGGTTGGCCATGATAGTGGCATTAGAGCCACAATGGGAACCAAGGGTTCACTAATGCAATGTTATGAGACATAGTTACATGCACATGAGATAATGTGATTTGAGAGGTGGAAATCACGGGGGCTTCACTAGAATGCAATATAATATCACGTTCATTGATATTGCGGTTTTAAATATTCATACCTAAAAATTATATTGCTTATATATTAAGGGAAAATGGGTTTTTTTATTTAATGTAACAATACAAAAATACTTTGGGGTCTTTTTTATATGGGCAGGTTGACAAATATCTGCCAAATGGAGATGGCGGGATCACGGCTGGATGAGAAATCAGGTTGAGGCAAGGCTCAGGCTTACCAATACAGAGGGAAATCACATCTTGAGGCATGCTTGAGGCCAGGAGTTTCATGGGGAAGTGGGTTAACAATTGATCATAGTCAAGAGACAATGGTCATTGATATCCAATTGTTACCAATAGCACTCAACCAGTTGTTACCAATAGCCTTGGGAGACTCTAAGCCTCCAGGTCCTGTTATAGGCCCTCAATAGGACTTGGGTGCTTGAATACCCAACCAATCGTGCCTATTACAGGCCTTGGGAGGTTTAGTAATCCTCTTAGAGCTTGTTACAGGCCCTGGGGGCTTGAATACCTAGCCCACAATAGGCTTAGTCAGCGATTGGGGAACTACAACATGTAATCTAAATGTTGGACTATGTGCATTGGCTCTAGTGACATACAAGAAGTGATCTCCTATCTCTTCATTAGACCATTAGATGTTGCAAATCATAATGATATGTGGTTGAGTAATTGCATTGTGGTCGAAGTAATGTGCATCTACAATATACATCAAAAGAAGCAAGGTGCATTGTAGAATGCATGTGGGGTCATAAGAGGGGTATCATATCATTATACTAGGTAGAAATATAAACGGGTATAAAAAATGTTAATGAAAATATCGATACATACAATATCTAGTGAAAATAAGGGTTTTTTTTAAATTGGGAACGAATATTGGGAGGGGGTAAAAGAAACGATTTTGGAAGGTATTTTCCAATATTTAGTGAATTTAGGGGTATTGTTTCATATGCCACGAACGAATGTGCTATGATAGCAGTTTATTGAGTGAAGCCCCCATGGTGGAAATCTTGAGAGCATCAAGAGAAGATTTAAAATATAACTCCAAAAATAATAAAAACCTTCAGATTAATAAGATAAGAAGGATGGGGAGGGAGGTGCCCTGCATTTTAAAATAAAACTAACTTAAATTAAAATAGAACTAAGCAAGAAGAATGAAGAATAGAAGGCCAAGTCTGGAGCATAGATTTGGGCTAGAAAGGAACACCTACAATTGGGTTAATTGAAAATAAGAATGAAGGAGAATGAAGAAGAGAAAGCCAAGTCTGGAGCACAAATTTGGGCCAGAAAGGAACACATACAATTGGGTTAATTGAAAATAAGAATGATGGAGAATGAAGAAGAATGAAGAAGAATGAAGAAGAGAAGGCCAAGTCTCGAGATGTGTTAATTAAAAATAAAATGTCTTGGGGTTATTTTGATGAGGCTTGTCAACATCCCAATTCAACCAATAGCATGGGGGAATTTCGTATATATATGAAAATCATTACATATAGTTTAAAGAAACACTAGAACAAAGTACAGATATTTATGGGGAGTTCATGGCATTAAAGCAACTGATGAAGATTGCGCTGGATAAGGGATTCCATCATCTACATGTATTTGGTGACTCATTGATGGTTATTACTTAAATGAATAATAATATACAAGTACAAAATAAATTATGCTTCTCCCTCTTATAGAACAACTCAGAAAATTCCAAGGAAAAAAAAGTACAACTCAGAAAATGTCTTACTTTTTAATGGTGTGTCCTTCATCCATGTATATCATGAACTAAATACTATTGTTGATGGTTTATCTAAAGATAGACTATTGTCTCCTAAGAGACAAGTGCTTTTTAAGGAATCACTCGATGACTCCGCTTATCATACCATGTTTGATGTATTGGTTAGCAATAACCTAAACATGCTATGAAATTTGTTGAATTTTGATGCAAAATTTGTACTAAATTGTTGTTGTAGGTATTTATGTTATCTTCTAAGTGTGGGGTATGTGTAATATGCTATGCACGAATACCTCCTTTAAGGTGGGGGTTTTGGGGGTCCCAAACCCCTATTTGGGGGGCATTGGGGTGCATCAAGCCCCCATTTGAGGGTTGGAGGAAGAAGCCCCTCATAAAACTTTTTGGGTTGGTTTTTGCTCCATTTTTTGGCTATTTTCGGCTAACTATTTTAAATCATCGCGTTGTAATCTAATTTTGGTCTATGAATTATGGTTTTGGAGGTTGGATAATGCATATATATTGTATTGTAAACTGTTAAATTAATATAATGAAAAATAAAGAAAGAGAGCGGCGAGGCTCTAAGTTAAGGCAGTTTTTCCCTTTGGGGTTTCCACGGTAAATATATGTGTATTGTGTGTGAATGTCCTTGTTTACTTCCTCTTTTTATTAAGAATCGTATGGATTGTTACACTTAAACAACTTTAGAACATTCATTTGATATCATAGCAGTATTTAGCTTCAAGGGGATGCATTTATTGCTAAAGATTTAGCTCAATTCTTAAGTTTGTAATAAATCTAGTTTTAATGGGATCTCTACATGGGTGATTCTCTTGCTCAAAGAATGACAAGTAGTTCTATAGTGGAAATAAAAAACTTTAATACACAAAACTTTGAGTTGTGGAAGCTCAAGATGGATGATATTCTAGTAGATAAGGAATACTGGGTGGCCATAGATCTAGATACAAAATTTATTGCGATGTCGAAATAATATTGGGATAAGTTGGATAGAAAGGTGCGGAGTACGATTCATCTTTGTCTCTCATATTCGATACTATTGAAATTATTTGGAAGAGATTGGGAATTTTTATTAGTCAAATTGTCTGGTAAATTAATTGTTTCCGTGAAAGAAATTGTATCATATAAGGATGGAAGATGATGTCTTCATGTACGAGTATCCAAATGTGTTTAAATTACTTTGATAAATCAACTAATATTGGTTGATATTAATATAGAGGAGGAAAAGAGGTGTGTTACCTTTTTATGTTCTCTACCAAACTCTTGGGTTAATATGGTTGTATCAAGAGGTAATACTTATACTCAATCTAAATTGATGTTTTAAGATGTATTTGCATCCTTGCTATCATATGAAATGAGGATAAAATCCATGGAAAGTCATGGTACTAATGACTTATCAGTGAGAGGTCAGCCTATAGACCAAAAAAAGAAAAAACTAGTACGGGGGATCTAAATCTAGGGGAAGGTCTAAATATTCGAGAGAATGTTTGAATAAATTATGTTGGAGATGTGGTAAAGCTAGGAATTATAAGAAGAACTGTAGATCAAAAAGTGTTGAAATATGTCAGGGTTGTTCAATGACACTCCATACATAGAAGGAAATTCCTCCTTGAAGGAAGGAGGGGATGTGTACTTGGATTCTATAAGTACACAGTGAGGAAGTGATGAATGGTTGATTGAATCAGGTGCTTCCTTTCATATGAATCCTAATAGGGAGTGGTTATGTGAGTATGAAATTCATAATGGAGGGGATGTACTCGTAGGAGATGATTCTCTAGCCAAAATCATAAGGTGTGGAGTAGAAGGATGGAAGGCTTAGAACCCTTCCTTTTTTTGCACATTCCAAATCTGGACATAAGGATAATATATGTTAGCATAATGAGCGTCACAAATGTAAATGTTATTTGAAAATGACAAATGTAAAATGGTTCAAGGATAAATGGTTTTGTTGAGGGGATTTTGGTGTGGAACTTTGTACAATATGTTGGGAAACACTCTCACTAATGGTGTAACATATCTATTGTTCCTGAGAATGAAAGTGAAGAAAGTAAATACCATGATGTCTCTATAGGATATATTACGCTGTGGCATTGAAGGTTGGGACATGTTGCACAAAAGGGCCTTCAAGAATTACGAGGTTAAGGTAAGATTGAAGGTATGTCTAATTGCAAGTTCTAGATTTCAATTTTTGTGAGCATTTTTTATATGGGAAGCAAAATCAAGTGAAATTCCCTTCTAGTGCTACACGGGAAAAGGAGATCCTAGAGTTGATATATAGTGATGTGTGTGGTCCTATACATGTTCCATCATTGGGAGGATATATATATTATGTCTCATTTATAGATGATTTCTCAAGGAATACGTGAATGTATTTCTTAAAAAGGAAATCTAAGGTTCTTAGTAAATTCAAGGAGTTCAAGGCTCTTGTGGAAAACCAAATATGAAGGAAAATAATAATGTTGAGAACTAGCAATGTAAGTGAATTCTGTGTTAAACAATTTTATCAATTCTGTAAACACTGTGGTATAGCACATAAAAATACAACTCCATATACACCCCAACATAATCGGGTTGTAGAAAGGATGAACATGTCATTAAAGGAGAAGGTGAAGAGTATGCTCAATGGTGTAGTTTTATCACATGAATTATAGGTCGAAGTTGTTGACACTACATGCTATCTGAAGAAGCAATCATCCATATCAACGTTGCTTGACAAGACTCCTCATGAGGTATGGTATGGTAAGAATCCTTCTATTACACATCTCATAGTTCTTGGGTGTGATGCTTTTGTGCATGTTCCTAGGGAGAAAAGGAGCAAGCTAGATAATAAAGTAGAGAAATCTATCTTTATAGGATACAATGATGTACTGAAAGGTTAGAAGTTGTGGAATCTTGTAACAATGAAAACAATGTATAGCCGAGATGTGGTCTTAAGAGAAGTTGAGAGAACTCTCAAGTATGAAGATGACGCAAAAGAAAAAGGACAAGATAAAATGGAGTTTGAGATAAAGAATGAAGGATTTGATGCAAACAAGGAGGAATAGTCATCTGGATTAGATGATGAGGTGGAACCATAAACTCCATCCTCGAGGATGTCTAACCATGTAAGAAGGTCAGCTGAAAGGTATAGTCCAATTGATTTTTGTTATGTTTTTGCTCTATCTACTATTAATTATGAACCTAGATATATAAAAGATGCAATTAATTTTGAATAGTGCAAACTCTAGAAGAAGGCCATGGGAGAAGAAATAGAGGCTTTGAAGAAAAATGATGTCTGGGATTTGGTCAAATTATTTGATGGAATAAAAGTTGTTGGTAGCAAATGGGTGTTCAAAAAGAAACTAAATGCAGTAGGAAAAGTTGATAAGTACAAGGATTGACTAGTAGAAAAAGGTTGTTCTTAGGTAGAGCGAATTGGCTTTGGTCAGATATTTTCCCCTATTACCAAATTGGCATCCCTTAGATTTCTATTGTCTCTTGCTGCAACATTTTATCTGGAGGTAGATCAAATGGATGTAAAAATAATGTTCCTACATGGAAACCTTGAAGAATAAATCTAAATGAAGCAACCTGCAGGGTTTATATTAAAGTGTAAGAAGGATTTAATTTGAAAGCTGAAGAACTCTGTTTATGGTCTAATGCAATCTCCAAAGATGTTGTACCGTAAGTTTGGGACATACATATTGGCACTAGGATTTGTGAGAAGAAAACCTGATCACTATATCTGTTGCAAGTAAGCTAGAAAATATTTTGTTATGTAGTGTTGTATCTTGATGACATGTTGTTGGTTGAAAATAGCACGATGGTTATCAAGGAGGTAAAATAGCAGCTATCATCCATGTTCGACTTGAAGGATCTTTGTGCTACCAATTTCATCTTGGGGATGGAGATAAAAAAAATCATGTTAGACAGAAACTCTAGTTGAACTAGAGAAAATATGTTGAGACAATATAACATAGGTTTAATATGTAGGAATATAAACTAGTAAAAGTCCCTATTCCTATAGGAGTAATGTTATATGCAGAATAGTGTACCACTATTAAGAAGAAGAAGAATACATGTCTCGTGTTCCATATGCTAGCATGGTTTGAAGTTTGATGCCAATGCCATGGTATGCACTAGACCATGCATTGCCCATATAATTGGGGTTTTGTGTAGGTATATGTCAAAACCAAGAAATGATCATTGGACAACTATAAAGAAGGTGGTTAGGTATTTGCATGGAACTAATGATAGTGCAATCTGTTTTAAAGGAAGAGCTGGGCATGACAGAGTGTTAAATGTACATGGCTTTGTTGATGTTGCCTCGGTTGGCGATCTCGATCATAGAAGATCTACATGTGGGTATTTTTTTAACCTATTTGGAGGTGTTATCAGTTGGATGAGTAAGAAACAAGATGTAGTGGCACTATCAACGACATAAGATGCATACATGGCAACCACTCATGCAAGTAAAAAGGTTGTGTGGTGTGAGAGATTGTGTTCAGACATTGGGTTTGAACATCAAGCTATAAGGTTAGATTTTGATAATCATAGCGCAATATTCCTACGCAAGAACCATGATTGCGTCGAGAGGTGCTGTACAGCCCGGATGTTGTGAGTCGAGTGTTTGTCGATATTGTGAGTATGAGAGATGTTGTGAGTCGAGTGTTTGTCGATATTGTGAGTATGAGAGAGATGTTGTGAGTAGATTGTTTGTCGATATTATCGGTCATAAAATATTAAAAATAGTTATGTCGACGAATAATTAAAAATAATGAAAAGACGTGTAGTTTCGTAAACAAAAGCTACATAATACACCAAACCTAAGAGAGGGAAACCAACACAAACAAACTGCAAAAAAGAATTAATCTGGAGCGCAAAAAAAGAGAATCAACATAGAGAGAACACAACAAGCAATTTATATGGTAAGTAAATTTCGTAATCCCCTATCAAAGTCAAAATGATTTGGCAGGCTAGAACGGGTGGAAAAATCCCCTCTCCTCCTGCAGGCAGCTCCTCCCTACTCACAGCTCCTCCCTCCCTCCTCTCTTCCAGGAAGCTCCTCCCCTCTTCTCCTGCACGCAAATCCTCCCCTCTCCTCCTGAACGCAGCTTCTCCCTGCACGCAGCTCCTCCCTCCCTCCTCTCTCCCTCCTGCATGCACATAGCTCCTTCCTCCCTCACACATGGACGCAACTCCCTCTCTCCCTCCTGCATGCACGCAGCTCCCTCCTCTCTCCCTCACGCAGCTCCCTCGTAGCTCCCTCCTGTACGCACACAGCTCCCTCCTCTCTCCCTCACGCAGTTCCCTCGCAGCTCCCTCCTCCATGCATGCAGCTTCCTCCTCTCTCGCTCACGCACGCACGCAGAATTTTAAATAAATTTTGTAATAAACAATTTAATTTATTATTAATATTTAAATTTTTTTAATATACATTTTCGTTATAATTTAAATCTAATATTAGTTATATTAAATTTATATTAATTGATATTTATAATATTTTTTTAATTGTATATTAAACATTAAATCTAAGAGAATTGGGAAATTAGGGATATTAATTGTTCGATATTTCTCTTTTTAGTTGTTCTCTAAATCCGTAGGTATATGAAACATCAAATCCAAGAGAATATTAAACATTAAATATTAAATATTAGGGAATATTTAATGTTTAATTTTATATTAAATATTAATTCCAAGAGAATTGGGAAATTAGGGATTTAATATGTTTTCGAAATTGATATTTTAATTTTTAGTTGTTCTTTGCAGGGCATTTTTTTTTCATATCATTTCCCAATTCTCTTGGATATTAGGGATATTTATAGTTATATTACTAATATATTAATTTAGTTTTTTTTTTATATTAAACATTTAGAGAACAACTAAAAAGAGAAATATCGAATAAATAAACATATCAAATACTCCATTGCTAACACATTGTGGTGGTTATAGGTAGGTCATGGGGTCAAACCCTTCCCCCATTTTTGCCAAATGCAATATTATTCATGTTTATATATAAGTTTTTTAATATGTATATAAGAAATACCTTTGGTATAGTGGTAAGGGTGTTGGTATAATGAGTGTGAAGTCCAAGGTTCAATTCTCCTAGATCACTTAATTTTGTAGAAAATATATTGAATTTTTTTTTAAATATGTTCAAAATTTAAATTATATTTAATTTCATGTACTATGAGTTTTATACTTGCATAGAATTCAGTGTCTTGAGATTTATCCTAGCATAGATTTCAATGTATATGTTAATGCTTGGCATTTTTTATATAGAGTCTGAACTAGAAATGGAAGATTTGCATGAGGAAGATGCTAGGACAGAAACAGGAGAGGAACAAAAAATACATAACATCAAAAGTCAAAGACCATACCAAGGTAGAAAATCTAGTGAAATGATAGCCAAAGAATGGGATTAAGACTTGAAACGAAAAGCAGAACAACAAAGAGAATATCGAAAAAGAAAGATGGCCGAAATGACAGTAGAAGAATGAGAAGAACTAAGAAAACGAAGCGCAGATTGACAAAGAACATATCGAGAGAGAAAGTTGAAGCACTCAGAAGAACAAAAAAAACAAAATGTGGATCATCAAAAAAATCAAAATGTAGAGCAACAAAGACAATATTCGACCGATATACCCGTAGAACCAACTATGGGAGATGCTCAACGAAGAAAATCTAATGAAATTACACCCAAAGAACGAGAAGAAGACTTGAAATGAAAAGCAGAACAACAAAGAGAATATCAAAAATGAAAGTTGGACAAAATGATAGTAGAAGAATGAGAAGAACGAAGAAAATGACACGCAGAACAAAAAAAGGAATATCGAAAACGAAAGTTAGACGAATTGAAAGCCAGAGTGGAAGAAGAACAAAGAAAACAAAATATATTGGTACCATCTGAAGAAATGAATATGAGACATCGCAAATTTCGTGAATGAATTGATCATTTAGCAGAAGTTCAAATGTGTCATGTCTGCCAGGAGTCATATGCTGGAATACAGCTACGTAATACAATTACAGTTCCAATGTTCCTGCGATGTCTAAGAGAACGATCTAATCACAGATTCTCAGCTACAAACCACATGGATCCAGGAACCCAACCTCATGTCCTTCAGGATCTCACACAAGTCAAAAAGATGTTGATAGCATGTGCAAGTCCAATTTTGTAGGTGATGCATTCTATAGGTGGGCAATACAAATATAAAAAACACACCATTAGTTTTCCACAAGAGATTAAAGATGTTGCCAAGAAATTGCCACGGCATATTAACAACTTGGACTTAATGGTCATTGTGCGGAAAAAAGGTTGACAAGGATCCATTTATGATTTCACTGTTAGAAAACAAAAAGTTATGGATGCATTATTATATAAGATTCAGAATGATCCATATTATCGAGATTCTCAAGTGGATTATGACGCAGTAGAAGAGTTACCAGAAAAAACAACAGATATCTCACATATGCTTAATTCTGTTACTCTTCCCGATATTGACGACAACACAGAATTTGCAATGTTGGAAGATATACCAGGAGTTGATGACATGTTAGATGGTTTACAAAAAATTTCTTTCACATCAAGGCTTCCAAGTGCGCCATGAGAGATAGAAATTATTAGAGCATGGGAAAACAATCCGAATCCAGAGGAAAATAATGCAAATGAGGAATCGACTGATGTGCTTAACTGGCCTGGCATTGTCTCATCTCTGATTAACGAGTATAACACTGTTGGAATATTTGATATGGCATTTCCAACATTTTTTTCTATAGGAGAGGCCGATTGGTTACAACCACGAATGCGAAATGTCCATCTACATGAGTATGCAAAACATCTTCTTAGATATCGTGATAACAGATTTGGAAGGCACCCTCGCTTCAGATATTTTTTACTAAATATCATAATGAGACATCATGCACAAGCTTCATCTTCAGTTTTTGTGAAAAAAAGCATTAGTGAACTACCCACGACAATGGAGGAGTTACGACAACATTTACAACATCTTCTAGATTCAAGATTGGGAGAAAGATTAATGAGATTTGGAATGGTATTAAGAGTCACACATGCATATTGGAGCAAGTGTCGTCAAGAGTTATCTGACTTGATTCAACAGATAGGTTGTCCGAAAATATTCTAGACACTAAGTGCAGTGGATATGCAGTGGCCTGATTTGCATAAATTAATGCCACGCACAAGTCCTATAGATTCACGTGAAGTGAAAAAATGGCAACGTCAAAATGTAATTGATAGTCCTCACACCGTGGCCCATTATATGCGCTTGAAACATACAATGTTTCGAGAAGAGGTTTTCAAACATTTTCATCAGGCTACGGATTTTTGGAGTCGCTACGAATGGCAACATTGTGGATCTCCTCATGTACATGGGTTTCTTTGGTTAAAAAATGCTCCCAACATGGACACTCTAAATTGGGATGATCCTACAGAAGTTATATCTGCAAAAAATTATTTCGACAAATGTGTGCATGCAGTAAATCCACGTGATGGACATCAACGAAATATTCAAATTGGAGATAATGTAGATGACCATCCTTGTGTAAAAGACACAGAACAAATATTTCAATCGGATCCAATGACTGATTATGAAGAAGTTCTTAACTGTGTTGAGCGTCATATTACCTCCAACGAGAGAAGTTGTCTTCGAAAGAAGAGAGGGAAATTGGTATGTCGGTACCACGTACCGTGGGATCTATATGACCAGTCAAAACTTTACATTGATGAACAAGGAGAAAAAAATTATGAACCTAGACGAAATGATGACAGAGTCAATACACACAATCGAGAAACACTGATGATTTGGAGGGCTAACATAGATTGGCAGCCTGTACTTTCCAAGTGTGTCATTACTAATTACATAGCTAAATACATTGCTAAATCAGAAAAGGGATCTGAAACTTTCTACAATATGTTGATGCAAGTCTCTTCTATCCAAAATCTGATTGAACCAGCATCACGTGCATATAACACTTTGTTGTGTGAATCCATTGTTGTTAGGGACATTGGTGCACAAGAGACATGCCATATGCTTCTAGAGCTTCCTCTTTCAGAATGTAGCCATCGTTTTGTGGTTCTAAATGTCAGTATGAAGGCTTTCAAACAAGTACAAGTTGAAACATATAATCCCAACAATGATAATTCTCTGATTGATGCATATACTAAGCGACCGGATAATATGGAGCAACTTACTTTGATAGATGTTGCAAAAAGTTGGTCATATGACAAACGTTGACGGGGGAAAAATGGTTACCATGAAGTAATGCATCTATTGTACGTGTGTTTCCGAGATTTAATTCTATTCCTGCTCGAAAAGATGAGAAGTTTGTCAAATTTTGTTGGTCTGAGTTGGTTTTGAACAAGACATTTCATGACTTTCAAAGAGATTTAGGGCACACATCTGCTGAAATAGTACAGAATTGGAAAAATTTGCAATATGTACCTTGGCATGTCGATCGCTAACCTGTTCCTACAGATGGTCGAGTTGAATCCAATGAGGAAGAAGAACATCCAATTCCACATAGAGATTCTAGGCAGCATGAATGGGAGATCATATGTGGATTATATAAAAATCAATTTATAAATTATAATGAGTTCGAGATGCTTGGACATACGGATCTTGATCATATGAATGTTTGGAACACTGCTTTTGTAGATCAAGAGACCTCCAGTCGTGCAATTCATTTCATCTCTGATATGCGAAAATTGAAAACGATTTCTACTAATCAACATGCAAAGTCTTACTCAATTGATAGTTTGGGTGATACGCAAAGAATAGCATACGATGTTATCCTTGAGCATAATAGAATGGGTGTTGATCCACTACACATAATAATCCAAGGAACTACATGAACTGGAAAGTCATATTTGATTGGAGCCGTTAAAAATACACTTGATAATCTCTCTCATTGGGGAAAAGTCCGTTACTTCTTCTAGCTCCTACGGGGGTGGCAGCTTTCAACATATCCGCAAGAACAGTTCATTCTGCACTTCATATACCGATCAAAGAAATTAATCCTTTACGAGGATCGACTTTAATTAACTTACAGGAAGAGTTGATGAATGTTAAATATATTTTGATCGATGAAATGAGTTTTATTGGAAAAAATCTATTAATCGAAATAGATTCAAGACTTCATGAAGCCTTCCTAGAAAATGCAAATATACCTTTTGGTGGAAGATCAATTATATTGGTCGGTGATTTGGGACAATTTCCGCCTATCATGGATAAGCATGTATATGCATCAGAAGGTATTGCAAAAGAATTGTGGAACACATTCACAACAGTTGTGACCCTCAATATTGTGTTTCGACAGAATGGACAAAGCAATGAAAAAATATCTTTTCGAAATGTGTTAATGAATATTAGAGATGCAATTCCAACAATAGAGTATTGGAAATTACTTATGACTCGTACAGATACTTCCTTACATGCTACAATGAAAAATTTCGATAAGGCGATACATTTGTTTGCGACAAATGATGATGTTAACTGTCATAACAAGTGTTTAATAAGAGGCCTAAATTGTCCCATTGTGACTAGTATTGCTACATCTGTAAGAAGCAACTATTCTATGGAATGAGATGAGGAAGGGTTGGAACTTGAATTACTTATAGCCATAGGAGCAAGGGTAATTCTCACATCAAACCTTTGGACTGATGCAAGACTCGTCAATGGTGCTCTTGGAGTTATACAAAAAATTGTATATAACAGTGGAAGTTTGCCTCCAGAACCACCCACGTATGTTTTAATAAAATTTGATAATTATGTGGGGGGACCATGGGATGAATCGTTTCCTCAAGTTGTTCCTATTACACCTATCGAAAGAGGTAATAAAAAGCAACTTCCATTGAAACTCGCTTGGGGTTTAACAATCCATAAGTCACAAGGATTGACATTGGAGAAAGCTACTATTAATATTGGAAAGGAAGAGAGGGAGGGTATGACATTTACAGCAATATCTCGAGTTAAATATTTGGCAGGTCTACGATTTCACCCTCCGTTCTCATATGATCGATATGAGAAGATGTCAAAATTGCTAGTTGTGAAGATAAGAAAAGATGAAGAAGATAGATTGAGAATGATCATGATGTGAACCATATTTTCATTTATTTAATCCTTACAAAATTATTGTCTCTATTTTCGAGTTTAACAATTTACTCAATCCTTAATACTTATTACTTACATTATGATAATCATTCTAAATGTATCTGTGTTTTCAATTTTACTTATTCCTTACAATGCTGATCAAACTCCAGTTTTGTGTCATTGCCCATGACTGAAACCAGCCTAGATCCAAATCCTAGGCTCTATCAAGCGCCGAGAGGGATGAAATCTCTCGAGGTGCAAACCTCTTCTCCGGTATTGCACTCAAGGAGAAGTTTTCACCAAGGGAGATTTGATCCCTCTCGGCACTTGATAGAGCCTAGGATTTGGATCTAGGTTGGTTATCACTAAAAAATAGAGCATAATGATGTTTTGTATCACATTGTAAGAGACATGGTTAATAGAAAGAAGGTGTTGGAAAGTGGACACTTTGGAGAATATTGCAAATTCATTGACAAAATATGAAATCATTGAGAATTTTTCTTGCTATATTGAAGCAATGGGCTTTCATGCCCTAGATGATTGATGTGATAAAATCATGTATTCCTTGTATGTAGAGAAAACAAGTGGGAGAATTTTGGGTATGTGTTATATTCTCTACATGACTACCCCCCTTCTAGTGGGGTTTCAAGGGCAGGCTCTTAAATAAAGATGTTCTCGGGTGATCCACCCCCTCAACTAGGGGAGGCCAGTGGGTCTCCATTCCTGGGTTCGAGGGTGATGCCCTTGAGAATTTTTTTTTTTTTTTTGCTTAGTGTTTTGGCTATTTTCTACCAATGGTTTAAATCGACCCATTGTAATCTACTTCAAGTTTGAGAATTAGGGTTTCGGAGGTTGGTGAATGGAGATATATTGTATTGTAGAAAGTAAGATGTGAAGCTCTACTTGTTAAGTTGGTTTTTCCCTTCGAGGTTGCCATGGTAAATTTATGTGGAATGCCATTGTTTACCCTTTGTTTTGCTTAAAAATTATATGGATTGTTACACTTAAGCAAGTTTAAAACTTTCACTAAACTTCATAAAAAGAACTAAAAAAATGTACATATTTGAAGTATCTTTTCTTGTATATAGATTGAGAAATTAACCATATATATATTGTGTGCTCCTAATTTTTTTTTTTTTTTTCTATAACAAATTTAATTTTAATGATTACTCTATTTTTGCTAACTTAAAAACAAATTCTTAAAACTCACGCCACTCAACTACTCTAATGTAACCTAGAGAACACGCTTATCAAGCGAACCACACTTTTAAAAAAGGAACATAAATCTAAACAAGTTCTTACTTGAAATTCAACCCCTTAACTACTCGAATGCAACCCAGAGAGTACGATTATCGACACAACTACACTTCAAAAAATTGAAAATAAATAAAAAAGACATGAAGGTAAATCTAAGCCACCTTTATTGTTTCTCACCGTTTATAACAAATTTTAAAATGGCCGACTCGTTAACTAATGCTCCTTTCATGATGAAATTAGTCTTGTTTGCTATAACTAAACATCGCACCTTTAACAATTCTAAATTTAAATTTATAATCACCTCTTCTCTCCTTTGATATTGTCGTATTAGTTTTGACTGAATTGGGAGAGTTATGGATACGAATCCTCCAGTCACCATCGAAGAAAGAAAAGAAATGGTACGTGAAGAACGAAGGGAAATTGACATGGAAATAGTGCCCGACAGGTATGTGGACATCATCAGCGGAGAATTTGCTTATGATCCAGTCCGATTACCACTGGACCAAGATCCTACCCAGCTTCTCTATGATAGAAAAACTCTACAGACCATTTGGGAAATCGAACAGCATGCCAGAAATCCCTTTACTAGACAATGGTTTGACATTAAAAGCGCCATTCCCCAAACAGAACTGAGAAAAGAAATGAAGCGTTTCATCAAACTTCATAGATTTCCTTCAAAAACTCTAATCGGCGAGTATTCAAAAATACTGGACGAGGGAGAGATGAAGCGATATTTAATGATATTGCGTAAATTTGTTGAAGGGACACCGATATCAGAGAACAAATGGACGATAATATGGAAGCTGACGAATATAATACGCTTGTTTTGTGAGTTTCATTCTGAGAACATAAAATTATTCATTTCTCTACAAGGTTTCAGATGTTTCAAGAACGTTATTCACAAAATCTTAATAGAAAATGATGCCAAAGAAGCTTCTCTGGGTGTGAGTAAGGAAATAGTGAGGGCAATTGACGTCATAATAAATGGATTCAGATCGCGTGGAGAAAATTCCATGGGAATTTGTGGGAAACTTGAAGAAAATTCCGCGGGACGACAGCATGTGATCATTTTAAGTTTACTTGGCATTGTACGCCTTGTTTATGATAATAATGAAGGGTATATAAAAATCCAATCCCTGGTTTTGCGAGCATTTTCTAGAATTTTTCATGAAATTGACGTGGATACTAATAATATCGTTCTTCGAAGTGGAAACACTATAAGAGCCGTGTTGATGGGATGTCCATGCGCCATCAAAATATTATATCAAGCGAATGCAAAGGATATTAGTAGCGAAGATTTGAGTCACGGGATTGCTCTTCTGGCAAGACAGAGAGTGCCGCCATTAGAGATCAATGAGATATACGCGAGAGCACTCAGTAATGCTGTGATTATCTGCCTCTCTAGAGAAACTGAGAGATCAAAGGAGACGAGTGGCTTTACGGAGGGTCAACTTCTTGAAGCTGAGATGCAGGCGCGGCATAATTCTGAGGCCCTTGAAAAGGGTGTTAGGCTTATTAGAGATATAGCCATGGAAGAAAGCCAATTAGCTACATGTATTCTCGCACCAGGTTTAGATATAGTGAAGGAGCTTGTTCATATGTTTCAACGTTTTATTGATACAGAGAATGAATATGAGGATGGTGTTGGGAATCGAAAGTTTCCTGTATTAATTTGTGGAAACAGCTGCAAAATGGTTCAGTGTGTTCACTACGGAGTCGCTCGAGATGGATTGGATATCAGCGAAGCCATAAGCAGGAAAGGAGGTCCGTCGTTGGATGTTGAAATTCTCCGCAAATTCATTGGTGTTCGAACTAGAGAAGATTTAACCGACAGGTTTGTGTCGTTCTGCCATTTTATTTTTTTCTATGGTTTCTGTTGTGGAGGCTTTGTATATGATTTAGGTTGAGCAGGCTATTTAGATTGTTTAATTTTTTAGGTTGTGCAGGCTTTTTGAAGAGTTTTTTATTCATATCAAGGAGAATATTTAATTTTAATCCGTCGTCAACACCTTTAATTGTCACCAATAATTTTGGTGAATTTTAAAGGTCTTACAAAAATATGGATTATTTGTATGGAATCTTAAGAGTTCAAACAGTGAATGATTTTTGAAGAAAATAACAGTGAATGAGTTCTTCAAAATTATTCTCTGTTTAAATTCATTTATTATCCAATTTTTGAAAAACTTATAACAGTAAATAAGTTCTTCAAAAATCATTGACTGTTTATATTAATTTATTATCCAAAAATCTCCTGTGATAACATAAATTTACATATTTGGTATGCATGTTTTTTTTCTCATCTTTCTTATTGTAATGAGCTTAATGTTTCCACTGTGTGCTAAGAAATATCATGTATGGAGCTTAATGTTTCCACTGTGTTCTAAAAACTATCATGTATGGTGTTGTTCATGTGCATATTACTTGGAGAGACTTCAGCTTAAGTGAGGATATCGTTGTTAGTTATGATTATGATTTTGTAATAATTTTGTATTTATAAAATATTATTTTTATATAGTAAGGATATAATGATTTTTGAGTTATTGGTTTTGTGGTTTTTTTTTTTAATTTTGTTAGAATTAAACATATTACTCATTTTTTTATGAATATGGACTTAAATGTAGCTATTGATTGGTTTTATGAAAAATGTAATTTGCAGGTAGAATTTTTTTATGGATGGCAATGGAAGATAAGGTGTCTTCTCTTAGAATTTGTTCAAATTGAAGTACATCATGATTATCTTTCAAAACAAGCATGAATGTTGGAGGAAGGCCAAATATACTTTGTTGAACTCGATGGTTGTCCCATTGTCAATGAAGACTACATTTCTATTTTATTATTATGATTAGAATGTTTTAGTTTTATGGGGGTTCTTCTAGTTTTGGAAGTCTTTTGTCTATGTTTTTCTTTCCAAAAACATGTTTCTCTTTGAGACTAGGTTTGTTGAACTAAGTTTTATCTATGGGGTTTGTGAATGGACTATTCGTCATGAATGGCTAGTATTCCTAAACTGTGTTTTTGGGAGAGGTGGGTGTACTTTTGGACTATTATTGTTATCTTATATTTTCAATGAGAATATAGTATTTTTTTATATAATGATTTGTGTTAGTCATTAAAGCATTAAGCTAGGGATTTTTTAAGGTTTTCTCAATTTATTATTAATATGAGTTCCCTCTCTTATTTGTACCTTTTACCTTTTTACCAATATGGTAAACTAGGTACTCGTGTTTATTAGAAACTCATTATTTATTGAATTGTTATTTTTCTTAAGATAAAAATTTGTATAAACAGAAGCAAGAAATTACATCAGCAACAATCTAGGTTCGCCCCATGGGAAACCTGACCAAAGATAAAAACAAAACTTTATTAGTTGCAGAATAAGGAGTTTGACAATTTCTGTAAATGATATGAGTAAAATCTATGAACCCTTGGATATCACTATGATAGCAAAAATGAAAAAAAAATCCTAGACTAGGACAAAATTGGACTATAGTGTGATCATTATTCATAAGAAAAAGAGGCACCTCTTGCACTCACTTGGTGTTAAGGATTGGATTTTGAGGTAGTTCAACTTATTGGAAAAAATGGATTCATTGATGTCACATATAATTACAAGAAAGACCAAAGGTATTGTTGGGGTTGACTAATATCCTAGAGAGATCCTAAGCTGAACCATCTTGGAAAAGAGAAAGGAAGTCCCTCAGCGTTAGAGATAACTAAGGGAGTGTTGTAGGAGGGATAATCAGAATGGGAACTTTGCTTAAGGACCCAAGCTAATGGATCCAAAAGCATCATATCCATCTTGAAAGGATTGGTATGGGTAGTTTCCCATAAGACCATTGTCTTTCAGCATCATCAACTTTGTACCTAACCATTATTATCCCATAAGATATCATTTAATAGGTCCTGAAATGTCTTGAAATCATCATAACAAAACCAAAGTGCTCATAAACCAAACCTCTATTGTAGCTGTCATCTTTAGGCATGATTGACATGGGAAAGGCTTGCGAACCATCCAACCAATCATCCTTTCATAAATCCACATGATTGAGGGTGTTGTGAAAATGACACCTCTCCATGCGGGGCACATGTGAAAGGTGTTCATTGGGCTCCTCGTTCCTTCCTAACACCCTATCTGGGAGTTCAATTACTTATTCTTCAATTATATGTCCAATATAATATTTTTTTAGAAGGTGCATTTACTATAGGAATTGTTTATGGGTGGTGCAATTAACAATTGTGATTTCTTGTGGCATGCATTAAGGATACCCATAATCACTTTCTTTGTGGTGACTATAAGTTGTGAGAAACTATGGACATTCAATTTTTTTTAAAGAATATTTAATAGAAAATAGTAGTTGCAACTTCTAGATGTTCAGCCATTTAATGTAAAATACAATAAATCTTTAGATATGGAAATGGATCTTTCGGAAGAATATTCTTGTGTACATGAAAGAAATCAAAAGAATGGAAAATATTAAATGTTGGAAATGAAATACCATTAGTCAAATATTGACGAATCCCTCTTTGGTTTTGAGCTCTTACTCCAAGTTATTTCTCCAAGCTCCCTCCCAATAAAGGTTAGTTTACTAGATTTTCAATTTTTCACTCTACTGTATAAAAGGGCGCTTCTTCCTCTAGAAACATTGAGTTACAAAAAATTTGATGAAAAAATATCCAATTGAAAACATATGAAAAGAAAGAGGACCTTCATTGCCTAAAAAATGTGCTTGTAATATCCTAGGAAAAAGACTATTTTATTATTTTATTTTGTTGTTAAAAACATTAATTATTGTTATTTTTGTGTGTTGAGCAAGTGAGCTATGAAAAACAACAAACTAATAATGATGTGAGCAACTGAGCTCAGGAACATCTGAACTTGTGTGGACAGTGTTGAGCCAGGTGGGCTCTTGAAGCACTATTAGTTGAGTAAGTGTGAGTTGAGATGCTTTGGAACACTTAAACTCTCATTGATTGACTGATGTTGGGCTCAGAGGTATGGAGCATTAGTAATCCAGTTTGATTGTTTATTTTTAATATTCAAAGATTATTAGTATTTTATTTCTTTCTAACTCACTCGGACTGCCACACAAAGAGGGGCTGAGCATGCAAGAGTCTAGGTTGGTCCTTAGCTGATAACTAAAGATCTAACTAGTTGTTAGGTGAGTAAAAGTCCAATATTATTAAATAAAGATTAAAATAAATTGTGAGGAATAAAATAAATTAGTTTCCCGATTAATGATAAATACACAACTACTAGAAAGTCATTAGTGAACTCAGTGTGCAAAAGACCTAATTTCCTAGTAGCCCTTGCCCTTAAAAAAATTATATATAGCAGACAGAGGAACGTTGTGAGGGAAAGCGATTTCCCAAGTACACTGGAGGGTCTAGTCGTGAATCTGAGTGCTCAAACATTAGATTGTTGAATATCTTGTGTGTACTAGAAAAGAGAACTGTCCTAGTGAGAGGAGTATGAAGGTTGAAGGGGAAGGTTATACAAAATGATTCACACCATAATAGGATGATAAAGTGAACCTTCTGGCTACTCTGTTGATAGTAACAAAGATAGAAAACTTTTCCTAGATCATGTAAATTCTTGTCATGCTTAGTTCGGCTCGGGGGTGACCAGTGTAGACAATCCAGGAACGGATTGCGGTCTAAGGTTGGGAGAAACATGGCAATTTCTCAGTTAGTTGGTTGTGATAATTTTTTGATAAGTACCATCTTGTTTTTTCAGTCTTATTTATGAATGATGAATTGCAATAAAGTAGGAATGATGTTTTTGAAGTTAATAGATCTCAGATCTATGAATGTTGTCTTCCAAATTAATATATTTCCAATTTATGACTGACGTTTCTGAATTAATAGATTTCACATCTATGAATAAAGTTAATTTTAGCACTAGGTACTTCATAAATCTCATATCTGGAAAACCTATCAATGTTTTACTCTCTTTCCTTATAAATAAAATGTTGTATCCAACTATCTAGATCTGCTTTATGTAATTATCCTGAAAGTTATGGAACATATATATTCTACTGTTTCATTTCTGAATTTATACTTTTATTTATGCATGCTTAACCCTATTGAGGAACGAGTCATTGGAAAAAATAGCTTAGGAAGGAGTCATTCACAAGGTTAGTTGAGGGTCATGCAACGAGGATGGAGTGTTTTTTCTCTAGTGACCATTAGTCTCTCACAAATAATAAACATTATGTAATTAAGGAGGTCTCACCTATGTCATGTTGGTTTTTGATTCATGAAAATATGTGTACTTGAAGAGTTGGAGTGAACATAGCCTCACCCTTGGTGCATGTTGATAAGGGTCAAAGTGATCATAAAATCGCCCTTGATATGAATATTGATTGATATTTACTATTCTGAGATAAAGTATCCTTTACATGCATGGAACTTGGAAATGTTACTTTAAATAATAACAGTGCATTCATGATATAATTACTTCTATAAGTATAATGCATCCATCAAAATAAAAGAAACATATACATGCAAAATAGATTTGATTTCATTTTGAAATTATAGTGGAAATGTGCAGTAGGAACATGTGAACAATAAGAGTCATTGACATTTTATTTAGAGAGTTTATTTAATTCAAAATACAATATTATGTGTACACATACACCCTTGAGTTTGAAAAGATAGAAGGGAATGTGAATGAGTAAAAATATTAAAAGTAGTTGGGATTTGAGTGATATTATGCATATAAGTTCGAACTCATATTATTTAGGTAAAAATTAGGAACTGTAAAAATTAGGAATTATGCATAAAGAGGAATGTGGCCTATTTCACTAGGGAAGAGGCACCTTATGTACCCTAATGTTGGATGAATGTGTGAATGATAAAAAATATGGAGAAATTGATGGATATTTTGGACTCATTGTGTTAAATTCATTATTAAGATCGATTCTATTTATGGTTGGGATTCCATATTGTTCATTTTAAGAGACACACAATACATTGATAAAGAGGGTATATCCATTTTACAATTTTTATTTTATAGCTGGAGGGTTCCAAGCAAGGAAGAGTACCCTTGCGATATGGTGGGGGTGATCAATCTCAATTCAATTATATATAAGAACAAATAGAATTTTTTTTAGAAATATCTTGAAACAAGTTAATATCTAGAGATTTAATAAGGAGGACATCTACAAACATCATATGAAAAGGTACAAGATTCCATAAATTTAGAAAAATACTCATAATTTCTTATTGTTCATAAATTTCTTTTCGGATTTGGATTTCCTAAAATTATTAAATTCAATATCCTTCTGTAGAAGGAATATAGCCATTGTTTATAGCCATTATTATATCTTTAAGTGAGCGTGTACAAAACCCTTTTCTTTTCAAGACCTTGTAGAACGTTTTGGAAAGAAAATGGATTTTTTCTATATAAACCCATGCTTTGCAACTCCTACATTGTCATGTCCATTCTTCTTTGCGTAAAAGAATTAGGACATTTAGGAGATAAAAAGTGGTCTTTTGGGTTTTTCTAGCTCAAGATTAAATCATCTAAGACAATGTGAATATGATTACCCTAATGTGCAAACATTATAAACATGTTTTCCGCTTGGTTGTAAATTTACAATTGTCTTTGAAGAAATTTGATATTGTTAAAAGACTTATGAGATAATATTATTTTTTTATTTTATTTTATTCTGAGTTTGAATGTATATTTGATTATTATTATAGAGATAAAAAATGAATATACATGGAAAGCTTCTTCATATTGAAATGATCTAGAGATATAAAGTATCGTGATTGTATAATTTGCATGTTTTGATGAGGAACACGTATTAGGAATGGATGCACACTTGAATGTATATTTGATTATTAACGGTGAAATTATTATGTTCATGATATAATGTTTTCATTTTACACATTAGTTGATTAGCACAATTTTTATTTTTTAGTTTACAAATTTATGCAAAGTTAAACTTTAAAAGAAGAGCTGGAAGTTTGGAGGGGGAAACCTCTTGACATGTGTCTCATTTCTCATCACCCATCATAAATTGAGTTGTATGTGAAGATTATGTTGTTTGTTTGCTTCTGTGCAACTCATGTGGACCATGCTCATACTCACGTCCTCATCCTTCATGTCGAGAGTATTCCAAATAAAGAAAACAAAAACTAGTTCCACGACAAATGCAAGCAAGACAAGAGGAAGGCGAATGAGAGTTCCTCTTCTCTACAGGATACCACAAGATTCCTGAGTCGAATGAATTATGAATTACAGATGTGTTCTTTTTGTTAGAAAAATATGATCAGAACAATAACAATAAACAAGATGTAAATATAAAACACATAAATACAATACAAGAGAGACACCAAGATAAGTGGTTCACTCAATCTGGGCTATATCTATGAAGAAATTATCAATTCTTTTATTATACCGTCCAACAAATGAAGGGATACAACCCCATCACACCTGTTGTAACTTCATCTTCACTCTCTCATAATCTCTCTCACACAATCATAGAGATATTTACAACATTACAATACACAACCGTATTGCAATACACATCTAAGAGAGGTCCGAAACGCATATCAACTTCACACTTGCACAACTTAGAGACATCAGGAGCGCATATCAACCATGGACGTTGAATCCCTTGAGTTCCAGATTGATCAGAGATGATAAGTTTATGGAAGTTCCTCAAATCCTATGGGGTCTCAATAATCAGAATATCTCCCTCGCCAGGGTATCCTTAATGACCATAAAATCAAACCAAACTCTCCTCATGCCCAACCTCAACGCCTCGCTCTTCTACAAAGATACTAACCTTCTCGAGCCCCTCGATTTGGATCAATTGTTCTCGCTCGATTGTTTCAATTCTCCCTTCCACAGCTTCGTTCAACAACTAAATCTAAATCTTGACTTGGTGGGAGAGATTCCAAATTCTATTGGCAATTTTGTTGCTTTGACAAACTTGGATCTGTCCCATAATTAGCTCTCAGGAACTATTCCAAAGAGCATCGCCAAGTTGAATCAAGTAACACAGATTGATCTCTATCAAAATAACCTATCAAGAAGTATTCTTGAGAACTTAGTTCTCTCAAAAGGTTTGATGCCTAGACACTTATGCTCAATGGGACCATTAATCCTGAGAAGATGGAAAATTTGCCACTTTCCCCTCTAAACCTGTTGAAGAATAATTTGGTAGGAAACATCCCCAAGGCTATTGGGTATTCTCCAAATATGTCAGAGCTCAAGATGTTTACGAATAACTTGACTAGTAGGAATGTGTAACAATTGTTGGAAAAACGTAATTAAGAGTTGATTGTGTATCTAACTGTGCCAGCTCTGTTAGTCGCCCTATCAGTCTTTTTGTGTCAGCGTGCAGAGTTTGCAATGTCAGTCAGTGAGTAAGTTTGCAGCCAATCTGGCACACGTCAAGTTTGTATTTATGTAATCACGTTTGTATTCTACATTTCAAGAATCCTTAGGTAGAAATTAATTACAGTGTTTAATGCAACCCTATAGCTTCACCTTGAAGCGATATTAAGTCGGTGGTTATGAAACTCTATAAATAGAAGAAGATAGTTGAAACTCAGAGAGAGATGTGTGAGGGACAAAGAGGAGAAGTGAAGATCCCAAGCTCTATGAAAGTAAAAGATCAAAGTAAAAACCCATTTCCATGTATTAAGGCATGTTGCGCAGTTTACTATGGTAATATATACAAGTCTATAGTTTTATGTTTCATTCTCAAGAATGTTGAATATTGCAAGTCGCGCATCTTCTCCGGAGTTACTTGTGTGAATGTTGTTTACAATTACACTCTGTAAAAGAAATCAATATTTCTAAAAGGTTCACCGTGGTCAAAGTTCTATTTTAACTAGGAGTAACTTCGCATAAGCTTCACTTAGATGTTTTAGTTGTTATGTCTTAGAGAAATATATTTCAAGATAAAGTTTGTTTAAGAGATTTGAGAAGTTAAGTATTTACGCGAAGTATTTGAGAAGGAACCGCAAAGTAAAGTATTGTGAATTTAAATGCGTATTTATGCGAAGTTCAACTACTCCATAAAAAGTTGAAATGCGTAGTTACTATGCATGCAGTTAATCTCCGCGCAGTTAATCTTTGTGCATTTAATCTACGAAGTTAATTTTTCGAGAAGCTTGTGTTCAGTGAAGTATTTGTTTGTCACAGTCCAGAGAAAGGAAAAAATAAGACCGTCACTCACTGCGCAGTTCAATCCTCTTGACTGTGCGGTGTGTTTTTCTCTTGATCTCGTATTAGAGCCTGTTTTACGGAAAGTAGGAATTCTATTTATAAGGGAAAAGTGATTAAGAATGGCTTCCACTTCTGCTAATTTGCAAACTCCAATCTTTTCAGGAAAAAATTATGAATATTAGTCTCTAACTATGAAAGCTTTGTTCAGAGGTCAAGATGTATGTGAAATAGTCCAGAATGGCTATGAAGAACCAACAGATCTGACATCATACAACAATCTCACATTAGCTGAGAAGGATGCTTTGAAGGAACAGGGAAAGAAAGATGGAAAGGCGTTGTTCCACATACATCAAGCGACACATGAATCCATACTTCCAAGAGTAGCATTAACGACGTCAGCTAAGGAAGCATGGGACACACTGGAAACTTCCTATCAAGGTTTGAACAAGGTAAAGACTGCCAAACTACAAATTCTTAGAAGAGATTTTGAATCTCTCTCAATGAAAGATACAGAGTCAATAGACTCATTCTATACTCGTGTTATTGGTTTGGTTAATCAAATAAAGTCTCATAGAGAAAACCTAGGTGACCAAAGAGTTGTTGAAAAAGTTCTTTGAGTTCTTCCAAAGAAATTTGAATCTTTAGTTGTGACCCTAGAGGAAAACAAAGATCTGTCCATATTTACTATTGATGAGTTGAAATCCTCACTCCTCAATCATGAAAATAGAATCAATAGTTCAAATACATCATTGGAAGGTGCATTCGCATCACAGTCATCCATAAGCCATGGAAGAGGCAGAGGAAGTTCAAAATCTAGAGGCGAAGGAAGAAGTTCTTTCAGAGGAGATCAGAGCAACGAGCCTGCAAATGTCACTGGTAAAGGTCAAAATCAGATCCCCAGTCATCCAAGTGGACAAAGGTATGATAAATAAAAAATTCAATGTCATTACTATAAGAAGTTTGGACACTTCTCATATGAATGCAGGAAGAAGCAGTATAACCAAGGAAAGCAAGGCCAAACAAAGTCAAACAACAAAAGCACTCTGAACAGCTCACTATTCTTAGCATGTGCATCTCCACTTGACTGTAATGTTGTCCAAGAAAGTCCAAACGACATATGGTATTTCGACTCAAGCTGTAGCAATCACATGACTGGTAATTGAAATCAATTTTCTAGTCTAGATAAATCGGTTCAAACTGATGTCACACTTGGAAATAATATTCAAGTGACTGTTTTGGGTGAGGGTACTATTGATTTTTTAACCAAACAAGGGGAATAGAAATTTATGCCTGATGTTTATTATGTGCAAGGTTTGAAGAATAATTTGATGAGCATTGGACAACTGATGGAAAAAGGTTACAGATTTCATGACAGGAAAGCATTGTCTGATCAAGGACATATATCCAAGCAATCACTTAATAGCTGAAGTGCAGATGACAAGTAATCGCTTGTTTCCTTTGAGGATAAGGCCAATCATAAAAGGAAAAACAACTCAATTTGTTCATGGAATTCAGAATGAAAATTTTGGAGCTGCATTCAAGGCAGAAAGAAAAGAAGCATAAATTCACTGTGACAAGGAAGAAAAAGAAAGCAAAGAAATGCAAGCAACATTTCAAACAGAAATAAAGGATGAATCCTGGTTGTGGCACTTCAGATTTGGAAATATGAATTTTGGTGGGTTGAAGCTACTGCACATGAAGGATATGGTGAAAGGATTGCCATTGATTGAAAATCCAGAGAGAATTTGTGAAGGATGTGTTTTTGGAAAACAACACGGAGAGACTTTTACAGTCGGAAAGTCATACAGAGCTTGCACACCACTTGAAATTGTGCACTCTGATTTTTGTGGACCAATGCAAACTCTGTCCATTGGAGGATGCACTTACCTTCTCACATTTATTGATGATTTCACAACGAAAACCTGGGCATATTTTCTAAAACACAAATCTGATGCATTTGGTTGTTTTCAGTAGTTTAAGGCACTTGTGGAGAAGCAGAGTGGTTACAAAATCAAGATATTAAGAACAGATAGAAGTGGTGAGTATGTTTCAAATGATTTCCTAATTTTTTGTAAAAATCACAGCATACCGAAGCAATTAATTGCACAGTATACACCAAACAGAATGGTATCATAGAGAGAAAAAATGAAACCATTATGGAGATGGCGCACAATATGTTGGCAACCATGCAACCATGCAAGGGCATGAAGAACAAAGTTCCGCAGGAAGCATGGACAGGTATGAAACATAGTGTTTCACATTTAAAATTTTTTGGTTGTGTAGAATACGCACATGGTCCAGATGAGCTAAGTAGGAAATTAGATAATAAAGGACATAAATACATTTTTATTGGGTATTCTGAAGACATAAAAGCATACAAGTTGTATGATCCTGCTACAAGAAAAGTTATTATCCGTCTAGATGCTCAGTTTGTAGAAAATGAAGCATGGGATGGAACTGTAGAGAAAAATGTTAAAATCATGTCACATGTTGAACATGATGACATCGCAAAAGATGTGGTTGAGACTCCGCATGTGAATCTGAACTTCACAACTCCGTCTACTCCCAAGACAATGCAACATGTTTCAGCACAAGGAACTCCGACACAAGTTGCAGTTCAAGCAAATCCGACAAGCATACCAAGTGCGCAGCAGACTCGATCAGGCAGTTCGCACAGTTCGACACCAGCAACTCCAACAAAGACAAGAACTCCGCGTGAGATATATGAGACTAGTACACCTAATTCATTCTCATTTTTTGCATTATTTTCTCAAGTTAATGATCCTCTAACATTTGAAGAAGCTTTGAAGATAAAGTTTGGGTACAAGCCATGGATGAAGAAATAGAATACATTGAGAATAATCAAACATGGGAATTAGTTGATGTTCCTAAGGAAAAAGATGTGATAGACGTGAAATGGATTTATAAGACCAAGCAAGATGCTAATGGAAATGTGCAAAAGCACAAGGAAATATTTGTAGCAAGAGGATTCACACAGTAGCTGGGCATAGACTTCAATGAAAATTTTGCACCTGTAGCTCGAATGGACACTATCAAAACAGTTTTGGCCATCGCATCTCATAAGAAATGGCCTGTTTATCAAATGGATGTTATGTCTGTACTTTTAAATGTCATTTGGAGGAGGAAGTATATGTGGAGAAACCACAAAGCTACGAAGCTCCAGGACAAGGACACAAAGTATACAAGTTAAAAAATGCACTCTATGGTTTGAAGTAAGCTCCTAGAGCTTGGTATAGTCGCATTGACTCTTACCTCATTCAGAATGGATTTCACAGAAGTGAATGTGAACCAACACTATACACAAAAATCAACAAGCGAGCAAATAAGCTAATCTTTTGCCTGTATGTTGATGATTTAATATTTACTGGTGATTTTCGCATAGAAGAATTTAGATAAGTAATGGAAAGTTAATTTGAAATGACTAATTTGGGGTTTATGAAATATTTTTTTGGCATTGAAGTCCAACAGAATGAAAGTGGGATATTTATATCTCATTCGAAGTATGCAAGTGATGTCTTGAACATATTTAAGATGTTAAATTACAAGACAACTCCAACACCAGTGATAACAAGTTTGAAATTAAGCAAGGATGATGATGGATCCAGTGTAGATCCTACGTTGTTGAAAAGGATTGTTGGTAGCCTTATGTATCTTACAGCAACAAGGCCAGACATCATGTATGGAGTTATTTTAATCTCAAGATGCATGGAGTCACCAAAAGAATCTCATTGGCAAGCATGTAAAACAATTATGAGGTATGTAAGTGGAACAAAAGATTTTGGTATCCTGTATTCAACCTCAAAAAATTTCAAACTCATTGGATACATTGACAGTGACAATGGAGGCAACATAGATGACATAAAAAGCACGTCTAGGACTACATTTCATGTAGGAACAAGTGTTCTATCATGGGCTTAAAAACAATAGCCCATAGTAACTCTTTCTTTAGTAGAAGCAGAGTATGTTGCAGCTACAAGCACTACATGTCAATCCATTTGGATGCAGAGGATGTTGAGTGATCTATCGCAGAACCAGCAAGAATCCACAGTCATGTACTGCGACCATAATTCAGCTATCACACTGTGAAAGAATCATGTGTTCCACAAGAGAACCAAGCACATCAAAACAAGGTATCATTTTATCAGAGAATTGATAAACAACAAAGAAGTCTGTTTATAATTTTGCAGGTCTGAAGATCAGGTAGTAGACATATTTAGAAAACCATTGGCAAGGGACACATTCCAATTTCTGCAATGTTGTTTGGGAGTGACAAGTTCTGCATAGTGAAGTTCGTCATACACGGAGCATGATTCAGCTCTAAAATGTTTTGTAAAATTTTATTTTATGTTTAATGATCCCCATCTGCTCATAATTAAGGGGGAGTGTTGGAAAAAATTAATTAAGAGCTGATTGCGTATGGAACCGTGTCGGCTCTGTTAGTCACCCTATTAGTCTTTTTGTGTTAGCGCACATAGACTGCAATGTTTGTCAGTCAGTAAGTTTGCAACAAATCTGGCGCACGTCAAGTTTGTATTTATGCAACCGCGTTTGTATTCCACATGTCAAGAATCCTTAGGTAGAAATTAATTACAATGTTTAATGCAACCATGTAGCTTCACCTTGAAGCGATATTAAGCCGGTGGTTATGGAACTCTATAAACAGAAGTGGATAATTGAAACTCAAAGAGAGATGTGTGAGGGAAGAAGAGAAGAAGTGAAGAGCCCAAGCTCTGTGAAAGTAAAAGATCAAAGTAAAAACTCATTTCCATGTATTGAGGCAAGTTGCACAGTTTACTATGGTAATATATACAAGTCTATAGTTTTAGAATATTGCAAGTCGCACATCTTCTCAATATTTACTTGTGTGAATTTTTTTACATTTATGCTCTTTAAAAGAAATCAAGATTTCTAAAAGGTTCACCGTGGTGAAAATTCTTTGTTAACTAGGATTAACTTCGCATAAGTTTCACTTAGATGTTTTAGTTGTTATGTATTAGAGAAATATATTTCAAGATAAATTTTGTTTAAGAGATTTTCAAAGTTAATTATTTATGTGAAGTACTTGAGAAGGACTCGCGAAGTAAAGTATTGCGAAGTTAACTGCGCATTTATGCGAAGTTCAACTGTGTAGTAAAAAGTTGAAATGCGCAATTACTCTCTGCGCAGTTCATCTCCGTACAGTTAATCTCTACGTAGTTAATACGCAAAGTTAATTTTTTGAGAAGCTTGTGTGTAGTGAAGTATTTGTTCCTCACAGTCCAGAGTAAGGAAAAAATAAGACTGTCACTCACTGCACAGTTCAATCCTCTTGATTGCGCGGTGTGCTTTTCCCTTGAACAATAAAATCATGCGACAAATACGTAGTTTATTCTGGGGTGTCCCTAATGTTTACCTACTTGAGATCAGTAACAACAAGTTCAAAGGCATAATTTCATCTAAAATCAGGAATTTGAAGAATCTATTAGAGCTCTTGATATCAAGTAATAGCTTTTTTCGGTAGCTTTCCTTCTGAAATACAGTTGGTGGTTAATCTTTCACGATAGCAACAATCAATTCATAGGTCCTCTTCCGGCCACTTTGGGTTCGCATCTCTCCAAGAAATAGTTCTTTGGTAGCCTTTTTGCTGAGATACTATCATGGAATAAACTAGGAGACATAAATCTGTCAAACAACATATTTTCGAGCCCTATTCCTAGAGAGTTAGGGGATTTACTAGTTCTTACATATCTCGATCTCTCTAAGTTACATCTCACCAAGAATCAGTTCTGAGCAGCCTTCTTACTGACATACTATAATGGAATCAATTGGGAGCCCTAAATATGTCTGTAATGTCCGCCTAGGTACCTTAACTGTTTAGAATAATGAAGTACTAGTTTTGAAATGAACCGGCTAAGTAAAACATGAACCATTTGAATTTACTTTGAAAATGATTGAACGACAGTTATAGAAACTATTACTTTAGTTAATAAATGAATGCTCGACTGATTGAGATAGAATGACTGAATGTTAGATATGCTCGACTGATTGAGATAGGATGACTGAATGTTACATATGGTCAACTGATTGAGATAGAATGACTGAATGTTGGATATGCTCGACTGATTGAGATAGAATGCCTAAATGTTAGACATGCTCGACTAATTGATATAGAATGACTTAATGTTAGATATGCTCGACTCATTGAGATAGAATGACTGAATGCTAGATATGGTCGACTGATTGAGATGGAATGACTAAATTTTAGATATGCTCGAATGATTGAGATAGGATGACTGAATGTTACATATGCTTGACTGATTGAGATAGAATGATGAATGATAGATATGATTTACTGATTGAGAGAAAATGATGAATGAAATATATGCTCGACTTACTGAGATATTATGATGGATGATGAAATATTTCATAGTGCAGCGTTACTAATGTGCATTTGAGTATGTGTGTGTGCAGTTGTAGGTAAGATGATTTACCGACTAACCCACAATGGAATTATAGGGTTCGTCAGAACAGAAAGAACACATAGGAGTACAACCACTGACTATCAACCCTAGATTAGGAATCCAGACATGGGTGAAGCCGTTTCAACTCAACTGGGGAAGCGTATGCCTTACGGGAAAGGCCATAATGATTTGGTCGTGTACGATGAGTTGAGGGGCACGCAATAAGGAGAGCCTTATCCCTCAACATCCCTTAGTCTCCAAGGAGCATAGTTGAGAAATCGTAGTAACGGTTCCCAGTCGCTACGCAGTACTCCCCATAAGAAGGAAGAAATGAAACTGTCAGAAAGGCCCGCCGAAGAGGTACCTAGACAAGAACGAGAGGAAGAAAATTAATCAATGGTACAAATAAAAATTTCACATTAGATTTAAGAAATACTTTATTTCATTTTGTTCTATTTTATTAAATTGAATAATTCTATTCAAGATTTTATTGATTTCATTAATTTGAATTATTCATTTTAATTGATTTTATTAACTTGAAAAAGAATTGAAGAGATTGATTTTATTCAAATATTAAATTTGATTAATTATGCTAATTGAAAAAGATTAATAATAAGAGAATTATTTTTATTCAAAGATTTTAATTTTATGGATTTTATTATTTTAAATCATTTTATTAAAGATTATAATTAATTGACTTCATTATTTTCAGAAAGAATTGAAATAGGTCATTAATAAAAGAATTGTTTTTCTTTTATTATTATTCAAGATTTTACTTTAATTAATTTTATTATTCATTTAAATTATTTTATAAGAGGAATTTTAAAATAGATTATACTTTTAGTAAAATGAATCATATTTTAATTCAATCCTAATATTAAGAAAAGAAAGAAAAATAGAAAGCAATAAGTCTAACTAAAAGATTGTTAAGTAAACTAAATGAGATCCAAAAGAGAAGTAGAACTCTTCTACACCTAACTCCCACTGATCTAGGGATTTAGGTGCACATTAAAGATAGTAAGAAGACACATGTATTTGAGAATATTGGAAATTAAAATATTAAATTAAATTAAGTATGTGCATGGACAGACACATGGCACACAGGATTTTGCTATATAATGAGGGAGGAGAAGGAGAGAAAGATATATCTTGCTCCTTAATGCTAGATGGTCATCATAATCTCGGATTATGTTATGATCCTTGGAGTTGGGATTAGCCAGAACAGGGATTGGGAGATCCTTTCGGGAGGCTAGATTGTGTGTTCTTATGACCCCATTAGCTCGGGGGTTCGAGGTAAAGAAGAATAACCCCGATATGGTAGGGAGGTCAACTGAGGGGTCACTCGGTACTTCTTCAGGAGATTGGATTGGATTGTGCGGAAACCACTTCGAGGACTCCATCGATTCGCTGGACCAACCGTTGAAAACATGTTTGAAGTATTTTTATTTTATTTATTTTGCTAAATCTTTTTTAGAATGAATAAATCTGAGTATATAGTTTTATACATTGGCATTCATGTACTACGATAGATAGAACTAGATCTGTGGTTTCTATATCTTCTTCTGAAAAATCGTACTGGAAGTTTTTTTTTTGGGACCCCGAAAACGGGGTCCCTACAATGTCAAACAAAAGATTATCTGGCCCTATTCCTAAAGAGCTAGGAGAGCTACCAGTTCTTACATATCTTGTCAACTCATTGCTCTCCTTGCTCTCCTACATTTGCAAATTCTATTTTCATGTTATGTCATGTACATTACAACATGCCGCTCTTGTTTAGATATACTTTTCAATATTTTGATTGTATAATTTGCATGTTTAGAGGAGAAACACTTATTTGAAAAATCTATTTTCATGCCATGTCATGTACATTACAACATGCCACTCTTAGATATACTTTTCATTATTTTGATTGTATAATTTGCATGTTTAGATGAGAAACACTTATTTGCAAATTCTATTTTCATCCTATGTCATGTACATTACAGCATGGTGCTCTTGTTTAGATATACTTTTCAATATTTTGATTGTATAACTTGCATGTTTAGATGAGAAATACTTATTAAGAATGGATGTTTAGATGAGAAATACTTATTAAAAATGGATACATAATAAATATAAAGACAATTATATATATATATATATATATATATATATATATAATATTTAAGTTCTTGCTTTTTCCTTTGGTCATGGATATGTTTTTAAATTTAACCTAGAAAATATAAGTGGATCTGTATATTTTGATTTTAATATATATATATATATATATTAAAATCAAAATATACATATCCACTTATCTTTTCTAGGCTATACTTAGAAACATATCCATTGCCAAGGGGAAAAAGCAAGAACTTAAATATTAGCTTTCATGCTAACCGAGTAACGTATTCAGTAACATGAACAATACAACTTTCCAAACAAAAGCCGCTTCCTAGATTGTACCCATTTTTAGTATAGCCCTCTTGAAGTGCCCATAAATGTTTGAAATTATATTTGAGAGCATAAAAGGAATTCCTTCATAAGAATAGTGAATTCATGCAAGTGCCGAGAAATTTTATTGTAATTAAACTCATTCTTATTTTCATGCAATTGCCAAAGCTAATGATTGTTTTTAATTTTATGAATTCTACCTTGTGAAAGGAATCAACATACACTAGTGTGAATTCATGATTAAAGTACAACAATTAAGATTAGACACGTATTTATAGAACCATTAGATTGAATGAGGGAGTCTTGATTATAATGCTAGTACGAAATTGTTTGTTGTATTATTGATTAAGGTTTTGTATGAGATCCATGATTATACTTTTAGATTTTAGGGTTCGATTTTATAGTAATAAGTATAAAGTAAAAGAATATCATGCCTACAATATTCTAGTGATTATTGGGATTTCATTTTAAAATAAATTAATGGAATGATATTACAATGTGTAATAAAATGATTATGATAGGTAAAGGAATTATATATGATATCAAAACACACTTACAATGCCATGCCTAATGAACTCACATCCTTGATGGTAACCTTCTTTATGTATGATGATTTCATATGCTTAGCGATTTGAATTTATTATGTATTAGGAACAATAAAGTATGGTCAAGAGTAACGAATGTCTTTTTTTTATTTTCTTTTATATCTATGATAGATTAATTCACTTAGAAGCATTTAAGAAGTCAAGTCTACATCATTTTTAAGAAGTATATAATGGTTATATTAGGGTATTGTCAAAAAATTTATTGTTGCAAGTAGGGCCATATGTATTTTGGTGCAAGAAGTGGATTTTTTTGCTATAATGCCATAGTGATTTGAGTTTTTCTATAGAATATTATCTATCTTAGAGCTATTAAGTAGAAAAATTGTGAATTTGTAGGTGTAAGTTTTGAAAATTTTATAAGTAAAGAAATGTATACTAATTCTTAATGAATATAATAGGCCAACAGTTATACATGCAAAGAGTATGCATAGATATATCTTTATCCATTAATTGAATTTAGATTACAATTTTTCAAAAATGAAAATATTAATATTTTATTTTAATTATTATATTTATTTATAAATGAGTGCATAGTCCTCATACTACACCTAACACTTTGTAGTGGTTTAGATGGAAACAATATAACACGTATATGATATTGAAGTATATTATCAATAATGTTAAACTTTTCTTTGTTCAAATTATACTTAATCACACATAATTCGACATGGATGGTTCTTGAATGACTTAATATGTAAGATTGATAATATGCAATATGATTAATATAGACAAAAATGATTTATGTTATGGTTGTGATATAGAGTTATGATTATGAATAACATAGTAATGAAGGATTGAAAAATGTATAAATCCAACAATTAATGATTATGAAATACTATAAATATAAATAGATTAATATTATTTGTAAAATTGTTTTTACTTTAAAAATTTGATTGGAAATACAATTTAATATTAAGCTTATAAAAAGTTGAACTACTATATTAACAATCTCATTTTCTATTTTGAGAAAATGAACTAGAATTACATGTTAAATGCTAGTATTGTTACCATATTTAACCATTTGAATATGAGGATTTCTCATGAAGTAATTGAATATAGAAATTATTTAAATCTCTCTTGCTTCACTTTCGTGCATACTTAGTTAACATATAACTTATTTATTAAGAAGTTTAGGGAAACTATAGAAGATCGTCTATAATAAGTAGATGTAATCTCAAAGAGGGGAGTTTTTCTTAATCACAAGGTGGGAAAAATTGTAGAAAAGGGGATTTTCTTGTAATCATGAGGTGGAAATATTGATAAAACTAAGTGATAAATAATTTTACTTAATTAATTTGGTAAGTTGATTGGGCAATACAAATAATTTTAAAGGTTTTTAGGCTAAAAATTATAGTAATAAGTTTGATGGGTTAGCTTGAGTGATTGAGTGTTGTGAATTGCATTGTAGGAGGTCACATGGCCAAGTCCTTGGACAAATTTCCATTATGAATATTGTGGCCCTCACCCTATGTCCCTACAGAGCTAAGTTGCCAAATTTATAACCAAACAATTTACCCAATGCACCATTCTATAAAAGAGGGGAAGATTCTAAAGGGTTTTCCATGATATATTTCATCGAAAAAATAATGATGGTAAATATATGTGTAATTTAAATGATGTGGTTAAGATTTTGTGTGTCAAAATAGAGAATAAAATAGAGATATTCATAATTCAGTGGTAAAAGAAAAGTCTTGTAGACATGATTTTAGCTTTAAGTTGTTTTAAACTTGACAAGTGTATCTGTATACGTATAGGGATTTTGGAGTTGAGCTGAAGAGAATAGAAAAATGTTAACATTGTGAAGAATAATGAGTTAATGCATGGCAAGTAGGTTAAGGTGTTGTATTCTTACACCCCATTCTTGATTTTGGTTTTGGTAAGTCAATATTTTATTTATATGCAACAAAGGATATATATGACTAGGTATAAGAGGGTAGGTGGGAAATTAAGGATTGATTTCTAAAAGAAGTGCATAATAGACTCATTTATGTATTGATTAGGTGTAGTGAAGTCAAAACATTGGATTTAATGGATGTGTAATTATGATTGAAGTATGTAATCATAATATGATTAATAGTATTATCATGAGGATGAAAGTATGAAATACAATTTCTAGGGTTATTGATCAATATTTAATTAAAGACAAAAATTGCTTAGTATTATGTAATTTTCTTACTTTCCCATAAAATTAGGAGCTTGTCTATGACATATTGAGGATCTTATTTCTAGTAATAAGTTCATTAGTCATGTAAAGCAAGTTTGGTATATATAATATTATTATAGATAACATCAATTAGATATGTGTTATTTTTGGTAGAAAGTAACTAAAACTGGCCAGTTTGGTAACTAAGGAATGGTAAGTATGGCAACTTCATTGGGTTGATCAACACAAAACATTATGCAAGGTAGAGTTTATCTATGGATATGGACGAACTATAAAAGAAATAAGGTAGTAATGGAAGGGGATGGGACAAGTAATTATAATATTTTTTTAATTACAATAGCATAGATTACTATGTTACTCAAGGGTTTTATACACGAATGGATTATACATTACTATATTGGATAAACTATTAAAATTGAACCATTCATTGATAGAAATGGATGAATCATGATGAAATATTTGAAAAAAAATTAGAAATTGGTGATGACCTATTGATAATATATTTACATGTTATGGGGTTAAGTGGTCATTGTAACAAATAATAAAAAAATACGATCTTCAGAGGTCACCCTCACCCCCAACCATTCTCACCTAGTTTCTTAGAGTACACTCTCGTATCTAGGGCTCTTGGTGCATCCCTAGAAGTTTTCTTGGGCCATATTATATTCAAATATCGACATTGGGTTTTCATAGGACATCCTTCCACCCTAACAAATCTTTTCTTTACTAGTTCTTAGAGCACACCTTTATAAGGTTGGTTCCCTACTAGGCCTAAATCCAACCTACATTTTACTAAATTTAGTTTTTTGGACGTCACCATCCCACCCAAATTCATCTTGTGTTTTATTTACACTCCATATATCCTCTACACTTAGCTATCTCTCTCCAATAATATTTTCTTGCTAACTAAGTGTATGTTTGATTTAGCCATGATAAATCTTCAACTTAGGGTTTACTATTCAAATTTTCACAATATACTTTGCTATCATGACTCAGGGTTCAATTAGGGAACTTGTACCAGTCAAAATATCTGGTTAACAAGTTGTTTCTTTGGAAGAAGTTATATCTTTTAAGGATGGGTGAAGGTGACTTAGTTACAGAGCACCTGAATGTGTTCAACAATATTATCAGTTAGTTGTTTGTTGGCAGGCGGTTTGATGGGGAAAGATCGTGGTACCACTGATGCCACGACACATCGGAGGAGGGCGTGAAAGGAGTATTTTGTGCCAAAGGATACCGCAGTTGGCGGGTTTTGGGTTACTTGGACCATATATTATGTAATAGTGAGTTAGTATACCGCGGTATGCGGGTTTTTGGGGTCATTTGGACCAAGTCAGTTTGATATTGGGTCAATTGTCCATAGTTTCAGTTAGGGAGTCAGTTGTAAGTCGAGAAATATTGTAAGGGAAAAAGCCTATAAATACATGAGAGTTGTAAGTGTTAGAAGAGAGGCGATGAATGAGATGAGAAAGACACATTGGATGCGACATCTGTGTTTTTGCTCATGTATGATCGCGACAGTAATATAATGATGTTTTGGTACAAACCTTGTGCAATGTTGCGATGTATGAATGTTGTTTAATGTAATGTCTGCTTATTATTGCTATGATGATAATTGTTGTGATTAAGTAGTATGTTCTATGTAGAATGTGATGATAAATGCTGTGATGAAGTAAATCGTATAACTCCTTGAATGCTGTGATGAAGTGATATGTTATAACTCCTTGCTGAATGTTTAACGTTTCTGGTTAAAGTACCGCAATAGAGTCGATCTATGCATCCACAACTCTCCTCCTCCCTCGACGGAAACATGGTTCCGTCTACTATTCCTCGATGCCTCCGGTGAGACCTCATCCGCTCTATGGATGTTGCTAGGTGGGCTCAAACCTGCCCGGGCCGGTACCCAGAAAGACTGCGGTATGCGTCGATAGTGAGGCGAACCCCTGTCGATTGAGGTCGCGTTGGTCAACAAATGGTTCCGTTGCCGGGACAATGTGTAGAGTAGAAGGAGGTCATGTTGTGGCACCCAATGAAGCTAGAGATACAAAAATGGTTCAATCAGAAGTTGCAGGAGTTTGTTGAAGAAGAAATTCAAAATACGTGACTAATGGTAGATCACTGGGTGGGAAGATATATTCACGACGGTCGGCATGAATGGTTTTTCTGTGAATTCCCAGTAATTTTGTATGAATAGTTGTCAAAGATGACCTTCTAGAAGAGGAACTTCCAGGGTGGTGAGCCCAACGGCTTGGACCTCGGAATTGATTCAAGAATTGCAGGAAGTCGATAATAAGGCATCACGGGCTATCGAAGTTATGCTTGATAGCATATTAGAAGGATATATCACATAATTTGCAGTCAACATGAAGAAATCCTATAGCGAAGCCGAAAGATACTTCTTTCGAGGACCAAGGGGAGGGTTTATGTTGTCGCTCCAACTATCAATTAAGATTCTAATCTGCGAAAAGGGTATATTAAAGATGCACCTTGATCAGTAGACAACCCGGTGGGCGGAGGCTATGGCTACCACGATTGCTGGGGAACGGTACATGGAATGGTAAAGGGGTAGATGGGTGTAGACCATGAGGAGACTGTGAGCAAAGCCAAGGAAGGAAGTGGTCTTACAAGAGGAGGAGTGAGGTTTCGAAAGGAAAAGAGGCATAGGACGGGAGAAGGTCCTGCTGCGATCGAACCACAAAACTATGAAGAAAGACAACATGAGATGAAGCGACCTCACAATCCTGATAGGAACGACCAGGCTATGCCCAGGATATAGGCAGGACCAAACCCCAGCACCAACGTACCCACACCTCCACTCACTAACTCTCAGCTAGCAAGAAACACTACTTCGACACCGCCGAATGCGTCGACACCGAAAAAGTTAATAGGTAGTAGTAGCACAACTACAGGAGGAAGGAAGCCTAGGATGGTGGGTGATGATGCTAAGCTAATGTTGTTCCATGGAAGTGCGACAGACAACCCAGAACAGTATTGGTTTTTGTGTGAAGCGGTCTGGACCATGAAACAGATCACTGATGACAATGCTAAGAAAGAGCAGTTAGCCACGACTCTGCGAGGTCATGCATTAGATTGGTTCATGAAGTTTATTTTAGTCCCTACGGGGGCCCCCAGAGAAGTCACTGGACAAGATTCAGGATGGCTGATTGCTGAATTTAGATGGCCTAAGTCGCAGGCTCAATATATTACTGAATTGAAAGAAATTAAGCAATATCCCAATGAGACGGTATGGAATTTCGACCAGCGATTCAAGACGCTGATGGAAAATGTTAGTTTTGAGATGAGCGCTATCCAACATAAAAAATGGTTCATTGCGGCACTGGTACTACACATTCGGCTGCCGCTGATGCAACAAAACATATCGACGCCTAGTGAAGCTCTAGAGATTGCAATGCGATTGGAGGTGTCACCGATCGGAGATAATGCAGCCAGGATGTCGCAGATATAGACATAGCTTGCCAACCCGACTATATAGTTGCAAGATTTGAAGAAGAACAAGGAATAGCATGATGAAGTATGATGTACACGATGCCAAAGAGAAGGGCATATGAAGGATAATTGTCCAGATTTCCATAATTACTTGGTGTCAGGTGCACCAAACCCGTTGAATGGTGGCAGTATGTCGTGGTGTCGCATTTGTCACGTGTTTGGGCATAGTCACAATAATTTCCCATATATGCAGAAAATGGTCACAACCTCGCGAAATATTTACTGCACATTTTGCAAGTTGGTGGATAACGATGACAAGGATTGGCGTGCATATGGGTTGCTACAGGAGAGGATGTGTGCTACATTCTACGTCAAGGACCAACCACAACTGCAACTGCAGGTAGCTGAGCTACTACCATAGCCGCAGATGCAGTTTGCATCACAGCAACAACAACCGCAGCAGTTCATGCCGTAATACACCTCGATGCAAATGACCTCCGCACAGCCACAATATGTTCAACACCCGTAGTATGCACTACAAGGGCAAGGGATTCTAGCAGCACCAATGCAGCAACAATACTAGCAGCAGGCTGGCTACTAGGGAGGCTACAGGGGCAGACGCGGTGGTGAATTTGGTCGTGGAGGAGGATGCTGAGGTGGCCGTGGACCTATTCAATGTTACCACTCTGCGGTATGGGGGCATTATCAGTGTGACTGCGCGCTGCTATAGAATCAATGTATGTTTTGTTTTGGTAATGATCATATGGTTGAGAATTGTCCACAGTTGATTGCACGATGGCAGGCTGGGAATGCTCCGTAGCTACAGAATTAGGCCCAGCCACAGCAACTAGTTCAGAACCCGGTACAACAACCAATACAGAACCATCCCCCGTGACCACCGTCGAATGCTAGTCAAAATATCAATCAACCAGGGAATTTGCAGTGGAACCAGATGCAGGGCACAAATATTGAAACCATTTCTGCAGAACCGCGACCACAAGATGATTTGGTGGATGTTGTCACTCATGAAGGAAAGACGACTAGGGAAGATGGTTCGTGACCACTAATTCGGTTAGCTGGTCAGAATACGGTACCCTTCGACATTGATACAGAGCGGGAGACATTCCTAGAGGCACCTCACACTTTGGAGAAAGACCACGGTAAGGATGTTGTTTGTGATATGCCACCTATCTTTGATGCCACATCAGACATCGATCAACCACCACTAGGGACATTGCAGAAGTTCCCTGAAAACTGTCTATCATTGGCACAAGACCCGACTTCCTTGGTTGAGATTGAGGGATGGTTATAGTGACTTTTGAAAGGACAGCAGGAGTCAACAGTAAACTCCTTACAACGATGGAAGACTGGCAAGGAAATGCAAATGAATATTCAGATTGGTGACTATGATGTTGACTCTACAATTCTTGACCTTGGTTAAGATGTTAACATATTAATCAAGCAGGCGTGGTAGAAGATGGGGAGTCCCCCATTAAGCTGCTCTCCTGTGCAGCTCCAGTTGGCTAACCATGCCAAGGTAACACCCATTGGGCGAGTTCCACGGCTCATGATTGATATTGAGGGCATGAAGACTTATGCTGATTTTGATATTATTGAAGTGATTGAGGGAGGAAGCTCTTATCTAGCACTCTTGGGGATCGGATGGGTTAACAACAGTGGAGCTGTAATCAACTTTAAGAAGCACATGATGACCTTTGAGAATCGCGATTTCAGAGTTCGCCCCTTTGGATCCGGCTAAAGGACGCCGCTATGTGGAGCCTGTAGAAGATGATGATCCTGCTAGATGGGACCATGCATTCAACATTTCTGAAGATTATGTTCATCCTACCACCTACGATAAGTTGGAGTGGCGAGAGAGCTCCATGTCTTCTGACTCTGATGATGCATTAGAGCATTGGAAGAATCGAATGCATGAAGTTTCCATCCAGAAATGTGGTTTAGTTACATAATCTTTATGTCGTGTTGCAACATAAATGATCACACTACCTGTCTATGAGGGGTTGCCTGGCCTAAACACCTTTGTAGCAGAATTTGAAGACCGCATCCCAGAACCATATTGCTAGCCTTGGAGGAAGCACTGAAGGATGCTCCATCATGCTGGTGGGAAACACATAAGAAATTCATTAAATATTGGTCACAGTGTCGACGGTTGATGATGGTTCGGTTCACTGATACTGAGGTTTATCACACTAGCAAGTATGATGGTCAGACTGATCCCAGTTATCATGTGATGGAGTGCCAACAATTATGGGTAGCATGAACCAGAGACGAGTGGGTCCATGCTTTTGTCCATACATTGGATGAGAAACCGCACTCATGGTACACTACAGCCAAGTTACGTCGAGACATTACAACATGGGGGGAGTTGACGATCTGTTTCACTCATACATTCACTTTTGCGGATGCTAACCTTGATGTCCATAACACCTTGCAGCTCATCCGTGACGTGATATTTCAGGTTGTTCCCGCAGCCTTCCCTGTCGACCCGCACACCCACTGTCAAATGTTGTCTCTCATGGAGTGCTTCAACATCAGTGGTGGCCCGGAGGATGATGATGATCCCCAGAATGTTAACATTCCCAAATCTGAAGGAAGTCATGATCTTCTTCCACCTATTGTGCCAAGTAATCCGTTCAGTCAACCATTATCTCTTCGCAAGACGAATATCGACACCGAAGCTACTCCGAAGTTTGCTAATATTGGGGATTATTGGGATAATGAGATGATGAGCAAGGTTACCGAGTTAGTGCATGAGTTTCAGTACGTGTTTTCCATGAAGTTTTCTAAAATGAAGGGAATCCTAGGTAATTTAGGAGAGATGAAGATTCCATTATAGACTAAATCTACGACATAAATAAAAGTTCAAGGAGGAAATTGATCGGATGTATGCTAGTATTATCGAACCTGTGGAAGAGTCAGAATGGATCAGTCCTATGGTGGTGTAGGACAAGAAAACAGGCAAAGTGCGCATTTGTGTCAACTTGTGGAAGTTGAATGATGCCTGCTTGCATGACCCTTTTCCAGCCTCGTTTACTGATGAAGTACTTGAAGGAGTGGGTGGCTAGGAGATGTACTTTTTCTCTGATGGATTCTCTAGATACCATCAGATTCGCATTGCCAAGGAAGATCGCCATAAGACAACTTTTGTTACTCAATGGGGTTGCTTTCAGTACATGGTCATGCCATTTGGTTTGAAGAATGCACCTGTGATATTATCCTGGGTCATTGTTGCCAGATTCAAAGATTTTATTCGAACGTTTCTGCAGGTATATATGAATGATTGGACCGTTTATCGATTGATTCGTGATCATTTGGCTAATTTATGGTTAATGCTTGAGCGATGCCAACAGCACCAAATATCGCTGAACTTGAAGAAATGTATTTTTTGTACACCGTTTGGGATATTGCTGGGTCATATTGTGTCTAAGCAGGGATTGTTGGTTGATCTAGCCAAAATTGCACTTATTTTGGGGTTGCAACCAATGACCACTATTAAGCAGTTGCACACGACCTTGGAGCACACAGGATATTATCGCAAGTTCATTAGGGGGTATGCTATGATTATTGCCCCTATGGAAAAATTGTTGAATAAGGATGCGGCATTCCAATGGAACCTGGAATATCAGGATAGTTTTGAAATGCTCAAAGCAAAGATGGCTTCAGCCCCAATCTTGGTCTTTCCAAACTGGAGTAAGGAATTCCATGTCCATGTTGATGCTTCATCGATTGCACTAGGGGTTGTATTGGCTCAACCAGGAGAAGGTGACATTGATCATCCCATTGCTTTGGCTAGTTGGAAGCTGTCTTTTGTGAAACAAAACTACACTACCACAGAACGTGAAGGTCTGGCCATGGTTTATGCACTGCAGAAATTCAGGCATTATTTGTTGGGTGGCCACATTAAAATGTTCACTGATCATTCTGCACTGAAATACTTGGTCAATAAGCCTTTGTTGGGGGGGGAGATATGCTAGTGGCTACTTTTGTTTTAGGAATTTGATTTCGAAGTCATTGTGAAACCAGGGCGGTTGAATGCTGTAGTAGATCATTTGTCACTGATTGATACAGGGGAGGAACCGACTAATATCAAAGACGGGTTGCCGGATGCCCAACTGTTTCACGTTGCAGCTGCTAATCAATATTTTGATGACATCCTTTAGTTTTTTGTGACCGAAACCGCACTCGATGACTTTACAACTACTCAGAAGAAGTAATTGGTCATCAAGGCTGCTAACTTTCAACTAATCGTGGGAGAGTTTTATAAATTAGGTGCTGATGAGATATTACGCAGATGTGTCTTGCCACATGAGCAAACACAGATACTGGCCAGGGCACATGGTGGATTATTAGGAGGACATTATGGTGGTCGGGTGACTACCTAGAAAGTACTGTGTGCAGGGCTGTGGTGGCCCACGTTACATAATTATGCGATAGACTACGCACGGTCTTGTGATGTTTGTCAATGAACTGGTAAGCCATCCAGGCATGACAATATGCCACTACTACCTCAGGTAACATTATAGTCATTCGAAAAATGGGCTATGGATTTTGTAGGACTGATCCATCCACTAAGGAAATCCACAGGTGTGCAGTATATTATCACGGCGATAGAATACTTGACCCAATGGGCTGAGGTAGCACCTGTAGTTGATTGCTTCACCGCAACGGTTGCTTGATTTTTGTTTGACCACATTATCACTCATTTTGATTGCCCCAAGATATTGCTGAGTGATCAAGGCAGTCATTTTCTTAATCGCACTGTCCGTGCATTGATGGAAGAATTGCAGATACAGCATAAGAAGAGTACACCCTATCACCCACAGGCGAATGGGATGGTGGAGGCATTTAACAAGGTATTGGAGCATGCGTTGACAAAGGTGTGCAATGCAAATCGAGATGACTGGGATTTGAAAGTTCCAGTAGTATTGTGGGCCTATCGCACCACATGTAAAAGGTTGACTGGTCAGACACCTTTCAAGCTGATATATGGGATGAAAGCAATTATGCCTATGGAGTACATTGTTCAAAGTCTCTAAATTGCATATGTTACGAGCATGGATGATGTTGCAGCATTAGACAAACGTCTAGCACAATTGGTGGAGCTTGAAGAGGATGGATTTATCTCTGCCTTTCACCAAGGGGTAGAGACAGACTGCCAGAAGGCATATCATGATCGCCACATAAAAAACAAACAGTTTCAGCAAGGCGATTTAGTGTTACTATACCACAATAAGTTTATGAAACATCCAGGCAAGTTGCAGATGCATTGGCTAGGTCCCTACCGCATCAATAGTATTACTTCAAGCGGAGTGGTTCAGTTGCAGTGATTGGATGGGGGGATGCTCCCCAAGCTGGTAAATGGTCACAGGTTGAAGCCCTATCACTCGGGCTTGGAGCAGTGTGATGTCTAAGTCGCATTGGTAAAAAAAAAATTAAAAAAAAATGATGATGATTGTTGCAGGTTGCTTGGTGGCAGATGGCGCACCAACAATAGAAGGTATGCAAAGAAGGGAGGCTTGTACTGCAAATTTGGAGCAGTCGGAGGGAGACTCATGGCAGTATTACGACTAGGACCGATGGCAGATTTTGTTCAAGGAGTTGTAATGATTATGGAGGATTTGGAGGTACGGGGCAGTGTTGTGCCTACTATTCCACTAATATCTTCTCACCGCTGCCCATCATCCCTATACATGATTGCACCTCGCCAAGTCAACCGGATAACCATAAGACAATGACATGTTTTCCACATGGCACGTTGGGCCGGTACGATCAGCACAATGTGAGGAGATTGCTCACACGTTGGCACATAGGATCCTCGTGACAGTATGGCCACCCGTCTGGTTGCGTTAGTTGATGGGGTCACATACACAGATGAGAGATAGTGGGACATCATTCCCATTGTCGTAACCCAGGAACGGTCTGGCTATAAGTAGCTGAGGTAGCTGGTAGCTTGCTACACTGAAGTTATTCCACAATAAAGGGGTTATGTTGGTTGATCAATTTGTGAGTTGAGTTGTGAGGAATTCCCAGGAGGTTGTGGAAATGCTTCACTTTGTTTCCCGTGGCAGCACCCCAGGGGACCTGCGAGCCCGAACGACGCGTGTCCCTGAGTGCCTTGATATGGTGGGTGCACTTACACTATGTTATGCCCGAGTCGAGGGTCGGTTCAGCATGTTTAAGTACGCAATACTTGTTTGAAGGATCATGCTTTTCCTAACCAATGAGGTGGTTGGGATTGGAGCTCCCAGACCATAAAAGGAACCGGTTGCCAGTGTGAAACAGATGTGCCAAAGTCATCTGTGAAGTTTGCATCTGGGTACTATTCATCCTCTTTTCCTTCTCGTCAGTACCATTCCAAGAGACTAGAGGATGAGTTTGAGAAGTACATGATAGCAAGTCGGGTGATGACTAGTAGACAGACCTGGCCATGCATCGACAATCGGTGTAGCAGAAGGAGTAGGACAACACCTCGTGATCCAGACAACAAGAACAGTTACCAGAACATAGTTCGAACTGCACTCTATCCAGTAGTTGACGTGGCTCGAGGGCAAGCCACAAGATTGTTTGGGTGCCTGTTGGCAGGTGGTTTGATGGGGAAAGATCGCAGTACCACTGATGCCGCAACACGTCAAAGAAGGGCATGAAAGGAGTATTTTGTGGAAAAGGATAACACAGTTGGCAGGTTTTGGGTCACTTGGACCATATATTATGTAATAGTGAGTCAGTATACTGTGGTATGCGGGTTTTTGGGGTCATTTGGACCAAGTAAGTTAGATATTCGGTCAATTGTCCATAGTGTCGGTTAGGGAGTCACTTATAAGTGGACAAATATTGTAAGGGAAAAGCCTATAAATACATGAGAGTTGTAAGTGTTAAAGGAGAGGCGATGAATGAGATGAGAAAGACACATTGGATGCAAGATCTGTGTTTTTGCTGGTGTATGATCGCGACAGTAATATAATGATGTTTTGGTACAAACCTTGTGCAATGTTGCGATGTATGAATGTTGTTTAATGCAATGTCTGCTTATTATTGCTATGATGATAATTGCAATGATGAAGTAGTATGTTCCATGTAGAATGTGATGATAAATGCTGTGATGAAGTAAATGGTATAACTCCTTGAATGTTGCGATGAAGTGATATGTTATAACTCCTTGCTGAATGTTTAACGTTTCTGGTTAAAGTACCGCAAGAGAGTCGGTCTATGCAGCCACAACTCTCCTCCTCCCTCGACAGAAACATGGTTCCGTCTACTCTTCCTGGATGCCTCAGGTGAGACCTCATCCACTCTACGGGTGTTGCTAGGTGGGCTCAAACCTGCCCGGGCCGGTGCCCAAGGAGACTGTGGTATGCCTTGACAGTGAGGTGAACCCCTTTTGACTGAGGTCGCGTTGGTCAACATTGTTTTCTATGGATATTAAAATCATTCAGGAGGATTAATGGATCAATTTGTTGTGTTCTTTGCCAAATTATTAAGATAGCTTGGTTGTGTCTATTGGAAGCAATACTACCACATTGAAGATTGATGATGTGGTCAGATCTTTGTTTGTAGAAGAAGTGCGATGAAAGAACATGGAAGGATTGACCCATGAATCCTCGATAGTAAGAGGTTGAGTGATAGATAGAGGAAAAATAAAAACCTCCAATAGAAATTTGAAGTCAAGGGATAGATATAAAACCATATCACTTGGCTCAATGATGAAAACATGTTGGAAATGTGGCAAAGTTAGGTGTTATATATGTAACTGTAAGTTGACAAGGAAAAGGGTTTGATGAAGGTCAATTGTTTGATGATAAGTATTCACAAGAAGAGAAAGGAGATGTGTATTTGTACTCCACAAGAACATAGTCAGATCATGACTCTTGGTTGATCAACTCAAGTATGTCATATCATATGACATCTCATAGAGAGTAGTTTTATTAATATGAGAAAATCTATGGTGTTGATGTTCGACTGGGAGATGATTCACTTAATAAGATAGTTCAATGAGGTAAAGTTTGATTGAAACTAAAATATGGAAGAATAGGAACTGAAACAACCATGCCCAAAATGTATTCTATTTAAGAAAAAACCAAAAGATTCCTAGAATATTTCGTATTTTGGGCATAATTGTTTGCCCGTAACTTAGAATTGGGAGGAATTTGGACAATTGGAAAGGTATTGAAATTATCTACAACTTTTTGGTTTTGAGTTTTTATGATTCCTTACCGTTTTTATGGGGTGAGAATTTTAGTAAAATGACATATTTCAAAAGATGCTTTTAGATAAGATGTCATTATAGAAAAGCATCTTTTTAAAAACATCTTTTGAAATATGCCTTTTTAATAAAACACCATCCCCAGAAAAACAATAAGGAATAAGAAAAAACTCAAAACATAAACGTTGTAGAGAATTTCAAGACCTTTCCAATGATCCAAAGTTCACCCAATTCTAAGTTACAAACAAAAGGTTATGGCCAAAATACGAAAGATTCCATGAATCTTTTGGTTTTTTCTTAAATATGATACATTGTAGTGTTGGGTTGTTTGTTATTGAACACTTCCAAGAGTGTTTCATATCCCAAGTTTTGCTCAAAATCTAATTTCAGTCACTAATATGTGGAATGCAAATGTGTAGTCTATATTTGAGAATTATGTGGAAATGCGTTCGATCAATTTTGCAAATAGCATGGTATCTCTCGACAAAACGCAACTCCATAGATCCCTCAACACATCATAGTTGTTGAAAGAATGAACATAATGATGATGGGGAAAGCGAGGATCATGCCTAGTACTGCAAGAGTCACACATGAATTCTGGGGAGAGGCAATCAACATGGCATGTTACTTGGTGAATAGGTCACTATTGAAGGCTCCAGTCGACAGGACTCCATATGTGGCATGGAATGGTAAACATTCATCTATTACAAATCTCAAATTTTTTGGGTGTGATGCTGTTGGAGCCTAATCCTTGGTGTTAGGATTGGTGTGCGCCATTCACGTGCAAAGTAGATCAATAGTCATTGAGGGTAGACCAAGAGTCACCCGGGAGTCTAAGACGCAACTTGGAATTTGAACTCTGTTGGCAGGCAGTTTGGGAAGTTAGCATCGCAGCATAGTGGATGCTACGACAAGTCGGAACAATACCACGGAGGGAGGAAAGATGGACGCAAAGGAGAATATTTTCGGTATTTTCCAGTCAGTTGGAATGCAGCATGGAGGTTTTGGGTCATTTGGATGATAGGTTATGTAATTTTGGGTCAATTGCACCGTAGTATGCAGATTTTTGGGTTATTTTGTAGAAGTATTGGTTAGGAAGTAATTAGAAACTAGACAAGCGGTGTAAGGTGCAAGCCTATAATTAGATGTAGGTTTGTAAGTGTTGATATATCTTTTTGGATCAATTGAATCGGGTGAGAAAGATCAAATCCGTGCGACTGAGTATTCTGTATCTCAGTTTTTGTGAAGTTAATATGAGATCACAGACCTTTTTAGTAGAATCTCCGATCTTTATTGTTATCTATGGTAATGCATGCTGCAATATGACTATATGAATGTTGCGATGTTTTCTTATTGCGATGAATGTTTTACTGCTATATCTGTGTTAAATTTTGAGCATTAATTCACAATAATCTAGGATCTTTACTGAGAGAATAACATGTACAGTATATCAATGCATATAAATCATAACAAGCATGTCAATCATCACAAGAAGCAAAAGCATGAGAGACAAGAGACACAGAGTTTCTGTGGGGAAAACCCTAAGGTGAAAAACCCCACAACTTCCTCAGAGATAGAGAGAGCAATGGCTCAACCAAAGTACAACCAAAATACACAGAGATAGTCTCCCAGTAGCAGATGATCCTCCTCCTCACATTGGCGCCACTTTCCGAGTGAAGGAAGAATTAGTTTCTGAGTGATCCAAATAGAGATCTCTTGATCTCTATTTATACTTGTTATGTTTTCCCAGTGACCTTATGGGGTTGACTTTTCTAGCGTCAATACACATGACGACACTTCCATATAGAGGAATGACACATCTCTATAGGAGTACAATAATATATAAATCAAATACATAGATGAAATACATTTTGAAGTTACATATACATCTACACTCCCTCTTAACTAGGAAGGTATTTCTCGACACTGATATGCTAGCACAAGTCTTCTTCTCTGGATCATCATCATTAATGCATAGTCCTCGAATCATCATCATCGTTACTGCTGCTGCTATCTCAAACAATCTCTATATCTACTCATCATAGGAAGTTCTATAGAGCTAGTCCTTTTTCATACTAGATGTAGCCCCACCACCTGCAAGTCTTTCATCATCACTGGCCATACTGTGGCATCCTCAGGACTTATTACGTGCATCACAAAACCTCGAAAGAGCATCCCAGGATGTTACGGGTACACAAATCCGACCTGTAGGATCTCCCAGGGCCATATTATATGTGACCTTACCACAAAACCTCGCAAATGCATCCCATCCTCTTACGAGCATACAACTCTACCTATAGGATCTCCTAGGGACAGATTACATGTGGTCACCACAAAACCTTGCAAGAGCATCCCAGATTGTTACGCACACACAGCTCTACCTATAGGATCTCCCAGGGACATATTACATTTGGTCATGGAAAAACCTTGCAAGAGAATCCCAGGACTTATTACGGGAACACAGCCCAACCTATCGTATCTCCCAGGGACATATTATATGCCATAGGACAAAACCTCGAAAGAGCATCTGCCAGATATCCTAGGGCCACATTATATGCCAATAGGAAAAACCTCGAAAGACTATTTGCAGATCTCCCAAGGCCAAATTATATGTCCTCCCAGAGCAAAACCTTCAAAGAGCATTTGACAGATATCCTAGGGGCCAGGGCCAGATTACATGCCATAGGAAAAACCTCGAAATACTATCTGCAAATATTCTAGGGCCAAATTATATGCTCATCTGCATAACCTGTTCCACGACCATAATGTATCAACTTGATACTCACCATACATCATCCTGATGTACACATGATCATCCTGATCATCACTGCAACATCCTGCTCCGTGTCATCTAGAGCAACATCCTGAAGCTCGTCATCCATGATCATCCTGATCATACAATGCATCTACCTGATGCATACCAAGTATCTACCTGATACATATCATCATACATGATCCACCTGATCATACAATGTATCCACCTAATACATAAATAGATACATGATCCACACAATGTATCCACCTGATATATATCAACATACATGATCTACCTAATCATACACAGTATCCAGCTAATACATATATAAATACATGGTCCAAGCATCCAACATGATGCATATACAAATACATATAAATGATCCAACTGATCATATCCAGCATCCAACATGATGCATACATACATATACAAATAAATGATCGAATTGATCATATACAGCATCCAACATGATGCGTACATACATATACATATAAATGATCCAACTGATCATATCCAGCATCCAACATGATGCGTACATACATATATAGAGCAGTAACTGGAGCATCGTCCTAATGCTCATCATCTAGCGCTTACATCCACAACCATGTGAAGGATCCTCCTTCCAACATGCTTGGAATGGATTCTGCAAATGTGTCCATCACTTCTTCCTCGAAGTGTCGTCAATCTAAAGAACACCAATCCTCTCTCTGAAGTACTCGAACTTCACTCTGGCTAGTGGTTTCGTCAGCACATCTGCAATATGCTCGTCCGTCGCAACATATAGGATCTTCACTGCTCCTCTGTACACCATATCCATGATATAGTGATATTTGATCTCTATGTGTTTCAACCTATCATGAAACACTGGGTTCTCAGACAACTTCACACAACTCTGGTTATCACAGAAGATACCATTAACATCCAACGGGAGATCAAATAACTCAAATAGTAACTTCCGACGCCATACTGCCTCACAACTAGCCGAATAGGCTACAACATACTCTGCCTCGGATGTACTTAGTGCTATGCAAGACTGCTTCCTGATAAACCAAGAGATCACACCTGATCCCATACTGAAGTAGCACCCAGATGTGCCCTTCCTATCTAAAGCACTACGTTCCCAATCTGAATCAACATAACCCTACAGGTTAAACTTTTGATTCGCTTCATACTTGAGCACATAATCAACTGTACCCTTCAAGTACCTCAAAATATGCTTTACAGCAACTAGGTGAACACTCCTCGGATCCATCAGGAACTGGCTCAATGTGTTCACCGCAAAGCAAATATCTAGTCTCGTGTTCGTTAGGTACATCAAGGACCCAATCATCTGATGATACATAGAGACATCAATCGGCTCAAATGAAGCATCACATAGATGCTTCAAGTTCGATGCCATAGGTGTGTCCATGGACTTGCAATCCATCATCCCAAACCTCTTCAGGATATCTACTGCATACTTCCCTTGTCCAATGAAGATCCCATCTGCACTCTGCCACACCTCCATACCTAGGAAATAATGCAGCATTCCTAAGTCCTTCATATCGAACTCAACAGCAAGCTTCCTCTTTGTATCGGCAATCATTCCATCATCTCCTATTACAAACAGGTCATCTACATACATGACTAGAATCACAGGATTTCCTTCCTCAACTTTGTAGTAAAGGTTGGAATCCGCTTTACTTTTGGTAAAGCCCAAACTAGATAGGAAACTATCCATCTTACCATACCAAGTTCTGGGAGCTTGCTTCAAGCCATACAAGGCTTTCCTCAATCTGCACACATATGACTCCCTGTCATGTGTTTCAAAACTGAGTGGCTGCTCCACATACACTTCCTCTTCAACTACACCATTTAAGAAGGAAATCTTGACATCCATCTAGTGTATCTTCCATTTCATCGCTGCATCCAGGGCAAGTATTGTTCTGATGGAAGTGTACCTAGCTATAGGAGCAAAAGTTTCTTTATAATATATTCCCTCTTTCTGAGAGAAGCAACGAGCTATGAATCTTGCCTTGTATTTTTCTATGTTGCCATCTGCAGCATGCTTGATCTTGTAAATCCGTTTGGAAGTCATAACAGACTTCCCTTCAAGTCTTGGGACAACATCCCAAACATCATTCTTCATTATTGATTGGTATTCCTCGACCATGGCATCCTTCCATTCTTCTTTTCCGCTGCTTCTTCGTAATTGGAAGGTTCTTTGTTCATGATATCACAGAGTAAAGAAACATAGCTGGTATGAGATCTAGTTCTCTTCTTTGCTCTATGTTCTTCTTCTGGAATGCCAAATCTCTCTGCATCTTGAATGAGCTCTCTAGCCCATGCAGGTTTCCTCTTGTGAGAGTCCTTCTCATGAGGTGGATATACAGGTTTTTCTGGATCTTCAATTTCACTATCTACATTTGCAATTGCTTCAATCATGGTAGTGTCTTGAAATCTAATTTCCTTAGGTTCTTCATAATCTTCAATAGGTTTTTTTCTTTATTTGACGAATGCTGAGTTTTCATCAAATGTCAAATCCCTACTGACATCAATCTTCTTGAAACCTGGAAAGTATATTCTGTAAGCCTTCGAGGTTTCACTGTAACCCACAAAGATACCCTTCTTTCCTAAAGGATCTAGCTTGGTCCTCCTTTCCTTTGGGACATGTGTATATACTGGACAACCAAATATTCTGAGATGGCTAACCTCAAGTTTCTTACCATAGAAGACCTCTTCTGGTGTCTTGTTGTCCAATATCTTGTGGAGTGTTATGTTCTACACATATACAGCTATTCTAGCTGCTTTTGCCCATAGATGCATAGGTAGATCCTAGTCATGCATCATTGCCCTTGCTTCTTTCATGATTGTTCTATTCTTTCTTTCTGCAACTCCATTCTGTTGTGGATTGTAAGGAGCAGTCAACTCCCTCTTAATCCCTGAATCACTCCATAGCTTCTTGAAGTCACCTGAGGTGAATTCTCCACAATTGTTGGATCTGAATGTTTTGATCTTCTTATTGCTTTGGTTCTCCATCAATGTTTTAAATTCCTTGAATTTATAAAATACTTCATATTTGTTCTTCAATAAGTAAACCCAAGTCTTCCTGGAGAAGTCATCAATTGAAGAGACATAGTAAACATACCCACTCAGAGAACTGGATGACATGGGACCTCATACATTGGAGTGGATAATTTCCAAGATGCCTTTTTCCTTGCTTTCACTGCTTGGAAATGCCTTCTTTATGTTCTTTCCTTTTGTACATCCTTTGCAAACACCTTCATGCTTCGTCTTAATTTCAGGAAGACCTTATATAGACTTACTTGCAATTGGTAATGCTTTGTAGTGCATATGTGCAAGTCTTCTATCCCAAAGTTCACTTGGCTCCATGGAATCATGTACCATGCCATGTTTAGGTTGTCTCTTCAATTTATACAAACCTCCCTCTTACTCTCCAATCACCACTGCATCATCAATAGTTTTACCCTCTGGCCACATCAAGACTTGGCCATCTACAAATGCAACCCTCATGGCTTTTGCATCCAATGCAGAGATGGAGAGAAGATTATTCTTGAGCCTAGGTACATAAAGAACTTCTTTCATCTTCAAAGGCTTTCCAGAATCTAGGTTGTAGGAGGCTTCACCACTTCCTTTTATCGGGTATTGATAGCCATCCCCAAGTTTCACTTTATGGGGTGATTCATGTTCAGATAGATTTACAAAAGATTCTTTAACCCAATCATGTGTTTGGAAGCCCCACTGTCAATTAACCAATCATTACAACCATGAGAGATAGTACCTGTGAGAGTAGAGATTAGAACATACTCTTCTTCACTTGATGAGTCGTCATCACTTTCTGCCCTAGCCTTCTTCTTCGGAGGTTCATCATCTTTGGCATCATGAGCATGGAACTTTCTTTTGCTACCCTTCTTCTTCTTGCTGGAGTTGTTGTTATCCCTTTTGTTCTTCGGACATTCTGAAGCAAAGTGACCCTTCTCATTGCATGTGAAACATCTTAGATCCTTCTTATTCTTTTGTTGGTTGTGATAGGATCTCTTGTAGTGAGAGTTCTCCCTCTTGGGATTGCTTCTTTTGGTGTGAGCTGCGAGAGCTTGATATTCATCTCCCATATTTTCTTTTCGAGCTACAAGCCTAGCTTCTTCTTGAGAGCATTCCTCCCACAGTTTACTGAAAGCAATCAATTTCTTTCTTGCACAGATTCCTTGAATAAAGGAGTCCCATGACCTAGGTAGGCCATTCAGAGTGGTCATAACTACTTCACCATTGTTCACTACTTTATCCATAGCTTCAATTTGTTCCTTGATCTGAGAGACTTTGGAGAAGTAAGATTGAAAGGTCTCTCCATTCAACATCTTGAGCCCTTTCAAATAACTTGGTCAGGGAGTCAAACATCTCTTTGGGTGTCTTCAGAGATGATAAATGGGGGATGAGATGGTCCTTGATAGAATCAGCAATGATTCTCTTTGCCTTGACCAAGTTCTTCTTATGCAATATATTAACCTCTTCATCCTCTGGGATAGGGATGTCTTCTTTTACATATGAGTCCAACTCATTCTCTTCCAGGATTAACCCAATCCTATACTTCCAGGCTCGGAATTTATCATCCCCTTCAATCTTATCCTCAAGCTTGGTGTGGTGAGACATCTGAAAGATTACTTCAAATGGAAATAGAAAAGATCTACGTCTTACCACTTGACTGGCTAAAAACTGGATCTGGTCTCGGATTAGGGTTTATCGGAAAAACCGTAAAAATTCAAAATATGAATTTCAACTTTCTGAAAGGGTAGAAAGATGCACCTTGAAGAGCTGATCAGCCTGGTGTATTCAGAATTTGAGATCTGCAAAGATTCACCCTTCAGAAATGCCTTTTTGTCTTCCTGATTTCACTGAGGAGGACCCTGAATTAGGGTTTGAGTTTCTCAGATTTTATCCCAGCCAAAAATCTCGATCCAAAGCTCTAAACTTCAATTTTTGCAAGAAGCTTCCAGCTATGTCTTCAGATTCCAGAAATTCCTATTTTTGTGGAAACCCTAGTATTTAGGGCCAAATCTGAAAATGCTCAGAATTGAATTCTGATTGGACAGATAGATTCTCCTTAATGGGTAGAGTCAATCTACTATATTGCTTTTCCAAAATCGGTGGAGAGAAACCCAATAAACAAGAAACCCTAGTTTCCATCACTCCATAATGTCTTCTTCTCAGGTTAGCTCTAATACCATGTTAAATTTTGAGCATTAATTCACAATACTCTAGGATCTTTACTGAGAGAATAACATGTACAGTATATCAATGCATATAAATCATAACAAGCATGTCAATCATCACAAGAAGCAAAAGCATGAGAGACAAGAGACACAGAGTTCCCGTGGGGAAAACCCTAAGGTGAAAAACCCCACAACTTCCTCAGAGATAGAGAGCAATGGCTCAACCAATGTACAACCAAAATACACAGAGATAGTCTCCTAGTAGCAGATGATCCTCCTCCTCACATGTGCACCACTTTCTGAGTGAAGGAAGAATGAGTTTCTGAGTGATCCAAATAGAGATCTCCCAATCTCTATTTATACTTGTTCTGTTTGCCTAGTGACCTTATGGGGACGACTTGTCTAGCTAGGTACATCAACAATATATTACATAAATCAGGGCCAACCCCACACATGGTGGTCTAATAACCCATCGACAAGTTCACACACTTGCGACATTTGTCAATACACATGACAACACTTCTATATAGAGGAATGACACATCTCTATAGGAGTACAATAATATATAAATGAAATACATAGATGAAATACATTCTGAAGTTACATATACATCAACAATCTATTATGATTATGTCAAATAATGTGATCTGATGAAGTTTGAATGCTTAAGTTGAATGTTAGATATGAATTTGAATGTTGCAATAAGTTGAATGTTTGATGCACAACATCCTCCTGCATTTGGTGGAAACATGGTTCCGTCAACTCTCCCTTGAATGCCTCGGGTGAGACCTCATTTGCTCTGCAGGTGTTGCTGGATGGGGTAAAACCTATTTGGGTTGGTGCTCAGGGAGATCGCGGTGGTTTGGTTGTCGACAGTGTCAGGAACCCCTATCAACTGGGTTTTGTGTCAACAAATGGTTTTGTTGCCTGGACCATAGCGCGAAGTAGTAGAGGATGTGCTGTGGCATCCGAGAAAATCGGAGATACAAGACTGGCTCGATCAGAATTCGCATGAATTTGCTGAACAAGAAAGTTAAAACTCTTGACTGATGGTAGATCAGTGGGTGGAGAGGTACATTCACAATGGTCCGTACGAATATTTTTTCTGCGAATTCCTGGTCATTTTGTTCGAGTGGTTGGCAAAGTTGACCTTTCAGAAGAGGATTTTCCAAGGCAGTGAACCAATGACCTGGACCCCAAATCTGATCCAGGAACTGCAGGAAGTCGACAACAAAGCATCGCAAGCTGTCGAAGTTTGGCTCGATAGTATACTATAAGGCTACATCACTGAGTTCACGATTGACACAAGGAAGTCTTATAGTGAAGCTGAAAGGTATTTCTTCCAAAGACCATGAGGTAGATTTCTGTTGTCACTGCAGTTATCCATCAAGATGCTCATTTGCGAAAAAGGAATACTAAAGATGCATCTTGATCAGTAGAAAGCCTCTAGGTGGAGGTTGTGGACATTGCAACTAAGGGGGGGTGGTAAAAGGAATGGTAAGGGGTATATGGGAGGAATTTGTGATGAGACTGTGAAGGAAGACAAGGAAGAGAGTGGTATTACGAGGGGAGGAGCAAGGTTTCGACAAGAAAAGAGGCAGAGGACAGGAGAAGGTCCTACTGCGGTTGAAACACAAAACCGCGAAGGAAGACCACTTGGGATGAAGCAACCTCATAGTGCTGGCAAGAACAACCAAGCTACGCCTAGGATAGAGGCAGGACCAAACCCCAGCAATGGCATTTCCATGCCTTTGCTCATTATCGCAAAAACAGTAAGAAATACCGCTTCAACACCACCGTGTTCATCGTGTCAACAACAATTACTTACGAGAGGATCAACGAATGTAGGAAAAAAGCCCAAGATGGTGGGCGAGGATGCGAAGATGTCGTTGTTTCAAGGAAATGGAATAGATAACCCAAAGCAATACTGGTTCCTATGTGAAGTAGTATGGACAGTAAAGAAAATTACTAATGATAACGCCAAAAAAAGACAACTTGCGACAACTCTTCAAGGTTGCGCATTAGACTGGTATATGAAATTTGTGCAGGTTCCTGTTGGAACCCCAGAAAACACGCTGGATGAAATCCATGCAGGATTGATTGCAGAGTTCTGGAAGCTCGAATCTGAAGCACAATACATCACGAAGCTAAAGGAAATTAAGTAGTATCCCAATGAAGCAATATGGGATTTTGATCAACGACTCAAGACGCTGATGACGAGGGTTAGCTTCGATATGAGCATTGTTCAACACAAGGAATGGTTCATTGCGGCATTGCTCCTGCACATCCGTCTACCACTGATGCAACAAAAAATCACAACACCAAGTGAAGCTTTGGAAATTGCGATGTGGTTGGAAGCTTTGTCAATTGGAGAGAACGCAGATAGTATGTCGTAGATTCAGACAGAGTTAGCCAACTTGATGATACAACTGCAAGATCTTAAGAAGGGGAAGCAATAGCGCGAGGAAGTATGCACAGTATATGGGCACCTTCATGAGGAATGTCCATACATGCAGAAGATGGTTATGAAGCCCATGAACTAATATTGTACATTCTGCAAGTCTTTGGGACATGATGATAAAGACTTTCGTGCATATGGGTTACTTCAGGGAAGAGCATATGATGCCTACTATGTGAAGGATGATCAGTGTGCAGTACTGCAACCACCACCGCAGGTGAACTTACCACCCCCACAGCCATAGATGCAGTTTGCGCCGCAGCCACAACAGCAAGTTGTTCAGCAGCCGCAGTTTGTTCCGCAGCCGCAATATGTTCAACAACCGCAGTACATGGAACAACCCCAGTATGTGCACCAGCCCCAGTATGCTCTAGCGAGACAACAACAGCAATTCAACCAACAACAATATCAACGGTTTCTGCGGTGGATTTCAATGAGGGCACGGTGGCGGCTACATAATTTTTTGGGGTCACGGAGAAGGACGAGGTCGTGGACCAATCCAATGCTTCAATTGTGGGGTATTAGGGCATTATCGGAGGGATTTCCCATAGTTGCAGACGCAGTGCACATACTGCTTTGTTCATGATCATACTATTGAAAATTGTCTGCAGTTAATTGCACAATGGCAGGCTGGAAATGTACCGCACATACCGAACTAGAACCAAGTGCCCAATCAGAATCTACAGTAGAACCAAAATCAATGACCGCAAGGTAATGTGGTTCAGAACATGAACGAGCCTGCCAATCAGACGCCAAATCAGAATTACAATCAAGGACCCACTGTGGCGACAATTTCAATAGAGCCGAGAGTGCAGGATGCCACTGTGGCTGTTATTACATGAGGAGGTGTGACGATTGGTGTCGATGGTTCACATCCTTTGATCCGACTAGCTAAGATGGAGAAAGCATAGTTTGATATTGGTGTTGAACGTGATGCAATTTTTGAAGCACGCACTGCTTCAGAGATAGAACGTGGAAAGGCTGTTATTTATGAAATGCCTTCTATTTTCGACGCTACTGCAAAGGCCGACCCATTGCGACAGTCCGGGACCTTGCAAATTTTTTTTGAGAGTTGTCTCGTGCTAGGAAAGGATCCTAATGCCCTTGCTTAAATTGAGGGATTGTTGCAGCGATCGGTGAAGGGACGGCAAGAGTCCTTGGTGAACTCTTTACAATGGAGAAAGACTGGTAAGGAGATGTGTATGAACACTCAAATTGGAGATTACGACGTTGATTCGGTTATTCTAGATCTCGGTTCGGATGTCAACATCTTAACCAAGCAGGCTTGGCAGAAGATCGGGAGCCCACAGTTGAGCTGGTATCCCATGCATTTGTGGTTGGCTAATCAAGCAAAGGTGATGCCTATTGGGCGAGTTCCACGTCTTGTCGTAGATATTGAAGGCATGAAGATATGGGATGATTTCAATGTTATCGAAGTCGTTGAGGGTGGAAGTTCCTATCCCACGTTCTTGGGGATTGGATGGGCTAATGAGACTGGAGCAGTCATTAATTTTAAGAGGCGCATGATGAATTTCGAGAATCGGGATCTCCGGTTCATCGTTTCGTTGGATCCGACAGAAGGGCGATGATATATTGAACCAGTAAAAGATAAAGTTGTGCAAGGGTGGAATTAGGCTTAAAACATTTCAGAATATTATGTTCATCCAACTATTGAAGGAGAGATCGGTTGGTGCGGTTCTAGCTCCGTGACTTCCGATTTTGACAATGCTTTAGAAAATTGGCAGAATCGCATGCATGAGGTGTCATTTAGGAAATGTGCGTTGGTCACACAATCACTGTGTCATGTGGAAACTGAGTTTTTTGGGATGCCAGTATATGAAGGCTTGTCATTTGTGTCTGAGTTTTTGCTTGCATTTGAAGAGAAAGTATCGGAGTGACAGTGACTTCTCGCATTAGAGGAAGCACTGAAGGCTACTCCAGTGCGGTGGTGGGAAACCCACAAGAAGTTGATTATGGATTGGCTGCAGTGTCACCGGCTGATGATGGTTCGCTTTGGCGACGGTGAAACCTATCACACTTGAAGATATGATGGGAGGAATGACCCCGGGAGTTACTTGATGGAGTGTCAGAATCTATAGGCATCGTGACCAAAGGACAAATGGGTCCAATATTTTATCCACACTTTGGATGAGATGCCACAGTCATGGTATGCATCCGCAGAACTACGTGAGAAATCACCACATGGTTAGAATTAACGGTTAGCTTTACACAGACATTCAGCTTCGCGGATCCCAACCCGGATGTTCACATTACGTTGTAGTTGATTGACGATGTTATTTTGAAGGTCATTCCTGTGGCATATCCTGTGGATCCTCATACCCACAGCAATATGCAATCCATGATGGAGTGTTACAAAATCAGTGGAGGACCAGAAGATGGGGATGATCTCCGCAGTATCAATATTCTGGATCTAGAAGGAAGTCACAATGTTGCAGCACCTAATGCACCAGTAGATTCATTTAATCAGCCGCTCAAGGTAGGGAAGGTGAACATCGGCTCAGAGGAGCATCCAAAGTTTGTAAATATTGGGGATTATTGAGACAAGAAACTAATGACAAAGATTGTTGAGCTGTTGCATGAGTACCAGGACTTGTTCCCTATGAATTTTTCTGAGATGAGAGGGATTTGGGTTATTTAGGAGAAATGAGGATTCCATTGAAACCAGATGCCGAACCTATTCGGCAGCGACCCTATTGACTAAATCCTTGACATAAAGACAGAGTCAAGGTAGAGCTTGACCGCATGCTAGATGCTGGCATTATTGAACCAGTTGACGAATCTGAGTGGATTAGCCCTATGGTGGTATAGGATAAGAAGACAGGAAAAGTGCGCATCTGTGTCGATCTGTACAAGTTGAATGATGCATGATCCATTTCTAACCCCATTTACTCATGAGGTGTTGGAAGGTGTGGGTGGTCAGGAGCTATATTCATTTACAGATGGTTTCTCTGGTTATCAACAAATCAGGATTGCAAAGGAGGATTGCCATAAGACGACATTTGTGACCGAATGGGGGTGTATTCAGTACACAATGATGCCGTTTGGACTCAAGAATGCCCTTGCTATATTCTCTCTCGTTGTTGTTACTACCTTTAAGGATTTCATCCATAAATTCTTGCAGGTGTACATGGACGACTGGACTGTCTATGGCTTGATCCGTGATAATTTGTACAATCTGCGACTGATGTTAGAATGATGTCGACATCATCAAATATTGTTGAATTTGAAAAGGTGCATGTTTTGTGCGCTGTTTGGGATACTGTTGGGTCAGATTGTCTGCAAGGAAGGATTGTTGGTCGACCCAGCGAAAATTTTGCTCATCCTAAGCTTGACACTGCCAACCAACGTCAAGCAGTTGAGAGCGACGTTAGGACACACCGGGTACTATTGCAAGTTCATCAGAGCGTATGCAGTGATAACGGCCCCTATGGAGAAGCCCCTAAAAAAATATGAGGTATTTCAATGGAGCCCAGAATTTCAGGATAACTTTGAGACATTAAAGGCTAAGATGGCATCATCACCCATATTGGTTTTTCCCAACTAGAGCAAGGAGTTTCATGTTCGTGTCGATGCATCCTCGATCGCATTGGGGGTGGTGCTCACATAGCCTAGCGAGGGGGACCTAGATCACCCAATTGATTTCACAAGTAGGAAGTTGGCCACAGCAGAGAGAAACCACACAACCACAGAAAAGGAAGGTTTGGCGATGGTCTATGCATTGCAGAAGTTCTGACACTACTTATTGGGAGGCCATTTCAAGATCTTTATGGATCATTCTGCATTAAAAGATCTAGCTAATAATCCTATGTTTGGGGGGAATATATGCCGTTGGCTACTTCTCTTTCAGGAGTTTTATTTTGAGGTAATTGTGAAGCCAGGACACTTAAATGCAGGGCCTGATCAGTTATTGCGAATTGAGATAGGCGAAGAACCAACCAATATTGAAGATGGGTTGTCGGATGGACAATTCTTCCGAGTCGAGATGGCTGATGATTATTATGAGAAGATAATTAAGTTTTTGGCAACAGGAAATCCACCTGTGGATTTGACTATGGCTCAGAAGTAGCATCTAGTGGTTAAGGCTGCAGATTTTCAGTTAATTGTAGGGCAGGTGTACAAATTGGGACCCGATGAGATTTTGAGGTGGTGTGTCCTCCTGCATGACCAAGGGAAAATATTGGCAGAAGCACATGGGGGTATCGCTGGTGGACACTATTGAAGTACAGGCACTACAAAGAACGCGCTCCGTGTAGGACTTTGGTGGCCGACCCTGCACAATGATGCGACAGACTATGCGCGGGCCTCTGATGTTTTCCAGAGAACTAGGAAACCCTCCAGGAGGGATGAGATGCCGCTGAACCCTCATGTGACGTTGCATCCATTGGATAAATTGGAAGTCAATTTTGTGGGTCCTATCAACCCAGCTTGGAAGTGCACTGGTGTGAGATATATCATCATGGTGACAGATTATTTGATAAGATGGGAGGAGGCTGCACCATTTGTTGACTGTAGCACTGCAACAACAGCCCTGTTCTTGTTTGGCAACATTGTCACTCAGTTTGGTTGTCCAAAGATATTGTTAAGTGATCATGGGAGTCACTTCATTAATCACACCATTAGTGCATTGGCAATGGAGTTGCAGATACAACATAAGAAGAGCACACCATATCATCGTCAGGCCAATGGCATAGTGGAGGCATTTAACAAAGTTTTGGAGCATGCACTTACGAAGGTATGTAACACAAGTTGCGATGACTAGGATTCGAAGATTCTAGCGGTTTTGTGGGCATATCACACTACTTGTAAATGGTTGACAGGAAGACACCGTTTAAGTTGGTATACTGGTAGGAGGTGGTTATTCCCATGGAATACATTGTTCCCATCCTACACGTTGCGGAAGAAACAAGCTTGAATGATGATGCAGTGATGGAAGAACAAATGACACAGCTGTTACAGCTCGAGGAGGATCGCTTTATCACAACATTTCACCAGGATTTGGAGAAGGATCGCCAGAAAGCATGGCATGATCACCACATCAAAAACAAATAGTTTCAGCAGGGTGACTTGGTGCTGTTATACGGCAACACGTTTATGAAGCATCCCGAAAAATTATAGATGCATTGGCTCGGTCCATATCGCATCAGTATCATAACTTTAGGTGGTGCAGTACAGCGGTAGCAGGTTACGGCCCTATCAGATAGGGCCTAGAGTAGCACGATGCCTGAGTTGCATCAGGAAAAAGAAAAATGAGGAGCGAGACTGAGCAGGATGATTGGTGGCAGGATGGTGCACCAGCAGGGATGGTTTGCGTAAGTAGACGAGACTCTGTTGGTAGTTTAGAGAAGAGTTGCGACAAGTCATTAGGTTGCGATTTGGTCAAATCAGTAATAAATGCAGACAGTTATTTAACAGTGCTTCTTTGAATGATGAGCATTAATGATGGATTCGACCACTCGGATGGTCGGGTCGACGGTGGATTTGGGTCATTAAAGCAGGATTTGGTCATGATTACGAAGGATTGAGTTGGATGCTATAAGAACGGGTAGGGATTGGTTGGAAGGAAATTTTTCATTGCAAATCAATTCAGCCACCAGTTGCTGAGTTGAGTAGTGTTGTGGAGTGACACTCAATAGTGTTGAGGGAGCTCGAGTGAGATTCTGTTGGGTTCGTGTTGCGGTAGGAGTTAACAGGTGAGGTCCCGTTAAGCCGAGAAGGGCCCTGGTGCGGCATGCCGAGAAACCCTATGGTTTACATTTCCAGTGGAGTAGAATCCCCTGATAGACTAGTAAGTGTTGAAGAAGAGATCATCAACATGCTAGGCGAATCGGAATTTACTAGCATTCTGAAGAACTGTCAGGGGAGTCAGCATTTTGAGTCCCCACAAAGCAAGCGATAGCTTCAATCATCCACTAGAGTGGTGGAGGAGATTCCAGTGCATGTGGGATAGTCCAGCCGAAGAGTTGATGAGTTCGCTGCATGGGAGGGACTCTCGGCTCTCGAAATCCTTGGGTATGTTCCCCCTAGTCGGCCAGACGCACACCCTCGCAAGGTGAAAAGGAATCAGCGGTATCCATTGAGGATGCCAACGATCCCTACTGAACTAGAGTGCTCCGAGGATATTTCACCGGCGTTGATGTGCCTAAAGTATGATGATCATGATATGGTGGCCTATCCAGAAATTACGTTGGACCCCTACATGCCCAGATCACAACTCACTGGGAAGCCGATTCTGCAAGACTAGGCCCGAGGATTGAACTAGGATGGATTGTTGGGGCTCATCAATATGCCGCTTTTCGGGCGACTGATGGAGGCTAATGCTTGCTTGAAGCAGCTACTAGCCTGTTTTCATGGTGGTTCATTGTGGATGGATACAGAGATTCCAATCAATATCGATCTAATTGCGGGCATTACCAGGTTTCCCAAAGATGGGGAAGACCCGTCACAATACCTCCGCGAGAAGGAGAACGACAAAAAGAGGGCAGCACAGTTGGTTAAGCGCTATGGCTTGGAACAGGATGGTCGCGGCTATTGTACTAGCAGTATCACAGATAAGGCGGTTCTCATCGGCACCAAGATATTATCCTGCAAAGTGGTACAGGGTGGTCACCCCAATCAGTATAATTCAGGGATCGTGGCATGTGCAGAGCAATGCATGGCAGGCGTCTAGATGAATTGGCCCCTGTTTTTGCTAAACCAGTTGGAAGAGGATGCTATCACCATCCAAGCCGGTAAGGGCTCTTTCATGTATAGCTAGCTCTTAATTTTGATCCCACTTGTCTCCTGGAAGGAGCCAAGCACTTACCAAGGTATGGAGGTTGAGGCCGCAAAAGAGCGTATGGGTGCACATTACCAAAACTTGTGGTGGGTACACGAGCAAGAGCAACGTCGGTTCTATGCACTACATTTCTGGTTTTATTGGGATATGATCTATGATGCAACAACAAAGGTGCCCCGGTTATCTGAGGAAACCGTGGCAAAGTATAAACCAATTATGGTGTTCATGGTTCAGCCGCATGGCATTTATGTGCCAGCTAGGTGTGATCCAGCTAAACAATGGTTGTTGACCCCTTATAAGGTGATGATAGAAGCGCTAGATGCTATTGTGAATGATTGGCTTCCTGAATGGCGATAAACCATGGGGTTGTTAGAGATTGATGCTAGAGTTCTAGATATAGGCCCAGACGATTGCTTATCAGCACAAGACCAGTAGAGTCACCATGACTCAGATCAAGAATGGACAGGGACACCGACAGATGATGACATGGATTGAAACATTGAAGACTGTAGGACGAAGGCCTTCGATGAGTATGCTACCATCAGTGGGGTGGCACCAATCACAGAAAGTCAGTTGGGACACCTCATCATGGTGGTCACCCATGTGACAAATACAGCGGCTCAAGCGATGACAGGGAAGGCGAACAAAGGGTTCCATGAGGTCACCACATGCCTGGATTTATTATGCGACATTGTTATGAAGAAGGCACCAGCAGGAGCAACAATGCAAGACATCAGCACAATCAACACTGAGGCATGGGTTTAGAATATACAAATTCCCCCGATTGCGATTGTGACTGATGATGTGGGTCTTTAGGCTTCACTGGAATAGTTGGAGGCACTATCTATCAACATCAATGCACTGTCGTCACAGAAGCTGGTACAACTATAAGCAATCGCCAGTTAGGAACTGGTGGATAGAGAGAAGGACATTCAGAGTCACCTATTGGGACTCCAGGAAGGAGAAGTGGCACTGCAGAAGGAAGTTGTGAAACACAAGGGGAAGGCCACCATAACATGGGAAGTTGCCGATGATATTAAGGAGTAGCTGGAACAACTTCAGGCTGAGAAGACCAGTGAGATAACAGAGCTGAAGAAGGAACATGATCAACTAACCATTGAAAAAATGACCTTGTGGACAAGTCAAGAACGGTTAGAGGAGGCCATCAATGAAGCTTGTCACCACATTTTCAAGCAAATAGAAGAGTTAGATTCAATCACGCGAGCACAGAAGCTAGGGGTTGTTATCGCCCAGTTGCAGGAGGACAATTCTATCTTGACCCATGTCCTGAATCCCACTACACCACCAGAGGTAGTTGTAGAACGGAAGAGTGCCATTAAAGAATTGGCGACTCAGCTAGCCGAGTTAGGGTAGGAGGCGACAAAGATCACTGCTGAGACTGCATTGTTCTGTGGCAGCATCGTCTGGGATGAGTAGCTCGAACAATTGACCAAGCAACGACATTAGGTGGAAGAGCAGTTGGCTACACTGAATACCTCCATGCGAACCATGCCGCTGGTGGCATAGGTCTCTAAAAAGGAAGAGATCAAGTACTTGCAGGAATGAGTTGCCAAAGTAGAAGAATGTGAAAAGCAGCGCTCTACGTAGCTGGATGAGTTTCGAGACATTGGGGTAGAGCTTAATGCTGCAGCTGGTTCTACACTCCAGACGATGTAGGAAGGGAAGCAGAGAGTTGACACCCACCTGTGTGATCACCCTCTGGCAATGGACCTCGATGATGGCAAGGGAGTTGCTGCAATAGTCCTACAGCAGGTCAGCGACATTTGGCAGCTGTACGAAGACTTCACAGTAAAGACCAGTGAGTACACACCGTCCTGCTGACGTGGCTCAAGGACGAGCCAAAAGATTGTGTTGGGGGACTGTTGGTAGGTGATTTGGGAAGTTAGCATCCCAGCATTGTAGATGCTGCAACAAGTCAGAAGATACCGCAGAGGGTGGAAAGATTGACGTAAAGGAGAATATTTTATGTATTTTTGAGTCAGCTAGACCGCAGCATGCGGGTTTTGGGTCATTTGGACCATATATTATGTAATTTTGGGTCAATTGTACCGCAGTATGTAGATTTTTGGGTTATTTAGTAGAAGTATTAGTTAGGAAGTAGTTAGAAAGTGGACAAGTGGTGTAAGGCGCAAGCCTATAAATAGATGTAGGTTTGTAAGTGTTGATATATCTTTTTGGATCAATTGAATCTGGTGAGAAAGATTAAATCTATGCAACTGAGTATTTTGTATCTGGATTTTTGCGAAGTTAATATGAGATGACAGACCTTTTGAGCAGAATCTCTGATCTTTATTGTTATCTATGGTAATGCATGTTGCAATATGAGTATATGAATGATGCGATATTTTCTTATTGCGATGAATGTTTTATTGCTATATATGTTATCATTTTGTCAAATAATGCGATGTGATGAATTTTAAATGCTTAAGTTGAATGTTAGATCTGAATTTGAATGTTGCAATAAGTTGAATGTCTGATGCTCAACATCCTCCCACATTCGGCAGGAACATGGTTTCGTCATCTCTCCCTTGAATGCCTTGGGTCAGACCTCATCTGCTCTGCAGGTGTTACTGGACGGGGTAAAACCTGTCTGGGCTGGTGCTCAGGGAGATCACGCTTGTTTAGGTGTCGATAGTGTCAGGAACCCCTGTCGACTGGGTTTTGTGTCAAAAAACTCCAAGGGTCACTTCTCATTGTATATATGTACATTAACTAATGAGAATTTAGTGTGATTTGATGCCTATTTTTCTTGTCTTCATGAATTATTATTTATGTGCCCAATGCGGCACCTTATAGCGGTATCAGAGGTTATTATTAACATGTGGTCTGTGTGCTACTGCTATCTCCTGCCAACTCTAGGTCTGCCAAACTTTAGAGGTATTATTTATGGAATAATTTTTCTATGAATCCTATGCTCATAACCACCAATTTAATTGATTCATGTTCCTTATCTTTGCATGACCGTTCAACTATTTCCCTGACTATTCAGAACCAAAATGATGAAATATCTAGCATAATCTATGCAAACCTAATGTGTACTCTCTACTTCTCTCTGAAACAAGCTTGTTATGTGTCAGTCTATAATATTCCATTCTTCCTTCCATCATGCCTACTCATCAGTCTATATCCATATTTGCATAGACTATCCCTTTCCTATAGACCACAACGTCTCTCTTCGGCCGAGTTGGATTCCTCATTCAATTTTTTTGTTGCATTTACCCATCCAATTTTGTCCACTAACCCTAATTTTAGCATGCATTATTGCTAGAACTCATTGTTAAAATAATGTAACTCTAGAAGATATTCTATATATATTATTGTATTCTTCCTCCGGGAGATGATGGTCATGTAATTAATAATGTAAAGTTCATTGAAAGAATCAATGTAAACCTTAGGACATGTGTCGGCCTAGAAAAGCCCCTAAAAGATTATTATATTATGTAATTGACCAGTAAAGTAGAGAAGTCGGCCTGTTGGGGAATTTGTCACCCCAACGAAAGAATATAAATAGAAGTGCTCTCTCTCATTTGTATTCACTCATTCACTCAAGCAAGTTCGCATTAGTGAAAAGAGAGAGGTGCACACAAGTGGAGGAGTAGCTGATTTGTCTTGGGGAACTTTTGTACTTTGTGATTTCTATATTGAGGAAGGCTTTGTTAGGGTTTTCTCCCTTTGTGGTTTCCCCGAGAGAATCTCTGTGTTCATTGTGTTTATGTTGTGCTTGTTCATCTTTCAATAATTGTTTATATGCTATATACTGTTCAAGTAAAAACTAACATGGTATCAGAGCTAGCCTGAAAGATTACATTGTGCAGCTGCGGAAGCTAGGGATTCTTAATTTTTGGGTCTCTTTCCATAGATCATCAAAGGAAGGAGGCTATGCTGACTCTCCTAAGGAAGGCACCTCTTTTCGTTGAAACAGAATTTGATTCCAAGCATTTTCATTTTTTGGCCCGTCACTACTATGGGAAATTAGGGCTTTTGACAGAAGTGGAATTTCAAAGTTCTCTCAGCATAGGATTGATCTCCTCAACAAAATCAAATTTAGAGACCAAGATCAAACTTTTTGGTTGGGAAGAACCCCGAGATCTATCAAACACTAGTTTGGGTTTTGGACCAGAAAAACCAAAAAACCAGAAAACCAGAATTTGACAGAAATTGCAGATCCGAAATTCGCAGGTCACTTTTGAGGGGTAAATTTTTAGAGTTTTCAAAATATGAGCACACTAGATTACTCAGCTTAGTCAAGTGCATCTCCCAGTCATGACAAAAGTTTGAAATTCCAAGTTTGGATTTTTAGGGTTTCTCTATCAAACCCTAGTCATCTCCAGATCTAGGAAATCAACAAGGTAAGACCTACAAAATTTTCTATTTCCATTTGAGGTTCTCATTATAAAAAAATGACAAGCAATACCAAGCTTGATGAAAAGCTTGAAGGAGCTAAGAACTTCAGATCTTTGAAGTATAGATTCATGCTCATCCTTGAGGAGCATGAACTAGAAGACTATGTGAAGGAAGGACTTACAGAATCAAAGGAAGATGAAGATAAGGCAACACATAAGAAGAATTTGATCAAAGTGAAGAGGATCATTGTTTATTCCATCAAGGATCACTTGATCCCCCATGTGTCCTCCAAGAAGACACCAAAAGATATGTTTGATGCCTTGACCATCCTGTTTGAAGGAAAGAATATCAATAGAAAGACGACCTTGAGAAATCAACTCAACAGTGTGAAGAGTATGAAGTCCGATTCCATGCACTCATACTTCTCCAGCGTATCCCAGATCAAAGAAAAACTAAAATCCATTGGGACAAGAGCTCGATTACTTCAAACCTTAGCTAATTACAGAGCTGAACTCACCAATCTTCTCTCTACGCTTGGTGAACACTCTTTCCATGGCCTTGTAAGTATTGTTTTCCGTAGAAACACACTCATGTCAGGATGAGATCCAGGGTGACTAAGCCAAACTCCCATATTGGGTACAGGATGTCATTGTTATTTCAGCTGCCATTGTTATTTAAAAAACTTTGGAAATGTGATTTTGTGACCAACATATTAGCAGACTTTTTTCTAATTATCACCGAAATGATTATGTTTTCAATGGACAAGTATTGTTTTTTCATGCTCTTCTTTAGCTATGAACTCTTGGATTTTTTTAGCCACTTCTTATGTCACTAAATTTGTGCATTGTATTTCTAGCCTGAAAATCCTACATGCACCCTGAAGGAACAACTTGGTGCTATTACACCAGCTTTGGAACAACTTTGGCACCAAAAAGAAGAGAGGATCAATCATTTTTTGGATGTTCAAGTACATATTCAGAGGATTTGTGGGGAAATTTCTAGAAAATTGTAGCTCAATGAACCTACAGCTCCAAAAGTTGATGATCAGGACCTATCATTGAAAAATTTTGATGAATTTCATTTACAGTTTCAAGAGCTTCAAAGAGAAAAGGTGATATTTCTTAGTAATTTTGCTCTATATGCATTCTCATTTGTGCTGAAAATAATGTCATCATTTGTTATATATTCCTTGATGGGATGGGCTTGGCTATTAATTTAAAAATCATCTCTTATCGTTTTGTCATTGTTTGAGTTTCATTAAATAAGATAAATGACAAATCCTTTTCATTTGATCTAAATTTCATATTTCTTAGTTTATCATGTCAGTTTTAATTATAAACTAGACTTTTATGGTACTTCATGCACTAATTAATATATTTAATCCTTGGTAGAGTGATCGGCTACACAAAGTGATTGATTATGTTAATACTATACGTGATTTTTGTGCTGTATGGAATTTTTTAATATCATTACTGAGGTTCATCCTAGCTTAGGTGATTCAGTGGGTATTCAGTCAAAAAGCATCAGCAATGATACTTTGTCCAGGCTAGACAGAACAATGCAATCTTTAAAGGAGGAGAAGAAGAAGAGGTTGCAAAAGGTAATGCCTTTATCCTTTGAAAATAGATTATATGATTGATTCCCTACATGTTACTCTAAATTAATGAACAACTTCTTATCAAATAGTAATACTTGACACAGAGACAATGCTCGTGGTCTACATTGAGGTTAACGTGCCATTCTGAGAAAATATTATATCTTAAGACATTTTTAAGTAATCCTGGTGAGATTTATAATTTAAATTTTAACCTAATGATATTACTTAGGAGTTATGTGCTATATATTAGAAAATAATATGCTGAGGGGATTCCCTCAAAACTGGTTGTAAGCTAGTGCCTTTAAATATGTTACAAAACTTCAAAAATATGAAGTTGAATAGTATATAAGTAGGTCAACTTTTAGAATATATATTTAAATTATTGAAAATTTTATGAAAAGAATATACCAAGGTCCCTTCGTTATCCATAGTGAAGTTTCTCTAGTAAAGACATTTTGTACTCTATCCTTGTCTAAAATTGGATGTTGCATTGTACAAATCAGAGGAATCATTGTTCTTGTAAACATTGGGCTCATACAGACATAGGCTAGCACATAGACTAAACCAAAGTTCTCTCTTCATGGGGCTTCAAGTATGGGATAAATTATTTCTTGTCTCATTGATATTTTTCCATATTAAAATCACTTCAAACCAACTAATTGGTCTACATTATCTCTTTCGCAATCCAACACCAAAATTCTGCTCCTTTGAAGGCATTGTTCAATGCATAAGTTTAGGAACTATGAGAGTATGGCTATCTAGGTGCAGCAACACGTAGAGCAATCTTTGGGTCAGGTAAACTCCCCACCCAATGATAGCTTCATTCTATGCCACACTTTCAAGTTTCCTTCTTTGTGAGCTAGGTTGTATGCAAATGAGCCTATCCATATAAAAATAAGTCGAGTCTTGACTTTTTGCAAACAAACAATATCCAAATATTTCAATGTCTGGCACAACCATCTGACATTGTCTTTACAAAAGGAGAGATCTTGAAAATTCTAAGAGAATCCTTTCATTCAAGAGGGGAAAATCCTATCCTGCCTTCATATCTGTTTCCAATATCCATACCATCTTCCTGATTCAATGCCCCAAATGAATTGGATATCATTACCAGAATCAATGGAAAAAAATCATGTAGAGTCTTAGGTTTCCTTTGTTGTTTTATGTCTCTTCACGATTCAGCATGTGGGAAGATGCTGGGAATTCCTTTGAAGTTTGAACAACAATGTGGCTTTGGGTGCAATGCTGGTAGAATGTGAGAGGACTTTAATGCCCAACAAGGAGGCAATTAGCTGAAGGGTGGCTTGGGTTCGAAGCTTCTTGCTAGCTTTGGATCCCTTTTGACACACATCTGTCCAACCATCATGTATAGAATTTGAAGATAGAGGGGCCCGGTAAAGAGCTTGAGGTATAGGGGTTGTAGTCAGCAACTTAACCATAAGGGTACAGTCTTTAATACGGTGCTTTGGCTTTGACAATGGAAACATGTGTTGATCAAATTGACAACTGGGTTTTTCCTACAGATTAGAGTTGATTCCTTGCACTACATGATGGTCACGCCTTGTGATATCATTAAACCTAAAAATAAAAATCTATTGGTTAGTTTTCTTGCGCTTGGAAATTCTAGCCAAATGGATCTCAGGCTTCTAGAATCAAAGACCAGATCATGTTGTTAGTGGGGATACTTATACAGCTAGAAAAGTATCCAACTAGGGCATGGTTGCTATATTCACAAGTATCCTTATATTCATGAGAAGAAATTTTAGCTCGAGGATCAACAGGAAGGACTGAAACATTCCCATGTGGTAAACCTTGCAGACAAACTTGCAGGACTTCTAGGGTGCCATTCATCCCATGTTTCTGTCAACACTATGGCAAATACTGGGAGTATGGTCATCTTAAGGTCCGTACCTAGCTTGTTGGAAAGGCCAACCTATGGATATTGAAACCAAATGCACAATAAGGCCAACATATATAAAGCATGCAAAGTGTAACATCAACAAAAGGAGGAGTAATTATGACATGACCACCAGCAAACCCTCCTAGGTCATGACCCCTCCCAGATATTGATCTTCACTTAGAAAAATTGAAAAGATTATAAAAATCAATGAACACCACCATAGATGTTGGCTTTAGCCTTTAGGTGGAACTTCAATGATTTGATCATTCATGTTCTTTGATTGGCTCCTTTATTAACAATATTTTCTTGAATTCACAAAGCCTTAAGCTTTTCCTCATATTGTTCCCTTTCATGTTGTAGCTGAGAATTTGATGAATGTGTCTTTATGGTCTGATGTTGTCTTTGTTATTACATTTGGATTTCCTATTTTGGCAGTTTCTTGTTAACCTAGTTTATCTTTTGTTGCCTTGGGGATTCTTCCCTTTGGACTTCAATCAACGTTGTTGCAGCAGAGCCAACTAGCTACTCTCCTAGGTATTTTTCCACCCAACTACATTTCTTTCTTCTTTCTCATTTTTTGAAACCACTCTAGTTTGTGGTAGTGTAAAATTTTCCTCCTTGTTGCAACTATTTTGGATGCTCTACCATCTGATGATATGTTTTTTGTTTTGTAACACCTTGTATCTAAAAGCCATATTTTCATCAACTACAAGACTGTTATGACAAGTCCTAACACACTTTAGGATAGTTCCCATCACACTTATCCTCATGATTATGTTGTCCAGCAATATGTTTCTTAAATCTGATTCTACACAAATCCTAGCACCAAGCATGAAACCTTCCTTGAGTTTACTTTTGTCAGAAAGAATGAAATTTCCCAGAGTGTTACCAAGTACCAACTACATCCATCACCTCCTCATGCCAAATATGTAAAGGAAGATTGGGAAGTATTACCCACACAAGGGTTATGTATATGACGTGGAAACTGGGTCAAAGTCTGGAAATGACTGTTTCACAAAAGGACCGGCTCTAATGACGCTTTCTTCCATTTGGTTTCTGAAAATAACCTATGAAAAGAAATTTTGCACATAAGTTTACCAAAATGTCTATAGATCAATTTGCAATGAGCCAGGTTGTAAGTGCTAAACTGTTTGATCAGAAGCCATTGAAACAACTAATAAGGACTCTTTTGTTGTAGTAATTGTTACTGTCTTGTGTCATCTTGGAATGAACTTGCACCACCAGAGACAGTTAGTTCATTGACCAAGACTCCCAACATTTTAATACCCACACAGACTGACACACAGACACATACACTTTGACATGGAAACTGGGTCAAATTCTGGAAATGATAGTTTCACAAAAGGACTGGCTCTAATGACGCTTTCTTCCATTTGGTTTCTAAAAATAACCTATGAAAATACCTTTTGCACATAAGTTTGCCAAAATGTTTATAGATCAGTTTGCAATGATCCAGATTGTAAGTGCTAAACTATTTGATTAGAAGCCATTGAAACAACTAATAAGGCCTCTTTTGTTGTAGTAATTGTTACTGTCTTGTTTCATCTTGGAATAAACTTGCACCACCAGAGACAGTTAGTTCATGCACCAAGACTCCCAACATTTTAATACACAAAGACACAGACACACATACGCTTTTTTAACATTTTCATGAACCAGATGTTTGGATCTACGCTGTTGGGAGCGGGGAGCGAAGCAAAGAGTGGGAACAAAAAGTGAAATTTTCAAAATCTTCCGTTTTGGGAGCGTTTTTTTTATATAATATATATTTTAATATATTTTGATGCATATATATAAAAAAAACATGTATTTTTCCAAATTAGCTATAGGAAACATGAAAACATAGATATTCATATAACCATTTAGTACACATTGATATAACATCAATCATCTAGGACATCTCAGAAGATTTTCTGGAATGACATAACTATGGCAATGGCCATTTGCGACTGATGTATTTAAATCCAATATCAAACTTGCAAAGATATTAAGTTATTGTTAAGATTTACTTTATCAAACAAACTCTATCCAGAGCTTCTTTCCTTCGACCTGTGATGTTAGGAGAGTAGGGCTTCCTTGCTCTTATGCCCTTACTGGGATTGTGCAGCCGGATCCCTCAGAACACTAAAGTACTTTGACAGTGAGCCGGTACCTCATTTGGCCCCCCTTTCTATCCTTGGTCATCAATTTCAGGAATCCTTGACATCAGCTCCATCTAAGCTCCATCTATTGCTCTCTTTTGTCCAGCATCAAGATCTGTAGTATCAGACCCTCCCTCTATGTTTTTGCACTTATACCACTGTTGTATCATTTGGGTTTCTTTGATTAGATTTAGAGATTCAATTAGCTAGATGCTTACTTATGATGTACTATTTTCTCAACATTTATAGGATGTACATTTGCACTTCCACATTGTAGCTACACTAGACATATCATTTTAGTCCCATTGACCTAATCATGTGGTCACTTGTTGGACAAAAATAAAATTATCTTATCTTATAGTGCCTTGTCAGAATATATGCAAGGTATCCATATTTCCAGATGCTAAGATATTTGAACCGTTAGCTTGGATCTTAGAGACTGAAAAGTATTTTTTATAATCACTTTCAACATCCTCTATCCTTTTGTAATATACCTACCTTTACTATTTAGCCATCTATTCTGGAATTTGTTTGAGATAAGTCTCACCAGGCCAAACTCAAATAAAAAAATCATTCAGGAAGTAATCTTAAATACGCTTGTTCTTGTTTTCTTCATCCCCCAAGGAGAATTTCCCTCTATTATTTTGTCATACATTTTTTTGAGTTAAATTTCTATTTATCCTCATAGCTGAGGGTTTCTAGTATATCTAGAGTTGTTTTCAATACTTTTGCAGATAAAATAGGGCATATATAGATCACCCCTATGTACACCCTAAAATTGGCCATATACATATCACCCTTCTTTATAGAATTTATATAATTTGCATAAAGATAAAAAATTTCAAATACCTGAAATAGTTCACACTAAATGGAAGTTAGAACACATTGTCAAACTAGAACCGGACCACAACCAAGACCAAATAGTGAGCATATTCTTCAAATGTCTAAGTAGACTAACCTGATTCATAATAGCCATAACATAGAAAATTTCATATGAGGAGAGCTGGAAATTTGCAAATGGTGATGCACCAGAGTGGTGCCTCTTGTTGCTCAGACCTCGATTCTCCATAGCCTGGGGGATACCATTTAGCCTTGCAGTCTACCAGTTACTACATGGCTGCTATGACATTTGGTCTTGAAGGACTCTTGCTTCTCTTTTTCTGAAGTTCTGCAGAATACCACAAACTTTTCCAGTAAAGCTACTGCTTTCTCCTCAAAATTTTCCTGCACGATGGAGTTACTTTTATCCTTGTCCCAGAGCCTTTAGCCAAGCTTTTTTACAGTGATATTTCTCTACAATGGGTTGAGAATTCTTCGATGTTGGATAGCTAGGGTGACCACACGGAGCCATAACGAGCTGAACCCCTCCTTGGATTTGGATGTCTTATCTAGTTGTACTTCCACCACTGCCACTACTCTAGTTTGAGGTTTTCTCCTGCCTAAATCTGCCATACTGTTAGATTAAGACAATCTGAGCTGAGGGGAAGAGGAACTGGTCATGTTGAGAAGTCACCAATTCCCTGCTTAAGAATCCAACTCTTGTTAAATGATAAAAGATGGCATGCAAGGGTGGCAGGATAAGCCTCCCTAATAGCTCTGGGAAGGATGCCCTTGATGTGACAGTGTGGCCTCACTGGATTTTTGGAGAGTGATGTATCCATAGATCATGACACCCACTACATTGTCTAATAGACTTTATTTTCCCAAATTAACCCTATTTTTGGAGAGTGATGTATCCATAGATCATGACACCCACTGTCCCATTGTCTAATAGACTTTATTTTCCCAAATTAACCGTAATACGAAAAAAAAAAAATCACGGAATTGCTTAGGAAGTGTTTTTGGGAGTCATTTTTTTGCCCAAGATTGCTCAGGAATCGATGAGGAATCGTGAATTGGGAAATCGATCCCGGGAGGAATCGATGAGGAATTGCAATTATGGAATCGATTCCTCTAGGATTGCAAATTGGGAGTGAAGCAGAGGGGTCAAGAGCGATTCCCCATAGCTCAGGTTTGGGTGGCATTCTGTATAGGGAACTGAACACTACCCTAAAAGTGAGACATCTCCTAAATGGAAAAATGTCTACGAAGAGGTTTGGATGATGTCACTTTGAGAAGCCATTAATCCAACAGTGGATTTTCTTAGATGTTGGAGGCTAAAATAGATGGAAAATCAAAATCTTGCATGGTCCCAAGAATGGGATGAACAGGGAGATAGGTACTTGGTTTCGGTCTTATGGTGCTATTCTACAGAAGGGATGAATGCCAAATGAATCAAAACATAAACTAGGCCATAGATAAAATAAATAGTAGCATCACCTCCTTAATCACTGCATCTAGCACATTGAAATATATGAGATGCACACAGTTTAGCAAAACTTCGACAAAAAAAAAGGTAACTAACCCTTATTTGTATCACATAGGTCAAGGAAATTTCCTAACACTTGAATTGAACTGTCTATATAGCACTTAGCTTAAGCTAACATCTCAAGCATGTAATTCCAATTTCAGACTGGAGACAAAAATGACTAAACCAACATTCAACTTATTATCTTATTCCAGAAATAAAAAGTCCTCTCTCAGAAAAACAAGAATCATCGGATCTAAAGAAGGATGCCTCTCGCCAAGAAAGTTAGGAGCTAAAGACTGGATAAAATTTAATAGTAATGTTCAAAATTAAGGACCTTCTACTTGTACCTTAAGGTGGTCACATTTTATTTATTTATCTATCATGCTTTGAGAAGAGATAATTTATTGTATAGCCTTCCAAAGGTCAGATGGGCATTTGTACCCTTTGATATTTGAGACCACTTTAGTAAGACTCTTTCATGAGAAAATTTGGTTTCTCGTGATTGAGAAGGCAACATAAATTTTGGTGTTTGTGTGGCCCCAACCTTAGTGAAAGGTTTCTATGTAGTTAGGATGATTTATCCAAACATTCGGCTTTAGTAGAGAATGCATATTGTTTTTTTAAGCCTTCCCCTGAAGAACTTTTAGGTTCCTTTTCAAGTCATCAAATTTGATTTGATGAATTAGTATGTTCCTTACCAAATCCAAAATGTGATGATGTTTCATTTGTTATATCACTTTTTGCACATGAAGTTTACATTTAGGCTACTTTATATTAGGAATTATATGGAATGACAACAATGGTTTCAACAATTCAATCCCCTTTTTCACTTGATACTTAGGTTTAGACTTTAGGAAACTTTCTAATTGGTTTTCACATGGACTCCAAGGATATTAAAGCTTTCCATTTCTCATATGAAACATGTCGAAAGTGATATATTTTTCTCCCTTTTGAAATATTTAGAATCGAAGGAAATGAGATGCACTAAAATTGTGCTATGTTTATAAGCTTTATTTATCCATAAGAATACACGGTTTTCATAGGAGAGGCATTGTCTGCTTTACCAAAGCATAGATCAAGAACATGTATATAAAAGATTCCCATTTTCAATGTTTGAGTTGTTCAAGCCCAAATTGGTACTATGAAATATATCTTAGTAGACTCTGAAATAAATCTTATATAAAAACTTCACAATTGTGCATTGATCTCCTGTGATGTGTTCTCTTAGGTATGGGATTCATCATTTTTCCTCCACCTCACAAGTAACATATTTAAAACCTGAGAGAAGTAACGACGTTCATTGGAATTCAAGCATATAGAATTTAGTTTGTCTTTAGTTCCCTTCAATATCACCATAGTACACATTTTGTCAAACAAAGATAATGGAAAAACCACAAAATTCTAAACAACTATTGACAATATGCAAAGAAATGCAATGACTTACAAGAGAGAAATTGGAAAATCGCAATCTCACAAGGGAGAATTTATGTGGTTCATATCCTTACATAACACAACCATTATTTTATATTTATTTATTTGTTTGTTTTTAAGACTAGCTTCTTTTATCCAGATGCAGCGAGTTTGCCCTGCTCCTATCTGGACTGTTACAATTAATGAAGCCAGCTTGCAACGTTCAAATATTAGTATTTTATCTAAGAAATCATGAGTGGATACAACAAATCAATTATTTAATTTCCATTTTACCTTGAACTCCAATTGTTAGAAAACTTGCAGACAAATAGCAATGTAATTAGCAGGTATGTTTAGATTGAGTGTCCTTAATCTTACAATTTCAAGTATAGTTGATAAAAGACAAAGACCAATCATTGGTTTTGATAAGCACATTCCCTTTATTTATGTAGGTGATAACTATTTTCTTAAATGGATGCATCTACCATCACAATATGATTGTGCGAATGGAAATAGTTTCCTTATAGGTTAGATATAGCGAACATATTGTCATTTGTTGGCATAGTGCACGTGCACCTTGTCTTTTTGATTAATTATAGATAGCATCTATTGCAAATGGTTGAAGAAACATTAAAGTAATTGTTTTTATCTTATGGAAAAGTTGGAAGCATAAAGAATGCCATCAATGAAAGTGCAGTGGAACTAAGCATGCACATATTTTCTGTCATTTGTAAACCATTTGTCTTTCACGTTGTATAGCATTGGTATATCAACACTTGTTCCACAGTAGTGACTTATCCCCAATATCCAACCATGCATCCATTGAAACTCAAAATAGACTCTGAAGTCGCAATTTCAAATCTCTGAAAATACCCATTGAAAATTGCTCCAAATTTGTAATTTAATTCCTCTGCAACTATTTAAAACAGCAAGTACTTTCTTGCTTCCAAGTATTCCACTTCCAAGTATTCCATATGTACAATATGCCCCCAAAATGTGATGGCTAAAGATGACTTGTTTCTTAGGCTTTGGAATACTAGAATCTGTGAGGCAGACTGGATAATTATGCCTGATAGTAAATTTTCTGGTTTGTTTGCAGCTTCAAGAACTCGCAACTTCACTGACAGAATTATGGAATCTAATGGATACCCCTATGGCTGAGCAAAATTTATTTGATCATGTGACTTGCAACATTTCAACATCTGTGGATGAGTTCATAGTTCCAGGTGCACTTTCTCTTTATATTATTGAACAGGTGAGCCATCAACTCCCACTTGTGTTTTGAGAGTTTGGTAGTATTTGCAACTTTGTTTTTGTTCTCTGGTACATATCTTGCTTGTTTCAATATTCTTTAATATTCTTTGGTGAATTCTAATTGGTATTACGTTTATCTTGTGATTTGTTTAGGCCGAGGTATAAGTTGAAAGATTGGATCATATAAAGGCTAGCAAAATGAAATAGATTGTGCTTAAGAAGAAATTTGAACTTGAAGAAATTTATAGACGGGCCCACATGGAAGTAGATTCCGAGTCTGTGCAAGAGAAACTAATAGCTTTGATTGATTTTGGTTTGTCTGCTTCAATATCCTCACTTGTAACTTCTTTCCTTACTTGCATTTAATTTCTGGATGTTGATTTAATTGCATCTTTTGTGAAGGCAATGTCGATCCTTCAGAGCTACTAGCTAGCATGGATGACCAGATCTCCAAGGAAAAAGAAGAGGAATTTAGTAGAAAGGAAATAATGGAGAAGGTGGAGAAATGGATGTCAGCTTGTGATGAAGAAAGATGGCTTGAAGATTACAGCAGGATAATTTTTTATGTTATCCATGGTTTACTTGTTATTTTATAAAATTTTGTTGCTCTAGACCGTATCCAGATCAATTTCTCTACAAGTTAGACATTAGGGTTGGAGTTCTGCGCCTATGGATGTATGCAGGACAATTCGATTATATCTTTTAAAATTTTACTTTGTCAGAATTTTATCAGTCGAATTGTCCATCTTTGTCTAATTACTGATAAGGTGTCAGTCTCTTACCTCATGATATATGTACAGTATGATAATAGGTACAATTCCAGTAGAGGTGCTCACAGAAATCTCAAATGTGCAGAGTGACCTTGAGTAATTGTTAACAAAATTCCTGATAAGCACTGGGAACATATACTCTATTTGAATACTTTGTTCAATTCATACGAATAACTAGAGTGCTATCTTGGATGTAGCTCTTGTTGATTCCTTGATTGCAAAAGCAAGGGATTGGGAGGAGGAAAGGACGAGTACATTTTTATACGATGGGGTAAGGAAACATTAATTTCTTTTATAATTAAAAGACACTATTATTAGTCTGGATAAATTTGAAGTATAGTCAATCCTTTGAAACCTAGTTGATGCTTATCATGAGATGCCAACTCATCACTTATCTTCTCCTCCCTGTTGAAAAACTGCACAGGTACCCCTCCTGGCAATGCTAGATGAATACACTATGTTAAGGCATGAGAGAGAAGACAAGAAAAGGAGGATCAGGGTATGTGACTTCAAACTTGTTTCAAGCCATATTAGATCTCTCTGCTTTATTTCTATGTTGATTTGCTAAAGCCAACACTTGCTCTTGTCAGGATCAAAAACGTTTTCATGAGCAGCTGACAACCAAGCAAGAAACATTGTTTGGTTCAAGGCCGAGTCCCAACAGGCCACTTTCTTCAAAGAAGGGTACGAGCCCTCATGCAAAGCAAGAGTTCAGGATTTGAGATATCTAAACCCAAGTAACATTGGAGAAGAGAGCTATTTGAAACTTATTACAAATTTATTTTTTGGAGTTTATAGACCCAATCCTTTTTATATCGTTCTTTTTTGTTTCACTGACCAGTAGTTCATTGCGTCTGCTTTAGATAAGTTGAAAATAAAGCTTAAAAGTGAAGGTGGCATCAAGACATGGTTGGAAATGGTTAGATGTGGTAAGTCAGATGTCCTGGCATAAGTTGCTCGTGGAATTGTAGACTTTGAAAAATGTGAGTTTCGAGCATCTTACACAAGGTGAACAATTGCATTAGAATTGTGAAAACGATAATGCTAAAATTCATTTATGTTAAAACATCATTTATTGGTTTTTAAACTTGAAATTCTGTTTATCATGTGATTCTCTTAGTTATGATGGAAATTTGCAACATGGAAATAAAAAATGCTTGTATGTTTTGATTGACTGATGGTCTCTTCTAATTGATGATGGGACATTACCTTAGATTGTATAGAATGAAAACAATGAGGCCTCTCTTATTAGACACCATATTGAGCTTGCACTCTGCCACATGGCACAATATGGAAAGTATTTGTGATATGCAGAGGAAAGTCACTTATTAGTGCATTGGCAGTCATGAATCATACCTGTGAAGCAGAGGAAATATGAAGAGAAATGGAGGCTTATGGGTATAAGACATGCCCAAATTATTTTAAATGTATTCGCTATGCCCATGGAAGATGTGGCCATTTTCAAGAAATGGAAGGAAGCCTTAATTTGGGCAGACCTTCTTCTATCATATGGGTACAAAGAGGACTCAGTGAAATATCTAGTTCATCATATTCCACATCATTGTCAGTGCATCCTCATGTATGGAACTTCAAGGTATATATATTATGTAGAAGTTATGTGTATAAAATACTAGTTCCACCCATTGCAGGTCATATCAGTTTTCTTATGGAAATCAAATCTGGTCAATTTCTGATTCCTATGAACAAAATCTTCCTTGTTATAGTTTGGAACTGTGAGAGATTAGGTTTGAAAGAGTGTGTGCAAGGTTGTCTACTATTTAAAGCAAGTTATTTGGTGCAGGAAAGTATGTTTTTCTTGAAGCATGCAGAGGCTATTGAAAAGGATGTTCCAACATTCCAACTGCATGGAATTAGTGTAGGAAGTGAAAGAAGCTTGTAATGGAAGTTATTGGAATCCGACTAGTGATGTTTGTATGTCCATAATGAAAGTAGTATGGTAGGTAATACTTGTAGTGTCAATCTACCAAAGTGTGAATAAAATATCAAAATATTATGTAGGAGTAGGATGAGCACTTCTCCAGGGTGTTGCACAACGATCAGTTCTTGAGAAATCCTCTAAATGAATATATCTAAATAGTAAAGAATAAGAAAATATTATGAATTGAAATCTTGAACTGTGCATTAAGTGATTTATCATGTTGTATATTTATCTTAGTTTCACTAGTGATGGGGATAAGGATCATAATTAGATGGCTTAGGTGGATAGGTGGTGTTAGTTTCCTTTGGTTTATATGGACACGTGACACTACAGTATTGAATAATTAACACATGAGGCACCTTTTTTACTTGTGGCGTGTCCCAAGGATGGGCGGAGGATGTCATTGCAGAAACACTAAAAAAATAATTAGTGGATGGAACTCAACTTAGGAAGGGAAGGGAATTAAGTGAAAAAATGTTTTTTTTAACGAAGATTAACATAAAACACTTATAAAATTATTATATAAACTGAAATAATTTATAATAGTTTTAAATAAGTATTTAAAACTTTGGGTAATATTTTGGTAAAAGGTGATGTCTAGTTTTCCAAACAAACAATGGTAAGCTAGACATTTGACTCAATGTAGTAGTGCAAGACAAGCCAGATTGGGAATTTGACGAGATGGGAAAAATAGAGAATTTGGACACAAAATAATTTAAGGTGCAAACAAGCTTGGTAAAGTTTGTGCATTTTGGCAAAAGTTCAAAACTTTTGACAGGTAAAACTTTGGTACTAATAGTATGCATCCAATGTTCATATGGTGTTAGATTTATGGTTTGAAAGAGAATACCTATCTTTGAAAGGGAACATGGTGATCAATTTTCTGTTGGAGTTAAAAGAAAATAAACAACTTCAAAGTTGAGACCTAGTTCTTGTGTGATTAAAAGAAGGTTTTCTCGCATGAAAACTAAGTTCATCTTCATTCACACTTTCTCATTTTGATTATTATATATTTCTTTGCTTGATCACCCTAGAGGGAATTAATCATATTATGGCTTGACTTTAAAAGTGTTGCAATCTGTCAAATCAATGCATTGAATTTTTCAAGTTGAGTGTTCTTTACAGAAATTGTAATTCCAATGTAAGAAAGTATAAGCACCCCTTTTCCATAATTTGGCAAGATGGTGTTAACTATTGGAAATTTTATTCTCATATCAATCGATAGGGAATTTTATTTAAGGGTGCTAGCTCAATGGTAGAGCACCTGCCTTATAGGCACGAGGTTGGTGGTTCGATTCCACCGTGCCCTATTTATATTCTGAAACCACTAAAAAGAGATAAATGACTTAAAAAATGACCAAAATTTGCATATAAACGACCACCATTACAACATGAGAGATAAGTGACCAAAATATGCATATAAATGACCACTATTGAGTTGGCGATCGCTAGTAGCAAATTAGAGGTTATTTATCACGTGACCATTAATGACCAAATATATTACCAAATTAATGACCAAATATATGACCACAAGATAAGATATAAATGACCAAGCTTAATACGACCACATTTTTGGTCGCATGATATATCGCCACTAACTTGCTACCAGTGGTCACCAACTCAAAAGTGGTCATTTATATGTGGATTTTGGTGGTTGTTAACAATAGTGTAGCATAGTCACAAATTACTGTGCTCATTGAGAGAAATTATGATACATGGTTTATTAAAATGAGAACCATTATGCATGCTCAATATCTTTGGGAGTTTATTACTATTGGATACCCAGAGCTTGCTAATCAAGCCACTGAATTGGATCTGTCAAATGTTGATCATGTCGTGTTGAAGGAATATAGGAAGGACAACAAATAAATTGGCCTTATTCGACAAGGTCTAAGTGAATCCATATTTCTAAATATATCAAGTGTTGAGTCTTCAAAGAACGCTTGTAACACTCTTGAAACATGTTATCATGGTGGGACCAAGGTGAAAATTGTCAAGTTACAGAACTTGAGAAGGGACTTTGAGAATTTGATGAAGGATAATGACACCATTGATAATTTCATGACTTAATTCATGAACATTTTGATTCAGTTGAGACAGTATGGTGAATACCTTTCAAAACAACGAGTGATTAAGAAATTGTTGAGATGTTTTCAAAAGAAGTTTGAAGTTGTGGTTATTCCTATAGAAGAGTTTAAATATATTAGTCAAATGCACATTGATGAGTTGACTAGTTCTTTGATTGATCATGAATCAAGAACAAATGGGTATGATGATATTCCATTAGAGAATGATTTCAAATCTAAGTTGTGTATTACTAAAGGAAGAGGTAGAGGAAGGTCTAGTAGAAGAGAAAGAGGAGGTCGAACTGCTGATCATAGTGATGATGGAAATGATTCATAATTTGAAGAGAAGTCTCGGTAGAATACTCCTAGTGTAAGGGGGAGTAGCAATAGAACATGGAAGCCAAGAAATCAAAGGTATGATAGATCTAAAGTTCAATGCTTCTGTTGCAATAAATTTGGGTATTTTGCTAACAAATGTTGGAAGAAGCAAGCAAATTCTAGTAAGATTTCCACACACATTATTGAGGAACCTGGAAATGAATAGAAATCTATGTTTTTGACTTGTAATATGACCTAGGAAAGTTCAAATGATGTATGGTTATTAGGCAGTGCATGCAACAACCAGATGATTGGAAATAAAGAGTTGTTTCCAAGTCTAGATACAAGTATTAAGTCTAAGGTAAAGCTTAGTAATGACAGTAAGGTAAAAGTTAATGGTAAAGGTGTGATTGTTGTATATGCCAAGAATGGCGACAGAAGGAAAATTCATGATGTTATTATGTTCTTGGTTTAATGTGTAACCTATTGAGTGTTGTGGAGTTGTTAGAGAAAAAGTACAGAGTGTTCTTCAAGAAAAAGGTATTTACTATTTATGACAAGTATACAAGTAAGCAGTTGATTTCCAGAGTAGGGATGACAAATAATAGAATGTTTCCACTTATTATGAGGCATGATTTGACTAACTCTTTGAATGCTTATAAAACTAAGAGTTAAAATCAATCATGGTTATGGAATTTGTTGTACATCTATTTACATTTTGGTGTCTTAGATTTGTTACAGATGAAGCATATGGTGAAATGATTTCCCAGTATTTAGTAGCCAGCAAGCTCGTGTGAGAGTTTCATATTAGGAAAGCATCACAAAGAAAAAATTGTCTCAAGAATTTCGTATAGAGCAAAAGCCCCATTGGAATTGGTACACAGGGATTTGTGTGGGCGAATGCAAACACCTTCTTTGATTGATAATGTTTATTTTATGACTTTATTAATGATTTTAGTCAAAAAAACTTGGTTGTATTTGTTGAAACATAAATATCAATATTTTGATGTGTTTAAGAGTTTTAAATCCATGGTTGGAAAGGAGAGTGGTATATTTATTAAAGTCTTGGGATCAAATAGAGGAGGTGAGTATATTTGAAATGATTTTGGAAATTCTATCAATATCATGGTATTAAAATACAGTTTACTGCTTGCTACACTCCACAACAATATGGAGTGGCTGAAAGAAATAATCGAACCATTATGAACATGGTTCAAAGTATGTTGAAGGAGAAGCATCTTATCAATTAATATTTGGGAGATTCTATAACTTGGTTAGTGTATATTCTTAACAGAGGCCCAACTAAGAGTGTGAAGGACCGAGTTCCCCAAGAACCATGGAGTGGTAAGAGTAGCAGCATATCTAATTTGAGGATTTTGGGTGTGTGGATTATGCACATGTACCTAAAGAGATGAGAAAAAAAATGGATGACACAAGTGAAAAGTGTATATTTCTTGCATGCAATGAAGAGTCTAAAACATGTAGACTCTACAATCCCATCACTAAGAAGTATGTTGTCAACAGAGACATTGTGTTTAGGGAAGAGGAATCTTGAGATGGAAGCATATATAAATTGGTTGTAGAGGATCTTGTTATACCTCCCATAGAAGATGAAGGATATGATTAGGGTGTACAAGGAGGACATTTGACTCCAAATATGCCTATAGCAGCAGCAAGAACACACGTAAGACAATCATCATAATTCAGAACACCCAGAATACAAGAGCGTGGTGAACCATCAAGTGTTGGTGGAAAACAAGGAGCATGATCAGAGATGAGAAATCAATCAAATACTACATTATATTCATTAAGAAATAGATTTACAAGTAAAAATACTAGAATTTTAAGAGAATTGTATGAAAAAAATGAAGAAGTAGATCAAGTTTCAAATTTTGTGTTGATTGCATGTGATCCTGTAAGTATTGATGATGCTATTAAAGAAGATGTTTGGATAAAAGCTATGGATAAAGAAATTGATACCGTTCAACTAAATAATACTTGTGATCTTGTAAATTTTCCTGATAATAAAAATTGTATTGGTGTTAAATGGATTTATAAGACAAAATTGAATGCTCATGGTGAAGTTGAAATATAAAAAGAAAGACTTGTAGGTCATGGGTTTAGTAAACAACATGTTGTTGATTATAATGATACTTTTGAACCTGTACCCACACATAACATGGTAAGGATGGTTTTAGCTATTGGTGCTCAAAATAAATGGAGTGTGAATCAAATGGATGTTGAGTCTGCATTTTTAAATCAATTTCTAGAAGAAGAATTTTATGTGAAACAAACTCTAGGATACAAGATTGATGGACAAGAAGATAAAGTCTACACGTTAAAGAAATCATTATATTGATTGAAACAAGCACCCATAGTATGGTACAATAGGATTGATGAGTACTTGAACAATGAAGGATTCAACAGAAGTCTAAGTGAGGAAACCTTTTATACAAAGGTAATCCAAGAAGGTAAAATCTTGATTGTTTGCTTGTATGTTGATGATTTGATTTTAACTGGAGATCTTTTAGTAGATGAGTTTAAGACAACCATAAAATTAGAGCTGTAGATGACTGGTCTAGGAATGGTGAAATATTTTCTTGGTATTGAAGTAACCTAATCTGCATATGGAATTTTTATCAATCGATCTAAGTATGCAAATGATATATTGATAAGATTCAGGATGATGAATTGTAAGCCAGTTGTAACTCCAATTGCAATTGGAACAAACTTCAGTAAAAAGGCTAAGGGGTCAAAAGTATTGTATAATAGATTGATGGGAAGTCTCGTGTATTTAACAACAACAAGGCCTCACATAATGTTTTCAGTAATCTTGATTTCGAGATTTATGGAGTCTCCAAAGAGAACCCATTGTCAAGATGGAAAGAGGATCCTAAGATAATAGACAAAAGAACAAATTTAAGTATCCTATATACATCAAACTTATATATTAAGTTGACTGGATATATTGATAGTAATTTTGCAATTTCTACAGATGATAGGAAGAGCACATCAAGATATGTGTTTAGCCTTGCATCGATATAAATAGCATGGGCTTCAAAGAAGCAGGCCATGGTGAATTTATCCTTTGCTAAGGCATAGTATGTTGCAGCAACAGTTAATGCATGTCGAACTATGTCGATGAGAAGAACTCTTTTTGAGTTGCAGCATGAACAATAAGAACCATCTCGTGTTTTGTAAGACAATAAATCAACCATTTCACTATCAATAAATCACATCTTCCATAAAAGGAGTAAGCATATCGATACAAGGTATCATTTTATTCGAGAACTGATAAACAAGAATGAAATCAATGTTGAGGTTTGCAAATCAGAACATCAATTTGCTTACCTATTTACCAAACATTTAGGAAACAAGTTATTTGAATTTCATAGAGAAAACATTGGTGTTTGTAAGTTGTAACAATTTTTGGTTAGCAGCAATCTAGTGTTGCAGAGTTTTTTTGGGGGATGAAATGATTAAGGGGGACTATGTTCGAAATTATTTATTTCACTGCTCTAATTTGCAACCACGGATATTTAGAAAAGACTCTACTGCCACACTTCTTTATCCACTCAGTTTTTGTTAAGGTACCCACCTCCCTATTTCAGCTCATTAATGTTATGAAGAGGCACTATCATTATAATTTGTTGACCTCACTGAACTTGAAGAATTAGTACCAACAATCAAATTCATCCACTGGATTTCTAAAGGGCCAACACAGTCTTGATTTTATCATTCTATCGAATTTCAATGAAGTAGAGTATTTATAACAAATCTAAAAAGGAAATTTATGAAGGGCTATTTTTTGTTTTAGATAGAGTGAGGGATCAAATTTAATTAATGATTCAATCCCACAATGTAGATAAATATATAATCCTAGATTTGAACTTAATCAATCGAGTAGATCAAAATATTTTTTGAGTTAAGTTGCAAACATACTTCTTGTTATGCTTTGTTTTATGAGTTGGGAAACGCATATTTTTTTTGAAGTAATTTTTTTGTAGCGAGTTTGATTTCTAAGTTTATATTTTGACTCTAGATGTGTTAAATTTATTTACATGTTGGAGCAGAGTATCAATATGATTTTATGCACACGGGGGTGATCAAAATTTTGCTGAAGTTGTGTTCTTGTTACTCATTTATTGTAGGATGCAGTCTGTTGTTACTTAATTCCTATAGCTTGTAATTTGTTGTTACTCATGCAGACTTGTTATTTTCTTAGTGAAACATGTCCTGTAGGCATTAGTTTGATATTACAGTGATTGGTAAGTGTTTCTATTACTAAGAGCAACACTATGTTGCCTTGCTTCGCCAAGATGCTCCCTAATTCCAACAAACTTCGATATGCAAATTAGGAAAGAATGATTAATATCTTACCTAGAAAAAATAAGGACAAGTATATATCTTCTCATAAAACAAGGAGAAGGAAGTTCCTGTTGTAAGAATAAAATGATAAATTGTTATCGATCTCTATTGCATAATTTACAATGATATAGTTTGAATTTATAATAATCGGGAGGGTCAACAAATAACTAAAAATAGTTAGCAAGTTGAAAGTACCTACTTAAAATTACAATTCACATAAGTTGGCAGCATTGAACAACACCAAAATCAATAAAATTCTAACTCCATTTCCCAAAACCTTCCCTTAGTTAGGTTCAATCTCCTAAATACTAGGTCATTTCCTCTATAGATATTTTAGATTTTGGTTATATTTTGGAATGGAAATAGGAGGATATATTTTTCTATATTAAAGGAGACATAAACCAAGTGTACCATCTTGATTTAATATATGGTAGTCGTATTTAAGTTAAGACCGTTACGACATGGTTAGGGTGGCATACCAAGGAAGTAGTATCAAGGGATGATCTTAACCCGCCACTAAGGAGTAGTTCGGGTGGCAAGGGAAATATATGTTATCCCAATTCTTGGGTCCTTAACAACATGGATTCAGGCAGTAACAGTTATCCCAATTCGTGGGGACTAGAGAGTCTGCGATAATACGCTTATGCCATTTACCGTTTCGCGATGGCTACACATACATGTGGAAACGAGTTAACAGACTCAACAAAATGTACTGGTTCTATCTAATAAGAAGAAAACCTAGTCATGCAAAGAGGGAAGAGTGAAGGAGAACACGGACATTCTTAGGTAAAATTATGTTTATGTTTTTCCCATTTCTTTTATCATTTTTCATTTATGCTGAGGGATCCATTTTTTTTGTTTTGTGCTAGGTAAAACATATGCATAATTTTTTTTTTAGATTCTCATGAACCTTTTCAAATTACGGCAACAATGATGCCCAAGATAGACATTGATTCCAAGGTAGACATTGTTGCACGATAAGTATCTTGGAAATGGGCAATGACAAATCCGGTAGGTAACATGGTTACCCAGCCATGGAGTGATGCAATTTGATTCATATATGTGTCTACACTTGTGGTACATATATCTTATTCTATCATTCATCTCAATGAATCACAAATAACTTATGAAAGCTCATAAATAACATGGGAAAGGAATACAGGTGGCATAGAGCCTGGTGATGCACTTGAATGTCTAGAGAAATAACTTAGATTGGCATTTTGAAGCTCGCGCATTGTATATATACTTAGTGCCTTACTGCTCTTATCTTCTTTGTTGACATAATTTGAATTGTTATAGTGCGAAGTTCATCACGACAACAAGGGATGGATCCTTATGAATATTTTTTCTCAACTTACCTTAGTGATGTATATATGGGTTAAGCTAGGATACTCATTTTATGTTTTTATCTATTTTTAGTTTTAATCATTTTTTTGGTAAGTTGAATAAGTACTTTTGACATATTTGTAATTTGATGATAAGATTTTTGGTTTAATACATTTTGATAATAATATTTGTGTTTTAAATCTTATTTGAACGTCAATTTAATTAAATTTGGACATATTAGGCAAATTTTGGACTAAGAAAGTGTCAGTATCAACCTTTTTAAAGTGCAAAATCAGCTTTTGAAAGTGGCAATATTGGCTTTGAAAAGTGTGTTTTTTTTATTCGAATAGTGTGTTTTTTGACTACTTATGAACCTTAAAATTGCAACTTTTTGTTATGAAACTATGAATTTTAATTCAAAATGTGTGAATTTAAAATAAAAAAATGCAAATTTTGATTTGAAATGTGTGAATTTAAAATAAAAAAATGCAAATTTTGATTTGAAAAGTGTGAATTTCAAATAAAAAAATGCAAATTTTGATTTGAAAAGTGTGAATTTCAAATAAAAACATGCAATTTTTTATTTGAAAAGTGTGGATTTCAAATAAAAAAATGCAAATTTTTATTTGAAAAGTGCAATTTTCATTTCGAAATGTGCGACATTTTAAGGTGAAAAGTTCAATATCTATAATATTATGTCCTTGTTTGAATAAAAACTTTATCAATTCTTGTTTTTTTTTTGATACAGTGTCAAGAATATCTATCTTTTTACATAAATAAATTTAATAGTTTCTAGATGAGGTTGGAATTCTTTGCATAATTTGTATAGGCATACCTCGTGGACGTTCCAGATGCTCGGCATTCGCTCTCCCAACCAGGTTGATAGATAGTGTAGTGCTATGTTTTTTCAACAGAGCACAAGGTCAAATTCTCTATTACTTTTCTATGTATTAAACTTATTCTGACCTAGTTCAATAAATTTTTAATAAAATTTTATGCTTTCAAGTGAAATTTAGTATATTGTTTGGTTTTTAACAATCATAGGTTCATATATAAAACAAACTAACATATCAATATTTTCCTTCAATTTGTTTCAGCATAAAAAAATATGTTCATCATAAAAATCAAGTAAATTACAAGGTATATGTATGTTTTAGAGTACTTTCAGCATAATAATCAAATAAAATAAATAACAAGGAAATTACCTGATGCTGATGCTAGTAGATGATCGATTGCACTTAGTCAACCAAAATGATGTCCACCCTGCCGACCAGCTATTATCTTGCTGGCCCTTGGAAATCAAAGGATTTCCAAGCCCCCGAGCTCATGAAATGATAATCCTAAGAGCAGTACTTCCGTGATATCCACTCTTTTCTTCACTTAGATCTCTCTTCTCCTACCTTCAAATTTTCTCCCAATATCCTCTCTCAAAAAGCTCTCCCTCTGATCCTTTTACCCTTCCCTATATACCTTTCCTCCTTCATTTAACTTCAAGCTCACTCCACCTCCCTCCATTCCCCCGTATTCAAACTGAATAGAATAAAATATAATATCTTTAAATACTACTCTTCTCGAGCAGTTCAATAGTTAAGGCTAATTGGGTTGGTTTCAATGCTTTTAATGTACATCATTTAATGATTCTTGAAATGTGTAATCTAGGACCTCCATGAGATGGTGGATCGATTATTAACCCTATCCTCTATTTAATATGTTGATTAAGATAATAATTAAATTGTCATCATGTTGAATCTTTCAATTTCGAAGAGGTTGTTGGATTAAATTTCGAATCTATTTTGGATCACTTGTATGACATGGAAGTTCTTTTATTATTATTATATTTTAAGGAGTCCTATCTTAGTTTACTTAGTTCCTTTTTAATAATTTAATACTACCTTTACATAATTCATAAATCAAGTTTTCGAACAACATCTTTATAATTTTTAACTTATTATTTTTTATAATTCCACATATTCACTTATGATTTTTGTGTAATGGACACATTTATTATTAGTAATTTTAGTTTAATACTAAACCTAACAATACACCTACAATATTAATTAATAATTATCCTAATTAATGTAGTAATAATAACTGATGGTAAATATCAATATCAACATTTATTTGTTTAACTGCTAAGTAACCTAGCACTAATCTAGTACATTTTTATCAACAAACAATGTATGTTTAATGGTTTACCTAATCACAATTAACAATTAAACAATACAACTTTCCAAAGTTTATGTTTATCAATGACACTTTATACTGACAACACTTGTCTTAATTTACTTATTACAATGTTTACATACAATTAATACATAGCTTAATTGACTTGTTTTACACATAACTAATAAGTTAATATTCATTAATCGAATCTGATCAATGCATAATTAACATATTTAGTTATGACAACTTATCAAATTATTCGATGTTAAGTATTTGTATATTGATACTAGTGTACAGGTGCAAAGTGTGCATGCATGGCCAATGTATGCACTGATCATAAATGTACTATAGACAACCAGTGTCCCACTATACATACCTACTAACTAAATAATAGTAATCTCCCCCAAGCATGCAAAACAAGCACATATATACTTTTACATCCTGAGTTGTTTAACAATTAATCCTTTAAGATTTCTCATCATTATCTTTATGTTTAAATTAGTTTAATCAATTAAGTATAAGGAAGGGTTCCTACTACCACTAACTCAGAATCCAGGTAAACCCAACCCTCAACAGTACTAACTAGAATATCCTCCTATTAAGATCCTAGTGGGCGGCCTTCACTAACACTTCAGGGTTTTGGTGTAACGGTTCGTATCATTTGTTATCAGAGCCTCCACCAAGGTTCAAGTCACAGAGCGAGTGGCAACGCCGGCATTGCAGTGTTCTCCCGGGGCTCGTACGACGCAAAGGGGACACCACCGTACAGGCGCACATCCATCCCAGAGTCTGGACTACGGAGCGTGGTGGGATGTTAAGATCCTAGTGGGAGGCCTTCACTAACACCTCAGGGTTTTGGTGTAACGGTTCGTATCACCTCCCATACTAACCTACGTCTGCATCCTCCCTATCCTTCCTCTGCTAGTACAAAAGTGGATGTTGGACTCACCGACCTAACCACATAGAACCTGAGAGCAATAGCGTCAGCTGAACAGCGGACCTATCCTCTCCTAGCAGGCATCTGACCATTGTCATCACAACAACATGGGGAGCGTGTCTCAGCACGACCCTCCCACAACCTTGGGTATCATGGAAACATAGGGTGGGAAACACATCCATCCCTCTCAACATACTAGGACTATACCCTTATCAACTCATACTTCGCTGCTATCGAGATTATTAGTTCGTGTCATCGTATCATCATTTTTGGCTGCTAAGGTTTTACTGTATGAACAAGTTTTTATCCCATATATCGGATCAAGTAAGTGGCTATCCCATAGCCCTTGTGTCCTATACGTTAGTATTTTGCAAAATACACATTTCATAGAAAGTATTTCCCATCGATTGCCAATTGATCCATATTATCAAAATCATTTTATTTCTTGTAACAGTTTTAGTTCATCATAGATGCATATGACATATAACACTTCAATAAATCATATAATAAGATGGTAAATCCACATACCGCATCATATATTTCACATCTCATTAATGAAAACATACAAACATATACTGTAGTCATACAATAAAGGAATCCCATAATAATCATGACATCGTAACCACATAATATAGTAACATCATAATCATAGTTAAATCATAAAACATAGTAACATCATATAATCGGGTCCATCATGTTGTAATATAGTTTACTTAGCCGAGCTGAGTTCAACAAATAATAAGAAAATAAATTATAGTGTGTCTAACTGATAAATATGCCTAATCAAAATATGGGGCATTACAAACATCCACCCTTCAGGAAACTTTGTCTCGAAGTTATGGTAAAAATAGTAAGGGAAAAATATCGACACATGGTCTATGCATCTTCCCAAGTAGCAGATCCCGGGCTATAGTTATCTCACTGGACCTTAACTTGTTCCGCATGGCTAAAGTTCTCACATTTGCTTCGAGAGATGTTCATCTTTATCTCAATAATGCCATTTTTTTTTATTATATTTTTTTTTGGTCTTATGTTTCTTTGCTTTCCTCGGGTTGGTTATGTGTTAATGATTGATGCCATCCTAGTCATTCGGCCAAGAATTTTAGCGCAATATCCACACACACACACACACACTAACTTCACAATAATTTGGTAGCTACATATTGTCATTCAATGTGATTATGACTCCATACATTTAGTATATCTTCTTACTCCCTTCAAAATATATATTAACTGCATGTAACAACATATCTATACTAAGATATACCACTCGTTATTGTTTATTAGTGTATTTGGTTTACCCTTCCATGATTTCTATCATCATCACGTGATTGTATACATGTTATAGTTATTCAATTCTCTTGTCTTTTCATTGTTTGGGTGGCAATGAGCATTACCCATGTGTTGAATACATCATAATCTTGAATCTATATTGGGACATTTATACTGTGCACATGAATGAATTTGGTGCAATATTTACATTACATTAAGGGTAATTATCCTTTAAAATTCACTACCCTTCACTATTATTGTGGCCTTCACTTTATTTCTTATTATATGTTACTCTTCAGATATATATATATATATATATATATATATATATATTTTCCTTTGAATTTTTTATAATAAATTTTATATGTAACTAAAACTCCTCAAACTAGGCTCCACTTTATTTAAATTAGGCTCCAATAAATTATATTATTAATTATAATATGGTTTGCTAATTATATTATTAATTATAATATGGTTTGCTACGCCATGTCTTTATCTGATAGCTCTGTTTTGTTAAAGTTCGAATTTAGTGCTGTAGCACTATGTAAAATTCGAGATACTCTGTTTTTTCTCTGATTTGCTTCCTCTATCCCCGTCATTGTGGTATCAGAGCAACTGTTAGTGGAGTTTCCCTTTCTTCCTCATGTGTGTGGGAGTGTTAATTTAGTTGGGTGGAAGAGAGAACGGCTCCTCTAGCCTTTGCAGTTGTGCAAAATGCTGTGGATGCATTGAGCTGCAGAGACTTGTGTGAATAGTCAGTTGATCTTTACATTGTGGATCCCTTTCCCATGGATTGAGCAGAAGTTGTGTGAGGGCCTACTATTGTTGTTTATTTCAACATACAGAGAAAGATCACTGCATCTGTTTGAAGAAACCATCTATCGATCAAACCACAGAGAGAGGAGAAGGGATCTGCCCGTTTCCTGGTCACGGATAATCTTGGATTCCACGACCTCTCCAAAGAGACTGAAAGACTCCTGCAGGCTTCTATCATCGGTAGACCAGGCAGGACCACCGACGAAGCATCGGAACTCAGAATCTGCTCCCGCCATCCTCTTCGGATCAAATTAACGAAAGACTCGACAGATAAAGAGAGAGTACGATTTGAGCATCACCGTTAACCCGGCTGAGTCCAGTGGCTACGGTGACGGTGGAGGTGGCTACCGAGGAGGCAGCAAAGGCGTATCTGAAAAAAAAATGAGAAACCTACGTCCTTGGGAAGGGAACGCCAGGCACCTTCTCGGTAGGCGATGGCCTTGAATGCGAGCTATCAGGCGGCCCCTTTGTTGCTATTAGCTTTCTCGCAGCAAGGAGATCTCCCGGCCATCTGCACAGTAGAAGGGAACAGTGGAGTTACAACGCTAGTAGATGACGGTCTTCTTCTCTAGTCCAGTACCCTTCCTTTTTTAAGACACTGATCTCTACGCAATCAATGCCAAGAGGGCTTCAACCATGCCCGAAGATATACAGCTCTCACTGCATTCGTGGAGAGAGGGTCGTTTCCCACTCTTGCTCAGTGGAAGGAGCCGTGTAGACATGAAATAGTGAACCATTTAGAACCAGGCAGGAAGATGAGGAGGAACATTGAAACAGAGCACTCTGCCTACAGCTGCAAAAAGGAAGAAATTTCAGAAATCCTGAGCCATGGCATTGAGCAGCTTCGGAGCACAGCCTCAAATTCCACCTTTGACATGTAAGAACTATGACTTTTGGTCTATAAAAATGAAAACTCTTCTATGTTCACAATATTTGTGGGATTTAGTTCAGAATGGGTACATAGAGCCCCCTGATGAGGCAGCCTATTTGGATTTAACACAAGCACAGAAAGATTTGCTTAAAAACAACAAGAAGAAAGATGCTAAAGCACTTTCTCTCGTCCAGCAAGCCATGGATGATTCAATCTTTCCTAGAATAGCATCAGTAAACAAATCCAAAGATGCATGGGACATCTTAGACACACTTTATCAGGGTTTAAGTAAGGTGAAGGTTGCTAAACTACAAACCCTCAGAAATTTTTTTGAAAATCTGCAAATGAATGAGACACAGACTGTAGATCAATTTCATAATCATCTAATGACAATTGTAAACCAGATGAGAACCCATGGTGAACAAATTTCTGACCAAAAGGTGGTGGAAAAGGTATTAAGAAGTCTTCCCAGCAAATTTGATGTTGTTGTTGTGGCAATTGAGGAGTCAAAGGATTTGACTTAGCTCTCCATTGATGAGTTAATGGGATCCCTGTTATCCCATGAGTCTAGGGTAAACAGAAACTCAAATTTCTCTCTTGATACTGCTTTCAAGACACAGCTAACAGTTGGTAGAGGAAGAGGAAGGCCATTCTATAGAGGCAGGGGTAGATTTCAATTTCAAAGGGAAAAAGAATCAAATACAAATAGGACTGGTAGGTATGTCCAAAACCCACATTCAGGAAACTTCAGAACCACAAGTAGTAATATTTATCAACAGCAGAATCAAAGAATTGATAAATCCAAAATTCAGTGTTTCTATTGTAAAAAATTTGGGCATTATGCTAGGGAGTGTAGAAAGAAGGAAGCAGATGCCAGAAAACAATCTGCAAATCTAGTTGAGAAATCAGAAAATAAAACTGATTCAGTTCTTATTACTTGTAATGTTGCACAAGAGAATCCAAATCATGTATGGTTTCTAGACAGTGACTGTAGTAATCACATGTCTGGCAACAAGGAAGTGTTCACTGAAATAGATAGTTTGGTATAGTTTGAAGTGAAATTTGGAGATGATAATAAAGTTTCAGTCAATGGCAGAGGTACGGTTAATGTATTTGCAAAAAATGGAGATAAAAGACATATTAATGATGTGTATTTTGTACCTAGTCTGAAATACAATTTAATTAGCATTGGACAGCTAATGGAGAAAGGCTATAAGGTAATTTTCAATCATGACACTTGCACAATTCTTGACAAGAATCCTAGAAGAGGGTTGATTGAAAAGGTTAAAATGACTAAAAATAGAATGTTTCCACTTACATTAAAGAGTGAAATTCAGAATTGTGTGAATGCTTATAAAGTTCAAAGTTTGGATCAGTCTTGGCTTTGGTACTTGAGGTATGGTCATTTGTATTTTGGGGGATTAAACTTATTACAGAAAAATCAAATGGTTAGAGGGTTGCCATCAATTGAACAACCAGCAAGCTCATGTGAGAGTTGTATCTTAGCAAAACATCATAGAGAAGCTTTCCATGTAGGCACTTCATATCGAGCAAAAGAACCTCTAGAGATAGTTCATACAGATGTGTGTGGACCAATGCAGGATCCATCATTGGCTGGAAACTTATACTTTCTAACTTTCATTGATGATTATAGCCGGAAAACATGGGTATATTGTATTAAACAAAAATAAGAAACTTTTGAAGTGTTCAAGAATTTTAAAACCTTGGTTGAAAAGCAAAGTGGAAAGTTCATCAAAGTGTTGAGGTCTGATAGAGGAGGCGAATATAAATTGAATGAATTCATGGAATTTTGCAGAAATCATGGACTTAAGAGGCAGTTTACAGCTCGGTATACACCACAGCAGAATGGTGTGGCAAAAAGAAAAAATAGGACAATTATGAATATGGCAAGAAGCATGTTGAAGGCCTAGCATTTGTCAAATGAGTATTGGGCAGAAGCAGTTGCATGTTCCGTCTACATATTGAACAGATGTCCAACAAAAAGCGTGAGGAATAAAGTACCTGAAGAAGCTTGGAGTGGCAAGTGCTGCAATGTATCACATCTTAGAATATTTGGGTGTGTGGCTTACTCCCATGTACCTAAAGAAATTAGAAGGAAGTTGGATGATCGAAGTGAAAAATGTATCTTCATTGGGTATAGTGAGCATTCTAAAGCATATAAACTCTATAATCCTATTAAGCAGAGATGTAGAATTTAAAGAGGAGGAATCATGGGATGGAAGTATTGATGAAATAGTTACACATGGAGCAGCTTTACCTCATGTTGAAGATGATGAAGAAAATGTACAAGATGGACAACAAATTCCACATTCATATGTACCTGCACATGTACCAGGATCCAGCACACCAGGAAGGAGCACAATAGACTTTAATTCACCTCAAACAAGAACACCAAGAAATTTTATGCAAGAAGAGCAACCAGGACTTGGAGGCCAGCATACATCAAGCTCACAAGTAAGTGATGAATCTGATCCTACTCTAGCAGAATTGAGATCTAGGATTAGAGGGCAAAATCTAGAAGCCTAAGAGAAATCTATGAACAACATGATCAAGAACTGGATTTGAACTCAAATTTTGCATTATTGGCTTATCAACCAGTTAATTTTGAAGAAGCAATTAAAGATGTTGCATGGATAAAAGCTATGGATGATGAAATAGATGCTATAGAAAGAAATGAAACTTGCGAATTAGTTGATTTACCCAATGGAAAAGACTGCATAGGTGTAAAATGGACCTATAAAACAAAATTGAATGCTGATGGAAAGGTTGAAAAACACAAGGCTAGGCTTGTAGCACAAGGTTTTAGTCAACAACCCGGCATAGATTATAATGACACTTTTGCACCGGTAGCGAGACTAGACACAGTTAGACTTGTTTTAGCTATAGCAGCACAAAATAATTGGAATGTGTATCAGATGGATGCAAAATCTTCATTTTTAAATGGACATTTAGAGGAGGAGGTTTATGTAAAACAACCAACTAGGTATGAAATAAGAGGATGTGAAAATAAAGTTTATAGGCTGAAAAAGGCTTTATATGAGCTGAAGCAAGCACCTAGAGTGTGGTATAATAGAATAGACTCATATCTGCCGAGTAATGGATTCAATAGATGTGCTAGTGAGCCTACATTGTACACAAAATCAAATCAGCTAGGTAAAATCATGATTGTATGCGTAAATGTTGATGACTTAATTTTCACAGGAAATCTGTCTATAGAAGCATTTAAAACAGCAATGAAAACAGAGTTTGAAATGACAGATTTGGGAATGATGAAGTACTTCCTTGGAATTCAAGTTGATCAATCTGAAAAAGGGATTTTCATATGTCAATCTAAGTATGCTAAAGATGTATTAAAAAGATTTCGAATGCTGAATTGTAAACCAGTCTCAACACCAATAGAAAGAAGAACTAAACTAAGTAAAGAGGACAATGAACCTTTTGTGGATCCAACACAATTTAAGAAATTAGTTGGAAGTTTGATGTATCTGACAGCAACTAGGCCATATATCATGTTTGTGGTGAGCTTAATTTCCAGGTTTATGGAATCTCCAAGAATTTCTCATTGGCAAGTAGCAAAAAGAATCTTAAGATATGTTTCAGGAACAATGAATTATGGAATATTGTATTCAGCAGGTTCAGATTTCAAATTAACAGGCTATACAGATAGTGACTTTGCAAGCAGTATTGATGACAGGAAGAGTACAATAGGTTATGTATTTAATTTTGGTTCAGGTGCAGTTTCATGGGCATCAAAGAAGCAACCCATAGTGACCATTTCATCAACTGAAGCGGAGTATGTAGTAGCCACGTCAGCAGCGTGTCAAGCAATATGGATGCGGAGAGGTATGTCTGAGTTGTTGCATGAACAGAAGGATCCAACAGTGATCTATTGTGACAATAATTCTGCAATTGCATTGTCGAAAAACCAAGTATTTCACAAAAGGAGCAAGCACATAGATACCCGATACCACTTCATCAGAGAACTGGTTAACAACAAAGAAATTAACTTGAAATTTTGCAGGTCAAAGGAACAGCTAGCTGATATATTTACTAAGCCTCTGGCAAAGGAACTTTTTGAGTTTCATAGAGATAATCTTGGCATTGTTAATGCAGTATATGTATGACTGTAGATGTAGGTTGGATATTATAATTCTGTCAATGACATATCCTATTTTGTTTTTGTTTTTTTTTGTTGAGGGTTGCAATTAAGGGGGAGTTTGTTGGTATTAATTGCAACCAACTACCGCTATTTCTGGCGAACTTATATTTATTGCGAACTATTATGAAACCTGATACATAGATGATCCTAGAGAGGACACGCCATGTCTCTTGGGAATGGAGAACCATCTGTCCAGCTGTGTACACTTATGGTAATACCCATTTTTTATGTAAGCAGTCAGGTGAATGAATAATCTGATAGCTCTGTTTTGTTAAAGTTCGAATTTAGTGCTGTAGCACTCTGTAAAATTCGAGATACTCTGTTTTTTCTCTAATTTGCTTCCTCTATCCCCGTCATTCTGTAAGGCAAGCTTCCCCTTTCAAATTGCTATTTCACATTATATTTTATGTAATCACATAAGTATGAAATATTTTTAAATAAAAACCTATTGTATTCTTCCTCTCTACTCGGTAGGGCCACCATTAATACGTCACGTGAAATGCCTTCACCCAGGATGAAAACCCATTTTTGAAGTTTAATTTATTTTTTGAAAACTTCATTAATTTTTGTTAATAAATCTATTTATTTTTAGAAGAGATTTAAGAGTGGAGTTAAAAAATATATATTTATTTTAACAAGGGATTAAGCAATAATATCAGTCACCACGGTTTATTATTGAAGTTATTTATATTAGTTATTATTTACGTAAATATTTCCATATACCAGATTTTCATTTGAGTAGCCGACAGCAAGGATTTCCACTCTGAGTACGTTATTAATTTTGAGGATTTCTTTACCAATCCAAACAAAATATAATACCTTTATTTTATAAAAAGCAGTTAATTAATATTCCAATTTTCCATCTCAAAATTGTTGTTTTCAAACCATAATCAATAAAATTATAAATCTATTTTTTTTTTTTAAATGGAGACTTTGTGGATTAGGGCCGCTATTCCATGATGTTGTTGTATCTGTCGATGATGGCAATGACAAGGAAAGCATGGAAGTTAATGCTACTGTAATTGGTTGCTAAAACACTAAGTCTATTTTTATTAATTGGAAGATTGATACTGTGTTCAGATTGATTAGGGAGTGAAGTTATTATTTTTTTTTTCTCTTAAGGGTTCGTAACTTGAGCACTTTAACTACAATACGTTTTTAGGCTAGGTGATACAAACCCATGAAACATCAATAAAAAAAAATGGTTTGAAGTGTTGAATTCTTACGAAATTCCAACACTGGTCACAACTAAGGCCGAGCCACCACAATTTTCCAAGATGTGCGATCAAGTTGTTACTTAAGAGCTATAATTACTTTTCTAATAGATCTTGGCTCAAGATTCTCACGTCTAGCTCACCAGTCACACCATGAACGCAATGGATGTCCTCTCACAGTCTCGCTTTACGAGTAAAGCAAAAGTTGATCTTACCTAATGTGTTGTATCCCACCAGCATCGAAAGGATCTCCAAGTTTACGTTCTCGAGGTAATTAATAACATTGAACAGAAAATATGTTGTATCCCACCAGCATCGAAAGGATCTCCAAGTTGATACTCTCCAGGGAATTAATAACATTGGACAAATAATTAAGCTGGTTATTCATTAAATTAGCGCAAACTATTATTTAAGTTAGGTTTATATGGCCACAAACCATCATCTTATTAATTCAATGCCTCCAAGTTGATACTCTCCAGGTAATTAATAACATTGGACAAATAATTAACCTGGTTATTCATTAAATTAGCGCAAACTATTATTTAAGTTAGGTTTATATGGCCACAAACCATCATCTTATTAATTCAATGCGCACCAATCAATGATGTCACATGATGTGGTATGCCACGTTTAATATTACTGAGCTCAAACAGCTTTTATTTACCTCCATTGCTCACCTGCCATCCATCAAAGTCGCCAATTCAATGCAGGAAAGAGACACCTATCCTACCACTAAGTTAACCCTAGCCTATGACCACCAACACCCACATGAATGTGGCCTGCATGCACACCACACAGACTTTTCATGGTCACGCGGTAGTAACCCACGATCCCCATCCAGAGGTCGGACTAAACCAAAACAAGTCACCCTTTCGCACGAATTCATTTTGCACGGTAAATTTTTTTGATCCGATACTCACGATCACCTAGTTGAGGATGGATGCCAGACACATTGTGCTTTCAGGTAGTTCCAGTCCTCAACAGGAGGTGGTGGTCGTGCATAGACAAGACAGTCTCAATAACAGTAGTCACATTGCAAGAAGGAAGGTCATTGTCTGTCGATCATAGCCCAGTTGTCTTAGATGATAGCCACCGATCATAGTTAATCAGCCATTGTCGAAAGGAGAAGATCCCATATTTGGACGAGGCTTAACCCTATGAAACCATAGTTCCTACCCATCATATGCTCTGCGGATCATTCATAGTATGGATTCAGCTTTTAAAGAGATAAACGCATGACAGAAACCATGTTCCCATGCCATGCTCCCATAGAGTTTCCTTCCAACGAACCAACAGTCAATTCCAAATGGTTTCCCTTCAGTTCCTAGCTCAAGCATGTGGATTTTTGTTTTATCCGTTTTTAATTTGTCTTATGGTCACCCTGTGAATACATAGGTTTCCCACATTGCACCATCTACATGTCCTACTGTGAGGTCTTCCAACACCTATTGCATATGCACCTCTTGAAAATATTAATCCATGTTTACTATGCAGACCCCGCTCGAGCTGAGATCCATTGATTAGTTCTTTGTGTGGATTGTTATGCATGAGTTTACAATAATTTTATGCAAACAGTGATTAATGTTAGGTTTTCGCATACTAGACCTATTACTTACGTTTTCTATTAGTGAAGTCATTCCTTGGAAGCAGGGCTTCTATGTGAAACCCTGTATTTTGAAGTGGTCAGGTATGGAGACATTGGTATCTTTGGGGGGCGTTGGGAGCATGAGGTTGTCCTTGGCACGGTCGATACTCAACTAGAAGGTAACACATTTTTTTCTTTTTCTTTGCTTATTATTTAATTTCTTAGCCAGAGATATGGAATTCGTTGTTTAAGTTGCAGAATGCATGGAATTTCCTAGGCCCTTTCCATTCCTCCATGCCGCCAAGTTTCATGCCTTGTACTCTTATCTATATGCTTGAAATATAAATTTACCCTAGCCTAATTCCAGCGAATCTAGGTTTCAGATATTTGATTTCGTTGTAGACTTATACAGTGATATGAATTACAGCACCCCCCCTTTTTTCTTTTTTCTTTTTTTTTAACATTGTTTTAATCATTGAGCAATTGGAAATTTGTTTATAAAAACCAAGCATTTTTATTTTAACATTTTTACATAAATTTCGTTTTCCTTAGTTTCTTGTGATATTGTTAAAGGATGAAAGAGTCTTGGTCCTATTGTCAAAGTTGTTTCCCAGATTTCAAATATCTAGTCTTGTGCGTTAATGGGATTCAATGTTGCTAAAGGAATACAAAGAACTAAAACTAGAATCGAATTTCTATGAAAATGAATGGAAGCAATAAAATGGTTTAGGAAACATATGGTTTGGTACATGCAATTGATAGGGCCACACAATGCTGCATTTGCATTTTACACTGGGAATGGGTTATCAGACAACTAAGTTACTAGTGCGAGATTTGTGTGCTTTTAATAATGAATAATTCATTATCTTTAGTGATATTTTGGCAAATATTTCATTCTTCATTGTCACAATTTCTTTGTAATAGTGACTTTAGTATCTATATCGAATCTCCCATCTTCCTGTGAACTTTTCCTTGAGTATCCAAGTTTGTGTTATATATATTTCATAGAGTATCCAAGTTTTTGTTATATATATTTCATAGAGTATCCAAGTTTTTGTTATATATATTTCATAGAAAATTTACTCGAGGCAAATCTGGGTGTTTAGTTAGATTTCACGAGTGTCATATCTTACATTGATTCAAGCTAATTGAGCTAATTGTATTTAAGCTAATAAAAATAATGACTTAATAATACACTATTGCATTTATCAATACTACTATTGTCTACTCTTGCTTCCTGCTACTCAATAAATCAATCCGAGTATAGAGGATTTTGAACTCAATAAATCAATCCGAGTATAGAGGATTTTGAACTGCCTAGAAGTGCCTTAGATATCAAACATTCTACCTGAATCCACTAAAGTTGATCATGCAGCCATAGATTCCTTTCAAAATCCAACATGGGTCTAGGCATATTTATATATATAGAGAGAGAAATTCTTAGACCAATTGATTTTGAATAGAGTCGACTTCATTAATTTTTTTTTTAATTTATTTAAACTAATTACTTGAATAGAGTGAAATGCATAAATCCTATAAATACATACTCTTTTAAATTCTACCTTTTGCCCTTTTACGGTGTAAAATTTAGTGACAACAATCTTGTTTGTATACAAATAGGCCATTTCAATAATATGCCTATGTTGTAACACTATTACAAAGCTCTTCCTTTTGTTTTCCAGAAAATATACTAAAATAATTTTCTTTTGTTGTTTTCCTTTGCTTTTTAACTAAATTTCTTTTGTTTCCAGGTTTTCATAAAACCCACCAAAGTGTGTAAGTAATATATATATATATATATATTGGTGAATGTCCATTTCTTTCATAATTGATTTTTTTTCTTCCCAGCTAAATTCTTATTTCTTGCAGTAAAAGGAGATGCTACAATGATTTCGGAAAAGGTTTGGGGCTGTCCAACTTACATATCGTAATCTCTTTAAAGTTCTTTGTTAATTTTGTTTCTTTTCTATATGGAAGAGGCCCGTAAGGTCTGAGTGTTCGAGTCGTGCTCTAATACCATTTGTAGGTCTATGTTTTTTCAACAAAGCACAAGGTCAAATTCTCTATTACTTTTCTATGTATTAAACTTATTCTGACCTAGTTCAGTAAATTTTTAATAAAATTTTATGCTTTCAAGTGAAATTTAGTATACTGTTTGGTTTTTAACAATCATAGGTTCATATATAAAAAAAACTAACATATCAATATTTTCCTTCAATTTGTTTCAGCATAAAAAAATATGTTCATCATAATAATCAAGTAAATGACAAGGTATATGTATGTTTCAGAGTACGTTTCAGCGTAATAATCAAATAAAATAAATAACAAGGAAATTACCTGATGTTGATGCTAGTAGACGGTAGATTGTACTTAGTCAACCAAAATGATGTCCACCTTGCCGACCAGCTATTATCTTGCTGGCCCTTGGAAATCAAAGGATTTTCAAGCCCCCGAACTCACGAAATGATAAACCTAAGAGCAGTACTTCTGTGATATCCACTCCTTTCTTCACTTAGATATCTCTTCTCCTACCTTCAAATTTATTCCCAATATCCTCTCCCAAAAATATCTCCCTCTAATCCTTTTACCCTTCCCTATATACCTTTCCTCCTTCATTTACCTTCAGGCTCACTCCACCGCCCTCCATTCCCCTTTATTCAAACTGAATAGAATAAAATATAATATCTTTAAATTGTGTTCTTATCCTCGAGCAGTTCAATAGTTAAGGCTAATTGGGTTTGTTTCAATGCTTTTAATGTACATCATTTAATGATTCTTGAAATGTGTAATTTATGACCTCCATGAGACGGTGGATAGATTATTAACCCTATCCTCTATTTAATATGTTGATTAAGATAATAATTAAATTGTCATCATGTTGACTCTTTCAATTTAGAAGAGGTTGTTGGATTAAATTTTGAATCTATTTTGGATCACTTGTATGACATGGTAGTTCTTTTATTAGTATTATATTTTAAGGAGTCCTATCTTAATTTACTTAGTTCCTTTTTAATAATTTAATACTACCTTTACATAATTCATAAATCAAGTTTTCAAACAACATCTTTATAATTTTTAACTTATTATTTTTAATAGTTCCACATGTTCACTTATGATTTTTGTGTAATGGACACATTTATTATTAGTAATTTTAGTTTAATACTAAACCTAACAATACACCTACAATATTAATTAATAATTATCCTAATTAATGTAGTAATAATAACTGATGGTAAATATCAATATCAACATTTATTTGTTCAATTGCTAAGTAACCTAGCACTAATCTAGTACATTTTTATCAACAGACAATATATGTGTGAGGCACCTGCAACAATTAATTAATACGAATATGCGAAATAGTAGAAATGACAGAACTCAAAATCACTTTTATATTGATCACAAGCCACTTCGAGGGGGCAACCTCCTATGAGCAAGCTCAATACAAATAACTTCACAGTGCCTTCATAGGTCTCAACACACACTTATATACTAATTCTAGGCACCAATACTATGGGTCAAAACCATGGGCCGTTACAAACTATGGATCAACAATACTACGGGCAACTTACAAAGCATACGCACCAACAACAATAACACAAACTATTGATCAACAAATACTACGGGACGACTTACAAAGCATATGCATCTAACAACAACATACTAACAAAGTAAAGACATGGGTTCCTAACATCCCCTCCATCTTAAAAAAAAGCTTTGTCCTCAAAGCTTTAGATGTGGAAATTGTTGTTGAATCTGAAGGAGTGGTTCCCATGTAGCATCCTCTAGTTGCATGCTACGCCACTGAATTAAGTCCTCTATGATAGAGCGAGAGCAAAGTTGATGCATGTGCCGATTGAGGATGGCCTCTGGCTCCAAAAGGATGGATTCTTCATTATCCAGTTCGGGTAAAATAGTTTGTCCGCTGATGTTGGTGCCAAGAACTTTCTTCAGACAAGAGACATGAAAGACTGGATGAATGCGGGAAGAAGGAGGAAGTTCCAATTTATAAGCAACAGACCCAATCTTCTGAATAATTTGATATGGCCCATAGAACTTTGGAGCGAGCTTATGATGCCCTTTGAGTTTCAAGGAGGATTGTTTGTACGGCTGGAGACGAAGAAAAACCATATCGTCGACTTGAAAAGTGTGCTCCGAACGGTGCTGATCAACTTGTTGCTTCATGCGATTTCTTTCCATGTGAAGATTGTCCCGCAAAATGTGAAGAATCTGATCGTGGTTTCGAAGGACCGTGTCAACTTCCTGAATTGGTGAACTGGTGGGGGTGTATGGAAGAAGTGTTGGAGGTGCCTGACCATAGACTGCTTCATATGGGTTCATTTTAGAGGCAATGTGGTAAGAGGTATTGTACCACCATTCAGCGAGAGGGAGCCACTTTTCCCACTGATGTTGTTGTTTCGAGGTGAAGCAATGAAGATAAGTTTCCAAGCATTTATTGACAATTTTAGTCTGACCATCTGTTTGTGGGTGATACCCTGAACTCATCTTCAGTTTGGTGCCAGTGTGGCGAAATAGTTCTGTCCAAAAATGACTGGTGAAAGTCGCATCACAATCCAAGCCAATGGAAGAAGGGATGCCATGAAGACGGAAGATCTGGTCCAGAAACATTTGAGCGACGGAGGAGGCTGTATAAGGATGGCTGAGAGCACAAAAATGACTATATTTGGAGAGGCGATCAACCACAACGAGAATCATTGTCTTCCCGCTAGATTTAGGGAGCCCTTCAATGAAATCCATAGAAATATCTGTCCAAATCCGTGTAGGTATGGGCAAGGGTTCAAGCAATCCTGGAAGGAGTGTTGTTTCACCCTTATTGCGCTAGAAAGTATCACATTCGACCACCATCTATTGAATTGTCCTTTTCATGCCCTGCCAAAAGAAGTTATGCCGTGCTCGTTCATACGTTTTGAGGAACCCAAAGTGACCTACTGATGGAGAAGCATGGAGTTCATAGAAGACAGCTTGTTGAAGATCTGTGCTCTGGCGAAGCACCAGACGACCCTTGTATCGCAGAGAAGCACCATCCCAAGAGTAATGTGGTACAGCAAAAGGGTTGTTGGTCAAGCATTGGATGATTTGAGATAAGGAAGAGTCATTGACATAACCCTGTTGAACATATTGCAACCAATTTGGAACAGGCATAGAAATAGCTGAAAGAGAACCTTGGGCATCAAATATGCGAGAAAGAGCATCTGCCACAATATTGTCTTTACCCTTCTTGTAAGTGATCTCATAGTCATAACCCATGAGTTTGCTAACCCATTTCTGTTCTACCGGGGAGGAGACACGTTGGTCCAAGAAATATTTCAGACTCTGGTGATCAGTCTTGATGCATAAATGATTCCCTAATAGGTATGGCCACCACTTCTGTACTACATACAAAATAGCCATCATTTCCTTCTCATAGGTAGAGGCAGCTAAATTCTTACCTGAAAGGGATTTGCTGGTGAACGCAATGGGATGTTCATCTTGAAGGAGAACATCACCAAGTCCATTTCCGCAAGCATCACTCTCAATATTGAAGGGCTTGGAAAAATCGGGCATAGCTAGCACAAGTGTAGTACACATAGCTTGTTTTAGTTTGTCAAATGCGCATTGAGCAGCAGGTGTCCATGTGAAAGCATCCTTTTTCAATAGAGCCGTTAATGGAGCTGCAATCTTCCCATAATCCTTGACAAACTTGCGGTAGTAGCCAGTCAACCCCGAAAAACCACGAAGGCTATTGAGTGTCTAAGGATGCGGCCAATTGTTCATGGCATCGATTTTGGCAGGATCCAAGTGAACCCCTTATGCTGAAATAATGTGCCCGAGATACTCAACTTCCTTTTGTCCAAAAAAACAGTTAGACTGCTTTGCGTGGAGATGATGGTCAGATAAAAGTTGCATGACAAGATCCAGATGCTGGAGATGTTCATCTCATGTTTTACTGTAGATGAGGATATCATCAAAGAATACAAGAATGAATTTCCGCAAGTAGGGTCAAAATATTTTATTCATTAAGGCCTGGAATGTGGAAGGAGCATTAGTGAGGCCAAAGGGCATGACCAAAAACTCATAATGGCCATCATGTGTGCGGAAAGCTGTTTTAGGAATATCATCCTCATGAACCCGAATTTGATGATACCCAGAACGAAGATCCAACTTGGAGAAAAAGTGAGCCCCATGAAGCTCATCAAGAAGCTCATCAACAACAGGAATTTGAAACTTATCCTTGATGGTGAGGTGATTAAGTGCTCGGAAGTCAATGCAGAGGTGCCATGACCCATATTTTTTGTGGACAAGAACAACTGGAGAAGAAAAGGAACTAGTGCTTGGGAGAATAATACCTTGCTTCAATAACTCCCGAACGAGCATTTCAATCTCTGTTTTTTGGTGAAATGGGTAGTGATAGGGCTTGATGTTGGGAGGAACGCTGCCAGGAAGGAGCTGAATACGATGGTCTTCTGGCCTAGAAGGTGGCAATCCACTAGTTCAGCAAAGACACCTGTATATAGATCCAGAATTTGTTGTATATCCAAAGGAGTAGTGGAGACTGCTGATGGTTGCATCTGGATGGAATGGATCTGAGCGATGACACCATGTGAATTCTTCTTGAGGAGTTTTTCCATGCGATGTGAACTAATGATGCTGAGAGAACTTGGTTGTAATCCTGTCAATGTGTGTTTTTGTCCATTGAGGGAAAATTTCATCCAAAGTTCAGCAAAATCCCATAAGATAGGGCCAAGTGTGCATAGCCATTGAGCTCCCAAAACCACATCACATCCGCCTAAAAGAAAGGCAAACATGTCAGAGCGCAAGGTATAATCTCCCATAGAGATACACACATTTTGACACTTCTCTTTGCAAGGTAAGGTGCCCCCATTGGCAACCATGACTTCAAAGTTGGAGCAAGGATGGATAAAACAATCAGCTTGTTTGGCGATCCTCGGGTTAATGAAATTATGAGTGCTACCAGAATCAATGAGTATTGTAAGAGGAAGCTTCTTGAAGTAACCCCTGAGCCGCATTATTTGGGGGGTGGTGATTCTAGCTAAAGCATGGAGAGATATCTCTTGCTGGTCATCTTGAGATGGAGGGTCAATAGGCGGTTCCTGAATGTCGACCGGAGCATCCAGTGTTTCTGGATCTTCGTCACCAATTTCAGAGGCAGGCAGAGACTCCACATCCAAGAGATAGAGATTTTGCTTAACACATCTATGTCCTCGAGTGAATTTCTCATCACAATTATAGCAAAGCCCCTTTTCTCTGTGTGCTTGCATCTCTGTTTCAGACAAACGCTTGATAGGAGTCGGTTGAGGAGCCTGCCGTATAGGTGGTCACTGAGAACCCATATTTCGGAAGGGAACAAAAGTGGGCTTGGAGCGTTGTTGGGCTGCAATCTTGTCTTCTGCCAGCTTAGCCAACCCTAGGGCTTCCATCATTGTGTTGGGACAGAACATTTTGACCTCAGAGCGGATGGCATCCTTTAGACCACTGATAAAACAACTCCGGTAAAATTCATCAGATAATCCTTCGGTGTGGTTGGCTACATTCTCAAATTCGGTTTGATACTCTCTCACCGTGCCAATTTGGCGAAGTTTAGTGAGGGCTCCTGTGAAGTCATCAAAAGCACTAGGACCAAATTGTTGCAAAAGGAGCTGGCAAAAGTCTGGCCATTTGGGCTCTGGATGAGCCTTGATGTATCAACGGTACCATTGAAGAGCTTCCTGTTCCAAGTGAAAGGATGCCAGCGGAACTTTGTTGACATCAAAAGTATTATGCAGGCTGAAATATTGTTTTGCACTATAGATCCATCCAGTTGGATCAGTACCATTGAAGCGAGGAAAATCAAGCTTCGGACCACGAAAATTGCTGGAAGAGGAGAACCTATTGTCTGATGAAGACTCGGACTGTCGTTTGTTGTTCATAGCTGAATGTTCAAGATGGAGGCTGAGAAATTTTTCATCCAGATCCTAGAGTTTGGCTTGGATGGCTGCAAGTGCTTCGTCCATGGTTTTTGCTCCTGCACGGGTGACAACCATAACCAGGAGTGGTTTTTTATTTATTTTATTTTATTTTATTTTTTTCGGTTGGTTGGGTAGGAAAACAAAAACAGAAACTACTTCAGTAATGGAAAATCTGGACTAGGGAAAAAATCTGAAGGGTAATTGGGGATTGACTAGGTTTTGGACACTGTTGAATAGACAGGGAAACAAAAATGAGGATTCCAGAAGCGGGGTGAAAGAATGGAAAAATTTGGCAGAGGGAAAAAAAGAAGCAGAATGCATAAATGAACTCTATGGTAAAATTTGAGGGTGATTGGGTGAAATATGAGGAAGTTATGGCAAACCCTAAAAATAGACAAATGTGGGATTTCGGGCTTTGGGAAGGGGAATTGTGGATAGGGTCCTCAGCAATGAAATATGCAGAATGGGGTGATAGGGGTTCCCCGAAAATTTCAAGGGAAACAGAGTCAAAACAAGGGAGATATGGAGAAAAATTGAATTTTTTTATTTTTTTTTCATACTGGAGCGGCTACGGCTCGAAAGGGATCTTAAACGGCACCTGTAATGTCCCCAGTTTGGCTGCATGGCATTAACGTTATAAATGATGTAATCTTAGTATGAAATCATGGTGAGAAGCTCAAGGCCAAGGCCCCGCCATCGATTTCGTGATGCATAAGGTTGGCATGCTAGCAATGCACATTGGAAATTCAAATATCATGTAATATGCTTTTTAATAAAAATACCCACAACTAGCTATGCAATGCAACAACGAGATGGGGGCATGATTTCACAAGGGATTAAGGGGGGGAAACATTCAAACCCTTGAGCCACTACAGTCAAGCCAAGTGTCAATGAGAGAACCCATCAAACCCTCAACTACCCATGTTGACTTTTGTACCCAACCATTGATTTCTCCCAAGAGTTGGTTGGGGTAGTTAATGCCTTGGGAATGGGGAGGTATGGCTGTCCAAAATCGGGTATGGGCAAGCCACCCTTCATGGAAAATCGTGTTGGTCTCCTTGGGCAAGAATAGAGCCACGAAATTGCTCCCTAAGCCAAGGATGCACCATGGCCTTGCTCTCTCACGCAACTCTAGCTGCTTGGGCATTTTCCTCCCTCGGTTTTCTGTGTTTCCTTTCATCTTTTAGCTGGGAAGGGGCGTTTTTGTGTTGGTTACCAGTGGGGAAAGGGAGAAGAACGTTTTTGGGTCTTCTTGGAGGTCGTTTAGGCCATTGGAAAGGATCCTAACCAGTGGAGAGAAATTGGTTTTGCTCCCTGGGGTTGAAATCGAAATTCCACAGTTCGTTTGGGTGAACCACGAGTTGGGAGAACCAATGTGGACCCTGTTTTGTGAACACCTCTGTTGTAAATGTGTAACCCTGCCAATAATCGTTTTGATGTGAGAAGAAAGAGTATGTTGGGGTATGGGTAATGGGTAATCCATTGTTCTGGCGTGAGCTTGAGAATGAGCACCCATTGTTCCCTTGTAGCCTGATAAACCAAGTTGGGCTGGCCTGGCCGAGATAAAATGGTTAATGGGCTGTGGTTGAGCTGAAATGTTCCCTTTCCCTTGTGAGAATCATGCCCAGCTCGGGGGTGGCCTTCGGATGGACTCAGTATAAGCTGTCTAAGAGCCTATGGCTGGGTGGAATGTTGCAGCGACATAGCTAGTTGCTTGGGCAGTTGCAAAAATGAAGATAAGTGTTTTGATGTCTACGTATTTACTTCTGCATTGTTTTAATTAATTGATGACTGATATTGATATACTGAGTGCATATGAAGATATGTGTGTCGATGAATTTGTTTCCGCTGTGCATATTTGTTTGATTTACATCTGCACACTTTGTTTTAACTGTATGCCTGTAATGAATGGGCTGAGCCTTATGAAAATCCCCATAGATTGGTAGCATGTTCCCGGCCTTGCATTGGTTCCAAGGGTGGGTACATGACATTTGGTATCAGAGCTGCTGGTTGCAGCATTGGGCCTCTATGGTCCAAATCCAATTACAGTCATCTCTGAATGAAAGAAAGTTTTCAAATTTTCCCAAAAGTCTGTTTGAAAAATTTGTTTGAAAATTCGTTTAAGTCTGTTTCGGAGAGAATTCCCGAATGTCTTCCGCAACTGCGGAAGCATTCGGCAAATTGCTCCGAAACTGCGGAAGCATTCCGCGAGCTTTTCCGCAACACAGAGGAGTTTAGGAAGTCGCCCCGAAATTTGCGGAAGGAATTCTCTTCCGAAATTGCGGAAGGATTCCGCGAATCGTTGCGCAACACGGAAGAGTTCGGCGAGTCGTTCCGAAATTTCGGAAGACTTCGGAGAATCGTTCCGCAACTGCGGAAGACCTCAGCGAATCGTTTTGCAATTTCGGAAGCTTTCCGCAAAACCACCCGAAACCGAGGAAGCATTTCGCGCAACGGCGGAAGCATTCCGCGAACGGCTCCGAAACGGCGGAAGCCTTCACCGAATGGCTCCGCAATTGCGGGAGCATTCACCGAATGGATCCGCAACGGAAGCCTTCGCCGAATGGCTCCTCAGTTGCGGGAGCATTAACTGAATGGCTCTGCAGTTGCGGGAGCATTCAATGAATCGCCCCGCCATTGCGGAAGCGTTCACCGAACTGCTCCGCAGTTACGGGAGCATTCAGCGAATCGCCCTGCCATTGCGGAAGCGTTCGCCAAACTGCTCCGTAGTTGCGAGAGCATTCAGCGAATCGCCCCGCCATTGCGGAAGCGTTCGCCGAACTGCTCCGCAGTTGCGGAAGCGTTCGGCGAATTGCTCTGCAATTGCGGAAGCGTTCGGAGAACCGGCCCGCAACGGCGGTGCGCGATATAGAAAAAAAAAAGTGACCAAAACTTGATTTTTGGATAGCAGGAGCATCCGAACTCAGAATGGAATGATTCCTATGGGGCTTGGAGGCCATTGACGAAGTCCATGAAAGAACCAGTGAAGACCCGTAGCCCATTACACTCCGATTCGACAGAAAATGGATAATAGTGACTTTTGAAGGACGGAGTCCCGAGGCTTGACGGAAGGTCGGTTTGAGCCGAATCTTGGAGCCAAACTCCAAGGGATGTGAGGTCGGGGTGAGCAAGAAGGCCAAAAAACACTGTTCCGGGCCACTTTTTTTGGATTTTGAAAAGCTAGTGGATAGTAAAAGTGACCCTAGATGTGGGAATCAAAAATTTTACTGAACTAGACATTTCATATTCTCATTAATACAGACATTTTCCATTAGACAACGATTTTCCAGAAATGCACAGTTTGGGAGATAGCCATTTTTGGCCCAAAATTTGGAATTTTGGAAAAATGTGAAAAGTGAGTAGTAAAACCCAGAGATTCATAGAAGATGAATGGTGCATCGGAATTGAAATCCGTGAATTGCTGAGTGTTCCTTGCTATATGGACTAACTTCTCCCAATAGATAAGTTTTTGTGATTCCTCATAGATTTTCTTCCACAGGTGGCTAAAGTTGGCATTCTGGACCAAAATGCAACTGTGTAAAATGTGCAGAATTGGAGTGAAAGTTGTCATTTTTGAAGAGATGCGGTTTCCGCACCCGATGTCGGAATGGAGCATGAAGACAGGCATTGGAAAGCTTGTCCAGAAGGGAACAATGATGCATGACCAGAGTTTGAATGAGGTCTACATATATCATAGATGTGTAGTGCAGAAGAGTGCCAGCGGCTGTTTTGACAAACAAATTTTGTTGTCAATGTGAGCAATTTCTACAATTGCATGATATGGAAGAGGAATTCCATGTTACGATGAGGGATCGAAAAGGGAAGAATTCTTTAAACCTCTGTTTGTTATCATACTTATAATTATGAAATTGTCATATGGGATAAAAATGTTAAAATGTAAGGGATTACATAGATATATATATGCACTAGATGGCATCCTAACAAACATTGCATAGTGCATATGGAAATGCTTGTGCATAAATGGGATATTGCATATTGGTAGGATAATGAAGTCTGCATATGCAATGAACCGCTAATGGAGAATATTGTGGTTGATAATCACTATTGATGTTTGTATTGGTTGTAGGACCAAAGATAACAAAGAGCATGGTTAAATGTGCCGAGGATGTTGTTGCATGAAGCCAACAACCTTATGCAGAAAGGATGGTGCAACAAATCTATAAGTTGGAAAAAGGACTGAGCAGCCTTGGTAAGAGGCCAACTGATTAGGTAACATCAGGCGATGTTAATAGTAACCATGCAGGTAATGATTATTGGTGCCAAATTGCATGAATGTTGAAAGAGGATTTGGTAAGATCTCTTCAACCATGTTTGAGCTATGTTGAGTTAGTTTGCATGTGATATTGAATACCGATTGGGACTGTTAACCTACCAATCTTGGTGACGTGTGGGTAAGTGAAGGAAATGATCCTTACACTTTATGACTGTTTAGAAATCTCAATGCATTCATATGAATTTATATCATGCCATGTGTATGTTGGTTATGTGCCTAATAACCAAAGCAAGTGAGGACTGGTGGTCCTGATTATGGTAATGCAGAATAGTAAGTACAGGAAGAGCCAAATCATGATCAATGGGCTGCTAGAATGCTCTGTGGAAGGACAGAGTTGTATGAATGATATGACTATGAAATAATGAGTATTTACGATTTATTTAAGTTGCATGGATAGTGTGACTATGTCTTGAAATTCTATTGTGGTAATGATGCATATATAGAAATGTATATATATTCCATTGCATTTCAAATGTTAAACAGCTGAAGGTGTTTGAATTATTGAGTATTATAATTCTGAGATCACTTCAATGACTGTTATGGCAATGAATGATTATGTGCGTAGATACTCACAATGTGTTTTGCTGACTGAAGTTTCAGTTTTCAGGTAGAAAAATCTTGCGTATGGCAATGAGGATAAGTCCATAGTAAAGACCGGGATCTACCATGTGCAAAAGCCAAAGGTTATGAGAAGGTTCTCATGGTTGTAAATTTACGCATGAAACAAATCTAAAAATTGTATGGTTTAAGTTGCAAATCTAATTTATGTGGGAAAAGGGAGTTACAAATTTCAGATTTGAGAATTTGCTTATAATTACTAATGATTGTTTGGCTTATATAGAATTGTGTCAGGAAGACATGCTGTAGGTGGAAGTTCAGATATGGTAGCAAGGGTGAAACCATAATGGGCAGCGTGATACCACTTACAAGGGCCAAACAATATGAGGAGAGACTCATTGCAAAGCATATCAATTTCTGTAGGAGACAGAATTGTAAATTCATATTGAATTTAATTATTAATGTTATTGATTGGTTATGGAACAATCATATTTGAAGCTTATTGCTAAATGTTGCTGACTGTTTGGCTATTTGATAAAGTGTGCCAGGATGACACATTGCAGGAAGACCATGTGTGATGGCCTGCAGAAGCCAAACTAGATGGGGATGATCCCATGCTCTGAAAATGGGTTTCGGGTGAAACGCCATTGATAATGCCTCAGCCAAACCGCATGTCGGTAAACCATGGAAGTGAAATGGTAAAGCTATGCCCAGAAGGCGAGAGACACATATGCAAAATGAATGAGTATTATGTGACCCTAGACAAGAACATGCATGTCTAAATTATTAGGGTTAATATGCAGAGCATGCTCTATCTTATTTATATCATTGCAAACTGCTTGAGTATGATTAGGGCCTACATGGCGCACATCGTAAAGGGGGTGCACACCTTTTCTGGTGCTGGGTCATGTCAGGGTTTTCAATATTGACTACACGCTAAGGGAATGGACGCATTCTTGGTGCTTCAATACTTGATAGTAAATGATATGAAATATGATTACGATTTTTGAGCAACAATAATGATGAGTCTGCTTATCCTTCTTGTGTTATCAACTTACACAGATGCAATTTGGTGTTGCACGTAAGAGGCAAAGTGAAGAAAGGGTGCTCAAGAGGACTGTATGGGCAGTGGTAACCTTTCTACGCTCACACTAAAGGACACTAGAAGGGATGGATAGGCCTGGGGAGCTGTGTTGCAGAAAAGGGGTATCATCCTTGTGTAGTGTGAGTGGGTATTGTGGGGCCATGCTAGCCTGCAGTCAAGTGAGTCACCTATGGAGTTCCTGGAGGGAACCCCTAGTTGCACAAGAGAAGGAGCCATGTAATCATATTATGTTTTTCATATTGCCTAATAAACCCAGTTGATGTATTGGCTTGGCAATGGTTGTTGTATTCCTGATAAACCCAGTCGGCGTACTGGCTTGGCATTGGTTATTTGGGAGTTGCGGTGAAAGGTTGCTGGATGCCTGATAAACCCAATCAGTGTACTGGCTTGGCATGTTGTTAAATTAATTCCTGACAAACCCAGTCGGTGTACTGGCTTGGAATTGGTTACTTGCATGTTGTGGAGGTATTGGTGAAAAGGTGTTATTTCCTGACAAACCCAGTTGAAGAACTGGCTTGGAAATGGTTATTGAATGCTTGATAAACCCAGTCGGTGTACTGGCTTAGCATATTGATTTTTTGAAATGCTTGATAAACCCAGTCGGCGTACTGGCTTAGCATACTGATTTTTGAAATGCTTGATAAACCCAGCTGGTGTACTGGCTTAGCATACTGATTTTTGGGATTCCTGATAAACCCAGTCGGCGCACTGGCTTGGCATTGCCTATTCGGATGATGTTGTGGAGCAGCATGTGTGCTGGCCAAGCATCCACCCCATAGGTGATCCAAGGCTTGTAAAGTAGAGAAGGAAAACCTGTGGAGTAGCGAGGAAATGCACAATACAGATAAATATTCATTTTCATTTAATTCTTGTTGGAATAATGAAGATTTCAGGTACGAATCTTATTGCAACCAAGCTAATACACTATTGTTTCTTTGTTGGAAACCTTGGCCATTACAAGAAACAAAGACTTTGAAAGAGCTATAAATGCTTGGTAAAACCAGAGAGTAACTGGATGAGAGCTATAAATGCTTGGTAAAGCCAGAGAGTAACTGGTTGGAACTATAAAATTCTTGGTAAATTCAGAGGGTAGTTGGTGGGAACATTAACCACTTGATGTTGTGGAGCAGCCGGCATGCTGGCCAAACATTCCCTTAAACAATTGATAAAACCAGTCAGCGTACTGGCCTGGCATTGCCTATTCGAATGGTTGTGGAGTAGCCTGCGTGCTGGCCCAACATTCATTGTTGTATCCACGGGGAAATCCAATGCTTGGAAAGCAAAGAAGGATCCTGTGGGATAAAGTGAAGACATCCTATAAAGATAAGTATTTGGTTATCTTGCAACTCTTGCTTATGAATATACATGTGTATATGATTTAATAATGATTTCTTAAATTCTCATTTGGAGGTAAACCCTATGAAAATACACTAAACTTGTGAATTGACTCCATCATTGAGTGTAGGTATTGCTGGAAGCAAGGACTATGAAAGCGTCTGGAGGATGCATGGGGACATGTGACTGTCCTAAAGAGAGCTCAGTACGAGCGGTAATGAAAAGATGGTGCTAGTGGAACTGTGTGGGTCCTAGAAGCCAAAGGTTCTGTAAGCAACAATGGGGAAGGGTTCCCTAGTTGAAAGGCATTAGACATACCTTAGACACTAAAGTGTCATGGCCAATAAAGGGCAAGTCAAGCATTCACATTGAAGTGAAAGAAGCCAAGGAGCATAGAACCACTAGTGATGGTGTGGCTCCAAATTGGAACAAGACTAAGAGGGGGAAAACTCTTACTCTTCTCTTTCTTTTGACTGATGCATCTTAGAAACAAAGGATTGTTGAGTGCATGTCATAAATGAAAACAAATTGTGTTTCATTGCTTGAAATGAATTGTGAATGCTGAAATAGTTATTTTCTTGTGAAAGGATGAACATGAATGAGTTCATGTGTGTGTGGGAAAGCATGAAATGTGTGGAAGTCTCATGAGTAAAGCATGGACGTTCTAAGTCAATTAGGAAAATAATTGACTAATTTTATTATTGTGTTATGCTTGTCTTAATAGGAATTGCCATGATAAGTCTCACAGATAGTTGTCGGGACAACAAGAAAGATGGCATCCATGAAACTCCATACTAGTAGATCAGCTGGAAGATAAACAAATGGAAGGGATTGCTCGGGAGCAATGCCCACTTGTGGAGCTGGAAGACCAAAGCTAACAGGAGCAGCTTGTGGAAGCCAGAGGACTTGATCGTGAAATATCAAAGTAAAGAGACGAATTGCAGGACAGACCTGCCACCATCTGTGAATTATGAATCATTTGTAAAGTGGGTATATAGTCCGAAGTGTTGAAACACCGAGGACGGTGTTATTCCAAGGGGAGGGGAATGTAATGTCCCCAGTTTGGCCCCATGGCATTAATGTTATAAATGATGTAATCTTAGTATGAAATCATGGTGAGGAGCTCAAGGCCAAGGCCCCGCCATCGATTTCGTGATGCATATGGTTGGCATGCTAGCAATGCACATTGGAAATTCAAATATCATGTAATATGCTTTTTAATAAAAATACCCACAACTAGCTATGCAATGCAACAACGAGACAGGGGCATGATTTCACAAGGGATTGGGGGGGGGAACATTCAAACCCTTGAGCCACTAGAGTCAATCCAAATGTCAATGAGAGAACCCATCAAACCCTCAACTACCCATGTTGACTTTTGTACCCAACCATTGATTTCTCCCAAGAGTTGGTTGGGGTAGTTAATGCCTTTGGAATGGGGAGGTATGACTGTCCAAAATCGAGTATGGGCAAGCCAACCTTCATGGAAAATCGTGTTGGTCTCCTTGGGCAAGAATAGAGCCACGAAATTGCTCCCTAAGCCAAGGATGCACCATGGCCTTGCTCTCTCACGCAGCTCTAGCTGCCTGGGCATTTTCCTCCCTCGGTTTTCTGTGTTTCCTTTCATCTTTTAGCTGGGAAGGGGTGTTTTGTGTTGGTTACCAGTGGGGAAAGAGAGCAGAACATTTTTGGTTCTTCTTGGAGGTCGTTTAGGCCATTGGAAAGGATCCTAACCAGTGGAGAGAAATCGGTTTTGCTCCCTGGGGTTGAAATCAAAATTCCACAGTTCGTTTGGGTGAACCACGAGTTGGGAGAACCAATGTGGACCCTGTTTTGTGAACACCTCTGTTGTAAATGTGTAACCCTGCCAATAATTGTTTTTCTGTGAGAAGAAAGAGTATGTTGGGGTGTGCGTAATGGGTAATCCATTGTTCTAGCTTGAGCTTGAGAATGAGCACCCATTGTTCCCTTGTAGCCTGATAAACCCAGTTGGACTGGCCTGGCTGAGATAAAATGGTTAATGGGCTGTGGTTGAGCTGGAATGTTCCCTTTCCCTTGTGAGAATCATGCCCAGCTCGGGAGTGGCCTTCGGATGGACTCAGTATAAGCTGTCGAAGAGCCTATGGCTGGGTGGAACGTTGCAGCGACATAGCTAGTTGCTTGGGTAGTTGCAAAAATGAAGATAAGTGTTTTGATGTCTATGTATTTACTTCTGCATTATTTTAATTAATTGATGACTGATATTGATATACTGAGTGCATATGAAGATATGTGTGTGGATGAATTTGTTTTCGCTGTGCATATTTGTTTGATTTACATCTGCAAACTTTGTTTTAACTGTATGCCTCTAATGAATGGGCCGATCCTTGTGAAAAGCCCCATAGATTGGTAGCATGTTCCCGGCCTTGCATTGGTTCCAAGGGTGGGTACATGACAGCACCGACTGGATTGAAAATGGTTGGATCTGGAATGGCTTGCAAAATGGATCTGAACGACTGGATGTAAAACGATGCAGCAACGATCGACGACAGTTCAGCTGAAATTAGATATGGACCCTAGGTATGTGTGTCTTCCTAACAGTTCAAGGATTTCACTTGGCCACCAATGTTGTCTGACGACTTGCGTATTGGGGCAGTACCCATCACTCCACGTCTCAGGTAAAACTGATAACCACTTTGCCACAAACGACAGCTCTTGGTTTACCTCGTGGGTGGGAACTAGTCAATCAGGTAGGGGTCGTTTCCCTTTTCGCTGGAAGGTCCTCTCAATGGGCCAGCTACTTCGGGGTTCCTGTGGTACTCCTCACAATGAGTTTTAGGCCCTATTCCCAAGTACTTCCCATAGTTAAGTGGATAGGGATTATTCCCAAATCCGAACCTGCAACAGATGCGAAAAAAAAATTTGGCAGAAATTTCACCTAGTGAGCCCAAGAAAGTGCTCTGATACCAGATGTGAGGCACCTGCAACATATAATTAATACGAATATGCGAAATAGCAGAAATGACAGAACTCAGAATCACTTTTATATTGATCACATGCCACTTCGAGGGGGAAACCTCCTATGAGCAAGCTCAATACAAATAACTTTACGGTGCCTTCATAGGTCTCAAAACACACTTATGTACTAATTCTAGGTGCCAATACTATGGGTCGAAACCATCGGCCGTTACAAACTATGGATCAACAATACTACGGGCGACTTACAAAGCATATGCGTCAACAACAATAACACACTATTGATCAACAAATACTACGAGACGACTTACAAAGCATATGCATCCAACAACAACATACTAACAAAGTAAAGGCATGGGTTCCTAACAGTATGTTTAATGGTTTACTTAATCAAAATTAACAATTAAACAATACAACTTTCCAAAGTTTATGTTTATCAATGACACTTTATATTGACAACACTTGTCTTAATTTACTTATTACAATGTTTACATACAATTAATACATAGCTTAATTGACTTGTTTTACACATAACTAATAAGTTAATATTCATTAATCGAATTCGATCAATGCATAATTAACATATTTACTTATGACAACTTATCAAATTATTCGATGTTAAGTATTTGTATATTGATACTAGTGTACAGGTGCAAAGTGTGCATGCGTGGCAAGCGTATACATAGATCATAAATGTACTATAGACAACCAGTGTCCCACTATACATACCTACTAACTAAATAATAGTAATCTCCCCCAAGCATGCAAAACAAACACATGTATACTTTTACATCCTGAGTTGTTTAACAATTAATCCTTTAAGATTTCACATCATTATCTTTATGTTTACATTAGTTTAATCAATTAAGTACAAGGAAGGGTTCCTACTACCACTAACTCATAATCCAGGTAAACCCAACCCTCAATAGTACTAACTAACATATCCTCCCATTCTAACCTACGTCTGCATCCTCCCTATCCTGCCTCTGCTAGTACAAAAGTGGATGTTAGACTCACCGACCTGACCACATAGAACCTGAGAGCAGTAGCGTCGGCTGAACAACGGACCTATCCTCTCCTAGCAGGCATCCGACCATCATCATCACAACAACATGGGGAGCGTGTCTCAGCACGACCCTCCCGCGACCTCGGGTATCATGGAAACATAGAGTGGGAAACACATCCATCCCTCTCAACATACTGGGCCTACACCTTTATCAACTCATACTTCACTGCTATCGAGATTATTAGTTCGCGCCATCGTATCATCATTTTTGGCTGCTAAGATTTTACTGTATGAACAAGTTCTTATCCCATATATCATATCAAGTAACTGGCTATCCCATAGCGCTTGTGTCCTATACGTTAGTATTTTGCAAAATACAAATTTCATAGAAAGTATTTCCCATCGATAGCCAATTGATCCATATTGTCAACATCATTTTATTTCTTGTAACAGTTTTAGTTCATCATAGATGCATATGACATATAACACTTCAATAAATCATAATATAAGATGGTAGATCCACATACCACATCGTATATTTCACATCTCATTAATGAAAACATATAAACATATACTGTAATCGTACAATAAAGGAATCCTATGATAATCATGACATCATAACCACATAACATAGTAACATCATAATCATAGTGAAATCATAAAACATAGTAACATCATATAATTGGGTCCATCATGTCGTAATATAGTTTACTCAGTCAAGCTGAGTTCAACCGATAATAAGAAAATAAATTATAATGTGTCTAACTCATAAATATGCCTAATCAAAATATGGGGCATTATAGATAGACTAGAAGGATTGTAACAATATATAATTTTTGGGGGCTAAGATCACATCAAACGATATCCGTAGGAACATCCATCCCACTCTCAACATTATGCCCCATATGTTCTCGTTGTGCATTAACTGCTGCAAGGCCCTTCTCGTTTATTTTATTTTTTTCTCCTGTCCATCCTAGCCTTGGTGACCATGCCCATATGATGCTATTTACATCGATCGTCATATTTTCTTCTACACCAATAACCCATTGTTGCTTTATATCTATGCATTTTTTTTACAATACCTCCAGATCCTTCGATGCTCCTATTTGCTTCCACCGTTGCACCTCTACTTTGTAAGACCCAATAGTACTAGCATCTGAATCCTGATAAATATTGTCAATCTCCCTACCCAACCAGATAGCACAATATGGCTCTGGTGATTGCACAATGACCATTTTTTGCTTTACAACATCCACTCTTAGAATGAATTCATTTCTAGGCTTGTTGCATACTAGTCCAACTTAGCAATACTGCAAAGCAGGAACACTTTCCTTCAAATAGGCATCCATAATTTCATGTTCATATTTTGTAGGTTCACTACTATGAATATCATTGCTTGTCGATCACCAAAATTTAGTTGAGGACTGATCAACACTCTCAAAGGGACTGTCCAAAGCTTTATATACAAGATCCCAATAATTTAACTTGGGGCACAAAAATTGTTCACCCCCCTTCTCAGTTCCTCGATTCCATAATGAAATATATGTTTCTAGTCCTCTTTTTATTTCGTCAATGTCTGAAGGTATTTTTGATTGCATATTTAATAACCTAGGCTATTCCACTAGAAATTCTGGGCTACCATCTAGCAACAACTGCCAAATATGGATAGGAGATGACCAAGCTTCATCCCAAAGTGATTCCCTCCATTGTATGAATAGAATGTTATCTATGAACTGAAATTTAAAAAAATGACATTTTTTGATACCGATGATCTTGGAATTTCCATCCAAAAGGTGGGGTTTCACAAAAATATTAAAATCATAAAGTTCATCATTTATATAAGGGACATAGAAATTTTGATCTTCACATGTTCTACACGTATCCATAATTTCCGAGAGTGAAAATATATCCTTTCACATTAGCTTTACTAATAACCTTCCATAAGTTCCACCTATGTCTTTATGGGTGTGTCCGACCGGGAGGAATCCAACTTCAACTATCTCAAACACTCTCCTTATTTTTAAAATAAGGATCGACTAACCCTTCTTGCAGTTTAGAAATGTTTTCAAAAGTATACTGGGAAAAAGAAGGGTTGGCCTCCCCTTCATTTATGAGGGAATTGTAAAAATATTCAACCTATGAAGGCTGGGCCATCAATTCATGTATATCCAAAATGGTGAACAGTCAAAGAATACTGAGAAAAAGAAGGGTTGGTTGACCCTTCTTGCAATATACAACTATTATGAAAAGAATACTGTGCATATGAAGGGTCGGTCGCCCCTTCATTTATGAGGTAATTGAAAACATATTCAACCTACGAAGGCTCAAGCGTTAATTCATGTATATCCAAAATGGTGAACACTATAGGAATACCGACCACAATAAAGGTGGACCAACCCTTCATTTACGAGATAAATGTAAAAATATTTAATATATGACGGCTAGGCTGACGATTCCCTCCTTCCGACTTCTGTTGTAAATAGTAGAGATCTGGATATAAGCAAAGTTATAATATATAGAAAATGTTTGTACCTACTTCCATTTTCCACATGGAATGATCGGCCACCCCTTCGTTTAGTGGATAATTGTGAACACCTATATCCAGAAATTAACGTTATCCAGAATGGAAAATAAAAGAAGGATCGATAAACCCTTCTTGCAGTATAGAACTATAATGAAAATAATAATGGGTAGAAGAAGGGTCGGCCGACCCTTCATAAATGAGGGAATTGTACAAATATTCAACCTACGATAGCTAGGCCTCCAATTCATGTATATCCAAAATGGTGAACACAAGAAGAATACTGAGCACAAGAAGCTTCAGCCGATTCTTCATTTACGAGAAAATTCTAAAAATATTTAATCTATGAAATGTAGGTAGACAATTCTCGTTTAGTAGATAATTGTGAAAACCTTTATCCAGCAATTCCACTATATCCAGAATGGAGAACACAAAAAGGATCGACTAACCCTTCCTGCAGTCTCAAAATATAATGAAAAGAATAGTTGGAAGAAGAAGGTTCGGCCACCCCTTTATTTACGAGGTAATTGTAAAAATAGAACAACTTGGAGAAAGAGCGACTGCTCTTTCTCTTAGAATATTACCACTTGCCAACAAACTGTGCAAAGTAATGTTCCAATGAAATTTGTGTTTAGAGTGCTCATATCTAACTTCCCCACTCCTAAAAGTAATCTTTGAGGAAGGAGCAGACACTCTTTCTCCTCGACATCTACTTTCAACACCCTGAAATAGAACAACCTGACAAAAGAGCGACCTCTCTTTCTCTGAAATTTTTTTGACTTGCCAGCAAACTCTTTGAAGAAAAATTTCTATAAATTTTGTTGTTAAAATTTATATATCTAGTTTCCTAGGGTGACACATGGAACATTCATATTGTGACACATGGCATATTTTATTTTTAAAATTATTTGAAAGATTCTATAAATGAATATGAAGGATATTAATGGTACCATTTCAATATAAACATATGGATTTAACTTATATAAATTGTTGGGATAGGTATCATAGATCAAATTTCAAGGGCTGAACTTAATTTCAGGTTGAAGGTTATATATTCATATCACCCTTCTAGCATGAAGGGATTTAATTAAAAAAATTACACTTCAAATGAAAATAATAAATTAACTCAACATTTCATTAAAAAAATTGCTAAATAAAATATTTCTAGATATGAGTAATACATTACATATTTCCTTACATACACTTAAACAAAGTGATGTCTAACAATGCCATGCCACCCATCTTAATAAGGAACATCAAACAAACTGTTCAACTGAAATTGATCCTATGGAAAACTATATCTCCCTTGTTTATATAACTAGAACTCCATTCAAATAACCCCTATTATTTTGGTCTGTTAGATGTTTTATGACTGGAAAGATCAGACGTACCAGTGTTTGGGTCATGTCCTGTAGTTTATATTGGGAAAACTATAGGACATCACATATGTGATATGGGATCTGTAAGGATTTTTTAATGATGATCTATTCGGGGACTGTTTCTAGACTAGTACAAAATGAGAGATAAATGACCAAAAAAATGACCAAAATCCACATATAAATGACCACTTTTGAGTTAGTGACAACTAGTATCAAATTAGCGGTCATTTATCACACTGTGGAGCCCAGAATTGGCCATCATATTTAATCATCTTTCCTGCCCCTATCTTACACCACTTATCATGATAATCAGACCTGTTGTCCTTACTTTATTCCCCCAAGTTGCCAAGGTATGATTGATCATTGCTTTATTTTATTAATGCTTATGATTGTGATAATTAAAGCTGTGTATCTCTCAATTGTGCTAACATGTTATGATTTATGAAGGTAGTTGAGATAAATGGACTGCAGGAAGGTGGGGCTGAACAAGTCTTGAAAGAAGGGATGTTCGTTGCTTACAAAGGGATCCTCAGAGCTCGAATCATCAATTAAGGCACATGCTTCTAATACAACATCCTACGTGGAGCTATGATAGGGAAGCTGTAACAGAATGCGCTATCTTGAGTATGTTGCAGCTCGAGTCTAGTTGTGATCTGGAAGGATCGCCACTCTTGGGTCAATCGACAGCTTTCTCATATTTTTATGTCTCCATTCTGCCACGTAGTGTAACAGCTAGTTATTTAGGGTGCCTAAAGATCAGAGATCTTCATGGCTGCCCGTTATTAGGATTGGATGTTATAATTTGTATGTATAAATATGGGGAGCTGCCTCGACCCAGGGGGTTGAACAACAGATAATTAATTCATCGTATTAGCAGCCAAAGCAAACTGTGTAATCATTCTTCTGTTAATATAAGGGGTTACTTCTGAGTTAAAGGAATTCGTGTTGTTCAGCCAGCGTCTCTGTGTGAAGGCTAGGCCCGTCTTCCACAGAGATTACTGAGTTAAAATAGGATTTCGAATTTATTGTTGTGTGATGTTTTATTTATGATATTTTCCCTGTACGCAGCAGTAGTAAGTGTGACGTGGATTTTCAGTATGGTTAAGATTACATTTTCTTGAGATTGGTAAATGGTGCAGAGTAACAGTCGACTGAGTAGGGCTTGCTTTATGCGTTTCATTTGGCAGTTGTACACAACCTTGTTCATCTTACAGTTAAGTTGTGATCCCGTGAGCCCTTTTACAATTTATCTTTCCCTGTATGATTGTTGATTTTCATTCCTGCAATTCAATTTCTTAGAACAGTTGAACTCAATCCCTTGCAATTGAATTTCTAGATTAATATTCAGTTTCTGCTTATGGTTTTTAAGAGTGATCAGATTGAAGAAGTGAGTTACTTGTTCTAGGATTTCTTTGTATCTGCAATTGTCTTTGTAGCTTATTTGATTTCTTGTTGATGCATGGTGGAATAGTAATTAGATAGGAACTGGGATTACACAGCTCCTTGGGATGAACATAGTTCTTAGAGTATAACAGTATTCAATTATAGCGATTTGGTGTTTAAGCATAGATTGTGCATTTATCCTTTGAAATAAAAAGACTTTCTCGGGTTGACAATAAATCTCGTATGCTCTGTGTGTTTGTAATAAATTATCTGCATATAGGGTGCTCGACATTTTGGCGCCATTGCCGGGGAAGGATAAAAATTAAACACTAATCATTAGTTGCATTTGATAATTGTTTTTAGTCAGTCTCTTCTTTGCTGAAATGATCTGCTTCGCATGAAGACAAGGAGGGTAAAATGCGATCACCTCCCAACTCCCAAAACCCCACAAAATACTAACAGCACAGGTAGTTCGGGTCATGGTCGAGGACCACTGTTGGACAGAAGGACATTCATCGATGATCTTGTTGACAGAACTGATTCATCTACCAGAACTCGTCAACAAGAAACTCCTATCAGAAGAAGCCCTACTGATCCTGGGGAGCCAGCATCAGGATCCACAGTGGAGAATACAGGAGTAGCCGTGACGCACTCATATACCCCTACTAAGGAAGGTACAGCTGACGTAGCTATTACAACTGAGGAGTATGCAGCTGTTACAACTGAAGAATACGCAGCTGTTACAACAGAAGAATACGCAACTGTTACAACTAAGGAAGATGCAGCTGTTACAAACAAGGAAAAGAACGCAGGAACAAGCGAAGAAGAGGATACAGAAGAGAAGATGAGTAACATACATGAGACCGAAGTGGAAGAGGCAGTGGTAGAATACCATCATGAAAATTACTCCCTACCAGAAGGAACTATGGCTACATTACAATTTCCAATTCAGCAGCTAGAAGGGACATCTCCTATGAAGAACATCTCACCATCGGTGTTGCCTTGCTTCCATGGCAGGGCGACAGAAGATCCAGACGAATTCCTTTTTGAATTTGATATCCTCTGTCACAGCTATGATTATGTCACAGATGCTCAAAAGCTGAAATTTTTTCCCGCCACCCTGAAGGACAATGCATTACGATGGTTCATGAGCCTCGGGGGAGTAACTGTTGCTAATTGGAATAAGATGAAGCAAGTATTCCTTGATAAATATCAAGAATATTGCAACACCAGGGACAAAAGAGAGGAATTATTCAAGATGGTGCAGAAGAAGGTTGAAAGTCTGGAGGATTTTGTAGAAAGGCTGTTGTACAATGTGCAAAGAGCTGGGCAAACGAACATGGGGTTGGACGTGCTCAAGATAATCTTGCTTCGAGGGATCAGGGACGATTATTTAGACATGTTAAATCTATTAGGAAAGGGAGACATCTCCAAAGAACCGTTTGAGACGATTGTTGAATTATGTAAGAGATACTCCAGGGGATCTTCTAGGAATAATAAGCGGGATAAACGGGATAAGCTAGAACGTGATTTCTTCGACAGAACTCAGAAGTCATCCAATGGAGGAGCTACACGTGCAGAGATAGGAAATCTCCTTGAAAATTTTAAAACATAAATGATGAGTTCCATCTCTTCGGAGATTGATGTCCTGAAGGCAAAACAAAAATAGGCAGTGGAAGATCTCACTCTAGGTGTGTTCTGTCCCCGATGTAGAAAGAATCATCCACTGGAAGAATGCCCTCTTGACAAAGTAGAAGTATTTCAGCTGTGTGAGCTAAACCATGACATAAAAGAGTGTCCCACACTTCCCCAAGTGAAGTCTGTTCTGCAGGCATCAACTCCAGAAGTGGAGTCAACCTATTTCATTGCACAGAAAAAACCTTGGCAGCCTTGAAATCAAGGTATGCCTCTGGACTCGTTTCCATTTTTGAATAATATGAGCAATTGGAATAATAATATGCAAAATGTGAATACACAATTCCCTTCAAATTATGCTCAGTGGAATCCTTCCCAACCTGCAATGCAAAATTTTAATTCATGGGGTCCTTGGACACAGCCACCACATCAACCTACGTCGTGGTCTCCTGGATGGAGGAACTTTCCTCTCGGGAACCAGTTCCCTCAACCACCCCCACCTCAACAATCACCATATTCTCCTCCATACCCTCAATTTCCTCAATATCCTCAATACCCACCTTAGCAGTTGCAACTACAGCTGCAGAATAATCTTGTTCCTAATATACCAATACGGCCTCAGCTGCCTGCCCAACCTAATCCTAACCCGAATAATAAAACAGTCTATCAATTGGAAACTGTCAATATGTCGGCCTACTCTCTCTCCCCTGTACCTTGTAATGATATTCGTCTACGATCTGGGAAGATAATAGAACCTGTAATTACAGAAGATATTCCACCTTCTGTGCATGAAAAAGGAGAGAGTTCACAACATCCATCCGATCCAGTTCCTATCACTGAAGGTGCTGAGCATCCCTTAGATGGGATGGCTGAAACATTAAATGAGAAATCAGATAATACGCAGCCTACCTAGCTGGTAAGGCAACCACCATACCCTGAGAGACTAACGCTACAAAAAACAGGGGGGCAATCTCAGTTCAACCTCCTAGGAGAGTTGAAGAATCTTTACGTTAAAAACCCCCTTCTGCAAGCCCTTCAAGATGTGCCTATTTATGCTAAAACCATTCGAGACCTGTGCACTAAGAAACCAGGGAGGAAACCTAGAGACCCTCCCACTGTTCACGTCATAGGGAATTTATCTACTTTAATAACAGGAAAAACCCTTGTGACCAAGTATGACAACCCTGGCAATCCTACTGTCACTGTAAATATAGGACAAATGCAGATACCCAACGTGCTAGTCGACTTAGGAGCAGCGATCAATGTCATAACAATTGAGACTGTAAGGTAGCTTGGACTCACTAATTTTAGGCCGACCCTTACCATTTTAGAATTGGCAGACAGATCCACCATTAGACCCGAAGGGATTCTGGATGACCTTGTCATCTCAGTAGATTCATGGGAATACCCTGCTGACTTTTTGATATTGCAACCAAAATCACAGCTGGGGGGACATCCATTGATCCTGGGGAGGCCTTGGTTGGCCACAGCTGATGCTTGATTCAGATGTCGATCTGGGTCCATGACTATATCTGATGGTACAGATATTAAAACCCTCACCCTGTATCCTATAGCTCAGCCAAGTTTAGAGGCTGAAACTTCTCTTTGGATAGAGCAGGAGGAGCAAGAGGATGTTCAACCACTATTAACAATAGGGAAGGCCTTAACTTTTAAAAATGAAACAGAAGATGATGCCATCAGTAATTTCATTAGCGAACCTGCTTCAGTGGATAAAGACGTCTATCAAATCCTGAACATTACCCTTGGTAAGGAAGAACAAGAAAATCTTACGGAAGAAGCACTAGTCGGTGACACAAACATAATCCCAGTTTTGAAAAATTCGAGAAGTATCCCTATTGAGGTAGAGCCTGGAAGGACTTTGAACATCAACCTTGGTCTCTCCTCAGAAGAACAGACGCGCCTAATCAGTCTCTTGAAGGAACATAAGGGGGCATTCGCCTGGGAGTATACATACATGAGGGGTATTCCCTCTAATATGTGCACCCACCATATTTATATTAAAAATTATTCCTAGCCTGTCTATCAACCCCAACGACGCATGAACCCCAATCTGAGGGATATAATGAAGGAGGAAATCCAAAAAAATTTGGAAGCAGGATTTATATATCCTATTTCAGATAGTGAATGGGTTTCCTCACTCGTAATTGTGCCCAAGAAAAATGGTAAATGGAGAGTCCGTGTTGATTATAGGGAGCTGAACAAAGCTACGCAAAAGGATCATTTCCCTCTGCCCTTTATTGACCAGGTGCTTGATACCCTATCAGGGAAGAAATTCTTCTCCTTCTTAGATGGGTTCAGCGGGTACCACCAAATTCAGATTGCTCCTGAGGACCAGGATAAGACCACCTTCACTTGCCCCTGGGGAACGTTTGCTTACAGAGTGCTTCCCTTTGGTTTATGTAATGCACCAACAACGTTCCAAAGAGCTGTAATTGGCATATTCTCTGAATTGGTTAATGATATTATGGATGATTTTACTCCCTATGGAAAGGACTTTGAGGAAGCACTGGAAAATTTAAAGAAGGTTTTAATTCGCTGTGAACAAGCTCGCCTCTCATTAAGTACTGAAAAATTCCATATGATGATGAGTGAGGGGGTGGTATTAGGACATTTCATCTCTACCGATGGCATTCAGGTGGATCCTTAAAAAATTAAGGTGATAAAAAATTTACCTACTCCTTCAACTCAAAAGGAGGTGCGAAGTTTTTTGGGACATGCTGGATATTATTGGAGATTTATAGAAAACTTCTTCAAACTTGCTTCTCCTTTGTTTTCTTTGTTAATGAAGGATGCACAGTTTGTGTGGAGTGAAACATGCCAGACAGCGTTTGACAAGCTTAAAGAGAAGTTGTCCACAGCTCCTATCTTAAGGGGACCTAATTGGACCCTACCCTTCCACATTTCTTCAGATGCCTCTGATGCCGCCATTGGAGCAGTATTAGGATAGCAGGATGGTCAAGTACCTTATGCCATCTACTATGTTAGTAAAAACTTAGCCCCTGCTAAACTTAATTATATTGTTACTGAAAAAGAATTCCTTGCTATTGTTTACTCTATTAATAAATTTCGGCATTACATTACTGGGTATCCTACGTTTGTGCACACTAATCACTCTGCCATTAAATATTTAATGAATAAACCTGTTACCAATGCCAGAGTGACCAGGTGGCTCTTATTATTGTAGGAATTTGATATTACCATTATAGATAAACCTGGAAAAGAAAATGTTGCTGCTGATTTTTTATCATGTTTTACTAACAGTGATGACAGTTCGCCTGTTGAGGATTCTTTTCCAGATGAACATCTATTCGCACTCTCAGCTCATTCCCCCTTGTATGCAGACATTGCTAATTATTTGGTCACAGGAAAGCTCCCGCCACACATGTCTAAACGAGAGAAGAGAAAAATTATCCAGCCAAGTGCCAGGTATTGTTGGCTCAATGGTCATCTCTTTTACACGGGACCCGATCTTGAGATTAGGAGATGTGTAAGGGAAGATGAGATCTTTCATATACTGAAGGCCTGTCATGATGAACCTTGTGGAGGACACTTTGCAGACAAAAGAACAGGGCATAAAGCACTGCAGATGGGCTACTATTGGCCGACTCTGTTTAGGGATGCTAAAAGATATGTTCAGTCCTTTGATAGCTGCCAAAGGATGGGCTAACCTAATAAAACAGATAAGATGCCTTTACAGCCCCAAGTGGTACTTGAACCGTTTGATAGATGGGCATTGGATTTTGTTGGCCCTATCAGCCCTCCTTCCAGACAGAAGGTTTACATTCTAGTTTGTATTGATTACATGACCAAGTGGGTAGAGGCTGTAGTTTCTGCTAATGCTTTTGACCAAGCGGTGATTGATTTTCTGTACAGTGAAATCTTTACCCGCTTTGGGGTACCAAAGGAAGTAGTTACCGACGGGGGACCGCAATTCATCTCACACCAATTTGAATCCTTGCTCCGGAAGTATCATGTGCAGCATAGGGTAGATTCACCTTACCACCCCCAGGCCAATGGTTAGGTGGAAAGTACTAATAAAGTTATTGAAGCAATCCTTACTAAAACAGTTAAAAGCCATCGAAAGGATTGGGCTGACAGGCTTCCAGAAGCACTGTGGGCATATCGCACAACTTGGAGCAACACCATAGGGTTTTCTCCCTATGATCTAGTGTATGGAAAGAGTGCCATCTTTCCAATTGAGTTTGAGATCAAAACCCTGAAAACAGCCACAGAAATGAGTCTGGATGTAACAGAAGCCCAGAGGAGAAGATTGAATCAATTAATTGAATTAGATGAGAAATGGTTAGCTGTAGTAGATCAGACTATGTTGCTTCAGCAACAGAGATCCAACTGGCATGATCGATTCATTAAAAAGAAAATTTTCTGTGAGGGAGACTGGGCGCTATTATACGACTTCAGATTCAAGAAGGATTTTAAAGGTAAATTACGTACAAGATGGTTGGGTCCATATTTGGTCGACGGGGTATTTGACAATGGCACTGTTCACCTGGTGACCATTGATGAAAACCGTATACCATTACTTGCTAATGGCCACAAACTGCGACTGTATCGTAAGCCCATCTCGAAAGATGCATTCATTTCGCAAATTGCCGCCAATCCAGATTATCAGCTGGCACCAGAGTAGGAATTTCTCTCTGCCTTTGCTAATCCTTAAACTGAAAATCGTATTTTAAATTGCTGTACATAAATAATTTCCTGCTGTAGCGTATAATTGTTGTTTTTTTTCTCTTTGCATTTGATCTTTTCGTTTGCTGTTATTTTTCAAAAACATTTCAGGGAAGCGCCAGGAGAACGACCAGATTGGGCCCGTCAAGCGAGAGTCTCCCTGTGCCGTCATGTGTTGTATTTCCCTTTTGCCTTAAAAAAAAATAATAAAAATCCAACAGCTGTGACATATTTTACGGCAGTTGCAACATCTTTTCCGGCAACTGCAACATCTTTTTCGGTAGCTGCAATATTTTTTCCGGCAACCGCGATATCGTTTCCCATCAACCTTAAAATTGTTTTCCCCGTGGCCGCAAATCCTTTTTCCGGGTAGCTGCAACATCGTTTTCGGCAGCTACAACACCATGTCCCAACGGCTACCACCTCATTTCCCAGCGGCTGCCACATCATTTCCCAGCGGCCATAATATACTTTTCCCGGTTGCCGTGAATCTTTTCTGGCAGCTGCAACACCTTTTTCGGCAGCTGCAACACCGTGTCCTAGAGGTTGCCACCTCATTTCCTAGTGGCTGCCACATCATTTCCTAGCGGCTGTAATATCCTTTTTTCGGGCTGTCGTGAATCATTTTCCGGTGGCTGCAACTTCTTTCCCGGCAGCTGCAACATATTTCCTGGCAGATGCAACATCTTTTTCGTCGGCTGTGATATCATTTCTAGTAACTTGCAGTGGTAACTGCTGTGTTAACGGAAGAATTGCTCCAAACCTGCTAAACTATGGCTCTGGTTCATCTCAATCGTGACGGTGAAATCATCATTCCGACCCCGAGGACGCGATGGCTTGTGTTTCATTGGCGAAAGGAATGATTACATTACTTATGACTGTGCACGAGTCTGGCTCCGCAACGTCACAACTGCACACTCCACCATTCTCCGCAGGCTATCCGAAACACAATCTTATGAGGTATGGCTTTGATTTATCACGTGATTAAGTGTTGATATCATTTAAACAATATCAGTCATACCTTCACTCGTACTACCATTATACCTAATTAAACCTTTCCCTCGTACGACGTAAACACTAATAACTGCCACCTTCCCCAATTCGGCATGGAAATTTCAAACGTTTTTCCGTGCTCAACTTTCCAAATTTGCCCATTCTCTCAACGTCTCCGCTCAACGATTCGTGCATCCTCTGTGTTGCAACTTCCATTATGGGATCCTGTAATCTGTGGGATAGCAACTTCAGCCTGCATCCAGGACCATGGGGATTCCAATTCATCATGAACCTTTCAATACATGGGAACTCAGGAAAAATCTTCAAGTTCTTGCCATCTTTCAAGCCGCTGGCTGGCTCGAATTTTTTGAGCGACTAGATGGGTTCGATCGGGATGCAGCCTTGCAATTTTCCTTGAATCTTACCAAAACTCACTCCATGGTGTGGGGGCTATGCATAGAGGTCTCCAAGACCATTATATCTGAGTTACAGCCATCCCGCTGGTGGGAAAACCATGGTTTAACTGACAAGTCCCCGCAACAACTGCACGGGAAGCATTTTTACTGGAGGGGGAGCAAGTTGAATCATCCAGAAGAGGGATCGCACTGAACTCACTGCCGCGGCCATGGGACCAATTTGTTGTTTTTCTCTAGAAGTACATTACTTGTGAAGGTAGATATCAAACTGTTTATAATTTTGAACTTCCCTTACTTTCTCATCTCTTCCATGGCATTTTATTGAACATTCCATTTTATTTACTGCATGACTTGCGACATATGGCGGCATTTGTACAGTTTTCTAAGCACCCACTTTCTTCCCTCACCCACCATGGCGTTATCAAATTAATCATTGTAATAACCCTTGCCCAGCATCATCTAACCTGGGAGCAATTCCTAGCTCGTGCGCAGCAACCCGTTCCCTTGCGGGTTGTCCCATTACAGCAGATACGAGTCCCACCACAACAGGAGGACCGGAGTCCCTCCACTGAAGTTGGGGGGGGATGAAATGGAAGAAGAACAGCAACCAGGAGCATAAGCAGGACCCTACGAGGAGGATGAAACCATAGTAGAAGAACAGCAACCGGGGGCATAGGTAGAGCCATTTGGGGGGGATGAACCTCCATTAGAAGAAGAATAATTGGGGGATGAAACTCCATCACAGGCAGAGCCATCGGGGGAGGGTGTGGATAAAAACCCTGTGGAAAATCCAGACAATAGGGTAGCTCTGACACTAGAAGGTGAAATTGGAGCATCACCAAATGCTGCGACAAGTGAACCTGAAGTTGATAGAGCCAGGGCAATAGAAGAAAACATTGAGTTGGTAACCATTGAATCCTCACCTGAGTGGGAAGGAGAAGCTTTATTTGAAGAAGAACAGCAAGAGAGGCCAGAAAAAATTCCTTCGACCTCAGCTGTGATTCCTTATGTCCCACCTCCACAAAAGAAAACACCACAAAAGAAAAGAAAGAGAGAAATCAAGGAATTCAACATAACCTCACCTATCAGAAAGAAAAGAACTAGATCAGCCACAGCAGCAGAGGCAGCCAGAAAAAGATGGGAAACCCTAGAAGCACAGGTTGAGCCCCCGGTCCTTGTACCAAGACCAATGGATGCTCCACAAAGGCCAGTGGAGGAAGAACCCGGAATTGAAGGGCTTCTGGCTGAGAACGCAATGTTGAAAGAGGACCTCCAAGTACTTAGAAGGGAGTTGGAAATCTGGAAGGAAACCTGTAGAAAACAGGGTGAAAGAAAAATGTATACATTGATAGAGGCTGCAGATCAACTGGAGGGATTGGATTCTGCTGAGCCTGGCAAGGAAGATGAACGAGTAATTTGTCCCACCTGTGGAGAAATATTCAAGGAAGCAGGCCACAAAATTATACTTAGCACTTACTCAGCACAACAGCTCGTGGCCATAATAGAGGAAGCAGCAGAAAAAGAAGGTGCTGCCACACAAGAACCAGCATCTTTGAATATCCTTGCTGAAGCTGCCACTTCCCATGACACAGAGATTAGAGAATAGATAGGAGAAGAACATGGGATGGAGGACACTCTGGAGCTTAATAAGGAATATACTGTAACTCCAGAATGTTCCCATGATACAGATATTATAGAGCAGATGGGAGAAGAACCTGGAATGGAGGACACTCTGGAGGCCAATGAAGAATTCTATGCTGTAACCCTAGAATGCTCCCATGACACAGAAATCTTAGGAGAAGAGACACAAAGGCAGGACATTGATAAATTGGAACAGGATGCTATAACACAAGAACCAGTAAACCTCAGTATACCTGTCCAATCGGCCAAATAGATGGAAGAAGAACCTGCGATAGAGGACACTCTGGAGTTTAATGATGAACTCTGGGTTGTAGCCCCAGAGGACTCCTGTTAACACCCAAAAAGTGCTCACTAGCTCATTTCCCTATTCACATGACCCATTTATCCACTTTTTCACCATCTGAGCCTCTGAAACCAAAAAAAGGTCACCAAAAGACCTGAGTACCCCCCTTTTCCCACTAAAAAGATTATTTTTCCTAAAAAAACATAAAAAACCCTCAAAAAGGGTCCAAATTCCCAAAAATATTAAAAAGGGAATAAAAATATTAATTTTATTCAAAAAAAAAAAAGGAGGGAAAAGTACCTAAACCATGTTGGTCAATACCATTTGGTTTCCACAAAACCACAAATGGTATTCCCCACCACCAAAACCTATAAAAAGGTGGTAGGGGCTCCTCATTTCAGATCCATCCATTATCTCATCCTCATGCTGCCGAAATCTCCCTTGAGTAATTTGGCCATTGTTAGCAACCTTGGAGAAGGAGACCTCTTGGAGCTTGGAGCTAATTATCTTGGGAGTTGCTCTACATCAACCTTCACCATTGGAGGTATTACTATTGCAAGCATTAGCTTGCCCCATTTTTAAATACAAATTTATTCTTTCATATTTTCTTGTTCTTGTTTTTAAAATATTTCCATTATTTGCTTATATTCTTGCATAGATCCATGATTAGTTTTGTTTAGATTAGTTTATTGTTTAACTCTATTGAAACTGCTGCTACTAGTTAGCAGGTGCCCATAGCACTAAGCCTGGTTGTAAAACCGGGCCAACAGTTTTTGGCGACTCCGCTGGCTTTGAACAATAGATCTCAAATTTTGCTTTTAATTTTAGTTTGTTATTATTTTTTAGCCTTTAGATCCATAGATCTACCATCCTAGACAGCAGATCCATTGCTGCTCTAGTTTTTGGCCCCATCTATTACCATTAACAGCCCGGAATTCTCAATTTTCGGGTTCGTTTTTCGGCTTCCGTGCACGGCTTTCGCCTCGCGGTTTTTACCCTGACAGTCGCGCGGTCCATCGCGGCTTTTGGGATTTTTTCCGCGCGGTTCCCCACGGCTTCGCGACCTATTTGCGTGCTGCACATTGCAGCTTCGCGGTCTTTTGCCGCGCTGCACATCGCGACTGCGCGGCCATTTTCCGAACGGTTCCCCACGGCTTCGCGGCCTATTTGCGCACTGCACATCGCGGCTTCGCGGACATTTTCCGCGCTGCACATCGCGCCAGTGCACCGAAATCCCGCGCGGTCCATCGTGACTGTGCGACAGAAACCCGCGCGGTCCATCACGGCTTTTCTGTCAAAACCCGCGCTGCTAATTTTTTCATTCGGCCATTCCGATTTAAAAATTTATTTTTTACTGTATTTTCTACCCACATAGCACATTTTTACAGTATTAAATTCTGCATATTTTACAGCCATCAAAATATTTTAATATTTAGAATGCACATGTGAAAGAAGTCTTTTTAAAAAAAATTCATCAATTGAAAGAAGGATCTATTTTTGCATTTTATCTAGATTTAAAAATTTTGCTGTTTGCTTCTTTAAAATATTTTGCCGATAGCAATTATTGAAAACGAAATCCATTTATTTCGAAAAGAAGTTATATTATTTGCTTTCCTGTTTGAGAGATCCTTTATTTTTCGAATAGTCCTTGAAAAGCATTTAATTTCAATTTACTGAAAAAAGTCATAAATATTTGCTTTTTTATTTTCAAAAGATCCTTTGTTTTTTGAAAATTTTCTGTAAAGCATTTACTTCTTTCAAGTTCAGTTTACAATACCACACGTGCACCCACTTAAACACTTAATTGAACTGAGCTTTAAAACTTACCCTAATTTCAACACACTTTTAACCCCACTTGGGGAACACTAAAAGAACTTTGTAGCTAGGTAGTATTGGGGGGATAGGTGTTCCAATAACACCCCTCAGTTATTACATCTGAGACATAGAAGTTGTCCATTTAGGGAGCTAAAATCTCTTAGTATTTATTGGCGCGGTCACAACCGGTTTGTGGGAAGGCCTCTCCCCTAGGAGGGTTGAAGTCGCGAGGATGGTTCCGGAAGCCTGAGTGGAATACCGAAATCCATTCAGTAACCGAAGGGCTACCATTCGTAGCTCTCGGGATATCCTTGTATTGGGATATTGTGATCAAGGACCAAATGGCAGATTTACCTTTTCTCGACGCGTCATGAATGGAATATCCTAGTAGCCATTCTTTAGGATTGATTACCCGGTGTCCCTCCCGGTAGGGGGATATCTAGCCGTGGACTTAACACTCAATATTGTCTGACTTGGATTTCATCACCTTGCAGAGAATATAGTTTGTTGATTCACAATACTTTTAGTTAGGTGTTTGCATGATTCAACCCACCTTTGGTCTAGTTACACCTATTTTTTCTAGAAGCTGTTTGCATGTTGGTACTCTGACCATTTGTTGCATCCCTCCACTTATTGTAGCACAGCTGCTAGGATAAGTGCATTTTTTGAGGTTGATTTTTTGGCCTGAGAGCCTTCATTTTTTACTTCCCTTCTTGCACCCTTGGTTGCATTAGGGTTTTGAGTTTTTCATATATTACCATTTTACACATACAGATTTTTCCACAAAAACTTATTTTCTCACCATTGAGAATTTTAGACGCTCTCGTCGTCTACAGGGCGAACTCCCAGAGTTCAGTCTACTTGGCTCGCCACGTCACCGACGCCGAGCTTTATCCCTTGACTCGACACATCGTCGGTCAACTAGACAGTCATCCGATTCTGACACGCCTCACTTCACATTTGATTTAGGGGCAGAATCCGAAAACCCCACAGAGTTATTCCCAACCAACATTATGTCTGGAACACCATTTGATCCACTCTTTACCAGCACCATAGGAGAGATGTCTACAGACCCTTCTACTACAGTGCCATCCATGGCAACAACCACCCCCCTGGGTATGCCCAATATGGGCAACACTCCACATTTAGGAATGCCCAACACAGGGCCACCTCCTGTTATAGGAATTCCCAACACAGGGCCACCACCTGTTATGGGTATGCCCAACATAGGGGTCACACCCCCTCTGATTCCCACAACCCAGATTCCAGGAATCACCACTACTATTCCTAACCCAAGTGTAACCCATGTTGCACTTGGAGGCCCTGGCCCATACAAGACCACACCTATTGCAGGACACATACCTGCAATACCTAGCATACCTTTAGGCACTACTGGACCCCTACATCATACCACCATGACTAGGCATGTCCCAGTCCCCGTCACTACATCTGCTAGCTTACCATACATGGCGAGTCTGAACTTACCAGACTTAGCCAGACTCACCAATGACCCTATCATACACGATCCTACGTGGCCTCACATGCCCACCAAACTCCCCTCCGGCATCCCTAAGTTTGAGGGCAAGGCAGGTGAGGACCCCCAGAACCATATCATGTCCTTCCATCTATGGTGTTCCTCCAACTCCATAGTGGACGACTCTATCTGCCTCCGTCTATTACAGCGCACCTTCACTGGCTCTGCAGCTAAGTGGTATATCGAGGAGCCCCATGGGACGCATGCCTCCTTTACCTCCCTTGCCTCGACCTTCCTGCAATTCTTCCAGTTACCTGTCCGCTATGACGCGGGAGTTGAGATCCTACTGTCTTGTAGACAAACCACGGCCACCCACATCACTGACCACATTCATGAGTGGCGTCGACGCCGAAGCCTCTGCAAAATCAAGTTAGACGACCGTATCTTTTTGGATTGGTTTCTAAAATCCCTCCTCCCTCTCATTGCGAAGGATGTGGCATCCGAAAGACCCCAGTCTGAATAAGAGGCCATCCTCAAAGCCCAACAGTTTGATCTCATTTACGCCCAGTCGGGTTATCTATACACAATCATACCAGACGCCCCACGAGGTGACTCTTCACGCGGGGATGCGCCAGGGGCATCACATGCCGCTGATGGCATTATTGGCCAAATCACACCACAAGCTAAACCCTTCAGCATGATGAGCACCATGCCTGCCCCAGACCTCTCTAGGGCTACATCCAGTTCCGGAGCCACAACTTCTTACGCTCCAACAAACCAGACCCATCACATTCATGCACCCTCTTGTCCACAACATTGCTATGGGCACACGCCATCAGCATATGTACCTCCTACATACAATAACCAACCTGCTACACAGAACCCCGTTCAGTTCCCGCCACAACAGATGCAGTACCCACAGCAAGATGCACCAGCTAATCCAACACATCCAATAGCTCAGGGTTACCAACAACCCCAGCAGGCAGCTAGACCACCTCCAGCCCCACAGGCTTACTATCCACCACAACCTGCTCCCACACCTGCGGCGAACCAAAATCCTCCCACTGCTCAAGGGCAAGTGTATACACAGCACAACCAGCGCAACCAAGGTGCGCAACAGAACCGCGGTAGAGGTCGTAATCGCGGGTTTTAGCATGGAGGCCGCGATACCATCGCGACTTTTCCACCAAAGGCCGTGATGGCCATCGCGGATTTTCCACCAAAATTCATGATGACCATCGTGGCTTCCATGCTAAAACCCGCGATGAACATCGCGGATATTGGCCAGACAGTCATGATGAACATCGCGGCTATCTCCCATGAACTCGCGATGAACATCGCGGGTTCCAACCTCACAATCGCGATGAACATCACGACTGTCAGCCTAAAACCCGCGCGGTTCATTGCGGGAAAAGACCCAAAACCCGCGATATTCCACGTTGGAGGATCAACATGGAATTTCGCAGCCTTCGGGGGCCCGCCGCCAAACAAAAAAGACATAATTGAAAAGGCTAAGGCAAATAGAGTTACCTGAAACTCGCAGAATCGAAAACCAACGGTGAAATCTCCCGAAAATCAAGAAATAGCTCTGACTGCTCTACCAAACTCGCACGTAACAATGACATGTCATTTGGGTCGCACGATCTATTTATAGAAATTCCACCAATTTTCAAACCACCATTGCGGTATCATACGAAGTCCATTTTTCAAACCATTGGTACCATTGGAATCAGCACAACGAGAACTTCATGCAGGTTCTTTCCTTTTCCCGTTTTCACGGGGTCTATTTCTTTACCATTTTTTGGCCTCCCTCATGGCCTCAGTTTGCGTGCCACATCGGCCGTTCTCCATTTTGGATGTGTCATATATCACCGGATTCAGTTTTCCGCGCTCGTGATGATGCTTGAGATCATTTCTTGCTGTCACGTCCCGATTTTTCGGGCATTTTTCCCATGCCCCCTTGTCGCCTCGGTTTGCTTGCCACATCGGTCGTTCTCTGTTTTCGACGTACCTTATATCACCGGATTCAATTTTCCATGCTCGTGATGATGCTTGAGATCATTTCTCGCTCTCACCTTTAGATTTTTGGGGCATTTTTTCCCATGCCCCCATGTCGCCTCGGTTTGCGTGCCACATCGGTCGTTCTTCGTTTTCGACATGCCATATATCGCCGGATTCATTTTTCCACGCTCGTAATTATGCTTGAGATCATTTCTCGCTGTCTCGTCCCGATTTCCAAGGCATTTTTTCATGCCCCCCACGTCACCTCAGTTTGTGTGCCACATCGGCCGTTCTCCGTGTTGGACAAGTCTTATATCGCCGGATTCAGTTTTTCGTGCTCATGATGATGCCTGAGATCATTTTTCGCTCTCACGCCCATATTTTTTGGGCATTTTTTCAAAATGCCACTCATCACCTCGGTTTGCGTGCCACATTGGTCGTAGCTCCTTTTCGACAATCTTTCTGTCACCGGATCCAGTTTTCCGCACTGATGATGATGCTTGAGACCTATTCTCTCCCTCATCAATCCCTTTTTGTTTGGTATAATTTTATCCCTTTTTCGGGCCGAGCAACCCCTTTTACGAAAAAGGCACTTAGGGAGTTTCTGTTAAGCTCTTTTCTGACTCCTAAAACAATGAAAAGATTGCCGAGCAACCTTGCTTCCTTTCATGCTCGTTAAACGTATCTGAAAGGGTGTCTACCTAGTATAAGTTTACCCCTTTTCCGGACCTTGTAAACTAATTACGAAAAAGGAATACTCTAGTCACATCGGCTAGAAGAGTTCTCCATTTGCATCATTTTATGCTTTTTCGGGCCTTGGAGACTAAAGTATGAAAAAGAACACCAATAGAGTCCACTTACCGCTTTCAGACTCTCTAAACATGAAAGCAACCATGAGCACGAGCCGTCTTGGGCTCACAAAAACCACAGGAATGTACCATTTCAGAGCACACTTTTATCCCTTCTTGGAGCTCATTAAAACTACAAATAAGGAATCAATGGTGCCTCTTGGCGCCACGACAGATCACATCTACTCATATGGCAACTTCCCCATTTTGGTCGCCTTTGTTCAGAGTATTCTGTAGTATGTCACCTTGAAAATCCCTCGACAGCACCTATCAGCTCGTCCTCCCCCCAGAGTCAATATATACCATTTAGTCCCTGAAAGTCATGATCCCCACACCTACAAGTCAGTTCCCTACGCTGCCAGGTCAACCATTTCATCATGCTCTGAACAAAGGAAGTTTGAGTATACCCACTTTATGACCCAGTGATTTCCCATCCCCACAAGTATGTCAGTCCTACCATCAGTACTACAACACTTCAGTTCTACACCTCGTGCTCCTATCAAGGAAACATCATTGCCTTGTTAGTTGCTGGTCTCCCTCTGTCGATGACAACCACATTTATTCCAGAGGATAGACCTAGAGGTCCTTGTGTCTTGGACTCATCACCATTCATGATGAGTGCCTACGAATCATTTTGAGAAGACTCCTCAGCGCTTCTCTAAATGGTTGTTTCTCACATGCTCGACTTCAACACCTTGATTTCATCGTTGAGACTCGCACAGAGCATTGATCCTTTCAAGGTTTTTCGTCGAAGACCCCGGATACCTCTTGACTCTTCCACTTTTGAGAGTCTACCTATGGAAACAACCAGTTATATTTTTTCTTAGATATCCGGGTTGCACATGGTGATAGTATTCGGAAGCCATCCAGTTATATTCTTCCTCGAGTTTCAGTTCAGTATACCCTTGATCCAGCAGCTCATCAGTTCCTCTGAGTCCCCACTCAGCAACACTGTTGGTATTTCAGTATATCAGTTCTTCCACTCAGAAATGGTCATCCCAGCAGTGCATCCCAGATTTGTGTCCCCTCTGGACCCTTATGATGTCACAGTAGTTCTCTATGTATCTTACAGGTCCCCCCTTTGTTCGGGCCTTACAATTATTTTGTTACTGATACGAGCATGGGAATGCCCGCCTCGTCCATTATCAGATATTATACCTCATTCATTTTGAGGCCATGTATCTTTCAGGTCCCCATATTTTGGACCCTATTGTTATTATTGTTCTATATCCTGATACGAGCATGGGAATGCCCGCCTCGTCCATTATCAGAGATTATACCTCATTCATTTTGAGGCCATGTAACATTTTTTTCTTTTGCAGCTTCCAAGGGCCGTGGCTCCAATCTCCAACCGGTCTCTTCTCTCCCCTAAAACCCCAGAAAAAGACAAAAGAACTATGATGTCTATCGGCCATACGATGAGCTCATGCCCTCACACATCAGGGGGCAATCTATTAACACCCAAAAGAGCTCATTTCCCTATTCACATGACCCATTTGTCCACTTTTTCACCATCTGAGCCTCTGAAACCAACAAAAGGTCACCAAAAGACCTGAGTACACCCCTTTTCCCACTAAAAAAGATTATTTTTCCTAAAAAAGCATAAAAAACCCTAAAAAAGGGTCTAAATTCCCAAAAATATTAAAAAGGGAATAAAAATATTAATTTTATTCAAAAAAGGAAAAAGGAGGGAAAAGTACCTAAACCATGTTGGTCAATACCATTTGGTTTCCACAAAACCACAAATGGTATTCCCCACCACCAAAACCTATAAAAAGGTGGTAGGGGCTCCTCATTTCAGATCCATCCATTATCTCATCCTCATGTTGCCGAAATCTCCCTTGAGTATTTTGGCCATTGTTAGCAACCTTGGAGAAGGAGACCTCTTGGATCTTGGAGCTACTTATCTTGGGAGTTGCTCTACATCAACCTTCACCATTGGAGGTATTACTATTGCAAGCATTAGCTTGCCCCATTTTTAAATACAAATTTATTCTTTCATATTTTCTTGTTCTTGTTTTTAAAATATTTCCATTATTTGCTTATATTCTTGCATAGATCCATGATTAGTTTTGTTTAGATTAGTTTCTTGTTTAATTATATTGAAACTGCTGTTACTAGTTAGCAGGTGCCCATAGCACTAAGCCTGGTTGTAAAACCGGGCCAACAACTCCCATGACACAGAGCTCATAGGAGAAGATTTGCCACAACAGGAGGATGAAGAGGCAAGCCAAGATGTTGTCACACAAGAACCAACATCCTTGGAAGCTGCAGCAGGAACTCCTGAATTTCATTTAAAAGATAACCCTAGAGTGTATATCATTCCCGATACACAGTGGAGTGAAGATGAATAGGTACAGACACCATGCTCAGGTGACACCGAAATCTTTGAGGAGGAGCTGCACAATGAGAAAGAGATCCAATCTCAGCAGCAGGAGGACAAGGAAGACACTATTACACAAGAACCAATGTCTATAAAAGCAATGAGGGTAGCTGCTTAAGAGAGTCTAAAGGATGTTGCTGTTACACAAGAACCAGCAACTCTCTTATTAAATTTAGATGTGCTAGAAGACACTTCTCCACAAGAACCAGTGCTTCTACCTCCTAGAAATGTCATTGATTTAGATTCAGATTAAAGATTTCCTTTCAAGCCCCAGGCACAGCATAATGAGACTGCAGGAAGATTCCCACTACACCAACTGCATTTCCAGACACCAGCAAGTAAAAGTGGAAGGGGAACAGTGATGAAGGAAGATATTGGGATTACTCACAGAAGCTTTTCAGAAGACAGATAAGGTGCCTAAGTTTCCTACAATTCTTCCTCTCTCCATGAATAGAGCTCAGTACAGGACTCAGATTCTGAATGATGCAGGTTGTTGCATGAGGACATGCAACAGGGTAGTTAGGGGGAGATGTTGAGCCCAGAATTGGCCCTTTTTAATCATCTTTAATCATCTTTCCTGCCCCTGTCTTACACCACTTATCATGATAATCAAACTTGTTGTCCTTACTTTATTCCCCCAAGTTTCCATGGTATGACTGATCATTGCTTTATTTTATTAATGCTTATGATTGTGATAATTAAAGCTGTGTATCTCTCAATTGTGCTAACATGTTATGATTTATGAAGGTAGTTGAGATAAATGGACTGGAGGAAGGTGGGGCTGAAAAAGTCTTGAAAGAAGGGATGTTCGTTGCTTACAAAGGGATCCTCAGGGCTCGAATCATCAATTAAGGCACATGATTCTAATACAACATCCTAGGTGGAGCTGTGACAGGGCAACTGTAACAGAATGCGCTATCTTAAGTATGTTGCAGCTCGAGTCTAGTTGTGATCTGGAAAGATCGCCACTCTTGGGTCAATCGACAGCTTTCTCATATTTTTATGTCTCCATTCTACCACGTATTGTAACAGCTAGTTATTTAGGGCGCCTGAAGATCAGAGATCTTCATGGCTTCCCGTTATTAGGATTGGATGTTATAATTTGTATGTATAAATATGGGAAGCTGCCTCAACCTAGGGGGTTGAACAACAGATAATTAATTCATCGTATTAGCAGCCAAGGCAAACTATGTAATCATTCTTCTGTTAATATAAGGGGTTACTTCTGAGTTAAAGGAATTCGTGTTGTTCAGCCAGCGTCTCTGTGTGAAGGATGGGCCTGTCTTCCATAGAGATTGCTGAGTTAAAATAGGATTTCAAATTTATTGTTGTGTGATGTTTTATTTATGATATTTTCCCTGTACGTAGCAGTAGTAAGTGTGACGTGGATTTTCAGTATGGTTAAGATTACATTTTCTTGATATTGGTAAATGGTGCAGAGTAACAGTCGACTCAGTAGGGCTTGCTTTATGCGTTTCATTTGGTAGTTGTACACAGCCTTGTTCATCTTACAGTTAAGTTGTGATCCCATGATCCCTTTTACAATTTATCTTTCCTGTATGATTGTTGATTTTCATTCATGCAATTCAATTTCTTAGAATAGTTGAACTCAATCCCTTGCAATTGAATTTCTAGATTAATATTAAGTTTCTGCTTATGGTTTTTAAGAGTGATCAGATTGAAGAAGTGAGTTATTTTTTCTAGGATGTGAATAGGATTTCCTTGTATCTACAATTGTCTTTGAAGCTTATTTGATTTCTTGTTGATGCATGGTGTAATAGTAATTAGACAGCAACTGGGATTACATGGCTCCTTGGAATGTGTTAGGATATTCCTATACTCCATCCTAGTCCTTATAACATTTCTGTCATTTTCAGTCCTGCATGCAAAACTAGGGTTTGCAGCACCAGCACCTAGCCCTCGGCAAACTAGCCCCAGGAGCTTCTCTCGGATCAGTCTTAGCTCTCCTAGAGCTTAGTGTGCCCTCTTTTCAGTTATTGCATGAGAAGGGCGCCTTTCTTCATCTGCCAGTCCAGTTTAGTTAAGTTAACTTCAGTTCTTCCTTGATTTAAGGATTAACTGACTCCTAACTGACCTTATCACTCTTTTGGACCTCCAGTGTGACTAGATAGACTGTTTTGACTCCAGCTAGCTCCATGAGCACCCCCCACTGAGTCTCCTTCACTATATCAGTGCTTCCATGTGCCAGTTACACCAGCCACACTCAGTTAGACTCAGTTTGACTCCCGGTTGATCAGTACTTGTGCATTGATGACTTCACTGATGATGAGATAGACTCCTAGTTTGGCACTGATGACTCTCCACTGATTATGGATCTGTGCATGAAGGATAATTCGAATTACACCTAGTGAATTCGAATCCTCATACTCAGCATTGTATATTTACTCGATAACTATTCTAATTAATGTAATGTGTGTAATTATTCTGCCTCTATTGGATCTATGTTCTATTGCTTCTCTCTTCTTCCTTAATTCCTTAATTCTTTCACTGTGAGGTTTACATCATCTCTTTGGATCTCATGTGGGCAATTTTATAGGATGAACATAGTTGTTAGAGTAGAACAGTATTCAATTATAGTGATTTGGTGTTTAAGCATAGACTGTGCATTTATCCTTTGAAATAAAAAGACTTTCTTGGGTTGACAATAAATCTCGTATGCTCTGTGTGTTGGTAATAAATTATCTGCATATAGGGTGCTCGACACACACGACCAAAAACGTGGTCATATTTAGTTTGGTCATTTATAGATTATCTTTTGGTAATATATTTGGTCATTAATTATCATTAATTATCACAATTAATGACCATATTTTTTGTCACGTGATAAATGACCGCTCATTTTCTACCAATGATCGCCAACTCAAAAGTGGTCATTTATATGCATATTTTGGTCATTTATCTCTCATGTTGTACTAGTGGTCATTTATATGCAATTTTTGGTCATTTATCTCTTTTTAGTGGTTTCAAAATATATATAGGGAATGGAGAAATTGAACCACCAACCTTCTTCCTATAAGGAAGGTGATCTACCATTGAGCTAGCACCCTTAAATAGAATTCCTTATGGATTGATATGAGAATAAAATTTTCAACAGTTAACACCATCTTTCCAAATTCTGGAAAAAGGGTCACGTACCTAGTAAGAAACAAATTTTACCCAATAGTTGCCAAAAAGGGTCATGTTAATGATAAAATTATTTTGCCAAAATCTCTCAAAAATCAAGAATGCAGTTGTATTGTCAAATGTTTCTCCGAGTGGTACCAAATCAAGAATCACAATTGTCCTTTCCTCATCTTGGGAATCTACATTTTCTCCCATTATCCTTACTTGTCTTTGTTTCAAGAAAGTTCCTACTGCTATATATGCAGCCAGCACTGAAACCAATGGGAAAAAGCATAAAGTGCCACCCCAAGCTCAAGCTCCCCTTGCATTGGATATACACAGCCACATGGTGCACCAGGAGGACTAGAAGTCAATGGTTTAGTGCAAGCTATTGAACCACAATTTGTACAAAGAATGCATCAAGTTAGTCACAAATAAAGTATCTTGATTCTTTATACATAGAAATAAGGTGAAATCTAAGCAGAATGATCCAATATACATGGAGTAAATTTATTTGCAAATAAAATGATAACAATTACAGAGAAATTCAACTCGTGATAACACAATGAATGTTCAAAGAATAACAAACTATATTATGTACTTTCCATACCTTTAGTAGGTGGAGGGGGGAGGAAATACCAATGGAGGTGGTTCCAAAGGTATCCTTGGTGTCATCTCAAGTGATTCCAAATGGGCAATGTTTACAGGAGAAGCAGAGGGTGCTAACAATGCAATAAGTAGGTCGTGCTTAGTAATTTTTTCTACTATTATACTGAAAATATATCTCAAATATCTGTGAAAATAAAGGAAGTATACCTTTCGTATGTCGATGATTTGGAGGGGAAGGAAACATGATTGATTGTGAGACTGTTGGGGGACTCACGTTTCCTGAGGGTGATACAAGGGGATAGTTAGCTGGTGAATAAACAAGCCCTTCAAAAATAACCAACAATCCAATAACTTAAGACTGTAACCTTCACCAAGTATAAATTTTTAATATCAAAATATAACCAAAAGAAAGGAGTATACCTTCTTGTGTGTTGATGATATGGAGGTGAACGAAACCCAATTGATGGTGAGACTTACAATACGTATCCAACACACCCATCTGGAAGTATCATGGGTACCATCATCATGCCTTTAGGTTTCGTGCCTCTTCCATAGATGATAGGATGAACTACCATATGAGAAAGTTTTAAAACAAGGTTATTTGAGATTATAACATGTGCACTTTCTCTACCATAGATGACAAAATGAAAGACCTTGTGAATAATTTCACAAAGAAGGTTAGAAGGATAATCAATAAAGGATTGGAAAATACAACATAAATAGGCAGCAAAAAAATTATGAATCTCTTGTAGGTGTAGTCATGCAAAGAATCACAATAGAAAAATATTGTGTTTCACCTACCAATCCATTCAAAATTAGTCCAAAATAATTGAAACCTTTATCAAAATGTGAAGAAAACAAGTATATTCTACAAACAAAAAATGATATTTCAAGCTTATACTTACAATGGAATAGAGTTCAGCTCCATGTTCTACTATTTTTTCTTGATTTGCTTCACAATGGTGTTTTATCCACTCATTCAAATGTTGAACCTAATTAACCCAACTTACCATGAGTAGAGATCCTTTTAATAACCTGGTACTCGATAGTTATCATTAACAAAAGATGTAAAATGTTGGTTCCATCAAAGTCTAAATATCCTTTTCAAAATATATAATGTACTAGAATTGCACACATGGATGACAATTATAGTGATGATGCATTCACTTGGCTTAATGTGAACACAAGTCGTTGCTACCATTTCATGTGAATGCCTTTTTGTTTGTTTTTTGGTAGATCTATTTATAAGATATTTAGCATGGTATTCTATAGCATTCTAATTACGACAATGATGTGCATACTGGAATGTGTGTCTAAGTATTTCTATATTCATTCTTAGGAAGATCTGACTTCCTTTGTGCCATATTTATTCCCCCAAACTAACATAGGATTAATGCCCAATCTTATTCCTTTATGTGACATTCCATTCCGCTGGTGCAAACTACATAGAGAATGAAACCACCTTGTTGGCTGCATAGAACATTGTTAACGACATATTCTCAAGAGTCACATTTTTAAGTAGATTGTAGAAAGAAACATTGTACAACTAAATGATACATTTTACAGTTTGCTACGTGGTAGCCTAAAAGCTCCATGCCAAGAAGGATTTGCTGAAAATAAAAACTTCCTAAAACTACCATGCCCTAAACATGACGTGATTATATCAATCCCCTTCGTAGTCTTGGACTGACCTTTGTGTTTCCAACTTTTCTTTTATTGGTAAACAATTTTAAGAGAAGTTCATAATTTTTTAGTGGAATTAAAGAAACATACTGGACTAGTATATAATCCACTTTGAGGGAAGCCATTTAGGGTATCCAATAGAAATTGATTTCATGTCCTTGCTTAGGTTCTCAATGGAAACAGGGGAATGATATCCAATCCAAATCCATCCATTCCTTAAGGTTTTGCATGAAAAACTCTACAAAAAATCCTAATGTGTTTCAACAGTCTGGCTAAAAAGGTATTATGGAAAATAGTGGAGATGTCACAAGCAACAACTACATGTTTACATGCCCGAAAAAACACTCCTTATTTTTTTTATAGAAGGGGACTTAGTTCCCCCATATTTTAATTTATTGTTATCAATGTTATGAGCATTTGGATAATTCATTGTCGAAAATACATACTTTCAATTTTATTAAATAAATTGGATTAATTTCCACTAAGCAATTTACTAAATATAGAAAACATAACAAATGTTTTTGAATTTTGTATAAATTTAAATAAAATAAAACTATATTCAAGTATACTTATGCTCCTTTCAAGAAAAAATGATAGATATTTGAGAAGAAGAATTGAGACGTTTGGATCTTAGTTAGTTAGTTAAGGGTGGTTAAGCTTATACCTAAAGAAATTATAATTAAAAAATTAAGAGGACAAAACTAATGAGACAGGTTAACTAGAAACACTAGTTGGATGTTAAAATTTAGGTAACCCTTAATGAATGCAAGTCTCTCTTGGATCCTGTGGAATGAAAATTAATAACTTGAAAATATTAAAAATCCCAACACCGAGGTAAGGAAAAATGGAAAATCTACTAACGTGACAATAAATTATTTACCCTTTTATCCCCTCCGAAAATGTTATATGCATTTGTCTTAAACCTTTTGTAGTTAGGCATTTGTTCTTTTAGTGGATTTGTATTTTGCTGATGCAGAAGAGATGGGATTCACTAATTGATTGATAGATGGATTGATTACATGATTGGTTTAAGAGGCCAGAGTTATACTTCTTCAGTATTCAAATGCCTGAGAGGTGTGGATAAGGGGCTCAAGGAATTGGTGTCTCAAAAGGGGGGATATTTGGTAACAAATGGGTCAGAGTCTGAGTTGTAGTGTCACTAATGAACACGCCTTCTTCTCTACATTCCAACAAGGGGATTTGAAAAGGGTGGAGGCTTCTCTTGAGCGAGAGCCCCATTTGATCTCAATGAAAATCCGTCTCCATTTCATATTTCTACTACTAATAACAAACAAAAAAACATTTCAAAATATTAATCAATGTAAACAAAATAATTGGAAAGAAAAAAATGGTAATTCCAAAAATAACTAAGATAGAAATGATCATATTTCATGTCTATTTGCTTCTACGATAAAAACTTTAAAAATTGAAAAGCAAAGATGACTTTCTAGACAAATAAGATAGACAGTCACTATGATATCACCATGCATGTGGGAACCAATATAATAGCACATAAGCAGATGTAGGAGAAGAGAAGATCCATCTTTGAATACAATGAGAATACACTTCACAAGATCATCTCTTGGGATCACTATTAAATATCAAGCTTCTCAATGCCAATTTTAGATGCAGATTTCGTAATAATTTCCTTTCGTGGCTCCACTTGGAATAATGTAAAAAGTAAACATTTTTATTTTTTTCTTGCCATCCACTGTTAGGAACCCATGTCAACCCTTCTATTTACTTTGTTAGTATATTGTTGTTGGACGCATATGCTTTGTAAGTTGTCCCATAGTATTTGTTGATCCATAGTTTGTCTTAATGTTGTTGGACGCATATGCTTTGTAAGTCATCCTGTAGTAATTGTTGATCCATCGTTTGTATTGGCCCATGGTTTGTATTGACACATGGTATTGACCCATGGTATGGGCCCCTATAATTAGTATATAAGTTTTTGTTGAGACCAATGAAGGTACCGTGAAGTTATTTGTATTGAGCTTGCTCAAAGGAGGTTGCCTCCTCGAAGTAACCTGTGATCAATAAAAGTGATTTTGAGTTCTTCTATTTATGCTATCTCATTTATTTTCGTTAATTAATTGTTGCAGGTTCTTCACATCTGGTATCAGAGCACTTCCTTGGGATCGTTGGGAGAAATTTCTGCCAAATTTTGTTTTCACATCTGTTGCAACTTTGAATCTGGGAATAATCCCTATCCTCTTAACTGTGGGAATTACTTGGGCATTGTAAAATCCTTGGGAAGATTAGACCAATATATTAACTCATCTCCAAAACATTTCTAACTTTACTAGTAAAATTTTTGTCAATTTCTTCGGACAGTGCAGGAGGTAAGTGAGGGGTACTGAGGTAAGGAATGAGGATGGTGAGATGAATATTTAATTATGGAAAATATATGAGGTTAGGTGTAGCAGTACTTCAGGATATCGGATCATATTTTTCTTATGCACAAGGTACCCGTACCATTCACTTTTCAACATAGAACAATTCTATCCCTACTTCGAGGCTTCCTGGGTAGCTGGCATATGCATACTAAACATGTGAGGATATTGGAAGTTAATAACAGAGTTTATATCAGTCAAATGAATTTTTGTTATTTTCAAGAAGGTATTTTTGCAGATGTGTGATATTTTGGAAAGATTTGGGGTTTTTGGGCTCTCTCGGGATTGTTGAGCTAGTAATTTTTCAAACTTTACAAACAAGGTCTAAATGCTTCAAAGTTCTACATTTAAGCACTAATATGGATACCAGAATGAGTTAATGACCTTCTCCAACTGACAGAATGTAAAAATATTTCTTAGAATGGATTTGGCAGTAAAAGCGGTGGAACTAGTCTAGAAATGGCATCAATCTAGCTAGTCTTGTATTTTAACTTAACAAACTGCTTTTAAGAATTAAAAACTCTTCTTTGATATTAATTTCAACTCTGATATAACATGTTCCATCCATAAAACTTGAAATCTTACATTTAGAACAATTCTTCTTTTATTAATGCTAGCTTCTCAAATCATGATGCATCATAGGCTAGTTTCCTGTTACAATAGTGGAGAAATAGAGAATAGAAGAGAGAAGTTACTTCGGATCTGTAATGGTGGTTATTACCAGTCCATATACTGATTAGATGGAAGAAATTTCTGCAATCTGAACATGCTAGTCTTCAATGGATCCCATCTTCAACTGGTTCTCTCCTTTAGGAAAATCATCTCCAAAACTGGTTAGGTGAGTAGTAGGAGTAGGAGAAGAATAGAGATTCGATATGAAATTTGATTTTTGGAATATAGAAGCATCTAATGTCTGCAATATTCAGCTGATAAACTTCACTAGAGGTCGTGAGAAGATCTCTCGATAATTATCTTCTTCCACTGGTGTTCCTCCACTAAATCTAGCTGCAAATCTCCTTCAATGGTGGCCTCCTCTTCAATCTGACATTAGATCTTCATGGCAGAACTACTAAGTGTTACTGGCTATACTATTGATTGCTGGACCTGCATAAATCTTAGGAAACTCATGGGGTATTGAGGCACATCACCCAAGCATAACTTGTTGAGGCACAACACTCAACTTGGAGGGCTCGGAGCTCTCACTCACAAATTCCAATAATGATCAAAAGTTGTCAAATGGCATTGGTTGGATTCTTTTATAAACTTCATGATGACCTACTGAGCAATTTCTTGGCTTGGTGACCTGTGAGAGTAGGTTACCCACTTTCCCATTCTACTCCAACTCCATGAGGGAGCATTCCTTGAGGAGAAAGGAAACTTTTCTGCTTTCTCCACTTTCTGCTTTAGCATTCTTTCACTGAATTGGCAAGTGCGCCCTAGGAATCTTTTTCTACACTTGCTACTTTCCTTTCTGACTGCTTTTCTTGTTTTATTCCACTTTATTCACTTTCCTCTGTTCTGCTTTTGTCTTATTTTACCATCTTTTGTCAGTTTCCTTCTTGGCTCACCTTTCCAACTTGTCTCCATTAGATTCCTTAGCTTTTCTGAAGTTTATCACTTAAGTAAGTGTGGCCTACTTGACCAATTCAAATTTTCTATCGATGTCATCAACCAGTTGGCACATTTATTAGTAATAAGCATTTAAATGACAATAATACAACTCGGAAATAATTTAGCTAAGCATTAATTAATTATCCAGTAATTAATTAACTTTTATGGTGTAATTGCCTCAAAACTTCCCCAATTAGTTAATTTATCAATTATATAATAAATCACACTAGCACATGAATTGGGGTTATTAACTTCATGGGGGGCCCTCCATATCAATTTAATTCCTCAAATTCACCCTTAGGGATCTTCCTTCATCCATCCATTAATTATTTAATTAATGCCTAGGTTACTTAGGCTAAAATCATCCCCATGGACCATAGGAAAATTTGGGAACATGACAGTCCTCCCTTCCCAAGATTGCTTGTCCTCAAGCAATGTCAGGATCCCACCAAGATTTTGCTTCACCAACTCCGATTATCATTGTCCCCATCCGTTGAACAATCTATAAATTAAACTTGTTCCTTCAGGAAAAAATGTCTATGTAAAACAAACTGCATTGTAATTTATATCTGCCATTAGCCAACAAATGAACATAATTTTAACCCAGTTAGGATAACTGAGTAGAATTCCTGGGTCCCACTGTTTCTCTTGCAAGGAACATAATTCTCCTGTCATCTTTGGAAATCTGCACTCAAGTGTATGCCAGGATCCCAAAGTATCAACTGCATTTTCCCCATCATCAAAATAATTTTAAAGAATCTGTCATCAAACATGTGCCTTTTCATCTGGGGAATAACTGCTATGGCATTGCCTCCAACCAAACCAAGTGGGGAGCAGAATGTCTCTTCCAGTGAAAACATCCAATGGCTCAACTCTCTGCCATTGGAGAAAAATTTCAAGCATCCCTCCTAGCATGCGGATTCCCTCCACATAGGCCAACCTCTACAAGTAAAATGTTCCATTAATTTAACTTGGCAACTTGTCTGCTTAGCTGCCTTCCCTTGACCATAAGCATAAATTTTTTTGCAAAGAATTTTCATGCTTGCCAGGTAATCTTTCACCCAATCCATATGTGGATGAGTGACATCAAATAGCTGCAAAATATACTTTTTTTGTTTCTCACAATTGAAGACAATGTCAGTTATAATAAGAAATTTATTGTAGAAACAAGTGAACTTTTTACCTTCCATATTTTCTTTTCTAGTGAGGCATCTATCCATCCATTTGGTGGGTGAATCAGAGATCATACTTGCTGATTTATATGAGCTATAATCAACCATCTCTTCTGCAATAGGATCCATCTCCCATGGGGACAGATCATGATCCTCCTGCTGAACATGTGACACAAACTAGAAAAATGTCTTCACCCACTGCTCATTCCCCATTGGTGTTGTTGAATCTAGGACATGTGGGAAAGAACTATGAACCTTTTTTGCATGTCTGCAACCTTTAGTAATCAAACTTATGGCTGCAAATTCTTCATTACCGGCTGTCCCAAATTGGGTGCTCTCATCCCACTCTTTCATGGTGGAGTGTTTGTCTTCAAGGAACAACTCAAGTTCCCTTGGAAAAAAATCCCATGCTTGGTTCTCATCAAACTGTTCTGCACACTCTTCAAGAACATATAAAAATGAATGAGCCTCATGATCCACCATCTCATGAGGTTCCTCCCTATGTTCAAGAATTCCTTTAGCCGAATGAATTTGATTGAATGGTGTGTAGGTGGGTAGGGGGGATCTTTGCAACTTTTCATGAAGCTACAATATTTCTGTCTTGGATTCTTGGAGGGAACTTTGAGCGCTTCTTAAAGAATCTTGGGTGGCCATTAATTCATCATTGAGCTTGTTGATCTCTCCATCATCCCTCAAGGATCTACCATGAAACAACTCCACAAGATCCAATAAAATATCTCTATCAGAAAGCAGGTTCAAGAATTTACCTTTTCTGCTTGCCATGGCTTCCTGAAATTCTTCCATGTCTCTCATGGAAGACTGCTCCCCCAATTTCCAACAAAAATTATTCATTTAGGAATGTGTGTAATTGAGGGTTTGAAGGGCTTCTTGGATATTGTGTTCATCCATCTTTAAAGATCCTGCAAGAAGATGAGGTCCTTGCAGATGTTTCTCCTCTTCATTTCCCATCGCTGGATCAATTTCATGGGTTGCACTTGAAGTTTTGAAATCTGATGTATATGTTTCTGCTGCAATATTTTCGTCTTTCAGGTCCTCAAAAAAATAATTTGGGCTGCAACATAAGTGCTCAGTCATCCTTGATGCAACAGAAAGATATTCTCTTAAAGTTTTAGCCTTCATACAACTTTCCTTTTTAACACCAGAATTATGAACCTCATCACTATGGGGGTCAACCATTCTAAAATTTTCAATGGAAATGGCTGCCATATCAGACTGACATAATGGCACATAAAAATCAGAATTTACTAATTCACCATGTGTCATTTTCTCCTCCTTAGGTGGTGAAATTTTGATGGCTTGTTGATCCACCCATTTCTCTGCTTCACACCCTATTGAGATGTGCTCAATTTCTGCCACCTGGTAGGGCTTTAGGGGTGAGTGTAAATTTGAATTATGTTCTTCCTTTGGATGAGATCCAAAATATGTCTCACCTTCATCAGTCTATCCCATTCTTTTGCACTTGTTTTGAAATCAGCGATTAAAAGATCAAGAGTGATTTTACCTCCCTCATCACCCACAATCAAGTGTTTGACTGCTGGATCTTCTACTATGCATTGACCTTCTTCGTCCACTTCTTGGAGTAGTGGGGCACCAGCAAGGTCTTCTTGGTCATTTCTTTCCAAGAAACTTGATGTCTCTCCAGATTGTGTGGTGCTCAAATCACAACCTTTCGACTTCCTTCTTGAAGAAAAACCAAACAATCTCGCAATGCTTGGCCCTACAAGTGGCCTTGATGAAACTTCCTTCTTGATTCCTTTTCCCTAAGATTGGGATGGATCCATATGTAGGACTGCAAATTCCTCTTTATTTTTTTTGTCTTCTTCTCCACCAAAAGAACTAGGTGGCTCTTGGTTTCCTCCCTTGATTTTCCCTGGCTGTGTGGACACATCTTTATTCCTCCCTTCTATCTTAGCTCCTAGGGGTAAAGATCTTGCCTTGGATTCCTTGCACACACCCTCAACCATATGTGCAATCCTTCTTTTTCTATCACTATTGTAGGGGTCTTTGAACAAATGTTGAATTTCTAAATCACAATAGTCTCTAAAGGTCAGGGACTTCTGAACCTCCTTCTTCAAGGCAGGGTACTCCATGAAGTACTAATAGGATTTCTTAGGGTTACCACTTTTGAGTATTCCTTCATAATCCCAATTAGTCATAGGTAGGTCATTTCCTATGCTCTCCTCAAACATTTGTTCATTAAGGAAATCATGTTCAACTTTGTGCAAAAAAGTATTTCCAATAGGGGTTAAAGGCTCCTCTTCATATGGCTCGAAAATAAATTCTTCTTCTTCAGTGACTGGTAGGAGCCACATTTTGCCTCTATGAGATCTTCAATCTTCCTTCCATCAGTGAGATTCTTTATTTCCACGGGGGTAGAGGAAAGTGCTATGATACCAAAGTAATATCATTAGGAATATTCGACCAAGATATTAACTCAACTCCAAAAAATTTCTAACTTTACTAGTAAAATTTCTGTCAATTTCTTTGGACAGTGCAAGAGGTAAGTGAGGGGTACTGAGGTAAGGAATGAGGATGGTGGGATGAATATTCAATTCTGGAGAATGTATGAGGTTAAGTGCAGCAACAGGTCAGGATATCAGATCCGATTTGTCTTATGCACAAGGTACCAGTACCATTCACTTTTCAACATAGAGCAAGTCTATGCCTACTTCGCGGCTTCTTGTGTAGCTGGCATATGCATACTGGACAGGTGGGGATAATGGAAGTTATTAACAGAGTCTATATCATTTAAATGAATGTTGGTTATGTTTAGGAAGATATTTTTGCAGACTTGTGAGAGTTTGGAAAGATTTGGGGTTTTTGGGCTCTCCCGAGATTGCTGAGCTAGTAATTTTCCAAACTTTACAAACATGGTCTAAATGATTCAAAGTTCTACATTTAAGGATTGATATGGATACTAGACTGAGTTAATGAACTTCTCCAATTGAAAAAATGTAAAAATATTTCTTAGAATGGATTTGGCAGTAAAAGCGGTGAAACTAGTCTAGAAATGACATCAATCTCGCTAGTCTTGTATTTTAACTTCACAAACTCCTTTTAAGAATTAAAAGCTCTGATTTGATATTAATTTCAAATCTGATATAACATGTTCCATCCATAAAACTTGAAATATGACATTTAGAATATTCCTTCTTTTATTAATGCTAGCTTCTCAAATCATGATGCCGCACAGGCTAGTTTTCTGTTACAATAGTGGAGAAATAGAGAAGAGAAGAGAGAAGCTACTTCGGATATGTAATGGTGGTTATTATCAGTCCATATACTAATTAGATGGCTGAACTTGCTGAATTCTGAACATGCTGGTCTTCAATGGGTTCCATCTTCAACTGGTTCTTTCCATTAGGAAAATCATCCAAAACTTGTTGGGTGAGTAGTAGGAGTAGGAGGAGATTAGAGATTCGATCTGAACTTTGATTTCTAGAATTTAGCAGCATCTAATGTCTGCAATCTTCAGCTGATAAAATTCACTGGAGGTCCTGAGAACATCTCTCCATAATTATCTTCTTCCACTGGTGTTCCTTCACTAAATCTAGCTGCAAATATCCTTCAATGGTGGCCTCCTCTTCAATCTGACATTAAATCTTCATGGCGGAACTGTACTGAGTGTTACTGGCTATAATATTGATTGTTGGACCTGCATAACACTCTCAGGAAACTCATCAGGTCTTGGGGCACATCACCCATGCATAACTTGTTGAGTCACAATACTCAACTTGGAGGGCTCGGAGCTCTCACTCACAAATTCCAATAATGATCAAAAGTTGTCAAATGGCATTGGTTGGATTCTTTTATAAACTTCATGATGACCTGCTGAGAAAGTTATTGGATTGGTGACCTATGAGAGTAGGTTACCCACTTGCCCATTCTACTACAAATTCATGAGGGCGCATTCCTCGAGAAGAAAGGAAACTTTCCTGCTTTCTCCACTTTCCTGATTTTGCATTCCTTCACTGAATTGGCAAGCGCGCCCTAGGGAGCATTTTCTGCACTTGTTACTTTCCTTTCTGACTACTTTTCTTGTTTTATTTCACTTTATTCACTTTCCTCTATTCTTCTTTTGTCTAATTTTGCCATCTTTTGTCAGTTTCCTTCTTGGTTCACCTTGCCAACTTGTCTCCATTAGATTCCTTAGCTTTTCTGAAGTTTAGCACTTAAGCAAGTGTGGCCTACTTGACCAATTCGAATTTCCTATCCAAGTCATCAACCACTTGGCATATTTATTAGTAATAAATATTTAAATGACAATAATACAACTTATAAGTAATTTAGCGAAGCAATTAATTAATTATCCAATAATTAATTAACTACTATGGTGTAATTGCCTCAAAACTTCCCCAATTAATTAGTTTCTCAATTAATTAATAAATCACATTAGCACTTGAATTGGGGTTATTAACTACATGGGGGCCCCTCCTTATCCATTTAATTCCTCAAATTCACCCTTAGGAATCTTCCTTTATCCATCCATTAATTATTTAATTAATGCCTAGGTGACTTAGGATAAAATCATCCCCATCAACCATAGAAAAATTTGGGAACATGACAGGCATAAGCCCTAAAAGTCATTGTGAGGATTACCAGAAGAACCCCAAAGTAGCTGGCCCATTGAGAGGACCTGCTAGCGAAAAGGGAAATGACCCCTACCTGATTGACTAGTTTCCACTCGTGAGGTAAACCAAGAGCTGTCGTTTGTGGCAAAGCGGTTATAAGTTTTACTTGATCCATGGAGTGAGGGGTACTGCCCCAATACGCAAGCCGTCAGACAACATTGGTGGTCGAGTGAAACCCCTAAACTATTAGGAATCCACACATACCTGGGGTCCATATCTATTTTCAGCTGAACTGTTTCCGATCAATTCCGCGTCGTTTCAGATCCATTCTGAAATGTTTCAGATCTATTCCGCAAGCCATTTTAGATCCAGTTGTTTTCGCTCCATTCAGCGTCATTTTATATCCATTTGTTTTCGATCACTTCTGCGTCATTGTAGATCCATCTATTTCCACTCCCTTTTGCGCCGTAGCAGATCTATTCTATGTAAAAAAAAAACTCGATATCTCCGTTGTTTTAACTCCATTTCCTTTGAAACTTCCCGGACACCCCTGCAATCCCATTCTGCACATTTCATTCCTGAGGACCCTATCCCAAATTCTACTTCCCAAAGCCAGAAATCTCACATTTGTCTATTTTTAGGGTTTTCCATAAGTTCTTCAATTTTCACCCACTCGCCTCCAAATTTTGCCACTGTGTTCATTCCCTATTTCTGCTTCTTTGTCCCTCTTTGACCAATTTTTTCATTCTTTCACCCTGCTTCTGAAATCCTCATTTTTTGCTTCCCTGTCCATCAGAAAGTGTCCAAAACATAGTCAAACCCCAATTACCCATCAGATATTTTCCCAAATCCATATTTCCCTTTACTAAATAAGCTTTTGTTTGTGTTTTCCCATCCATTCCCACCCAAAAAAAAACTCCTAGTTATGGTTGTCACCCGCACGGGAGCATAACCATGAGGGAAGCACTTGCAGCCATCCAAACTAAACTCCAAGATATGGATGCAAAATTTCTCAGCCTCCATCTTTAGCATTCAGCCATGAACGATAGCGGACACCAAGAATCTTCTAGAGCCAATGGGTTCTCCTCTTCCAGCAATTTTCGTGGTCTGACGCTTGAATTTCCTTGCTTCAATGGTACTGATCCGACTGGATGGATCTATTGTGCTAAACGGTATTTCAGTCTACATAATTTTTTTGATGTCCAAAAAGTTCCACTTGGATCCTTTCATTTGGAACAGGAAGCCCTTCAATGGTAGCGTTGGTACATCAAGGCTCATGATGAGCCCAAATGGACAGATTTTTTCCAACTCCTTTTGCAATGATTTGGTCCTAGTTCTTTTGATGAATTCACCGAAGCACTCACTAAACTTCATCAAAGTGGCATTGTGAGAGAGTATCAGACAGAATTTGAAAAAATAACCAATCACATAGAAGGTTGTCTGATGAATTCTACAGGAGTTGTTTTATCAGTGGTCTTAAGGATGAAATCTGGTAAGAGGTTAAACTGTTCTATCCTAACACAATGATGGAAGTCCTAGGGTTGGATAAGTTGGAAGAAGACAAGATTGTAGCCCAAATAGTGCTCCAAACCCACTTTTGTTCCCTTCTGAAATATGGGTTGTCAATGACCTCCCATCCCGCCAGCTCCTCGACCAACTCCTATCAAGCATTTATCTGAAACAGAGATGCAGGCATGCAGAGAAAAAGGGTTGTGTTATAATTGTGATGAGAAATTCACTCAAGGACATAGATGTGTTGAATAAAAGCACTATCTCTTGGATATGGATTCTCTGCTTGCCTCTAAAAATGGTGAAGAAGCTCCAGATACTATGGATGATTAGGTCGACATTCAAGAGCCGCCTATTGACCCCCCATCTCAAGATGAACAACTAGAGATATCTCTCCATGCTTTATCCGACGTCACCACCCCCCAAACAATGCGGGTCAGGGGTTACTTCAAGAAGCTTCATCTTACAATACTCATTGATTCTGATAGCAGTCATAACTTCATTGACCCTCAGATTGCCAAACATGCTGATTGTTTTGTCCATCCTTGCTCCAACTTTGAAGCCATGGTGTCCAATGGGGGCACCTTACCTTGCAAGGGGAAGTGTCACAATGTGCGTATCTTTCTAGAAGATTATAACCTACACTCTGACATGTTTTCCTTGTCCCTAGGTGGATGTGATGTGGGTTTGGGCGTTCAATGGTTATGCACACTTGGCCCCGTCTTGTGGGATTTTGCTGAACTTTGGATGCAATTTTCAGTCAATGGGAAACAACAAAAATATAAGGGCTTACAACAAGGGTCTCTCTACATCATCAGTTCACATCGCCTAGAAAAGATCGTAAAGAAGAATTCACATGGTGTCATCGCTTAACTCCATTCCATTCAGATGCACCCATCAATGGTCTCCCCTACTTCCTTGGATAGATAAGCAGGTGTCCTTGCTGAACCAATGGGCTTGTCGCCTTCAAGAGACCTTTCCGGTAATAATTTAGCCACATCTACATCTCAACAAGAAATGATGGCTATTTTGCAGGCAGTACAGAAGTGGAAGCCATCCCTATTAGGGAATTATTTCTGCATCAAGACTGATCTCCAGAGTCTGGAAAATTTCTTGGAACAATGAATCTAATCTCCTCTCTAGCACACCTGAAATGGGTTATCCAAATCATAGGTTATGCCTATGCGATCACTTACAGGAAGGGTAAGGACAATGTGGTGGCAGATGCTCCTTCTCACACATTTGATGACCAAGTTTCTCTTATAGTTATTTCTTTGCTTATTCCAAATTGGTTGCAATCTGTTCAATAGGGATATCTCTTCTATGAACTCCATGCTTCTTCTTCAGCAAGGAACTCTGGGTTCCTAAAAATGTATGACCGGGACCAATGTAACTTCTTGTGGCAGGGACTGAACATGACAATTAAATAGATAGTGGTTGACTTTGATACTTTCTAGGTCAACAAGGGTGAAATGACACCCCTTTCGGGATTGCTCGAACCCTTTCCCATCCCTACAGAGATTTGGACAACTATTTCCATGGATTTTCTAGAAACGCTCCAATGGTATAATACCACATCTAAAAGGACACCATATGAAGCAATCTATGGACATGCACCGCCATTTCTTCTTCCATACACCCTCAAAAGCTCCCTAGTTTAGGGAATTGACTCAGTTCTTCGACACCGCGATCAGATTCTTCTCATTCTATAGGACAATCTTCACATGGCAAGAATTCGATTGAAACAACAAGCCGATCGGCACCGTTCTGAGCGCACTTTTCATGCAGCTGATATGGTTCTTCTTCATCTATATCCTTCCAAGCAACCCTCCCTGTAACTCAAAAGGCATCAGTGGCCCAGAATGCAACCCGAGGATGCTATAGGGGAACCACTCCTCCAGATTTTGCATCAATTTCCACATCTAAAGCTTTGAGGAAAAATATTTTTCTAAGGGAGACGGGATGTTAGGAACCCATGTCAACCCTTCTATTTACTTTGTTAGTATTTTTTTGTTGGACGCATATGCTTTGTAAGTCGTCCCGTAGTATTTGTTGATCCATATTTTATCTTATTGTTGGTGGACGCATATGCTTTGTAAGTCGTCTAGTAGTAATTGTTGATCCATATTTTGTATTGGCCCATGGTTTATATTGACACATGGTATTGACCCATGGTATGGCCACCTAGAATTAGTATATAAGTTTGAGTTGATACCAATGAAGGTACCGTGAATTTATTTGTATTGAGCTTTCTCAAAGGAGGTTTCCCCCTCGAAGTGGCCTGTGATCAATAAAAGTGATTCTGAGTTATGCTATTTTTTCCATCTCGTTTATTTTCATTAATTAATCATTGCAGGTTCTTCACATTCACACCCTTTTCAAATAGAGAAATCATGCTTACTTTTGAGGGTGCCATAGCCATAATGAGGAACAAACTCATAATTCTAAATTTTTGTGATTATACACACACATACTCACCCAAATTCCCATTAATAAAGAGAAAACCATATTTTCCTGTGCAGGATCTTCCACTATTAATTGTTTCAACTTCCTTATTGCTGGATCCAAAGTTGTTTCCCATAATTGTAAAGGCATCATATCCCCTAATCATGTGCATACCAACAATCAAAATCAGCTTACAGTTTCATGCAAACCCTTACTACACTTAATACACTAGCATTAAGAATTCCAAGATTTAAACTACTTCACTTGCAACTCTGTAACATGACACAGATGACAAAAGTAAACTTTACCTGATTTCACACACCTTTGAAACGCTTAATGTTATATGATGCATTTGATGGAAAATAATTTTGCAATTCCTTTAATTATCATCATCAAAATACTAATGAGCTTTCTTACCCCTCTCAACCTACAGAGCCCATAGGGTCCTTATAAAAATTTATAGGGAGTTATGGAATTAAAATCAGGAGTACTATAGTATAGAAAATAAATAAAACATCTGGAATAATTTGCAGAAAAGACCTTGTATAGTGGTTCAAAAAGAACTTTCTACGAACCAAGGTTCAAAAAAATATCAATGAGTACATGAAACTACATAGTGTTCTATTGTGAACAAATTATTCCATCTATAGAAATGAATTTAAGTTTAAACTTGAACTTTGCAATGTTCTTGCTAGATCTTGACTTCAACATAGTCTACCCTTACCTTAGCCACATACATGCATATATTCTTGGGTGTTTGGTTACATGATATATGAAAAAAAAAGTTAATAGAAGAGTGCAAATATGAGCACCATCTACATCAACATCTGTAAGTATGATGATCTTGTGATATCGTAAAGCATCTTTGTTGAAATCCTCACCCTATTACATGACAAGATAGAAATATAATAGAGGCAATCAAAAGTAACAACGATGGATAATAGATTGTAAACATCAAGATACATACTATATTATCTAAGACATACCTTCAACCCAAATCCTAATCCAAGTATGAGATTTTGAATTTCTTCATTTTTATACATAGATGCTTCATCCTCTCATTGAACATTCAATATCTTACCGCGTAGAGGTAAGATAGTCTGCACGACATAACCCATTTCCATATATAACTTAGAATAAGGACACATTATATACATCTGTTGTAGTGAATCCAAAGCTCCATAAAAATTATAGTTAACAATTAAACCTATGTAGGAACAACAAATGCAAGCTAAAACTGAGTTTGATGGTAGTAATTTATAGGAATATCTTGTATGTGCACATCAAGGAAAACCAAAGACACAAAGAAAGATTTGGACAACAAATATCATTGACTTCAAGAGCCTTCACATTATGTTCTCTATGTTGGGAAAAGGGTTAAGAATTCATGGAAGCGGAATTGGTATTGAAAACGATAATATTGTCCAACATAGAAGAAGACTAGAATGACCTAAAAGCACAAAACGAGAAACTATCTAACAAGTTAGAATCATATGGGAGGAAGAAACAACAAAGTATTGCTTCACTTCAGGACCACAACAAAAAATTGGCAGAACAAGTGCTCAAGACATCAGAATGATACCATTTCTTTAAGAGGAAATCAAAATATCTACAAGAAAGAAGCAAAAAAGAATAGAAGAGATTGCCCGGATTTACTGCAGTATGACTTACAAGATTAGGTATTTTCTATTATATAAACTTATCATTGTCATTGTACAGATTTATGTAGTTTTTATGTACCTATTAATATTGCCATTCCAGTGTTTTTGTTAACTAAACTGCAATGTGAAATATTATGCCTTTGATTGTGAATATACAGGCTCATTTCTTCATCAACAAAAAGTATTGGAAGCACAACAACTACAATATGTTGGTGCATTTAAACAAGTATGCCCATGATTAACAAAGTCTTCACACTCTAAATAAACCACACATATGAGAGTTGAAGTTGAGTTGGTTGATGCATTGGAAGTATATCCAGCATAAGTTTTTTATTATGTTGACCAATATATAGGAACAGTTATGGGTACATATGAAGTGGTTAAAATTGTCCTTACTCCTACTTGCTTTGATTCCATTTCACTATAGGCGAAACCCACTATGCTAGGGGAGAAACCCTAATAATAGGAACTTATAAAGACCTGAAAGTTTCATCATTGAACCTGTGTGGCTAACGTTCATATGTCCCTCAACCCCTAAGGTAGCCTATCGCTGGTCTATTCCAAATGGTTTCATCAAGGAAAATCAAAGAAATGGAAGTAGCAGCAGGAATATGATATTGCAAGTAGGAAAACGATATCCTAAAATAAAACCCCTTACGTTGTACATAGCGATACTGACAAATTTGAAGGTGACGCATAAATATTGCAAAGGAAGAATCTGATAGAGGTATCATAGAACATAAAAAAATAACCTAAGGACAAAATAGCAAAGTTGCAGAATGAGCTGCTATATCTGCGTATTGAGACCATTAAACCATGAATTTAAATATTATGGAAATACCATAAATACAATGAAAGCAAATTGATAAGGGTAGGAATTGTTACTTGAAGCATGATTGTGTTATAGTAGTTGAGATAGGGTTTCGAACCCACCCCAAATATTGTTGAAAAAATTGATGGTGATTAGATGATCTAAAGAAAAATCAAGAAGCTTATTACATAGAGATCTTTGCAACGATATCGAGAACTTTGCTTCATGTTCACAATTCATGGAGATCACATGGAGATCCTTGCAACCATATGGAGAACTTTGCTCTCTATGAGAAATTCGTGGCGATCAGATCTATTGGAGGCCCTATTTTCTTTTATTTTCCCTCTCAAGCTATTTTCTAATTTACCGCTCATTCACATTTGACTTTTTTTATTTTCCATCTACTGTTACATTTGTTTTATTTCTATTCTTATTTTTCTTAATTTGTTAATACTAGTTACATATATTAATTATATAAATATATATAATAACTATACAGTATATTAATATTATATATGGGTGAAAAGATACAGGGAATTTTTTTTGTTTTGATAATTTATTTATTTTATATGTTAAAGGAGAAGGGTTTAGCTGAGATTATGGGGGTATTATTATTATTATTATTATTCAAGGAGATGGGAACAAATGGATTTTTACAAAAGGGAGGAATTATTTTTTCTTCAAAATGGAGGATATTGGCTATTTCTTGTAAGGGAGGGACCCAAGGGAACTTTAAATATTTTCGAACTCAGGTGCAAAGAGAACCATGGTGAATGAATGCATACGGAGAATTAATGGAAGTTGTGAAATTGATTTTTTTAGCTAACATGAGACAAAATACATGAACTTGTCGAAACTTTAACAGAATGTCGAGATGGTCAAACAATGATGGTTTTGTTATAAAAAAATATGAACACAACCAGTACAAGGAGCTGAACGAATTGAAACTAACTTTAGTACATGACAATTCCAAAAGGGAAAGACAACAAATATATAAGACTCGACTCAACCACATGTAGCAGAACTCATATATGACTTGATAAAATATGTGCAAGACATGATGTATTATCTAGATATCAACTCACCACACCCAAGGCCCTAATTAGTAGAGAAATCCCTAAATGAGCATCTCAATGATTCTCCTATCATCTAACACAATAGGTATTGGGATGGCATCAAAGAAATGATCCCTTAGAAGATGTATTGAAAAATAATCCAAGTTGTGTACTATTAATGTTACAATTTACTAAATTTTAACACTGCATATGGATTAGGGGCCCCACCATGGAAAATGCAATGTGACAAGGCAAATGGTCTAGATCAGCCTCAGGAAGATCGACGATCCACGGTGATCCTCTCACTAGAAAGTTACGCGCTGGTTAGGCAGGAGGGTGGTAGTGACGGGGAAACCCCTTTTCCAGATGTCACCACCAGAGACAGTCACAAGGTAAGAAAGCAGTATTGAAAACCACGTTAGTATGTTCGTGATACCGTTCCATGAACACGTGGAATGATCCAACGGCAGAGACAAAAAGGGGGTACAATTAGTGGTTAAAAAGAAAGCTGGATCCGATGGTAGAGATTGGATCATGAAGGATTAATGGCTGAGATAGGTAGGCGTCTCACAAATTAGCCCGAAGGATGGATGAACGCGATTCATATATATAGTCGTCCATGGGTAAAGGAAACATTTTTATTTTCCCCGGGGGTTGTCTGCTCCAGGCAATTTCTGGCCTTAGGTAGGTCGAAAAAGACAGCGAGTTCTATAGCCAGCAAGTCCAATGAAGAGCCAGTCTCCTACAAGATTCAGGGTTTGAAATTGTTCTGGAGGCATGGGGTTTCTATCCTGGTACAGAAGTTCAGTTCCTTTTCACCAAAACCAGCCGAAGTCTGAAGGTTCCATAGAAGTATCCAGGTGCAGAAGGTTCTATGGGTCTTGTACTTTGTTCGGCCCTACCCAGAATGGCATGTTAAGTGTTTGTCCCTAAAATCCTTGGTATATTAAGGATGAAAGTCTCCTTGGAGAGGTTGTTCATTTCCATGTTTCTCCAAAAGCCGCCTGGAAGTTGGCGAACCTCCTTGACTGCCTGTTTTGGGCTTTACCTTGACAAAGGGGATAGCTACCTTAACTTGTTGATCATTCAAAGTAAGCACTGGTACACCTAAAGTTGAAGAGGGGGAGATACCAAGCCCGAGTTTGGGATAGTTTCTGACCAAAGGTATCCTCCCCTAGGGGGTAGGTTTCTCCAGTACTAGTGACTTCAGGCCTCGGCCACAAATGGCGGGAGAAGGCCGAAGCAAGTAAGCAAGGGAGACATCGCTCCCAGCCATATGGGTGCGAAGGGAGGGTGCTCAAGGAATGATAAACATGGTAAAGAAGGGCTCGAAAGTTAGTAAAGGTAGCCAAATGGGAGAACATTTCTGGGAATCGATTTCAGTTTTTCTTGTTTGGTGACCAGTTGGGGCAGTTACCATGCCACTTTTCCGTCTGTGGTAAAGATGTTGGGAAATATAAGAGGCCGGAGCAACAGGTGATAAAGGCGCAGCTGGAAGAAGGTCACTTATGCGGACGGTTGGATGGCCCAAGTGGCCACATAGATGATATGACCCGTGTATTTAGGTATATGGGGGAGAAGTGAAGTGAGAGGTTGTGACATGGACAAGGTCAGAGAGAAAGGCGGCTCGAAAGAATATTTTCTGTAGTCAAAATGATTGTCGATGCGAGGGAGGACACCTCAACGTTGTCATCTGCTCCGCCTTCTACCTGGAAGGTTTTTCCAAGCATGTTTTGGGTTAGCTTAGACTTGGGGCATCATTTCCACTTAATTGGGTAGTCCGATCAAGTTATCATGGCGATTATGGCCACACGTAGCTGATGTCCTCATCACCGCAGTTATGGATATGGTTCTTTCGCTTGCTGTATTAGTTCAGTACATAGAAAGAATGGTACACCTGGCAGCTCGGGGCATATTTCAGTTAAGACTGGAGCATGGAGAAGGAGCATGAATCTGGGGTGGTTTTCATGCCAGAACAGGCGTGGTCTGAGGTAAAGGAAGAGAATGATCCTTCATCTTCTATAACATTTGACCACGAGGAATCCAGCTCCGGCAGTGACGATGAGGAAGAGGAAAAACGACAAGTGTCCAAAAGAATCCGACGTAAAAAAAAAGAGGAGATTCTCGGAGCAGGAGGCATCTAGCGAGAAATGGAGATCATTCACAATCTTGTACTTCCTAATGAGGAGGTGACACCTTCTCCTCCTACGGACGAGTCACATGTTGATAGCTCTCTGAAGGTAGAGGATTTCTTTGATCCGCAAGGCCGTTTGAAGACTCTACAGTAAGGTGGCAACCTTGCTCACAATAATTTGTTTCCTGTCTTAATCAAACTATTTCATGCTTGACACGTACGCAATATCCCGAATTTAGACTGTCTAGGTAGCAGTGTATTTTTGTTTGTTTCCAAAGGACTGATTCAAGGCCAAGGCCCTATAAAATCTTTGTAATAGAATAATTAAGGGTTGGAAAATCATTTGGCTAAGGCCTAAGGGACAAGCCCAGTTTTGGGACTTTTATATTAATCTAATGTGCAGTACCTATGGTAGACTGTTTTGCAGAGATTCCTGTGTCATTCTAACTTGTAGTCAGTGTTCTCCTTTTTCCTATGTGCATCTACTTTCTTGTTATGCTTTTACATTCTTTTTTTTGTTTCATGTCTGAGATCAATGTATAATAGTTTGGAATTCTTGGAAACTCACTCCGGCTATTATCTTAGATGTTCACAAAACATTTCTACTAAAGTTGATATTGAATTCATATTTGCTGGATGCTCATATCAATGGACTATTCTTATTTTCTTCTTTGACCACCAAGAAATATCTTTACGATGCCAAGCGAGCGGCTACCTTGCCTCTATTAGAATAGTTCACACTATGGAATTGTTATCTGATTTATGTGTAATACCTCGACTCCATCGCCCAATCATTTCTCCCTTGTTATTATCCCTCCAACATTTTTCGCACATTTTTGTTTCTTCGAAAATCTGGCCTTCTGCTATCTGTTTAATGGAATATATTTCGAGCCAAGAGAGGCTGGTCTATGAGCTCATTGTTTATGGCTTTGAATGTTTCCAGTCTTTCGTCCATTTATAGAGAGAGCCCTCTCCGACTATGCTTGGTCAGTAGCATAAGTCCAAATTTGGTTAGTGGTTACCTTGACTTGCCCTCTCCCGCAACTCAGAGGGTACGATTGGGTGTTAACAAATTGGCATCGTTGTCGGGGAACGTTTCTTTTATCATCCCGGTAGAACGACAAACTTCAGAGTTGATTGTTGATGGTGGACAACGATCAGATGCTAGATGAGTTTCATATAATCTACCTGGTGACTCCACTCATTTATTTAAAGTTTGATCTGCAGACACCACTGGAGAATGATCCCAGCTAACTCTGATATGGAAGAATTAATTTCCAAGTATCAAATTATCAATCTCTTTAAAGAATCTCTATTCTTCTGTGTCGGCATTCTCCTACCCTTATATATATATGCCAAAAAAATTGTTGTCCCGTCGAGGAGCTCTAGATCATGAGAGAACTTCCTTTGTATATCCTTCACTTGAATTCAAAAGTGTACACCTGTTTTCCCCCCGTAGAGTCGATCTCGTCCTTCCCTTTGAATCCTGTATAAATCATGACAGACTTTATGAGACCTCCGAGAAAAAGGGTTAAGGTATACCACCTACCCCTACTCTTTTTCCTTCCAGAGCCCAGCAGAGATACTTCCCTCTAACATTACATCGTGTCCTTCATGATTTTCCGCTTGGGTACCATAAATATCTCCTTGCCTTGGAGAGAGAGTCTGAGATGCTTACTACAGAAACACAAGTTTAGGGCTTTGAGCATTTTCTAGACCTCTTTGAAATAGAACATGATGATGTATGTATGAGAGATTTTGTAAAATCCCTCCAAGAAAACGTGAAAAGATGGTTTAGGCATCTGCATCCTGAATCTATTGATACATGGGGAACTTTTTCTGAGGATTTTTTAGGATTCAAGGGAAAAAGAAGGTCGTGGGATCTGGTGCTCTCAGAGTTTTACTCCTTGAGGAGGCAAGAGGATGAAGCTATGTTGCATTTTAATAGGAGGTTTACGAACTTCTACTATGACATGCCCAAGGAGATTCAGCCCCGAGAAAATGCTGCAAACTTATACTATGTGTCTATTTTTCCTCTGGATTTGTTTTTTCATCTTCTAGAGAGGAAGTCGTCCAATCTGTAGCTTATGCCCAGGGATGTAGTAGAAGTTGAGGACAACCTCAAGATGTCCAGAAAGCTATCAAGCCCAAGTGATGATGGGAGGATTGAAAAAGAAATGAGGTTCAAAAGGATACATGAGCCAAGGAGGGCCGCTCCGCATCCCAGTCCTCCCCACGAGAGGCAGAAAGATGACAAGCTCAACAAAACACCGGAAGAGGGCGAAGCCGGTCTGTTTTATGTAGACTACAATCATCCTGCTGAGGTTTATGTCTTTGAAGGTCCCCATGGGATTCTCGATCCACCCAAATACAACGACTATGAAGGATACTATTTGGAAAACTCCATTAGCTCTTTCGAGGTAATGGATGAAGAGTTCCTCCAAGCTCTAAAGGGAAGTCTATACTCCCGTCCGCTGAGAGAAGAAGATGATGATCAAGAGGTCCCTAAAGACCCCCAGCGAGCAGATTTTTCCTCGTGTATGGATGAAGAAGGAGAATTTGTGGTCCTGGAAGAGGATCATGAATCTGGCATGTATTCGTAGCATGTCAATCGTGTAGTTGAAAGGCTAAGGGACGACTAAGGTGGATTGCATGATTCTTACACGGAGTCCATCTCCTAGACCAAAGATGCTAATAGACTCTTCTTAGAAGTATTCGGGCTTGGCCAATATCTCCGGCCAACCGAGCAGATGATCGAAGCGTTCGGAGGAAACCAAGATGAGCAGGTGAATGTTCATGAAACATTTGTAGGATTAGACTCTGGTCTCGGGGAAGAATTGTTTTTCCCAGACCCTTTCAAGGGAAAAGATAGATTTTCTCCTGAGGCTACAAAGCAGAACCAGATTTGTAACCCAAGAATCATGAGCAGCTCAAAAAGCAAGTTGTCTGGGGTTGATATTTTCAGTCATGCCCAGTCAGGCGGAGGTTACAATCCGTAGGGGTTTTAGATTTTAGTGGAGGTTGGTCAGACATCCATGGCCCCAGATCCAGACTCAAGTGTCGGGATAACTAAACAGCATCCGTATATTTCTTCTGAAAGAAATAGTGTTGTGATACAAGAGACAGGTGAAACGTACCATACCCTTTATGATCCGGTAGCAGAATATATGGGAGTTGTCCGCGGCAGGGACAAAGGTTCTAGTTCCACTCGAAAGGTATGCATCCATCACCATGGCCTCAAACCAAGGTACTTCATTTTTTTGTGATCGGTTGAGCATGACGAGAAGACCCACCTAGGATATCAGCTGCTAGACAGGTTGCACTGGCACTTCTGCATTACTTAGAGCTATAGCCTCCCGGGTAGAGTAGGGTGTACATAAATAAGCCTCGATTTCGGCATCTCCAATTTCAGTAGTGAATTTCAATTTACAGCATTTTCTAGGTCTTTTTTCAAAATGTACACTTTCCTTTTTGTCATTGATTTCAAGCAGTCTCCGATCTGCAGTAAGACAGAGCATATGGCTAGGTTTCATGGTCTCCACAAGATGCACCACACAACCGATTCTCTATAAGTTTTGTCGTGAACATTTTTAGGAGTCGCCCAATGGATCAGGCACCTGGTCTACTAGGGGTTATTTTCTACCTTGTAGGGAGGATAGCATCCCTGAGTTGGAGCCAGTTGTTAGCACCTGTTTTTCACAGTGTAGAAATGGGGGAAAAGCCAAGGGATAGTCCTAAAGTCCTTGAGAGAGAACCAGAATTTACTCTTGGTTCCCCTAACTAGGTGCTAAAGGATACAAGGAAAACGAAAAGGAGGTGTTAGATATGCAAGGTAATGGAAAAATGAAGAAGAAATCCATTAAAGCGTCGCCAAATGGACCACAAGTGAGCCTAATTCTATAGTCCGAAGGAAATAACACAAGGAATAGCCACCGCGCTAGTTTCCACCGTCGGATGGGTGCCCAAGATAGAAAAATGATCCTCGTTGATAGTTGTGAGGATGCAGCCCACAGGGAATAGTCATAAGGATGGTCGTGATGGTAAATGCCGCCAGACAGGTGGCAGCAAAAGGAGACATTGTGAGGAGGATGGGCAATAAGAGGTATTGTTCCAATGAGCATGCGATACCACCAAAACATAAAGGTGAATCTATGGCCACGTGGACGACTCGGACGAGCAGAGTAAAATCCTACAGTCAAATGTTAGGGGCCCCACCATGGAAACTGCAATGTGACAAGGTAAATAGTGTTGATCATCCTCGACAAGATGAACGATCCACGGTGATCCTCTCGCTGGAAAGTTACACGCTGGTTAGGCAAGAGGGTGGTAGCGACGAGGAAACCCCTTTTCCAGATGTCACCAATAGATGCGGTCGTGAGGTAGGAAAGAAGTATTTAAAAACACGTTAGGATTTTCACGATACCACTCCCCAGACACATGGAACGGTCCAATGGAAGAGATGGAAAGGGGGTCAAATCAGTGGTTAAAAAGAAAGCTGGATCCGATGGTAGAGATTGGCATGTGAAGGATCAATAGATGAGATTGGTAGGCAGCTGACAAATAAGCTCGAAGGATGGACGAACGTGATTAATATATAGTCGTCGACGGGTAAAGGTGACATTTTTATTTTTCACCAAGGGGTTGTCTGCTCCAGGTAGTTTCTGGTCTCAGGCAGGTCGAAAAATACCGCGAGTTCTATCGCAAGGAAGGCCGATGAAGAGCTAGTATCCTACAAGATTTAGGGTTCGAAACTGTTCCGGAGGCATGGCGTTTCCATCCTAGTACAAAAGTTCAGTTCCTTGTCGCCAAAACCAGTCGAAGTCTGAAGGTTCCACAGAAGTAGCTAGGTGCAGAAGGTTCTATGCGTCCTGTACTTGGTTTGACCTTGCCTAGAATGGCCTATTCAGTGTTCATTGCTAAAATCCTCGTTATATTGAAGACGAAAGTCTCCTCGGAGAGGTTGGTCGTTGCCCTATCTCGCCAAAAGCTTCCTGAAAGTTGGCGAACCTCCTTAACCACCTGTTTTGGGCTTGACCTTGATAAAGTGGATAGCTCCCCTACCCTACTGATCGTTCAAAGTAAGCACTAGTCCAACCGAAGTCGAAGAGGGGGCGATACCAAGCCCCAATTTGGGAAAGTTTCTGACCAAAGGTATCCTCCCCCACGGGGCAAGTTTCTTCGGTACTAGTGACATCAGGCCTTAGCCACAAATGGGGGGAGAAGACCAAAGCGAGTAAGCAGGGGGGATATCGCTCCCAGCCATATGGGTGCGAAGGAGGGGTGCTCAAGGAATGATAAACATGCTAAAGAAGTGCTTGAAAGTTAGTAAAGGCAACCAAATAGGGGAACATTTCCGGGAATCAATTTCAATTTTTCCTGTCTGGAGAATAGCTGGGGCAGTTACCATGCCACTTTTCCTTCTGTGGTAAAGATGTTAGGAAATATAAGAGGTCTTAACAATAGGTGATAGAGGCATGAGCTGGAAGAAGGTCACTTATACGGATAGTTGGATGGCCCAAGTGGCCACACAGATGATGTGACCCATGTCTTTCGGTATATGGGGGAGAAGTGAAGTGAGAGGTTGTGACATGGAGAAGGTCAGAGAGAAAGGCAGTTCGAAAGAATCTTTGCTAGATTCAAAATGATTGTCGATGCGAGGGATGCCACCTCAACATCGTCATTTCCTCAACCTTCTACCTGACAGGTTTTTGCAAGCTTGTTTTACGTCAGCTCAGACTTGGGGCATCATTTCCACTTAATTGGGTAGTCCGATCAAGTTATCATGGAGATTATGGCCACATGTAGCTACTGTCCTCATCACCGCAGTTATGGATGTGTTTATTTTTCCCGCTGTACTAGTTCGGTACATAGAAAGGATGGTACACCTGGTAGCTCAAGGCATCTTTCACTTAAGACTGGAGCTTGGAGAAGGAGCAGGCATCCGAGGTGGTTTTCATGCTAGAACAGGTGTGGTATGAGGTAAAGGAAGAGCATGCACCTTCATCTCCTATAACATTCTACCACGAGGAATCCAACTCTGGTAGTGACGATGAGGAAGAGGAAAAATGACAATTGTCCAAAAGAAAATGACATCAGAAAAAATAGGAGATTTTCGGAGAAGAAGGAGGCATCCAATGAGACAATGCAGATCATTCACTATCTTGTACTTCCTAATGAGGAGGCGACACCTCCTCCTCCTACAGAGGAGTCACATGATGACAGTTCTAGGAAGGTGGAGGATTTCTTTGATCCGCAAGGCGATTTGAAGACTCCGCAATAAGGTGGCAACCCTGTTCGCAATATTTTGTTTCTTGTCTTAATCAAACTATTTCGTGCTTGACACATATGCAATATCCCAAATTTAGAATGTCTAGGTAGAAGTGTATTTTTTTTATTTCCAAAGGACTGATTCAAGGCCAAGGGCCTATAAAATATTTGTAATAGAATAATTAAGGGTTGGAAAATCATTCGGCTAAGGCCTAAGGGGCGAGCCCAATTTTGGGACTTTAATATTAATCTAATGTGTAGTGCCTATGGTAGACTGTTTTGCAGAGATTCCTGTGTCGTTCTAACTTGTAGTCATTTTTCTCCTTTTTCCTATGTGCATGTGCTTTCCTATTATGCTTTTACATTATGTTTGTCATTTCATGTCTGATATCAGTGTATAATAGTTTGGAATTCTTGGAAACTCGCTCCGGCTATTATCTCAGATGTTCACAAAACATTTCTACTAAACTTGATATTGAATTCATCTTTGCTCGATGCTCATATCATTGGACTGTTCTTATTTTCTTCTTTGACCACCAGGAAATATCTTTATGATGGCAAGCGAGCGGCTACCTTGCCTCTGTTAGAATAGTTCACACTATGGCATTGTTATCTGATTTATGTGTAATACCTTGACTCCATCGCCCAATTGTTTCTCCCTTGTTATTATCGCTCCAACATTTTTCGCACATTTTTGTTTCTTCAGAAATCTGGCCTTCTGCTATCTGTTTAATGGAATATCTTTCGAGCCAAGAGATGCTAGTCTGTGTGTTCATTGTTGACGCCTTTGAATGTTTCCATTCTTTTGTTGATTTATAGAGAGAGCCCTCTCCGACTATACTGTGTTAGTAGCATAAGTCCAAATTTGGTTAGTGGTTACCCATACTTGCGCTCTCCCGCAGCTCAGAGGGTATGATTTGGGTGTTAACAGTTTCAATAATAATACTTTGATTGAATGCAAACCATTAGACCAATTGGTAACCACCTGGGAATCACCAAATATGGACAAATAAAAGTATGTTGAGTATGGTTGTCTTTGATGACAATCCATTATTGAAAAAGGAGTAGCAAGGTTGATATGTGACAATGTTGAGTAGAAAGGAGTAACAAGGAGTAACAAGGTTTAGTACCATTGATACGTGGGTAGACTTGAAGCTTTGATTGTGACAGCAGTTACATGATAGTGGGCAGGTTGATGATAGTGACACCTATTGCAGAATGATTTGACAAAGTAACAGAATATACAAGTTTGTTGACACAGAATTGATGACAAGTGCAGCAGTTGATGAAAAGTGCATGACAATAACTTGGAAAGGAGTGACATGATTAATTACAAGGTTGATGATATTAATAAGTATGCATTTGTAATATGGGTCTTACACACATTTTTCTTTGATGGATCTAAGAAAAAACCAAGCTGGGTCTTGGAATAGAAGTTGGTGCTTCTCAGTCAATTGAAGTTGATGCAAACGTGAAGGTTCTAGCCTCCATTGTAATTCATATCAAATTAAATATAATAAACTTTAGAATGCTTATCTCGTGATGTGTCTCTAATGGTTTGTATTGATTGATTAATCTTGATGCATTTAATAGCTTGTAACTGATGATCTCTGTTTAAGTATTGAAGAAGTGAAATTGGTAAAAAGTGTGGGCCCACTGATTCACCCTCCCCTCTCAATGTACCATTGTGTCTAACAATTGGTATCAGAGAAGGCCTTCACCACAATCCTAGGCAGCTTGAAGGAGATACGTGGACACACAATGGAAGCACAAGCAGAACTCTCAAACAATGATGTTCCAGTATTTGACATAACATATTATTTTTGTTGGAGAAGCAAGATGAAAAAGTTATTGAAGAAGTTTGGTGACTGGGAGGTTGTAATCAATCCACCCATTAGTTCCAACAAGAATACTATGATTGCTTCAAAAAAAGAGTTCATGAAGGACAACTCTATTGCTTTGAAGTTTCTTATGGATGGAATCTCAAACTCTATCAAAGAAAGTGTAGGAGAATACACTTTAGCCAAATACCTATGGTTTAAGCTGGAAGGTGAATACCAAAAAGGAAACCAAGACACAAAGAAGGAAACAAAAGCTAATCCCACTAAATATGTGATGCAAGAAGAAAATAAAGAGAAAGATTTAGTTATCAGTAGAGGTAAGGATCCTTCTGATGAAAGTAGCAATGATTTTGATAAAATGGTAAATGATCTTAAAGATGCTAAGGAAAAACTCCTACCACCCATTTTAAGGGAAGAGGATGTCACTGACAATTCTATACTTAAAAGGAAAATTTTGTAGTCCTTCAAAAAATATCATGAGATGTCAATAGACCTGTTCAAGAAGCTCAAGTCAAGTTTACAGGATGAGCTAAAAGACAAAAATGCTAAAGTTGAAATACTAAAGATTAATCTTACTAGTCAATAAGAGACTAGTGAAGACCCTAAAGAGATTGTAGAAACAAGAAGGGACAATATAGATTTGAAGAATCAAATGGAACAATCCAAAAGGATAGAAGAAGTCTTGAAACATCAATTGGATGAGAAAGGTACGACTTGTCAAAAGCTTTAAATGGAGGTGGTTGAACTCAAGAAGAAAGGTAAAAAGTCTAATGTATATGTCAAGTTCAAAGACAACTCAGTTATCCTCGATGAGATCTTGGATTGGAAAAGATATCCATTTGACAAATCTTTTCTTGGCTTCAACAAGGAAGAAGTGCACCAAAGATGGTTTCCATGTGGCAATCCAAGCTTGAGGTATTTCAAAGACCTCAGTATACCTTGAGTTTATGGAGCTAGAGGATGAGCTCAAAGGAAAATAATGGCTACTCCAAACTAAGAAATAGGTCCTAGGATCGGATTGCAAACATTGATAGAAGGAAAGCGGGAAGGGATGAAGTTTGAAGAGTGTGAGGTAATACAATTTGTCTTTATGTGACTCAAAGAAGATTCGCATTGATAGGGGATAAGTATGATTAGATAAAGGAAAGAAAACAAAGTGAAGCAACATTGTGATGTTGTCATTGATACATGCTTACCTTTTATAAATGCACTGGATGGCTGTTGATACATTCATTATAGCATCGCATGAACTGAAGAGGACATGAAGAAGCCACAACAAGAAGATGTTTAACACTGATTAAGATGTTTTTTTTTACTTTTTCTCTCGGGTAAACCTCAGTTTACAAATGTTGAAGGTCAAAGCTTGTGAAGGATTTTGAAGACATATAAATGCTCACACGCAAGTAAAGGAGAAATGATTGCCTATTGAAGATATATGAAGAAATATAATCTCATATATGAACAATATGATGATTCGAGAAGAAGACCTAGGAACAATATCAAACTTCAAGACACAACTACTATTAATGTCAAGGCACACCTACAAACAACAATTGGTATGGAGGAAAAATAGAATGCATGTCAAGTGAAGAAATATTGATGCATTGTTTGAAGTTGTTGTTGAATGCATCCCATTGAATAGTTGATGACATGACAATCATGACATGGGTGGTTTGGGCATTGAGACATTAGGTGGTCCAAATGACCCATTATGTGGTCATTTGTGGCTTGATGAGGTCTTGAAACACACACACTTGGTGGTTTGATAAGGTAATGGCACTTGGAAATTATATGATCATGATGGAGCTTGTATATAGCTTGAAAAATAAGTCTTTAATGTCTTATTGAATGTGGTAACTATGGTGATAAAGTCTTGGTACTCGTAACATGAGAGGAAGCCCATTTGTATGGTGAAGAAGCTGTGAAGCCACAAGATGCTATTTAAGCCCACATACTTAGTGGCTTGTTGATATTTTTCCCACAAGCTAAATTAGGGTCTTAAAATGTGTTTTTGGATGAACACAAGCCTTAGACAAATTCCCGTAGAGTTTGAAATTGAAGTGGAATTTTGTGTGAGAAAAATGCATGCAAAGGATGTAAAATATGCCTGAAAGCTAGGTGGACAATTCCCGACTTCGAATTCCACTGTAAATAGTAGGCACCCAAACATCAGCTAGGTTATAACATATAAAAAAATATGTCCCAACTTTTGTTTTTCGACAACAAGGATTGGCCGCCCTTTCGTTTATTAGATAATTATGAAAACCTTTATCCAACAATTCATCTATATATAGAATGGAGAACACAAGAAGGATCGACCGACCCTTCCTGCAGTCTCGAACTATAATGAAAACAATACTAGGAAGAAGAAGGGTCGGCCGCCCCTTCATTTACGAGGGAATTATAAAAATAAAACAACTTGGAGAAAGAACATCCGCTCTTTCTTTGAGAATATTTCCACTTTCTAGCAAATTGTGCAAAGCAATGTCCCAATGAAATTTGTGTTTAGAGTGTTGATATCTATTTTCCCCAATCCTAAAATTCATCCATAGAGGAAGAAGCAGGCAATCTTTCTCCTCAGCATATACTTCCAACAACCCGAAATATAACAACTTGACAAAAGAACAACCTCTCTTTTTCTAACAAAATTTTGACTTGCGAGCAAACTCTTTGAAGCAAAACTTCTATAAATTTTGTTTTTAAAATGTCGATATCTAGTTTCCCAGGGTGACACATGAAATGCTTATATTGTGACATGTGGAATATTTTATTTTTACAATTATTATAAAGATTGTATAAATGAATATTAAGGAAATTAATGGTACCATTTCAAGATAAGCATGTGGATCTAACTTATACTAAATCCAATGGAAAAACCAAGAAATCATGCACATGTTTGCGGTCCCTCGGAGTCCCAATGTTGGAATTTGGTGGCGATTTTACCTGTCTTACTTAAAAAATTTGACGTTGTGTATTTTTTCCTTCATGTCACAAAACGTTTTATTGAAATGCATGACCTTCAATAATACTCTTTTTATAATAATCCTATTGATTATGTTGTATTAAAAATTATTGTTTTCAAACTTAAAAATTAAGGCATATTTGTATAACCATGTATATTATGCGAAGTAAAGTAAGGTAATTTACAAACATTACTTGGAAAATCAACAAAACTCTATTTTGAGATCTATACAAAATAGCTAAAATGCATTCCAAGAAAAATATAGTTCCTCACTCAATCTGAAAAATGAAATAAAATAATTATTAAATCGTGTAAAACGAAACCCATGTGGGAATTCATGGTTTGTTAGCAGTAGTTTCACCAAAAGCAGTTGGAAAGAACAATTTTTGGAAAAGGCAACCGATTATTTTGGATTGAAAAAAACATATATATAGATTGGTAGGTGAATATTAAATATGAAACATACAATTTAATACTGAAAAATGTAAATTTTGGCGAATATCATGATTAAAAAACATATTTTATGTAAATATAGGCTATATCAGAGAGTAAAAATGACCAAATAGCGAATTTATCTTTTGAAAAAAAAATGAAAAATAGTCAGTTTAAATTATTCCAAAATACCGAGTTTAAATTCTTCAAAACGTAAAGATAAAATTCTTTCAAATATAAAGTTAAATTCTTAAAAAACTAAAGTTTAAATTCTTTCAAATACAGAGTTATTGTTCAAAACTAAAAGTTTAAATCCTTTCCAAATACAGAGTACCAAAATACCTACCGATACAAACTGAACAGAAGGGCCTTGGAAAATAACGCAAAATCCCTCACCTAAACTAACATAAAAGGAAAATCTGAAAATAGAAAAGTAAACCTAAAATATTAAAGTTATCATGAAAATAACAAGAGACCGTGTTTGGTGGGCTGCATCGTTCCCTCAATAAGTTTCAAATGATTTTGTGCCTGATGATCTTGCCGGTGAGGGATTTCTAGCAGCTTGAGCGGACTGTCCAGAACCTACCAAAGTTGTCGGGATGGTCTCAGCGTCACCTTCAACTCCAATGGATTCTACACATGGATTCTCATTCGAGAAGGAGACTTAGCATATGTTCGATCAATTCATTTTTTTTAGTTTCGAACTTGCAGTCGATGGCATTCTCAATTTTATTCTTCAATGACTCCAAGTCCTCTTTGTTTCATTTACCCTCCAGCTTCCACCGAACCTCTGATATATCATTTTATAACTGATCCACTCTATAGATGTTAGCATAAATTATGCTAGTCATTCCACGGCTACTACCTTCCACCATTATAAAACAATGAGATAGGCCTGGAGAATTGATGTAACAAAGATTTCGGTACGGGAGCTCGCGACCACTAGGAAGAGCACTGCTCAGATTCTAGAGCCTTCCTTTTTGTAAAACATCAACAACTAAACGTCTAGAAGGCCCATTGGAGGGAGAAACAGTCAAAGACAGAGCTAAGTTACACAACATTTTCGGCCAACATGAGGGAACAGGGAAAGATTTGATTTAAATGAGCGAAAATTAACAAAAAAGACTGAACACGATTGGAAGAAATATCCACAACCATCGAAATTAAATATTAAAGTAATTGAAAGATAGTTATCTGGCATTAAAATTGAAAGAACTTACCCTAGACCTTAGGCTGACCTACATATGATTTAACTGATTGGATAGATTGATGGCTAGGGTTCATAATTGGGCTCATAAACGTTTCAAGGACGTCGTCAATCTTGGATGGGGCGATCCAACGGTACAGGACAATTTGGCTAGGTAAAGTTGTTCAGATTTTAAATCTTAGGATGTGATGCGAAATTTTTATGAAATCTAGCTAAGCACATGTTGAAGTCCACTGTCGATGTGGATTGACGAAGATCCAATGGTTTTGAATAATTTCACTCTTGAAATACGATCGAGGGTTAATTAAAAGGATCGGACGCAAAATATTTGTAAATCTTAGTTGACCGCCAGTTTGAAATCCACTTTGTTGAACGAATCTTTGGAAATGGTATATTTGGAGAACAATTTGGCCAAATTGCCAGCTTTGGAGAATTTCCAAAATTGGTTAACCTTGCAAAATAGTAATTTCATACTAATTAAAACAAGATTGACAGACTATGAAGATCAATGATGAATCGATGCCATTATAAGGATACAATATTTTTTATGAAGAGGCATGATTTCCCTAAAAAGACACAATGTTTCAAATAATAAAGTTCTTTGAAAAGATATATAACCATACAAGTCAAATGTATGAAGAGGACCATAGGTGTCTCTGGAGTTTTGGTAATTGCATATCAGAAGCAAGAAAGAGGCAACTAAGATAGATGAAGCATGACAAAATTTTGAGCTACCACTGAAGATCTAAAAAAATAAAGTTAATACTATTATAAATTAGAGGGTGCTTGGGTGGTGCTTGGGGAAAGTTTGCTAAGGGGGTTGTTTCCTCCTTCCAGTCATGGCAAGAGAATTAGGGTGTTGAGGCATCCTTGTCTGTTGAGCAGGTAGAAAACCACGGGTGTAGGTGCATCCTTTCTGTAGTGGAAAAAGAATCTAGGAGATTAATTTCTCCATCAAGTTGGTGCTTGTAAAACAATTTTGTATAATATCAGCTAATTAATAAGAATGATTCGTCGGTTTTACCTTTGAGGTTTCCACGATAAATCTGTGTGTTCAAATTGTTAATTGTCTTATTCACATTACTTATGATTATTTGACTTGTGCTTAATAATAATTGTATATAAAAGTTTTGAAAAAGGAAATAATGATGATTCTCCCCCAACTAGTACAAAATGAGAGATAAGTTACTAGGCGACTAAAAAAGTTAGTCACCACCATTTTTTCTAGGGATAAACGACTAAAATTGGGCAATTTTAAATAAGCCAACTAAAAAAGACTAAGATAAATGACTAATTTAGTCACGGGATAAGATATATGACTAGATAACAAGTGACTAAAATAAAAATTACTAACATAAATGACTAATTTAGTCACGGGAATATAAATATGACTAGTTAACAATGATTTATGGGAATTAGTCTTTTATGTTAGTCATTTTTAGTTGTGTCACACTCACAATGGAAAATTACAATTTTGATATTGAATTTGTATAATATTTTACTAAATTTTAGCAATGTAGATGGATTTAGAGATCTTACTATGGGGGTCATGGTCCATGTGTGTGGCCCCAAACCACCATATTGGCCCTCCATAGGGGATATTTGTCCTGGAAGTGGGATGTGGTGCTCATTTTGAAGTTTAGAACAGTATATATGGTTTCTAAAACCTCAAGAAAATGATCTAAAATTCTAGTGTGCTCGACCGAGGTCTTGTAATTTACATTTTCCAAGAATTCTAGCAATTGACTTGGCACTTTCATATTTATGAGGGGGATTTACCCAAACCGGCATGGCCTTAATGAATTCACTATAAGCATGGCCTTGAAGAATTCACAATAAGCACCTTCTCAATAAACTATGTTAGCCACATGAAGAATATGAATCCAACCAATTCTCTTTTAAATACATAAGTTTGTAGTGCAGAACATTGATGCAAGCCAACAAAATACCTTCTTAGCCTATTTTTTTTATTCATTGCTAATAAAAAAACATATAGACCTCAGTTACAAAGAAGATAAAAAAGCATATAGCTCCTTCTTAGCCTATTTATCAACACAAGAGATCAATAATTAGGATAAATAAGAAAAATTGGTTAATAATAAATTGCTCATCTATGCTTCAATGTCCCTTACAACATTTCCTTTTATTGAGCACTGATAATTATACACAATTTTGAAATTTCCATTTGAGGAGTGGATGGGATGTGAATTTCTAGGCCTAGTCATGGCATTTCATAATTCCTCATATGAATCCAACACCCATAGTTAATAATGTTTCGAAGTACTTTTAGACTTAGGCTCCCAAGAAAAAATGGTTCTTATATTTTGTGATACAAGGACCTCCTTGAAGGCATTATGCCCTAATGTGAAAATTCAATGTTTTAGAACTTAGAGTGGTCATGTTTTACAACTTGGAGATAACATTATCATGGTGATGTGGCAACATGTGAGATTGCCACATGATCCTTAAGTAATTTTCCCTTATTCCTTGATCGATGTGAATTACCCTTGCCTTTCATCGTTGACCAAACGTGATGTATGATTTGCTTTGATTTGATATTTATATCCATGGGGGTTCTTAGAACCATGCAAAGCATAAATTTATATAACGTCACATCCAGTTCAATGCAATTATCATGTCCATATATTATTTCAATGCAAAATAGTATCCCTTCGACAAATCCAAATACTCTAGTGAGTGATCTATTTGCTTCCCTAAGATCATTCACTAAAATTTTACTATAGTGGTTTAATCTTATTAGGATTTTAATAATACTTAATTAAAACCGTTAGGCCATAAAATGTTGCTCAACCGATTGTGGCGAAATAGCATTTCCTCTACCATTCCCACATGGACTTAGGTTTTAACGTAACTTAGAACTAAACTTAGAACCTTAGGAACCAGAATAACCGTTACTTTGCAACAAGTATCTACCCCACCATGACGACATCGTCAATACCTTAGCTTCTCATGGCTGCCTAGCTAGTCAAACTCTCTCCCCTAATGGATTCATGTTCCGTTGTTAAGTTGCATCATCCCCTCAACCTCCTAAGTCTACTATTTAATAATTACAACTTAGGAAGTTAGCAACATACTTAGAAACTTTACTCGTGGAGCCTTGGCCTTGTTTACATTTTTTATTACACGTAAAAATAAGGGTAAAAGAAGGATGTTACATGAACATAAAGATTGTGATGGCTAAGACTAGTACACTATGGTGTTATGACATATGATTTGAATTGTAGATAGCATGATTTAACTTCTCGAGGAAGAGTGGGAGAGACTATAATAAAATGGTCTCTTACTAAAGTCTCTATTAGCCAAGATTGATTTGAAGCTAAAGTCTTTATTAGCCTAATTTTACTCTTTGACGCTAAAGTCTCTATTAGCGTAATTTTACTCATATGAGGTTGTGTGAAATGAAAAGGTCAAGGTGAAACTTAGGCAATGGTATTGATGGTGATTTATTTCATGGTATTGATGGTAGTTTATTTTAGGGTTTTCAATTTGTGGAAGGAACAAATGGTGTGTGGGTTTGTGTTTAAACTTGTTTATTTTTATTGGATTTTATTAATAATTGGATAATTCAAGCTTTCTTGACATGTTTATCAACCTTTATGTCTATCAATCTTCACTAGTCACAAATTAAGTGGATGTGCTAATGATATGGTTAGAATAAGACATGAAGTATGAATAATTTTTATTTTTATTAGGTTTTTATTAATAATTGGATAGTTAAAGTTTTCTTGTCTATCAACCTTCATGTCTAGTCACAAATTAGATATGCTAATGATAAAATTATCTAGCAGGACATGAAGTATGAATAATTTTTAAACCGTTTATAATAATAAATTACAACCTTCATGTCTAGTCACAAATTAGATATGCTAATGATAAAATTATCTAGCAGGACATGAAGTATGAATAATTTTTAAACCGTTTATAATAATAAATTACAGCTTGAACTAGTATGGTATGAGCCTCCCTGATTGTGGGAAAAAAGTTTATTATAGTATTTTTTTTAATTGCTATGGCCGACGCCATCCACTCGCTATTGTTTTTCTTCATTATAAGTAACTCATTGTAGTTTATTAATAAATAATTGTATTACTTACATAACAAGAGGAAGTAATTCAGTCGGAGGTATAATCGCTAATTCGAAGCAAATATAATTTAAATTGGGTTGTCCTGAGCTGCTTTATATCGAATCGGGATATCTATGACTCCGAATCCAGCAGTGACCAGCCAAGAACAAAAGGAAATGGAGATGGAAACAGTAGATGAAGAGCGAAACGAATTGGAGATGGAAATGGTACCTGAGAGGTATATGGATATCATCACCAGAGAATTTGCTTATGATCCAGTCCGATTACTACTCGAGCAAGATCCCACCCAGCTTCTATACAATAGGAAAACACTACAGACCATTTGGGAGACTAAACATCATGCCAGAAATCCCTATACCAGACAGTGGTTTAATGTTAAAAGCGTCATCCCCCAAATAAAATTGAGAAAAGAAATGAAGCATTACATTAAGCTTCATAGATTTCCTTCAAATACGGTAATTGCTGAGTATTCGAAAGTTCTGGAGAAGGAAGAGATGAAGAAGCATTTAATGACGTTGCGTAAATCTATTAAAGGAGGACCGATAATGGAGAAGCAATGGGTGAATATATGGAAGAAAATGAATTTAATACGCTTGTTTTGTGAGCTTCATTCTCAGAACATAGAGACATTCATATCTGTACATGGTTTCAGATATTTAAATAAACTCATTGAGAAAATCTTAACAGAAACGGAAGCTAGAGAAGCAGCTCTCGATGTGGGTAAGGAAATAGTCAGGGCAATTAACGTTATAATAAGTGGAGTGAAATCACCCGGTGAAAACTCCATGGCAATTATTGGGGAACCTGGAAAAGGTTCCAATGCACGTATTGTGATTTTAAATTTGATCAGCATTCTAGGCCATGTTTATAAGTGTAATGAAGGTTATTTGAAGATGCGGTCCTTTATTTTGCAAGCATTTTCTACAATTTCTGATGAGATTCTGCCGGATACTAGCATCGCTAACCGAGATATGCTGGACGGTTATTCGTGTGCCCTGCATATATTTTGTCAAACGAATGCAATAGATATCAGTAGTGAGGACTTGAATCATGGAATTGCTATTCTGAGAAAAGCGAGGGCCTCACAATTAAATTTCAAACGGACGTACTTGACAGTAGTGAGCAATGCTTTAATTATCTGCATCTCTAGAGAATCTGAGAGACCAAATAACAATAACATGAGTGTTGGAGAAGCGCTTGAAGAAGCGCAGGCGCGGCATAATTCAGAGGCCCTAGAAAAGGGTGTTAGACTTCTTAAAGATATAGTGTTCAGAGAAGGTCAGTTAGGCTTGACTATAGTCAGACCTGGTATACTCAGACTAGGCTTCAATATAGTCAAAGAGCTAGTTCATATGTTTGATCGCTTTCGTAAGAAGGAGAATGAAGATGAGGATGAGGTTACAGGGGATGAAAAGATTTCCATTCCAATTTGTGAAAGCAGCTGCGAAATAGGTCATTGTGTTCACTACAGAATCGCACAAGATGCATTGGATATCATTCCATGCATAATTCGAAGGAGACGAGATGTAGTGTTGGATGTTGAAGTTCTCCACAAATTCATACGTGATAGAACTTGAAAATTAAAACACCATGAAGCTTTGGATGTTGCCATGTTTTAACTAGTTTTTTTAATATTTTTAATTTTTAATTTATTTATTTACTTTTATATGTAAATTATCTTAAAATCATTATATATATATATATATATATATTATTAAAAATTTATACAAATTTAAATTCAGCTTTTACTATCATTTAAAATGAAGTTGAATTAAAATCCTAAATTATGAGGAAAATGTATGTTATAAGTAGCTTAGGGAAAGATGTTATAATTTATTAAAATTTTAAAAAATAAATAAATATAAAATTAAAATGTTTAATTGATGTTTATTTAAAAATTAATATACAAAATATCAATAACATAACTATAATTCAAATTAATAACCTAAAGTAGAGTCTACATTTTTTATATTAAACCTTTTTTGCATACCAGAAAAACCTTAAACCTAAATAAACTTGACCATGTCAAAATCTATGTTAATGTAAATAATGAATATTAATAGTAATATTTATATTGTTTTTATTAAGGACTAATATACAAAATATTAATCTATGACAATGATTGAAGTCTATTAAGACCAACTTCTGTGCCTTAAATTTTATTAAGGAATTATAATTTTTTTTAATTTTATTTTTATACTTAATAACCTTGAAGTTAAGATTCTAAGAATTTTTAAGTGATTGTAGTTTTGATAAGTTACAAGGATAGGAAGGTTTATAATGCAGAAAAGAAAGAGAAATTTAGATTTTCGTCACACATTTTGGTTAATTTTATTTTTAAACAAAAATATGTTTTTCATCTTCTAACATTTCATTTTTCTTATAACAAATAAGTTTTTATTGCATTATAAATTTTATTTAAAATTCATTTTTCTTATAACAAATAAGTTTTTATTGCATCATGAATTTTATTTAAAATTAAATGTAATAATATTTTTAATAATGTAAATATTTTTACAAAATTACATTTTCATGAATTTTCCAATGGTCTATCCAAGTTAGGGTATCAAACTTGGATATCAATATATAATGTATCGACGTAGACATATCCATGTCCGGAACAATGATACGTTGCAACTGCCTCTCCTTGCAATATATCCATATCCATGTCAGCGCTGGCATACTATTATCACTTGCGCCATCTACGATTCTTGCATCTCGAGGCAGTTCCTGTTTCAAGAAGGAATAGATGGGTAAGTAAGGCCCAATGCACAGTCTTCAGTCTGGACTTCATTTGGCCAGAAGAATAATCAGCATTCGCTGTAAGTAAGCATGGTTGTTCTTGGTGGTCCATCGTGTGGTTTCAATCCTTCGGTGGTCTCCTCGGCTCACCGCTCGGCTCCGAAGTTCGATTTGTGAAGATTGAATGCGGTGGCCTGCTACTTCCATTGGTCAACTCACCCCTCTAATACAAAGGTTGATTTGCGAGTGTGAGTTCGAGCTAGAAGTGAAGTTTTATTTTTTCAATGTCAAAGAGGCAGGTTTTTAAAAATTTTCATTTTTTTTCATTGGCCCCGGCTAAACTTAGTGTCATTCAACCCTAATTGTAATCATTTTGGGGCGCTAAATTTGGCTTAAATGGCACCTAATGTACCTCCTAAATACCTTCACATGACCCTTGTTAATGTTATCATATCTCAATCTATGACACAATCGTCATAATCATTTAGTAACATTCATGCAAATTGTTATGCACTTTCATATGGATATAGGATTAGTGAGTGTATTCAATTTCTATGATGCTTTAATTTTCATAATATTTTTACTATACTCAAGAACATTCTTGGGGAATTTATGTGAATCATCACCTCATTTGGTTCTCTTTTTAACTCAAGGTATTTTATTCATAATAATCAAATTATGGAGTGGACATGTAATTAACAAACACAACTTGAGATGAGAGAGAAACAAACACATCTAAAATAGGTGAATGTTTGTTTATGACCCTTACTCTAACCTAATGTCTAACTTTTGTTGCTTCTACCAATACCCCATTACAAACACACACAAAAATTGTCCATGTCCTTGTGCTAGCGTTGATGTCCTTACGTGAGAAGGACCTAGGGTTTATGGAAAAGAAACCCTAGAGAAGACCTAAAGTGCTTTGTGTAGATAGATTGTGTGAGACAAAATTTGGGAAAGATGAAGGGTGGACTTGTTGGCGTTCATTCTATCTCGTTGTATGAGATTTAATTGAAGAGGCTAGGAATAGATTGGCATGACACCTTCCTTCCCTTTTCTACTTATGTATCTCTATTCTTTAGCCTCCATTGGGCACTTTCCCAATTTAGAAGAGATCAAAGACAACCCTCCAACCTTTTAAGGTTTATCTACTCATCCTCACTAAATACACCATTAGGATTGTTCTCATGTATATGTTCAATGTGGGATTCCATTCCCTCAAATTCATAGGATTGTTATTTTGTTTTTCCCTAACCCACTCCTTTGTTAACCTCCTAATATTTTTTGAGGATCCATAGAATTGGAAAGTAGTTGTCCTAACTTCCTTATGGTTGACATGCTTCCACTCCCAACCCACCATCTCCTTGTAATCCTCATTCTCTAACCATGCATGGTTGAATTTGTAGGGTGTTGGGGGTTTTATGTCATGAGTTTCCATTTGAAGAAAAATATGTGAATGTTTATTTATGACCCTTGGTCTAACCTAATATCTAACTTGTGTTTCTTTTGCTAATACCCGAGTAGAATAAAAAAAACTTATCCTTGTCCTTATGCTAGGTTTGATATCCTTGTGTGATAAAGAACTAGGGTTTATGGAAAAGAAACCCTATGGTAGACTTAGAGTGATTTGTTTGGAGATATTGTGTGAGTCAACCTTTGGGAAATATGAAGAGTGGACTTGTTGGTGTTTATTCTATCTTATTGTATGATATTTTGAAAAGGCTAGGAGTACCTTGACATGACACCTTGCTTCCCTCTCCTACTTATGTGGCTCTATTTTTTAGCCTCCATTAGGCACTTTCCCAATTTAGAAGAGATCAAAGACAACCCTCCAACATTTTAAGGTTTATCCACTAATCCTCAATAAATACACCATTAGGATTGTTCGGATGTATATGTTCAATGTGGGTTTCCATTGCCCTCAAACTTACATGATCATTATTGACAATCTTCAAAAAACCATAAATAATTTTTTTTTACAGCATGTAAATTGTAAAAACATCGTATTTAATTCGATGTATTACATAACAAATCTACATTCTTAGTGATTAATAACTATTGTGGTATGGTCATTTTGTTTTGAAGAAGTTATTAATGAGATTTATAGCTGTTGGATTAGGTTGCATTCAAGCTAGAATATTTTGCTTAGCCCTAAGGCTTAGTTTGGGTCTTTGATCCTAAACTTAGCTATGTTTTGAACATCTTAGTTTTAAAGGTGCCAAAGTAAGGGAAGACTAAGAATTATAGTATTGATCCCATGTAAATAAAAAGGCCATGGATATTATCAAGCTTTGAGCACAAGGTTTATCTACAAGGTAACAATGTTCTGTCTACTCGAATGTTTAAGATTATCATTTGGGTTATGGTTCTACTTGATAGCTGAACTTTGTATTTAAGTTTTGTGATTAAAATAAAGATTTGGTTTATGCGATGGTTGTTATAATGTTTAATGTGCATACTATGGAAACTTAAAGAAACATATGAGCTACCCTGGCTACGAGTTCACAGTGTAGCCAAGCTATTTATGGCTACGTTGAGATGTGATCCCAGCCGTCCATTTGGACAGGAAGATGTTGTTAAGATTCAATATGCTAAGACAGTAAATATCAGCATTACATTCCATTTCACAATAATAGCATATACAGTATCACTGAAGAAACAACAAGCACAACATAAACACAAGAGACACAGATTTATCCTGGGAAACCCTCATGGGGTAGAAAACCAAGCAAAGCTTCCTCAATATAGATGATCAGCAAATACAAAGATGTAAACCAGAGACATGAGCTCCTCCACCTCCATAGCAGACCTCTCTCACAAGTGCGCTACATTCGGAGTGAGTGAAGTGTGTGATAAGTGAGAAACATCCTCCTCTACTTATACTAGTTTCCCAACTGACTTTTACACAAGCTAGGTTGGCCCCAACTTAATTATTGGGTTAAACACCCCATTATAATTGACTGGGCCAACCCCTCTAGGGTTGTCTAATAACCATTTGATCCACATAACACATACAGCGTCGACCCCCACTAGGGAAGTCTAATAACCCAAGTTACCACAATCCGACGGAGGAATAAACATCTCCGGATATACAATAAGATATTCATGGAGGAATGAAATATCTCCGGAATAATAAAGTACAAATATAATATTCTTAGACAAAGTATAAGGACCACTTCTCGGAGATGAAACATCTCGGGGATGAAACATCTCGTCAACTTAGACAAAGTCTAAGGACCACTTCTCGGAGACAGACATCTACGGATCATTTAAGACACCTCATCATGCCTAGGGATGATGCAATCCTCTCGTCAACTTAGACAAAGTCTAAGGACCACTTCTTCGAGACATACGTCTATGGATCAATTCAAGGGACCGAAGTCCGGGGATGATACAATCCCCACCTGTCCACTAAGGACTTCATTCTCAAAGACATAGGTCTACCGATCAATTCAAGGGACCAAAGTCTGGGGATGATACAATCCCCACCTGTCCACCAAGGACTTCATTCTTGGAGACATATGTCTACGAATCAATTCAAGGGACCGAAGTCCGGGGACGAAACAATCCCCACCTGTCCACTAGGGACTTCATTTTCGAAGACATAGGTCTACAAATCAATTCAAGGGACCAGAGTCTGGGGACGATACAATCCCCACTTGTCCTCCAAGGATTTCATTCTCGAAGACATTTGTCTATGGATCAATTTAGAACATGTGTTCAAGGATGATGCAATCCCTCTTCTTTTTGGGAGACATATGTCTACGGATCCTTTTAGAACATGTGTTCAAGGATGATGCAATCCCTCTTCTTTGTCAGAGACATATGTCTACAGATCCTTTTAGAACATGTGTTCAAGGATGATGCAATCCCTCTTCTTTCTCAAAGACATATGTCTACGGATCCTTTTAGAACATGTGTTCAAGGATGATGCAATCCCCTCGTCAACTTAGACCCTCTCTAAGGACCATCCACCAAACTCTCTGTCGGCATCACCAATATAGCTATCCATATCATCGACCTCACTATCGATGCAGGAAATCTCATCATAAGTGACCACATCACTCCCCCTTTAGAGGAGGGTCCTTCTGAACTACGCCAAGCTTGTCTCGGAAGTACTCAAAATTTACTTGAGGTAGAGGTTTGGTTAGTACATCGGTAACTTGTTCATCAGTTCCTACAAATTTGAACTTAATAGTTCCTTTCTGCACCATATCTTGTATATAAAAATATTAGATCTCTATGTGCTTTGATTTATCATGGAACACTGGATTCTCTGTTATCTTGATACAACTCTGGTTGTCACACAGGATCACAGTTGGGTCTATCTCTAAGTCAAACAATCCTGAAGCCATACCGCTTCACAACTAGCAGAGCAAGCAGCCATATATTCCACTTGTGCTGAGAGCCACACTAGACTACTTCCTACTAAACCACGAGATCATGGCTGATCCCAAACAATAACATCCTCTCGATGTGCTCTTCCTGTCTGATACACTTCCTGCCCAATCAACATATGTGTAGCCATCTGAAGTCACGATCTCCAAGATAACATAGATCACATTCTATCGTACCCTTTAGGTACCTCATCACATGCTTTGCAACTATCAGGTGAAAACATCTAGTTTCCACTAGATACTGACTTAAGGTGTTCACAGCAAGGCATATATCTGGCCTGGTATTCGTTAGATACATCAACAACCCAATAATATGTCTATATAGAGTCACATCAACTAACTCTGAGGAGTCATCAGGTAAAACATTCAAGTCGAAACCCATGAGAGTGGCCATGGTTGTACATTCAAACATATCAATTCTTCTCAAGATTTTCACTGCATACTTTCCCTGGAGGGGAAATATTCCTTCTGAGTTTTTTCATTCTTCCAGACCTAGGAGGTAATGCATCAATTCGAGATCATTCATCTCGAACTATGTAGCTAGCTTCTTCTTGCTATCCATGATCTCTTTCTCATTCCATGTCAGAAAGAGATCCTCTACATACAATAATAGTATGATCCATAACCTTAAGGTAAAGGTTAGGAACAACTTTACTTTTGGTAAAGCCCAAGCTTGTCAAGAAACTGTCAAATATCCCTCTGAGACTGAACATCATTCACAATCTGCATTGAGTGATCTTTTGCATATCTATCCATGCCATCTCTTGTTAGATGGGTCTACTGATATGAGCCTCGAGATCATTCGAACTCTGTGGTGAGTTCCTTCTTGTATCCATGCCATCTGTATATAGAAACCATATTCAACCTTGTAGCAAAGGTTGAGATCCACATCACCCATGGTGATCATTAAGCTCATCAATTGACTATCGATCTTGGGTACCCGAACAGAGCTTTCTTCAATGAAATCCTTGATTTGCACTTCTTCAATTACATCATTAAGATAATGGTCTTATCTAGCCACTTGGAGCAAACATCTCATCATGATTGTCTTCCTCTTTCTAAGAGAATCTTCTAGCCATGAGCCTTCTATAGTGTGTTTGAGTTGTAAATCTTTTTGTTGAACATCCATCACTTGTTCAGTGTTCATCATTCGTCATGATCCTTCCTACAAATCAAAATTAAGTACATGATTACTAATAATTCATAATAATCAAATCATGTTCACATGATAACCTATTATGCATACAGATATCATTTACATAGTTATGCAACTATCTTGACCAATACTTTGGCACAACACATTTCCATATCATGTATGCATACAATGGCTATCTATATGCCTTCCATTTCTACCAGAACATACTATCGAGAGTGTGCACAGCTCTCAGCATGTCACCAAAGAGGTTTCATTCTGGACAAGCAACAATGGAATGTTTGTCCAACTCACCAATTGTTGAGATATTGTAACTTCAAAGAATATTATAATTGTACTTTATTATTTCGGAGATGTTTCATTCCTCCGTGAAGATCTTATTGTATATCCGGAGATGTTTATTCCTCCGTCGGAATGTGGTAACTCGGGTTATTAGACTTCCCTAGTGGGGGTCGGCCCTATATGTGTTATGTGGGTCAAAGGGTTATTAGACCACCCTAGAGGGGTCGGCCCAGTCAGTTGTAGTGGGGTATTTAACCCATTGGTTAAATACGAGCCTACGTGTACTTGTGTAAAAGATATGTCAGAGTAGTGTATAAATAGAGGAGGTGTGTTCCTCATTTGATACACACACTCACTTGAGAAAGAGGCGCACTTGTGGAGGAGAGGTCTGATATGATAGAGGAGGAGATCATATCTTTGGTTTGCATCTTTGTATGTTGCTGGTCATCTATATTGAGGAAGCTTTACTGGGTTTTCTACCCCATGAGGGTTTCCTAGGATAAATCTGTGTCTCTTGTGTTTATGCTATGTTAGTTGTTTCTTCAGTGATCCTGTATATGCTATTATTGTGAAATGGAATGTAATGCTGCTATTTTCTGTCTTAGCATATTAAATCTTAACATGGTATCAGAGCTAACCTAAAGGAAGGCAAGGTATGGCACTTACGACACTTGCTTCACTTACGACAATTTGAAGGTTAGAGTTTTACATAGCAAAAACCAGTCATCGTGGCACTTTCGCTATAAATCCATTTTGGCGAAGTTTCAAGATCTAAAACCTTTATAAGTCGTAGATAACATCTCCAAGTATCTTGTGTCCAAAGGGCACCCTCATATTTGTTTTACTTTGCAAGTTATGATCAGTACAAGTTAGGGTTTCTGCCTCTTCCAGATCTCAGTCAAAATCAGGTGACCTAGGAAAAAAGGTCATAACTTGGGCTAGGAAGATCCAAATGAAATTTCATAAAAAGTGACAGGTATTACACAGACTGTACTATCTCACAAAACGTTTTCAGAGGCCGAAGCGGAACCAGTGAGACGTGGCACGCCGTACAACTTCTCTCTCCTGTTTTATCCCATAAACAGGTCACGTTGCAACACGTGGCATAACTCTCTCTCAGAGAGTCCAATTGAGTTCAGACCTATCAATATGGAAAGATAATAGGGCGAGCTATCTCAAGAAACGTTTTCAGAGGCCGAAGTTCAAACAGTGACACGGTGCACGCCGTACAAGTTCGCTCTCCTGTATTATCCCAAAACAGGTCACGTTACGACATTTGGCATAACTCTCTCTCAGAAAATCCAATTGAAGTCAGACCTATCAGGATGGAAAGATGACAGGACACGCTACTACAAAAAAAATTTTCAGACACTGTGGAGCGAAAATTTCGGAGTTATAGCAGAAAAAATCATGTACATGTTTCTGTCAAAACAAAATTATTTTTGGAGCACCTTTATTCATGGCTTCCGAAATTTAGGGTTTCGGAGAAAGTTAGAATTTTTGGAATCGGAATCCACGGCTGAATGCTACTCAGGAAAATCGAAATTTCGAGACCAAGATTGAATTTTTGGTTGGGTAGAAGACCATGCTTGATTAAACCCTAGCTCGGGATTTTGATCGAAAAAATGGAAAATTAGGGCTTCAGCAAAAGTTGAAATTTTTGAAGTCTGTAACCACGGCTGGAAGCTCCTCAGAAAAATAAGAGTTTAGAGCCTTGGATCAAACCTTTTGATTGAGCAGAAGGGTGGGCTTCATCAAACCCTAGTTCGAGATCTTGTCGAGAAGATCCAGAAGTTTCAAAGGTAATTTTGAGGGGTCAAATTTTGGAGATTTCAAAATTAAAGTATGCTAGTTTGATCAGCTCAGCAAGACACATCCTTCCATTCATTCAGAAGTGTGAAAGTCAAAGATTTAATTTTTAGGGTTTCTCTAGCAAACCCTAATCAAGCTCCAGATCAAGTTTCAGGGGGAGTTGAGGCTAAGGCCTTACATAAGAAGACTACAAGAAGTCTCAACAGGTATGACTTAAGGAGGTTCAGGTATGTCGTGAAATCTGATTCTTGATTAAGCTCATAATGTGTTTGTCTTCATGTTATCTATTAGTACAATCTTGATTAACGTTACAATTGTCTTATCACCCTAGTAACAGTATGAGTGCATGTGAATAATCGAAGACATTCATTGATTAGGGCTATATGATTGTACTAATGCATTATGGTGTTGTGTGAGGTTGATGTTGTCTGCTAACAAGATACAGGTACATCACAAAAGACAAATCAAGCTCCATGACCAGGACATCATGAAGACAAAGACTCATCCATAATCTTTGTTCTACTTACAAGGTATGTATGACTTTGTTATATTATGCTTAACCTATGAGACATGCAGGTTCTAGCTCAGGATCTCTAAATCATTGAAAAGATTGTTTAGGTATGTTGTATATAACTAAGCAGGTATACTAATCCAGGTATGTTTTCCTATGTCATGATCCCTTATATAAGTGTACTTGGTATGATTGGTTATGCTTATTCATAAAGTTTGTAGTCAAGGGTTTATGCATATTATGTCTCTTATCTTGGTTGACTATTTAACTAACTAGATCAAACAAGAATTTGCATGAGTAAAAGAAGACTTCCCTGAAACCTTGAATATTATCTATAATCATGACCATACATATTCAAGATTATTTAGAATTAGAATGTTTTGAGAATATACTAATGAATGTATGTTTGTGTATGAGATCATGAGGATGACACTAGTGCACACTTGAGCATGCACAGTGGTACAGAATGAATATAAGTTCAAAAGACATATAGACGATCAAGCGGGAGGCAACCACACAAACATAAAAGATAAGTATTTGAGATGTTATAGTAAATGATATTGCTTGTATGCATATTTGTATTCCTAGAATATATCATGCTGAGTGTAAACATTCATAGAGCATTGAACAGTATACTACTAATATGCATATGATTGGTAAGTTGGACAAACATTTCATTGTTGCTTGTCTAGAATGAAACCTCTTTGCTGACATGCTGAGAGCTGTGCACACTCTCAATAGTATGTTCTGGTAGAGATGGAAGGCATCTAGATAGCCACTGTATGCATACAGGATATGGGAAAGTGTTGTGCCAAAGTATTGGTCAAAATAGTTACATAACTATGTAAATGATATCTGTATGCATAATAGGTTATCAGGTCAATATGATTTGATGATTATGAAGTATTACTAATCATGTACTTAATTTTGATTTGTAGGAAAGATCATGATGAATGATGAACACTGAACAAGCGATGGATGATTTACAAATCAAACACACTATAGAAGGCTTGTGGCTAGAAAATTCTCTTAGAAAGAGGAAGAGAATTATGATAAGATGTTTGCTCCAAGTGGCTAGATAAGACCATTCTCTTAATGGTGTAATTAAAGAAGAAGATGGCTGAAGAAATGAAAAATGAAAAATCTCAGATTGATGCATTACTTCCTAGGTCTGGAAGTATGACAAGGCTCAGAAGGAATCTTTCTCAACCAGGGAAAGTATGCTGAGAAATATTAAAAGGACTTGATGTGTTGGAATGGCCACTCTTGAAGTTGTTATCAGATGACTCATCAGAGTTAGTGGATAGAACTCTGTACAGAAAAAATATTGAGTCATTGATGTGTCTAACAAATACTAGGTCAGATATATGCTTTGCTGTGAACACCTTGTGTCAGTATCTAGTGGAAAACCAGATGTGTTCACCTGTTAGTTGCAAAGCATGTGATGAAATACCTAAAGGATACGATAGATTTTGAGATCATGACTTCAGATGGCTACACAGATTTTGATTGGGCAGAAATTGTATCAGATAGGAAGAGCACATCAAGAGGATGTTACTGTCTGGGATCAGCCATGATCTCATGGTTTAGAAGGAAGCAATATAGTGTGGCTCTTAGCACAAGCTGAATATATGGCTTCTTGCTCTGCTAAGTTATGAAACAGTATGGCTTCAGGATTGTTTGACTTAGAGATAGACCCAACTATGATCCTATGTGACAAACAGAGTTGTATCAAGATGGCAGAGAACCTAGTGTTCCAAGATATGGTGCAGAAAGGAACCAAAAGTTTGAATTTGTAACAAGTTACCAATGTACTAACCAAACTTCTACCGATCCAATGTACTAACCAAACCTCTACCTCAAATAAATTTTTCCAAGACAAACTTAATATAGTTCAGAAGGACCCTCCTCGAAAGGGGGAGTGATGTGATAACTCATGATGAGATTGCCTGCATCCACAGTGAGGTCGATGATGAGGATACCTATATTAGTGATGCCGACAAAGAGGTTGGTGGATGGTCCTTAGACAGGGTCAAAGGTGACAAGGGGATTGGATCATCCCTGGACTTCAGTCCTAAAGAAGAGTCGTAGACGTATGTCTTCGAGAATGAAGTTTTTGGTGAACATGTGAGGGGATTGGATCATCCCTGGACTTCAGTCCTAAAGAAGAGCCGTAGATGTATGTCTTCGAGAATGAATTTCTTGGTGAACATGTGAGGGGATTGGATCATCCCTGGACTTCAGTCCTAAAGAAGAGTCGTAGACGTATGTCTTCGAGAATGAATTTTTTGGTGAACATGTGAGGGGATTGGATCATCCCTGGACTTCAGTCCTAAAGAAGAGCCGTAGACGTATGTCTTCGAGAATGAAGTCCTTGGTGGACGGTTGAGGATTAAGTCATCCTTGGACGTAGGTCCTAAATATATGGTTGAGGATTAAGTCATCCTTGGACGTGGTCCTAAATGTACGGTGGAGGATTAAGTCATCCTTGGACGTATGTCCTAAATGTACGGTTGAGGATTAAGTCATCCTTGGACGTAGGTCCTAAATGTACGGTTGAGGATTAAGTCATCCTTGGACATGGTCCTAAATGTACGGTGGAGGATTAATTCATCCTTGGACGTAGGTCCTAAATGTACGGTTGAGGATTAAGTCATCCTTGGACGTAGGTCCTAAATGTACGGTGGAGGATTAAGTCATCCTTGGACGTGGTCCTAAATGTACGGTGGAGGATTAAGTCATCCTTGGACGTGGTCCTAAATGTACGGTTGAGGATTAAGTCATCCTTGGACATGGTCCTAAATCTACGGTTGAGGATTAAGTCATCCTTGGACGTGGTCCTAAATGTACGGTAAGGATTGGATCATCCTTGGACTTTGGTCCTGTGAACTGAGCCGTAGACATGAGGTCTCCGAGAATTGTTAGGACTGGATCGTCCCTGGACTTCGGTTCAAAAGGTACATGTTAGGACTGGATCATCCCTGGACTTCGGTTCAAAAGGTACATGTTAGGACTGGATCGTCCCTGGACTTCGGTTCAAAAGGTACATGATAGGACTGGATCGTCCCTGGAATTCGGTTCAAAAGGTACATGTTAGGACTGGATCATCCCTGGACTTCGGTTCAAAAGGTACATGATAGGACTGGATCATCCCTGGACTTCGATTCAAAAGGTACATGACTGGATTGTATCATCCATGGACCTATGTCCTAAAGAGAGCAGGATTGATCATCCTGTAATATGATCGTGTGTGTTGCAAGATATGCTGCTATGTATTAGTGAGAATACATGCTTTTGATGATGGATGTATTAGTGAGAATACATGGTATTGATGATGGATGTATTAGTGAGAATACATGCTTTTGATGATGGATGTATTAGTGAGAATACATGCTATTGATAATAGATGTATTAGTAAGAATACATGCTTCTGATGATAGATGTATTAGTGAGAATACATGCTTTTGATGATAGATGTATTAGTGAGAATACATGCTATTGATGATATATGAAAGAATACATGTTTTGATGATAGATGTATTGATGTGGATACTAATACAGATGATCCAGATATTGTAGATCGTGATGATCCAGATGTTGTAGATCGTGATGATCCAGATGCTGTAGATCGAGATGATCCAGATGTTGTAGATGGAGATGATCCAGATGCTGTAGATCATGATGATCTAGATGCTGTAGATCGAGATGATCCAGATGCTATAGATCAAGATGATCCAGATGCTGTAGATCGAGATGATCCAGATGCTGTAGATTGAGATGATTATGATGTTGATAATCATATGATGACGATGCTGATGATTGTGAGGATCCAGATGTTGATGGTGTTGTAGCTGTTCGAGTGCTGCAGAAGATAAAGACTCAATATTGAAGATGTTGATGCTCCAGTAACTACTTGAGTTACTAATGATGTTTAGAAAGCTTCCAATGATTTATAGATGTATCATGTATGATGTTGATGACTCCTTGCTCATGCACATGCTGTTATAATATCCTTCTCGTTAAGGGGGAGTGTTGAGATATTGTAACTTCAAAGAATATTATACTTGTACTTTATTATTCCGGAGATGTTTCATTCCTCCGTGAAGATCTTATTGTATATCCGGAGATGTTTATTCCTCCGTCGGAATGTGGTAACTCGGGTTATTAGACTTCCCTAGTGGGGGTCGGCCCTGTATGTGTTATGTGGGTCAAAGGGTTATTAGACCACCCTAGAGGGGTCGGCCCAGTCAGTTGTAGTGGGGTATTTAACCCATTGGTTAAATACGATCCTACGTGTACTTGTGTAAAAGATATGTTAGAGTAGTGTATAAATAGAGGAGGTGTGTTCCTCATTTGATACACACACTCACTTGAGAGAGAGGCGCACTTGTGGAGGAGAGGTCTGCTATGATAGAGGAGGAGATCATATCTTTGGTTTGCATCTTTGTATATTGCTGGTCATCTATATTGAGGAAGATTTACTAGGTTTTCTACCCCATGAGGGTTTCCCAGGATAAATCTGTGTCTCTTTTGTTTATGCTATGCTTGTTGTTTCTTCAGTGATCCTGTATATGCTATTATTGTGAAATGGAATGTAATGCTGCTATTTTCTGTCTTAGCATATTAAATCTTAACACCAATCATATGCATATTAGTAGTGTACTATTCAATGCTATATGAATGTTCACACTCAACATGATATATTCTAAACGCATGCAATCTATTACAAGCAATATCATTTATTGTTTCAATTAATAACTCAAATACTTATCTTTTATGTTTGTGTGGTTGCCTCCTGCTTGATCTTCTATATGTCTGTTGAACTTCTATTCAATCTGTACCACTGTGCATGCTCAAGTGTACACTAGTGTCATCCTCATGATCTCATACACAAACATACATTCATTAGTATAATCTCAATATTATCAAAACATTATAATTCTAAATAATCTTGAATATGTATGGTCATGATCATTCAATATATGGGTATACTAAGATCCTAGCACAAATTAGGATTCTAACTTGACATAGGAAAACATACCTAGATTAGTATACCTCCTTAGTTATGTCTAACATATCTAAACAATATCTTCTTTTGTTCTCTTCAATAATTTAGAGATCTTGTGCTAGAACCTGCATATCTCATAGGTTAAGAATAATAGAACAACTTCATACATACCTCGTAAGTAGAACTTCTATGTGATCAAAGATTATGGATGAGTCTTTGTCTTCATGTTGTCATGGTCATGGAACTTGATTTGTCTTTCGTGATATACCTGTATCTTGTTAGCACACATCATCAACCTCATACAACACCACAGTGCATTAGTACAATCATATAGCCCTAATCAATTAATGTCTTCTATTATTCACATACTCTTACTAGGGTGATAGGACAATTCTAACATTAATCAGGATTGTACTAATCTAAATAATATGAAGACAAACATATTATGAACTTAATCAAGAATCAGATTTCAAGACATACATGTATCTCCTTAAGTCATACGTGTCGAGATTTCTTGTAGTCTTTTTATGTAAGGCCTTAGCCTCAACTCCCCCTGAAACTTGATGTGGAGCTTGATTAGGGTTTGTTAGAGAAACCCTAAAAATTCAATCTTTGACTTTCACACTTCTGAATGGATGGAAGGATGTGTCTTGCTGAGCTGATCAAACTTGCATACTTCAATTTTGAAATCTCCAAAATTTGACCCCTCAAAAATTGCCTTTGAAACTTCTGGATCTTCTAGAAAGGATCCCGAACTAGGGTTTGATGGATCCCACCCTTTTGCCTAATGAAAAGGTTTGATCCAAGGCTCTAAACTCTTATTTTTCTGAGGAGCTTCCAGCCGTGGTCACAGACTTAAAAAAATTGCTACTTTTGCTAAAGCCCTAATTTTCCATCTTTTCGATCAAAATACTCAACTGGGGTTTGATCAAGCCTGGTCTTCTACCCAACCAAAAAAATTTATCTTGGTCACTAAATTTCGATTTTCCTGAGTAGCATTCATCCGTGGACTCTTGTTGGCTCGGTTTTGCAACCAAGCTTAGTGCTATGGGCACCTACTAACTAGTAGTAGCAGTTTCAATAGAAATAAAAGCAATAAACTAAATAAACAATACTTTTCATGGATCTAAACAAGAATCTAAGCAAATAATTTAAATATTTCAAAAATCAAGAACAAGAAACATAAGAAATAATTTTTGTATTGAAAAGTGGGGGGCAAGCAAGTGCTTGCGATATTACCTTCAATGGTGAAGGTTGATGTTGAGCAACTCCCAAGATGAGTAGCTCCAAACTCCAATAGGTCTCTTTCTCCAAGGTTGCTTCAATGGCTAAAAGTGCTCATGGGAGATTTCAGCAGCATAAGGATGAGATAATGGAAGGATATGAAATGAGGAGCCCCTACCACCTTTTTATAGTTTTTGGTGGTGAGGAATACCATTTGTGGTTTTGTGGAAACCAATGGTATTGACCAACATAGTTTAGGTATTTTTCCCTCCTTTTTCCTTTTTTGAATAAAAATAATATTTTAATTCCCTTTTTAATATTTTTGGGAATTTGGACCCTTTTTGAGGGTTTTTTATGATTTTCTTGAAAAAATAATCTTTTTTAATGGAAAAAGGGGGTGTACCAAGGTCTTTTGGTGGCCTTTTGTTGGTTTCAGAGGCTCAGGTGGTGGAAAAGTGGACAAATGGGTCATGTGAGTAAGGGAATGAGCTAGTGAGCACTTTTTAGGTGTTAACAGATTGCCCCCTGATGTGTGAGGGCAGGAGCTCATCGTATGGCCGATAGACATCATAGTTCTTTTGTCCTTTTTCTGGGTTTTAGGGGAGAGAAGAGACCGTTTGGAGACTGGAGCCACGGCCCTTGGAAGCTGCAAAAACAAAAAATATTACATGGCCTCAATATGAATGAGGTATAATCTCTGATAAAGGACGAGGTGGGCATTCCCATGCTCGTATCAAGGCATATACAAAACAATTAGTCCCAAGAAGGGGGATCTAATACGTGAAGAAATATATTGGTACATCATAATGGTCCAGAGGGGACATGATTGTGGGATATACTCATGATCATGAATGATCGCAATAACTGATACACTGGATCAACTGTGGAACTGCTGAAACTGAAGGTGTCCAACATCTGTAGGGACTCAAAGACTGTGAGCCATCTCTGAGAAGTATTTGTATCTGTATACTCGAGGGAGTAGAAAACTGGGGTATACTGAATACTGTCGCCATACGCAACCCGGATATGTATAGAAAAAATGTAACTGGTTGTATCCATAGGTAGACTCTCAAATGTGGAGGAGTCAGGTGTTATCCGGGGTCTTCGACTAATAACTGAACGAACCAATACCCTGTGCGAGTCTCAACGATGCGATCAAGGTGTTGAAGTCGAGCATGTGAGAAGCAACCATTTGGAGAGGCAGTAAGGATTCCTCTCGAAATGATTCGTAGGCACTCATCATAAATGGTAATGAGTCCAAGACACAGGGACCTCTAAGTCTATCCTCTGGAATCAATGTGGTTGTCGTCGACAGAGGGGGACCAGCAACTAACCAGGCAATGATGTTTCCTTGATAGGAGCACGAGGTGTAGAACTGAAGTGATGTAGTACTGCTGGTAGGACTGACATACTTGTGGGGATGGGAAATAACTGGGTCAAAAAATGGGTAGACTCAAAACTTCCTTTGTTCAGAGCATGATGACATGGTTGACCTGGCAGGGTAGGGAACTGACTTGTAGGTGCAGGGATCATAGCTTTGACTGAATGGTATATATTGACTCTGGGGGGGGAGGACAAGCTGATGGTAGCTGTCGAGAGAGTTTCAGGGTGACATACTGCAGAATACTCTGAACAAAGGCGACCAAAAGGGGAAGCTGTTAGCGAGTAGATATGATCTGTCGTGGCGCCAAGAGGCACCCTTCTTCCTTCTTCATAGTTTTAATGAGCTTCAAGAAGGGATAAAAGTGTGCTCTGAAATGGTACGGTCCTGTGGATTTTGTGAGCCCAGGACGGCGCATGCTCATGGTTGTTTTCATGTTTAGAGAGTCTGAAAACAGTAAGTGGACTCTGTTGGTGTTTCTTTTTCGTAAGTTTAGTCTCCGAGGCCCGAAAAAGTATAAAATGATGCGGATGGAGAACTCTTCTAGCCGATGTGACTAGAGTATACCTTTTTCGTAATTAGTCTACGAGGTCCGGAAAAGGGGTAAACTTATACCAGGTAGACGCCCTTTCAGATACGTTTATCGAGCATGAAAGGAAGCAAGATTGCTCGGCGATCTTTTCATTGTTTTAGGAGTCAGAAAAGAGCTTAACAGAAACTCCCTAAGTGCCTTTTTCGTAAAAGGGGTTGCTCGGCCCGAAAAAGGGGTAAAATCATACCGAACAAAAATGGATTGACGAGGATGAGAAAATGTCTCAAGCATCGTCATCTGTGCGGAAAACTGGATCCGGCGACATAAGATATATCGAAAACGGAGAACGGCCGATGTGGCACGCAAACCGAGGCGACGAGGGGGCGTTGAAAAAATGCCCGGAAAATCTAAAGGTGAGAGCGAGAAATGGTCTCAAGCATCATCCAGGGCGCGGAAAACTGAATCCGGCGATATAAGACACATCGAAAACGGAGAACGGCCGATGTGGCACGCAAACCGAGGCGACGAGGGGGCGTGGGAAAAAATGCCCGGAAAATCTAAAGGTGAGAGCGAGAAATGGTCTCAAGCATCATCAGGGGCGCGGAAAACTGAATCCGGCGATATAAGACACATCGAAAACGGAGAACGGCCGATGTGGCACGCAAACCGAGGCGACGAGAGGGGCTAAAAAATGGTCATAAATGGACCCCGGGAAAAAACGGGAAACGGAAGGAACCTCTATGAAGTTCTCGCTGTGCTGATCCCAACGGTACCAACGGTTTGAGAAATGGACTTCGTATGACACCGCAATGGTTGTTTGAAATTTGTGGAATTTCTATAAATAGGACGTGGGGCCCAATATGACTTGTCATTGTCACGTGCGAGTTTGATAGAGCAGTCAGAGCTATTTCTCGATTTCCGGGAGATTTCACCGTTGGTTTTCGATTTAGCGAGTTGCAGGTAACTCTATTCGCCTTAACCTAGTCAATTATGTCTTTTTTAGTTGGCGGTGGGCCCCCGAAAGCCGCGAATCTCCACGTTGACTCTCCAACGTGGAACCGCGCGGGTTTCGGGGCGGAACCCGCGATGAACCGCGCGGGTTTTAGACTCACAGTCGCGATGTTCATCGCGACTGTGAGGTCGGAACCCGCGATGTTCATCGCGTGTTCATGGGTGACAGTCGCGATGTTCATCGCGACTGTCTGGACGAAACTCGCGATGTTCATCGCGGGTTTTTTCATGGAACCCGCGATGGTCATCGCGGCTTTTGTGGAAAAGCCGCGATGGTCATCGCGGCTTTTTGTGAAAAAGTCGCGATGAGATTTTTTTTTCAAAAATTTTTATGCTGGGGCTAAAATTTTCTGTGTTTTCTTGGCAGGATGTTGCGGAGGGCTCAGTCCGTATGGCGGGAGAGAGATATTGATGCCGAGATTGTGGCGAGGATCGAGGATGATGGGGGGGTGAGACAGACTTTAGCCATGAGCGGACTCTTGAAGTTCGCTCAGATACCTTATATCCGTTCAGTGAGGAGACTCCTGAACAAGCTCGTTCAGTGGTGGGTGCCGGCAGAGGGTGCCTTTATTATTGGTGGTGAGAGGTTGGAGATTACTCTCACTGATGTATATTTTTTGACCGGTTTGCCTCGCTTGGGTGAGGTGGGTGATATCTCTCCGAGGTTGCCTCCAGGCGTGGATATGGAGGACCTCTTACAGACCTTTTGTGGGGATGACGCTGTTTTGGTAAACAGCTCTATCAGTCTGAAGTTCCTACGTGAGTGGGATATGCGGGCCGTTGGTGCCTGCGTTCTGAGGGTTTTGGGTGCTGCTGCACCACATCGTATGTCTGGGGGGCAGACGGTGATGGTGGACTCCGTTCTACGGGGTACTTACTATGCTTGGGCTCAGATGTTCTTGGCCGGTGTCCGGAGAGATCTGGACAAGGCCGTGAGAGAGGGAGGTGAGTTCTGTTACGCCTCATTTTTATGTTGTTTTTTCTTTGAGCGGGTGCCGACCCTACGGCCACGCGTACCGGTTCGTGCTGGTCTACCTAGCGAGCCTCGTATGTTGAGGTGGGGGCAGATGATGCCTCGTGCTGGCGGTGGTATCCGTGGCTTCTTTACAGAGGATTTTTTCCAGCAGTGGGAGCAGATGCCACTGGTGATCGAGGACTATCCATACGCTGGTATGGACTACCGGGGAGACCCGGAGATGCCACGTGCCCCAGGACAGGCCTGGAGCTTAGACGGTATGTTTTTGTGTCCTATGTGATGTTTATACCATATGTATTATGTTTGATCATGATGATGTCTGTTGTATAGTATCTGATGGTTCTACTTGCTTTGTGCAGATATTGGTCCGGTACCACCACCTGACTATGTGGCTCGGCAGGGGCGGGCGATAGTGGTTGCGCGTCCTCCAGTACCTGTACGTCCTCCTCGTGGTGGAGGATTTGGAGCCCGTGGGCGAGGGGTTGGCCCTCAGGACGATGCTATAGATGGTGTTCGACGGACTTTGGCCCGGATCGTAGCTAGACTTCCGGAGGATGGCTGGAGGGACCTTGATCGGGACATTTTGCAGGGATGTCTCGGTGCACCGCCCGAGTGGCAGTCACTGTTGTTGAGGGCAGCGGTGCTTGCTGCGAGACACGGGGGTGGTGGAGGAGATGCTCCGGCAGAGCCGGCACCGGGGAGGATACGTCTGAGGGACGACCCAGCAGGGCCAGCCGAGCGGCGAGTTCGGGGTCGTCGTGACCCGGCTGGGCCAGCGGAAGTGGAGTCGGAGGAGGAGCCGGAGGAGGATCCTGAGGATCCTGATGATTAGACGTCATTGTACTTGCCCCCAAATGCTCATGAGCATATGGGGAAGCATTTTTGTATGACAGATGTATTTTGTGTATATCGAGTGCTGAGGGCACTTATGACATGTAGACCTTTTTGGTTCGTATATATATGTGGATATATATTTTGGATATTTTGATGTGTATGCACGTGGATGCAGTGTGTTTGTAGATTTATATATGCCCGTGGAGGCACATGCTATGCACATGGATGCATTATTTTGGTTTGTTTTATGCCCGTGGAGGCACATGTTATGCACGTGGATGCAATATTGGTTTTTTGTATATGCCCGTGGAGGCACATGTTATGCACGTGGATGCAATAATGGTTTTTTGTATATGCCCGTGGAGGCACATGTTTTGCACCTGGGTGCATGTTTGTTTATGGATATGACATGATGTGATTGGTGTGCCAGTCGAGGACACTGTTGGCCATATTATCTGCTACACTATTGAGGTGTCTTGGGACATGTGTGAATGTAATGGATTCAAACTGTCTAACCATTTGTTTAGTGCGCAGGAATTTTCTGAACAGACAGGGATCGCGTACCTGGTAATCATTGTTGAGCTGGGAAACTAGGAGCTGTGAGTCCAAGAAAACGTTGAGGTGACGTATGCTCATCTGGAGAGCAGCGGCCAGGAGACCGGTCACGGCATCGTATTCAGCTTGATTATTGGTGGCGGCACCTAAACATACTCCATCGATGTGAATTAACTCATGTGAAGGGGAGTATATTACCCAAGCTGCGGAGGCGAGATTGGGAGACCAACGGCTTGCACCATCAGCGAAACCGATATGGCAGAGTGGAAGGGGCTCCATCTGTGGTCATGCAGGAAAAACAAATATTTTAGGTTTTTTGAAAATTTTTTTTTGTGAACGAAAAACGTATGCCTATACTAAAAAGTGGACGATGGTGTCCATGAGATTTTCTATGGGTAAAATCTTTTAAGGTACAACCCGTTGCGTGGGTTGCGTAAGGTGTTGCCTTCTGAGTCGGTCAGAATGTATGCCCCCTGCCCGAGGCAGGTGTGTATGATGTATGGGCCTTGCCACATAGACACGAACTTCCCTTTTCCGGTTTTATCATGAGCTTGATCGTAAGCGAGGACAAGGTCTCCCTCCGAAAAGGTTCTTGGGTGGACGCGTTTGTCGTAACTTAGTTTCGATCTTTGTTTAGCGGCTTCCATGTTTTGAATGGCTGTGCGCCGATCTTCATCGGCCTGCTCTAGGAGCAGTAAACGTTGCTCGATCGGGGAAGTATCTGGTAGGAGCTCAACGGCGATGTGTAAAGCTGGGATCTGGCACTCAATAGGGAGGACAGACTCGACACCGTGAACTAAATGGAAAGGGGTAAAACCGGTGGCGGTTTTGGTTGATGTGCGGTAAGCCCAGAGTGCTGGGAAAAGCATGTGATGCCAATTGGACTTGTGCTTGTCTACAGTGCGTTGGAGAATGGTCTTCAAGATTTTATTGATCGCTTCGACTTGGCCGTTTCCTTGGGGGTAGTAAGCGGAAGAGAAATGGTGTTCGAATTTCAACATGGTTGATAATTCTTTCCAGACGGCATCTTCGAAGTGAGAGCCGTGGTCAGAGACTAGCTGTTGTGGTACTCCGAAACGAGCGATGACGTGGTTGAAGAAAAACCGCGCCGCGGTGTCGGCTTTGCAGTTATAGGTTGGCATGGCTTCTGCCCACTTGGTGAAATAATCTACGGCCACAATGATGTGTTTGTGACCGCCGGCTGACGGGGGGTTGCAGTCGAGGAAGTCTATGGCCCATTTGCAGAATGGTCCAACAGTGATGACTGGATGAAGGGGGGCAGGGGGGGTTCTTGCCTTGGGGGCAAAGAGCTGGCAGTTCTGGCAATGCTTGACTGCGGTGATGCAATCAGTAAACAACGATGGCCAAAAATAACCTGCCCGAATGATTTTCTGGGCGGTAGCCATGCCGGAGAAATGGCCTCCACAGCCCCGCTATGACAATCATTGAGGACTTGTTCTGCCTCACTATGGGATAGGCAGCGGCGTAAGATAGTATCAACGCCGCGTCGGTAAAGTACATCTCCAATAAGTAGGTATCGGGGTGCGTGGTGTCGTATGCGACGGCGTCCATCACGATCGATGTGTGGTCGGAATTTTTGAGTACGGAGGTAAGTCAAAATGTCTCCGTACCAAGGGTCGTCCGACGAAATGACGAAGATCTGCTCGTCAATCAGGTCCGTATGGATAACGGGTGATGTCGAAGAGGACGGGAGATCTGTAATTAAGTGAGCAAGCGCGAGGGCTTTGGTGCTTTTGGGAGTCTTGAAAGTAAGGTCATATTCCTGGAGGATAATGACCCATTTAGCGACACGACCTTGAAGGAGTCTCCTGGTGAGGAGGTAGACCATGGGGTTGGAGTCGGCCACGACCGTGGTATGACTAAGCAAAATGTAATGTCGTAGTTTCTGTACGGAAAAGACTACAGCTAGGGCTAATCTTTCCTCGTATGGGTAACGTAGAGGTGGGCCAGACAAGGTCTGGCTGACGTAGTAAATTACATGCTCTTTGTGGGAAGCATCTTCTTGGACCAAAACTCCGGATACGGCATGTTCGGATGCTGAGACGTAAAGGGTGAAGTCTTGGGAAAAATCCGGTGGGGATATCAAGGGGGCTTGTGTGAGAGCCTTCTTGAGGGCTTCGAATGCCGTGTCTGCTTGTTCGTCCCAGACAAAGGGTATGTGGGTACGAAGTAAGCGTAAGAATCCATGGACTTTGGTGGCGTAATCAGGAACAAAGCGCCTAAGAAAATTGGACCGACCTTGCAAGCTCTGAAGCTGGCGAAGCGTGCGAGGAGGGGGAAGTTCTAAGACGGCTTTGACTTTCAGGGGATCAACGGTGATCCCGTCCTGAGAAACAATGAAACCCAACAACCGGCCTGCCGGGACGCAAAAGACACACTTGTGTGGGTTCAAGCGGATTTTATATTTACGACAACGCAGGAAAACTTGCCGGAGGTCGCTAAGGTGGTCTGATCGTTTTCGGGAACGCGCTGTGAGGTCGTCAAGATAGACCCGCAGGATATGGACCAAGTCGTGAAAGCAGTAGGTCATGGCTCGCTGGAAAGTGGCACCAGCATTTTTAAGGCCAAAGGGCATGACTCGATAGGCAAAGGTGCCCCATGGGGTGGTAAAGGCAGTCTTGTACTGATCCTCCTTGCGGATGTGAATCTGGTTGTATCCGGAAAACCCGTCCATGAAGGATAGGACCTCATGGCCCGCACACTCATCAATGAGTTGGTCAATGAATGGCGTGGGGAAATTGTCTTTTGGACAAGCGTGGTTTAGGTCGCGGAAATCAGTGCATACTCTAAGGGTGCCTTGCTTTTTGTTGACCGGGACGGGGTTCGACACCCATGTGGTGTACGGAATAGGGTAGATGAAACCTGCTGTTCGAAGTTTCTCGACTTCAGCCTTGACAGCGGGGAGCTTGGCAGGGTGAATAGGTCGCTGTTTCTGACGAACAGGGGGTACTTCCGGCCATGTATCGATATGGTGTTCAATGATGGCGGGGGTCGAGACCAGGCATCTCGGTATAGGACCAGGCGAAGACGTCTCGGAACTCTTGAAAGAGTTTTTTGTATGCCTGAGTTTCTGCTTGAGTGCATGATGCGCCCAGCGAGATGAGCTCAGGTTTCCCTGGTGTTATGGAAATGTCTATTTGTATGGTGGGGGAAATGTTGGACATGTTCCCTTCTTCAAAGGCATCCGGTGCTGGGATGGGGTCCTTTAACCAATCGACCTTAGCAGGTATGAAGTCTTTCGACTCGACTGATAGCTGGTTGGATGCGGTGGAGGTAGATGCTTCCGGGAGGAAGTACGAGCGATGATGCATATCATCCCAAGGGTAGTCGGGTGCAGTGAGTGTTTCCAAAATCTGCTCGTCAGTATTGAAGTAGTCAGACCATAAATCAAGGGGTTCTGGTTTGAAGGTTGTCGAAATCATATATATCGTATTGACTTCTTCTGACGAGGATGATGGTGGAGGGTGAATCTCCTCGATGAGGGGAGGAGATATCTCTAAATCGGCATTGTTTAATTCGTACAGCGCTGCTCTATAGTCTGGTAGATCAGGGCAATGGTGTGAGTAGTGGCCGTAGACACTGCATATAGCACAAGGATGGTTAGTGCGCAGTGATTTGTCGCGAGGCTGTAGAGGTGGCTCTAATTTGACTACTGGGATGCCGATGTCATCCTCCAACATATTCATATGTTCTTGGAGTGCCGGTAAATGTGGGCATTGATGAGTTGGATGGCCAATTTCATCGCATAATGAACATTTGGGGGGAGCTCGAAACACCGGTGGAGGTTTGGCTGCCTTAGGAGGTGGTATGGCAGTGTAGGGTTGTGGACCTCTGCCCCCAGTGGGCTTAGCAAGGAGAGGGGGATCCTTTGACGTCGACGCAATCGTGAGACCCGGAGGAGGTTTCATTGACGACGAAGGAATATTGAGGTTAGGAGGAGGTGTCGTTGCCGACGAAGGGATCGCGACGCCAGGGGGAGGTTGATTTGTGGTAACAATAGGTTGTACCGGTTGGAGGATGACGTCTGGTGTCGGTAATCGAACGGGGGGCGGAATATACCACACGGGTAATCCCAATGTTAGCCCGGGTAGGCTAAGGGTAGCCATAACCGGGGCGCTTACTACGCCCGAAGGAGGAAATAGGAAGGGGATGGTGTGGATGGGTGTAACACCGATGTGACTGGGGATCAATGGTGGTTGACCGCCGGGTGTTTGTGTATTCTGCGAAACAGTACAGAGGTTTGCGACTTGGGTCTCCGGTGACGGTGGTGGAATGGCCTGGAATGTAGAGGTCATGGGTGTATTTGAATACAGTCCGGGTGCCACAGAAGACACAAAGGAGGTAACAGCACTAGAAGCGGGTTGTTCAATCATGGGGAGAACATTCTCCGGTGCTGCAGGGGCGTTGGGGTCATAGTAGGTGAGCTGGTCAATTTTGACCACGCGGCCCTCATGGGGGAACATCATGGTGCGGAAGACGGAGGAGGCGACCGCTTTCATGGCATACATGTAACTGCGGCCAAGTAAAAGGTTATAGTCTAGTTGGGCGTTAATGACCTCTATGTCGATGAGCACGGTCTTCCCACCTAATTGGACGGGTACCTTGGGTAATAAACCGTGAGGTTGAGCTGACCGGCCGTCGTAGGCCCGCAATGCAGTGGTGGATTGCTGGAGAGCAGGGGAGCCCAACTTTTGCCAAACAAAAGTGGACATGACGCATGTGGAGGCACCCTCGTCGATGATACATCGATGGATGACAAGATTCCGAATAGAAACGGAAACTTGGACTGCTATGGTAGAAGGCAGCCGTGGTTCAGATTGGTCTAAGTCAAAGGTCATCAAGTTCGAATCATTTGGGTCAATAGCCCCAATGGCGGAAAGTAAAGTCTTGCGCTGAGAAGGACAGGTTTTTAAGACTTCTAACGCAGACATGGCTGCGGGAGATTGAGCTAAGTCGTCTACGATGTTGTAATTGGATGCAGCTCGTGCATTGGGGTTGTTGTTGATTCGGCGAAGGGGGAAGCGAGGTGCTTTAGAAGCGCCATCAAGTGGAACCTGAGGTATACGCAATGTCTGATCAGTGGGATTAGCAGTGGTATCCTTTTCGGCGGGGGGGGCTTTAGAAGTCGGTCCGTATTGATTTCGACGGGTTTGGACATTGACGTCAGCGGTGGACATCATCAATAAGTGGTGGGTACCTGAATCAAACATGGGTTGATCAGGAGCTGCGTAAGTTATTTGTTGTGGTTGCACGTTGCCCTGTTGGGGGGCTAACGGCTGGGTGTTTACCACTCCTTGTGTTGGAAAGGGGTTTTGGAGAACCAGAGGTTGTTGTGGAGGTGGTGGGGGGTTGGGTGGTGGCTGAGGAGCCGCCTGCCCTTGACGATGGGCGTCATTTGTCCATAGTTGTCGAGCTCGCTCGAGATGTGGGCAAGCGTGGGTATAGTGGCCATAGACATTGCAAATGGAACAAGGATGGTTTGTCCGTAAATTAGCATTTTTAGGTTGCTTAGGTGGCCGATCAGGATTCTGATGAGCGGGCGCCGCGTTATTGTTTTGCGGGGGCTGGGTAGGTTGTGGAGCTTGGTTGCGGTTTTGATTGTTTCCACGGTTGCGTCCTCTTCCGCGGTTGGGTTGTCCACCCTGGTTGCGCTGGTTATTTTGATATTGGGGCTGCTGTTGTTGTGCGTACACATGCCCTTGAGCATTGGGGGGATTCTGAGGAGCCGCAGGTGCGGGAGCAGGTTGCGGTGGATAGTATGCAGGTGGAGCTGGAGGTGGTCCAGTTGCCTGTTGGGGATGTTGGTACCCCTGCGCTGGTGGAGGTGTGAGGTTAGCCGGTGCAACCGGTTGTGGGTAATGCATGGGCTGTTGTGGAAACTGCATGGGGTTTTGTACCGCAGGTTGAGCATAGTATGTAGGAGGTACATATGCTGATGGCGCTTGGCCATAACAATGTTGTGGACAAGAGGGTCCATGAACATGATGGGTCTGGTTTATTGGAGCATAAGAAGTTGTCGCTCCGGAACTGGATGTAGCCCTAGAAAGGTCTGGGGCGGGCATGGTGCTCACCATACTGAAAGGTTTTGCTTGCGGTGTAATTTGGCCAATAATGCCATCAGCGGCATGTGATGCCCCCGGTGTGTCACCGCGTGCAGAGTCGCCTCGTGGGGCGTCAGGTATGATGGTGTATAGGTAACCTGACTGGGCATAGATAAGGTCAAACTGTTGGGCCTTAAGGATGGCCTCCTCTTCAGACTGGGGTCTTTCAGAAGCTACATCCTTCGCAATGAGGGGAAGGAGGGATTTAAGGAACCAGTCTAAAAAGATTCGGTCGTCTAATTTGATCTTGCATAGGCTTCGGCGCCGACGCCAATCATGGATATGGTCAGTGATGTGCGTGGCCGTGTTCTGTCTGCAAGACAGTAGGATTTCGACGCCCGCATCATAGCGGACTGGTAGCTGAAAGAACTGCAGGAAGGTCGAGGCAAGGGAGGTAAATGAGGAATGCGTCCCATGGGGTTGCTCGATATACCATTTGGCTGCAGAGCCAGTGAAGGTGCGCTGTAATAAACGAAGGCGGACAGAGTCGTCCACTATGGAGTTGGAGGAACACCATAAATGGAAGGACATGATGTGGTTCTGGGGGTCTTCTCCGGCCTTTCCCTCAAACTTAGGGATGTCAGAGGGAAGCTTAGTGGGCATATGGGGCCAAGCAGGATCATGCCTAATGGGGTCATTCGTAAGCCTAGCTAAATCTGGCAAGTTGAGACTTGCCATGTATGGTAGACTAGCGGATGTGGCGATTGGAACGGGGATTGGCCTAGCCATTGTGGTATGGTGTAGGGGTCCAGTAGCTCCTATAGGTATGCTAGGTATGGCGGGTATGTGCCCTCCAACAGGTGTGGCCTGATATGGGTTAGTACTCCCAAGTGCAACTTGGGTTACACTTGGGTTAGGAATCGCACTAGGGATTCCTGGTATATTACTACCGAGTGCAACGTGGGTTACACTTGGGTTAGGAATCGCACTAGGGATTCCTGGGATAGCATTTCCAAGTGCAACATGAGTGACACTTGGGTTAGGAATCGTACTAGGGATTCCTGGGATAGGGTTTGTGGAAACCGAAGGGGGTATGACCCCCATGTTGGGCATGCCCATGACAGGTTGTGGTCCTGTGCTAGGCATTCCTAAATGTGGAGTGTTACCCATATTGGGCATACCCAAGGGGGTGGGTGTTGTCATGGATGGTATCCCCGCAGAAAGGTCTGCGGATGTCTGACCTATGGTTAATGTAAATTGTGGATCTTCTGGTGTTCCAGACATAATTGTGGTAGGTAGTAACTCTGTGGGGTTTTCGGATTCTACCTCCAAATCAAAGGTGAAGTGGGGTATGTCAGAATCGGATGACCGTCTAGATGATCGACGATGTGTCGAATCAAGGGATAATGCTCTGCGTCTGTGACGTGGAGAGCCAAGTGGACTAAACTCTGGGAGTTCGCCCTGTAGACGACGAGAACGTCTAGAATTCTCAATGGTGAGAATATGGTTTTTATGTAAAAAATTGTTTTAAGTATCAGGTGGTGATATATATGTAAAAGACTCAAAACCCTAATGCAACCAAGGGTGCAAAAAGGGGAGTGAAAAAAGAAGGCTCACAGGCCAAAAAATCAATCCTCAAAAAATGCACTTATTCTAGCAGCTGTGCTACAATAAGTGGAGGAATGCAACAACCGGTCAGAATACCAACATGCAAGCGGCTCCTAGAAAAAATAGGTGTAACTAGACTCAAAAGGTGGTAAAGATCATGCAAACACCTAATCTAAAAGTATTGTGACTCAAACAGACGATATCCCCTGCAAGGTGATGAAATCCAAGTCAGACAATATGAATGTAGAGACAACGGCTAGATATCCCCCTACCGGGAGGGACACCGGGTAATCAATCCTAAAAAGACAGGCTACTAGGATACTCCGTTCATGACGCGTCGAGAAAAGGTAAATCTGCCGTTTGGTCCTTTGATCGCAATATCCCAATACAGGGATATCCCGAGAACTGCGAATGGTAGCCCTTCGGTTACTGAATGGGTTTCGGTATCCCACTCAGGCTTCCGGAACCATCCTCGCGACTTCAACCCTCCTAGGGGAGAGGCCTTCCCACAAACCGGTTGTGACCGCGCCAAAAAGTACTAAGAGATTTTAGCTCCCTAATTGGACAACTTCTATGTCTCAGATGTATGAACTGAGGGGTGTTATTGGAACACCTATCCCCCCAATACTACCTAGCTACAAGAATTCTTTTTGTGTTCCCCAAGTGGGGTTAAGAGTGTGTTCAAATTAGGGTAAGTTTTAAGTCTTAGTTCAATTAAGTGATCGTGTGAGTGCACGTGAGGTGTTGTAAACTGAACTTGAAAAAATTAAATGCTTTAAGGGAAATTTTTCAAAAAATAAAGGACTTTTCGAAAAATAATAAGCAAATATTTAAGACTTTTTCACTAAAAGAAATTAAATTGCTTTTTCAAAAAATAACTCGAAAAAATAATGGATTTTTTGGATTTTTGAAAGCAAATAATAAACTTCTAAAAGAAATAAATGGATTTCTTCGTTTCAATAAAATTTGCTAAGGGCAAGATTCTAAAGAAGTAAACAGGAAAAAATTTGAATCTAGATAAAGAATGCAAAATGAATCTTTCTTTCACTTTCTTGAAAATTTTTAAAAAGATTTCTATGTATGCACTTTTAAATAGTAAAAAAATTTTCTAAATCTGGAAAATATGCAGAATTTGATACTGTAAAAAATGTGCTATGGGCAGAAAGTACAGTAAAAAATATTTTTCAAAATCGGGATGGCCGAATGAAAAAATTCAGCCGCGCGGGTTTTGGACGAACAGCCGCGATGGGCCGCGCGGGTTTTGGCCGAACAGTCGCGATGGACCGCGCGGGTTTTGGACGCACAGTCGCGATGGACCGCGCAGGTTTTGGGCGCACAGTCGCGATGGACCGCGCAGGTTTTGGGCGCACAGTCGCGATGGACCGCGCGGAAAAACACAGAACAGTCGCGATGGACCGCGCGACTGTCTGGAAAAAGGCCGCGATGGACCGCGCGGAAAAAATGCAGAAAAGTCGCGATGGACCGCGCGACTGTCTGGCAAAAAGCCGCGAGGCGGAAACCGTGCACGGAAAACGAGAAACGAACTCGAAAATTTAAAATTTAGGGCTGTTTTTTGGGGCCAAATCTCAGAACAGCAATGGATCTGCTGTCTAAGATGGCAGATCTATGGATCTAATGGTTAAAAACTCATAAAAACTAAGATTTAATGGCAAAGCTAGAGATCTAAAGTTCAAACCAAAGCGGAGTCGCCAAAACTGTTGGCTCGGTTTTGCAACCAAGCTTAGTGCTATGGGCACCTACTAACTAGTAGTAGCAGTTTCAATAGAAATAAAAGCAATAAACTAAATAAACAATACTTTTCATGGATCTAAACAAGAATCTAAGCAAATAATTTAAATATTTCAAAAATCAAGAACAAGAAACATAAGAAATAATTTTTGTATTGAAAAGTGGGGGGCAAGCAAGTGCTTGCGATATTACCTTCAATGGTGAAGGTTGATGTTGAGCAACTCCCAAGATGAGTAGCTCCAAACTCCAATAGGTCTCTTTCTCCAAGGTTGCTTCAATGGCTAAAAGTGCTCATGGGAGATTTCAGCAGCATAAGGATGAGATAATGGAAGGATATGAAATGAGGAGCCCCTACCACCTTTTTATAGTTTTTGGTGGTGAGGAATACCATTTGTGGTTTTGTGGAAACCAATGGTATTGACCAACATAGTTTAGGTATTTTTCCCTCCTTTTTCCTTTTTTGAATAAAAATAATATTTTAATTCCCTTTTTAATATTTTTGGGAATTTGGACCCTTTTTGAGGGTTTTTTATGATTTTCTTGAAAAAATAATCTTTTTTAATGGAAAAAGGGGTGTACCAAGGTCTTTTGGTGGCCTTTTGTTGGTTTCAGAGGCTCAGGTGGTGGAAAAGTGGACAAATGGGTCATGTGAGTAAGGGAATGAGCTAGTGAGCACTTTTTAGGTGTTAACAACTCTGATTCCAAAAATTCCAACTTTCTCCGAAACCCTAAATTCTGGAAGCCATGAATGAAGGTGCTCCAAAAATAATTCTGTTTTGACAGAAATATGTACCTGATTGTTTCTGCTATAACTCTGAACTTTTCAATCCACAGGGTTTGAAAATGTCTATTGTGGTATCCTGACCTGTCATCTTTCCATCCTGACAGGTCTGACCTCAATTGGATTTTCTGAGAGAGAGTTATGCCAAGTGTCGCAACGTGACATGTTTATGGGATAAAACAGGAGAGCGAACTTATACGGCGTGCCACGTGTCACTGGTTTAACTTCTGCCTCTGAAAACATTTCTTGAGATAGTACAATCTGTGTAATACCTGTAACTCTTTACTAAATTTAATTTGGAGCTTCCTAGCCCAAGTTATGACCTTTTTTCCTGGGTCACCTAATTATGACTGAGATCTGGAAGAGGCAAAAACCCTAACTTGTACTGATCATAACTCACAAAGTAAAATGTATATGAGGGTGTCCTTTGGCCACAAGGTACATGGGGATGTGATATACGATCTGTAAACTTTTTAGATCCTGAACCTTCACCAAAATGGATTTATAGCGAAAGTTCCACGATGACTGGTTTTTGCTATATAAAACCCTAACCTTCAAATTGTCGTGAGTGAAGCAAGTGTCGTAAGTGCCATATATTTCCTTCCTTCAAGTTAGCTCTGATACCATGTTAAGATTCAATATGCTAAGACAGAAAATATCAGCATTACATTCCATTTCACAATAATAGCATATACAGGATCACTGAAGAAACAACAAGCACACCATAAACACAAGAGACACAGATTTATCCCGGGAAACCCTCATGGAGTAGAAAACCCAGCAAAGCTTCCTCAATATAGATGATGAGAAAATACAAAGATGTAAACCAAATACATGAGCTCCTCCTCCTCTAGCAGACCTCTCTCTCACAAGTGCTCTACATTCCGAGTAAGTGAAGTGTGTGATAAGTGAGGAGCATCCTCCTCTACTTATACTAGTTTCTCGACTGACTTTTACACAAGCTATGTGAGCCCCAACTTAATTGTTGGGTTAAACACCACATTATAACTAACTGGGATGACCCCTCTAGGGTGGTCTAATAACCCTTTGACCCACATAACACATACAGGGCCGACCCCCACTAGGGAAATCTAATAACCCAAGTTACCACAATCCGACGGAGGAATGAACATCTCCGGATATACAATAAGATATTCACCGAGGAATGAAACATCTCCGGAATAATAAAGTACAAATATAATATTCTTAGAAGTTACAATATTTCAACAAATGTAATGGGTTTTAAAATAGAGTTTAAAGTATTGGAACATGGTCTGAAAAATCTCATTACTGTTCCATTAACTTTGCCTACGAGATCTGTAATCCGAGCCTCTGCATTTTCATTGTGTTTTTGTAACAACTCCGGGTAAAGAAATTTTCTTCCCTTATTAACCATTTCGCTTATGTGGATGTTTGCTGAGGTCTTAGCCACCATTAATGCCAATATGCAACCGGTTGTTTGACGTTGTTCCTGGAGGCTAGACCTTTTACAGAACATGAACTGCCGATAAAAAGGTAAGATTTAACTCTCACCAGCAACGTTATACTATACTCTTCAATCTCTGAAATTCAGAGTTTTAAGCATACATTTTTCTTGCAGGTGGTTTGGAGTGATAAGGGCGCCAAGAGGAGCCAACCCTTGGCCATGACTGCCCACATAACATGTAATGTATTCCACTCTTTATGAAGACATTGATAGCATTTTTATTATTCATAGTTTATTTAATATTTTGACTTAGATTGTTGGTTACAGGTGGAGGGCGCTCGCGAGGTTGGCCACTGGGTCACCTCCTCCTAGGCCTACGTCTTAAGACGTCATTGTAAGGAAAATAATCCCTACCCTATTCATGCTTTTTATTTTATTCCTTATTTCTACCAAAACCTTTTACTCACTACATCATTGCTTGTTGTAGGTGGACCTTCAAAAGGGTTAAGAGGTGGGGAAGAGAATGGATCTCATTCACATAAGATAAGTTGGTTTATTACCGTCTTCTTTTAGGTTTTGTGAAGTGACGGTGGGGGACTTTGGGCCTTCTCTCCTCCAGCATTTTTTTTAGGGTTTAGTAATGTGTGTTAACATTTATATTTTTGCAACCTGGTTATTTATAACGTAAATGCTATCTTGGACAACTCGTGTCTCTATAATCTTAATTTAAAAGTTTAACAAAACTAGGGATATACCTCGGGGATGTGATTTCCTCTGTTCCACCCATCAAGCGGTTCAACGAGTATCCTGTGTTATTTATATTACGCTTTAATATGCTTTATATTAAGTATTTGAGATGACCGTTCTCGGTATGGAAAATTCAAGGTTTATGTAATGATAATTTTCCTATATCGATTGTTATCCGGCTGGTAGTGACTGAGATTATGGCCATACGTTGTGTGCTTGTGAGATCTGTTCGGCAATAGTTAAAAATAGATTTGTTTATTATGAACTTTAACTTTCCTTTACGAATTCTGTAAAGCCTTCATAATGTTATTGTGGTTTATAAGAGAAGTTTTGTACAGTTTTAGGTTAACACTTTTTCTGATTAAATATTCTTATACTCTATTGCGAAAAATAGATATTCGAATAACCTCCAATGATTTTCTTACTTGAAAACCTTGACAGGGTTACGGTTTGATTTGGTTTGTTTAAAACGTAGTTGGCATAATACAACTCTATTTTTTTAATCAATTATATTACGGATACCCTACTAATATTTGACTTGCGAAACCTAGTTGTAGAAATGATAGTGATAAATTTAATGAAGGAATAAAAGGTATAAATCGCAAATTGAAAAATAAGAGCATGGCTCTTAAATTGGCAAGGGTACTTATTGGACAAAAGAAATGATTACTATCCTAGTTAAGAAATCATGCGATAGTTATATAATAGCCATTTCCATAATTTGACTATGTTATGAATCTACAATATATTAGAAAGCAAACTTTGTTTCGGGCCCAGATTAATTTCTAACTGTGATTTATTTCAAAATCTAAATATCCCTACCACATATTTATCAAATGGAAACTATAGTGAAATTTTCGTTTATATACTAGCTAATTTTATCATTTGAATCCTAAGGGTCAAGCGACAACATATAGAAATTTAATCGTACTAGAAGATATATTTGTACAAAAGTATAAACAAATTCATAGACTATTTTAGACCCATAATAAAATTTCTGCCAGGGTTTAGATGCGAAACAGAAATAACATTCCTACTGTAATTAATCTAATAAAAGGAAAACATAACAAAGAACCTCGAACTACTCTTGGGAAAACATAAATGAAATAGTAGTTCCTACCAACCAACTCCTAGAGCAGCCAAGTCTCACTTGCTCCAGAACCCCGGAGCCTAATCGCTGAACTACAAGAGAAAAAATCCCTAATGCGCTATCTCTTGCATTATCGGATTCAATCCCCATTGAATGCTAGACTCCTGTTGCTCATGGAAATACTATTATATAGTATTTTTCCTAGGACTTGGTCATTTATGAACCTCCTGCTCTTTAGCACTCAACTAAGAGTTGTGACCTGATTTTTGGGAAGATGCCTCGTGCACCTTGTGTAGCTTTAGCCACTTGGCTTTTCCTCTTGTGGTTCAGCAATCACTCATGCAACAGCTATTTCATTTCTGCCCCCCTTTCAGTATTTTTATTAATAATAAAATAATCCATTACATTGTTTTATTATTTACTTCTTGTCAAAAATATAAAAAATAAAATAAATTAAAATATTCATACAAGTATTTAATAATAATTTATTAAATCCTCGTGTATTACAGCTATTTTTTTTCCCTTAACCTGCTCCTTTGTTAACCTTCTAATATTTTTTTAGGATTCATATTATTGGAAAGTAGTTGTCCTATTAGTCCTAAAGTTTGTACTAGAGTATGAGAATGCATATTTTAGGCACCTCAAGATTTAGGATTTGGATTTTAATATTGTTTATGCAAAGGATTGAGGGTGTACTTGCAAGGAGAGAAAGAATTAGACAATTGATAACATTAGATTTTTGAAAATAACATTGGAGGACCAAATTTAAGCTAGAATCATGTCAACAATGGCTCATGTTCAAAGCTTACTAACAATATGTGAAATTAATAGTTCATTCACACATTAGTTTTAAAGCACCATATTTAGAAAAACATTCCAAACAAAGAATAAAAAATACTAAATGATAGCATGAGAATTTATAACAAAAACCACTGTAAACATTTTCATAACCATGATCTATTTAAACAAAGTTAAGAAGTACTCAGATTTAATGACAGCTAAAACCTATATCATAATAGATAAAATCCCATCTTTAGATAACAGATCTCCAAATTAATATTAAGAGATCATATGTCTTCAATTTTTCAATACATATTTCTTCACCCTCATACCATCAACCTCTTCTAACATATTGTCTCTTGCAATTTATAATCAAAACTAACTTTTGAAACAGTTTCTAGATCCAAAATTAAAGGACCAAATCTAAGAGACTATAATTACAAAATTAAATGCAACAGCTAGGAGTAAAGATTGTATCCGATCAATCTTTTAACTTATCTAGATCCCTTAAATTAATGTCATCCTATTTTGTTCTTGTAGCACATCTGGAAGGACACATGTTTAGTTGTTCGAGTGGAAAACTTTGACCTTTAAGATTCTCTGTAAAAATCATTTTCGCTTGTTGTATAATCGATGCCAAAATAGTATGAATCTATGATAAATATTCTTCACAATATTTTCATTACACATGGAACAAAAATGTGGAGCTTCTCAAAACTTGATACTAGTTGATCAAACATGATGAGTGGCCTCTGATAAAACTACTAAACCATCCAAAGCTTGAGACTTTTTTCTGCAATCAAAGACATTGCTTTTCTAAATCTTTAACTCTCTTAGAGAGCTCTTCATTTTGTTTAGAAATCTATTCATTTTTCAACTACATTGCTTTCCTTCTGTTGACTACTTGTTCCAATTGACTCAATTCATCATAGTTCACATTCAAATCTTATAAATCCTTTATAAATCCTTCCTTAACATTGTATTTTCTTGCATTATCCTTGCATTAAATTCATTTAAATGCATGTTCTGTTATTTGTTGTAACACCCCGTTTTTTACCCCAATATGTATTAAAATGTAAATATGTATGAAAGGGATAAAAGCTGGATATGCATGGTCCAGACTGACCAGGATATGAAAATTTATAAATTTCCACTCTTTAATATAAAAATACATGGTTGCTACATACTAAAGGACAAAAAGAAGAGATGGGGGACTATCCTTCACCAAAACGGGGGAAAAGTGTGTCCAACCCATGTGTGCCATCTATCTAGGGAAAAATGTCTACCTCTCCATGCCACTTGTATACATATCCATGCCACCAATCTAGCCTCAAGCATGCATATAAATAGGAAGAGAAATCCATTATTCCATTATTATGGATGTCAAAGAGACATATGGTAGCTTTCATACCTACACTATCTACTAGAGAAACTTGTCACTAATACTTCCCGCAGTGAACCAAAATGATAACAGTAGAACTCCCTTGAGCCTGGAAAAGGAATTAGGGGTAAAAACTCCGAGGTACTCTTAACTCAAATAATGGATCCCAAGGTACTGTTAACTCATAGAAGGGAGCCCCATTCCTTGGCTGAGGGATAGTTGTAGCCAGATAAACCATCACCCTCTTGTGGATTGATAGTCCTAGATAGGGGGTGGCATGTCACAGTAATATATGGCTTGACAGAGCCTATGGCTAGGTGGAGCATCCTTAGTCTACAAATAGTCGGTTCATTTCTTCCAAATAAGTATTCATTTGTGAGTCAAATTTGTTTTGGAAAATTATTGAATTGTGCTTAATGTATTTTCTGCTGAAGGTTTTTCATTAATTGCATGAAATTACTATCATTTGAGAATTTGTAATCTTAGAAAATTTACTTGCATAATAGCATTTTTTCCCATCATATTTAAATTACCACGGTGGCTAAATAAAATCATAATTTCACTATAAACATCAAGTTAAGTAGTAGAAAACCAAATTCATGATAGTATGGGTGTTCTTGGATGAAATTATGGATGTTTCATAGCCAAATTATCATTGCACGGGTATTGGGTTCATTACATTTGTATTGTTGAAGCTCCCTTTTAAGATTTTCAATATCTAATATATTTTTAGAATGAGCCTCATCAATGGGGATCTCCATAGAACACTAGTAAAAAATGAGAGATAAGTGACCAGGCAACCAAAAAATTTGGTCACCACAGCTTTTTCAAGGAATAAATAACCAAAATTGATAAATTTTAAGTGAAGTGACTAAAAATGACCAAGATAAATGACCAATTTGGTCACGGGATAAGAACTAAACTAAAAATGACCAAGATAAATTACCAATTTGGTCACGAGATAAAAAATTAACTAAAAATGACCACATAACAATTGGTCATTTTTAGTTGCATCATTCCAACAGTTGAAAATTTTAATTTTGATAATGAGTTTGTAGAATTTACTAAATTTTAACACCGCAGATGGATTCCGAGACCCCTTTCTAGGGGTCTCGGAATCCATCTGCGGTGTTAAAATTTAAAGGGGGTCTCCGAATCCATCTACGGTGTTAAAACTTAAAGGGGGATTTGAATCCATCTGCGGTGTTAAAAATTACTAAGCGGGTCTCTGAATCCATTTGCAGTATTAGAATTAATAAATTGTAACATTAATAGTATACAACTTGGATTATTTTTCATTACATGTCTTCTAAGGGATCATTTCTTTGAGGCCATCGATATAAAGTTTCTTGAGGGTACATACATGGATTTTAGACCAAGGCTAAGATCATTTGTGACATTTGAGGATTTTAGACCAAGGATAAGAGCATTTGTGACATTTGGGCTTATAAGGAGTGTTGTGAAATGTTGGTCAACTCTTTCGGATATTGCAAGTATGAACTTACTAAAAGTTCCTTTGGGATGTGTGGTGATTCACCTTACGTGCCATGTATGTGTTCACCCTTCTAAGTGTTGAAGGGCTGTATTTAACTTATCTTTTTTATTATGTGTCTCGGACACCTAAAGCCTAGTTTGATTTTTCTTTGAAGCCACAAGTACTCTTCAACTTCATCTCTAAAACCATATTATGAAATCTTCATTTAAATGTTATAGGAGATCTTAGGATTGTCATTTCTTTCCAAATCATTTTTAGGTGATATCATTATCCCCAAAAACATCTAAGATGAAGAATAAACTTCATTCCATGAAAGGGTTTTGACCCAAATATATATTAAAGGAGAAATGTATATATAACATTTTACCTTTTAACTTTTATAACTAATTTTACAATGCACAATAAATTTTATTTTTATATAAAACTAATTGTACAATACATATTACATTTTAAAAGATTTATTATATTATTTTCATTCTATAATGCACATTACATCTTAAATAATTATTTAATTCTATAAAAATTAATTATTTTCACACTATATTTTTTATTTTAATTTTATAACACATTTTATATTTAAAAAAAATTAATAAAAAAATAAAATTGATTATATATATATGTGTGTGTGTGCTATTTTCTCTATATAAAACTAATTATACAATGCATATTACATTTTAAAATATTTCTTATATTATTTTCATTTTATAATGCACATTATATCTTAAAAAATTATTTAATTCTATAAAAATTAATTATTTTCACACTATTTTTTATTTTAATTCTATAACACATTTTATATTTTAAAAAAATTAATAAAAAAATAAAATTGATAACACATTTTATATAAATGTGCCATTTTCTCTCTTCCTATCCCAAAATTAATTATTTTCACACTATATTTTTTTATTTTAATTCTATAACACATTTTATATTTAAAAAAAATAAAAATTGATAACACATTTTATATATATGTGCCATTTTCTCCCTTCCTATCCCAGCATTGGCAGCTAGGGCATGCAAAATCAATACATAATTTCAGGCTGGGAACTAGCTCGATGTATCCGGCATGTCAAATGAATACATAATTTCTGGCCGGGAACTAGCTCCATGTATCTAACCATTGTTGGATATTTTTGCAGCTCTCCTTCTCCTTATAAGGTGAAATGTAATGAAATATTAATCTCAAATCTTAGATCTTCAGGTTGAAGTCCAAAGGGTTTCTGCAATGGCAATCCGATGGCCTTTTTTAACGAGTGACCCGAAGTAATGGAACTTGGGCATCAATAAAATCCTCAGAGATACAAGTCTGAACGCTGAGATGGCGTAGAAATCAAAGGTTGTATAAGCTACCTGGGCATATTGGCCTTAGGGGTCAGGACGGGGACTGTAGCCCGGAACTCATGATATTGATTGATCTACAGACCTAAACTATGATTTAATATTCAAGTACAAAATCTGATTAAATCTACGAAGAGATCTAACTTAACAGGAGCACTCATATGACCGATGATGATTCTGTTGCCGACAGGGTTGCGGAATTGTTGGAATTGGAAGAGTCGAGATTTTTAGCAGATTTTCATCAAGTTGTCGATAAATCGAGGCATAAATCATGGCCAAAGTACAGTTAAATACTTCCACAGTTGTTTGATCTCTTCTAGCACAGCCTATTCCTTACAGCTATGATCACCGGACACAAGGCAGTGGCAATGGTGGGGTTGACACAGTGGGAAAATATAGAGGTAAGGTGGTTTTTTTATGAGGTTTTTGTTATTTTGTTTAGTTGAAATTTGACATTAAGAGATTACATCTAGTTGAAATTTGACATTAAGAGATTAGATCTAACGAATTTGGGTTCACATAGGTCGCCTGGAAATTTACATTAAGAATGCGCCATGGAAGAGAAGAGTATTGAGCTTGCGTCCCTGGAGTTATTCCTGAGCACCAAATATGCCTGGGTTCATGTTTTAGTTTGTGTATCTTAGAGTAAGATCATTAAACTCCTCTTTGCATTTAATGATTTTTAGAAATAACTTCCCTCACCGTTATGTATAATCTTAAGGACAGCAGTGATGTCACTAAGGCCTACCAGATCCATTTATTCATGGTTTCCCTCGTCCGCCTAAAAGCCCTAAATCTCTTTTATAAGATAGAGGACAATTTTTCATTAAAAGAACCAGAATGGCTCCTAGATGAGATGTTTTGTTTTATTTTTTCATTTTTCTGAAAAAAATTATGCTTTTTTACCCTGATTGTATTGATTGTCACCAAGTGATCCTTTTTGAAGCCATCCCTGCAAAGCAAGGAGAATAAAGTTCTCGTTGTCATTCTCCCTTGGCTTTTTGTACCCTCCTTTCCTCTTCCTACATTAACTAAAATTCTATCTCTACCCAATACTAAGATTCATTCTCCTAGGGTGAGGACATATTATTCTTTTGAGATTCTAGGTTGTAACTGAAAGCTTACTGAAGCACTTTTTGAAGTGATTATCTCAGCCGCCTGCCAGGTCTCTCAGGGTTCTTTTATTTCTAGCAGGGTTTATGAATGATATTTTTTTCTAAAATTATTGAAATACTAATCCCTAGATCAACATCATATGAATGGTCAATCCTAGTTTAATGCTAACAAATATTCAAAACCAATGCATGATCAGTCTACGATGGCGGCTTTTATTGCACATATTTACACAATGTAATAGCCAGGTTTTTTCGAAAATATCATATTTAAAAATTTTGATCCAGGCAACCAGTTAAGTGAGACAAGGCAACGTAAGTTTTCAGGTATGTCTTCACTGGCGACCCACCAACCCACAAGCCAACCGGTTGAACCTCTCTTCTCCTTCTCGTGCTACCTGCTTCAGCATGTTTACCTGCCCCCAATTATTTTTGGCTATAAATTCCATGCCTACCAAAGCATTTGATTTAATATATGTAATACCTGTGCTTCCCGTTTCAGTGATTTAATAGAGCTGAGCTAACCCTCTCTCCATTTTTGTATTGGGGGTTAGCTGAAACGTGTAGCCTTATACATAGAGCTTTTGGTGTGAATATAATTCTCTCATTCAATAATTACAGGAAGTCTTAAGGCTAGGTACTCGCTCTGATATAATAATTAATGCAACACGCTGGTTACCAAATAATTAATTAAAATCATTCAAGAGATTCGCTATTGGATTCTTCTTGGTTACCAAATAATTAATGAAAATTCATTCAAGAAATTTGCTAATGGATTCTCCTTAGACTTTGGATTTCAATTGATTTTAAGGGTTTTGGGACACATTTTTACTGTGGAGGTACACCTAGCCGCTGCGTACTGTTCTTACATTTCTAATCTCTTCACTTCCAATATTCTGTGAAGCAATTATGAAGATCTTGCATGAAAATGTACCTTTACAGGTTTTGGGTATACATTACCATCCATATTAAACTAGAGAAGTATCTCACCGTCACGAAAAAAGGCATCCCTCTCTCGATACCATTCATGTTCTGCTTCCCCGCTTAGAGAGTAGCTATTTCATAGTATAATTACAGTTTTATGTTGTAGATGTTTCGATTTGGGTCATTGTGCCGCCGATGTTCCTCAACCACAAACTATAGAGCCTGACAGACAAAGAAGTCACTAGTGCCGCTCCCTTGCTCCATCAAACATGATAAGATTTAACCTAAAGCCTCTGCTAGCAGACTTAACTGGGAAGATTCCTTCCCACCATATGAAGGCCTCTGTTCAAAACCGCAACAACAATAACTTTGACTAGGATTGCAAGCCTAGAGGCTTATAGTACAGGCTATTGTTTTCAAATAAAATTATTTAGAAAAATAGTTTTAAATGGTTCAATCCACGGATAATTGATTATCATTCAGTTTGTGTAAACCCCGGGGGAGAGGGTACTCTAGCAGTGTCTATTCTGTTTCTGCAATTAGACTTGTCACTCATAGTATAGTTGCACAAGAGTCATGATTTGTCTTGGATTTCAACAGGATCGATAAATTCTGACATGGATCTGAGCGATTGTAAATGCTTAATATGCTGGACACCAAGGGATTAACAAATGCAAATTGTGTGTGGATTCACTGTTGCTTTCCTCAAAAATTTTAGTTATGTTTTGAACTTTCATATTGTCCCCCAAAGACAACTTCTTCTTCCACCATCCTCACTATCCATTTGCACAATGTCTAAAACAAGACAATGAAATGGATATTTATTATGAAGACGTACCATCCAATGTATAGATCTTCATTTTCTTCCACTGGTCTGACAGTATTCAGCAACTGTCTTTCACCCTTGTTTGTGCAACCTGTAGTTAAATACAATTCATTAGCATAAAAATCACAACGCTCTTCATCCTCAGCTGATGCTTTCACCTTCAAATCCTCATGCAGATTTACTTCTGCAAAACAGTCTTTGAGATCCTCAATAGATCTCTCGTCAACATCCCCATTTTCCTTCTCATACTGATACAAAATTTCAACATAGTTCATGAGTTCTTCAATAAACTTATTATCAGTGTCCTCTTCCTCTTCACCAAGGTACACACCTTGCTCAGGTTCACACATGATGTGCACTTCCTCCTCATGCTCAGTTGCTCTGATATTTTCCTCTTCCTTCATCCACAAAACACTGAGCTTGTGTTTGAGATTCCTGGCATATAACTTCATTATAGGCCATTTCACATTTTTTTCTTAACCTCCATTCATATATTTTCTCTTCAACATCTTCCTGTAGTAACTTCATCAGCACATCTAACCTTGCTTTTATCTCAGAGATTTCCCTCTCAAATTCTTTCTCACTTCTCTTCCTCATGTCAACTGATTTGACACTCTTCTTTGCCTTCTTGTGGCTTACACCCTTTAGATGATATTCAAAAAGTTTTTGCTCTGCTAGTGATTGTGGTATCTGAATCCGTAACCCACTTATATATATATATATATATATAATTCACATGTAATTTATTTATATTAATAGTTAAAGAAAGCATTTGATTAAAAAACACGGGCTAATATCTTATTTAATAGGATCATCATTATGACACTATTCCAATAAAATTTCATTCAAGTTCTACAACACTAACATAAAACCATTTATGTGATAACTCTGCACTTTCTGATTCTGTATTTGGAAACAATCACTTATGAATGAAGATTGCTTATTGCTGGAGAGATACCATTATTCTAGAAGTATATGGAAGTTCATAATTGTGCCACATGCTCTTTGTTCCGAGCCAGAGAATACTAACTTGTTTTTCCTTTCAGTTTTTGTTTGTGGTTTTGGTAAACAGAGACTATATGAATTCTATGATTGTTGCAACCAAATTTGTTGATCTTGTTTTGCTTCTCATAGATGGAAGTTATGGTTTTGAAATGGTGAGTTCTAAAAACTGTAGCAATGCTTGAAATCAAATTTCTTGCGTCTATTCTCATTAAATTCTCCCTAAATTCTTGCGTCTATTTTCTCTTTGATTCAGTATATAACATGAAGCTGGCACTGCATGTTTAAATCAGTCTTTTATAAGAGCAGGCGTATCGCATATTTTTTTCTGGAACCGACCATCTCATTTTGTGGAATATTTTCCACTTGATTAGATATATTCTGAACTCAAACTAATCATAAGTCTACCAAATTTTTAGTTGATCAAAATTATTTTGTACTTTGGAATTACACTACCAATTGTTCTAATGGATGCTAATTAGTCTTTTCAACCATATTAACACATGTGAATGATGTGAAACTATTGTTTGCTGAAACATAGAAACCAATGAAGTCTGCCAATTGTTTCAAGTTATCAAAAGCTATTTTCAAAATATTATTATAATTTCTCTCTCACACACACATACGCATGCACATTCAAAATTTCAAACAGAAAAACACACACCCATTTACACCTGTGCCAACTGTTTTTCTCTCTCTATTTACTTTTTTCTTTTTCCTTGGAAATAACTCCTTGTTAAACTCGGTGATACTTCCCCCCATTCCTAGGATGGTACCTAGTGTAAAATAGACAGCATAGACTTAGTGAGCCTAACCCCATGGGCATTTAACTGGGGATTTGCACATTGCGTGAGATTACCAGCAATGTCTTGTCAACAATTGCACCAATTGATTGAACCTCCTCATATTTTGGAGATAGTACGTAGTGTAAACCGGTCGACGTTGATTATGTATAAGAACCAATAAGGACAGTGAGAGAGGCACACAACAAAGGCAACGAGCTTCGGTGATTGACCCTGAGACTTCTTTCATGGAGATCAATGCACTCAATCACTAGAGCTAAACCACTCAGTTATATCTCTTTACTTTTTAGCTTAGTTACCACTTTAACATATTAGATAGATAAGTGGAAAGGTCGTTGTATATATAAAATTTAGATACGGAAGTGGATTGAAACCTCTAATTAACCACACTTTTGTTTTGGATGGATAATTCATAAGCACTCACTAAAATGCATGCACTATTACTTTGCCTCTTTGGGTATACAAGACAACAATACTCGATGTGCCTCCAATTATGTACAACGTTGCTTATATAGATGGAGGTAGGTTGTGGTAGGTGCCACGTGCATTCTCTTGTAATGACACGTAGAGAGGTAGAAATTTGTTACGATTAAGAGTGTAAGTAGAAGGGAAGGTTCTCGAAGGAGTGACCTAACTAGATTTACCAATAAGTGTTTTAAGTATGAGAATGACAACTAAGGAGAGAATCCAAATAGAAGAAAGCAGGTGAGGAGTATATGTACCACTCACATACATTATTAAAAGAAGATAATAAGTGACTAGGGGAATATGTTTAGCAGTTGGGACATGACGTTATGTGCTATCCACTCACATACATTATTAAAAGAAGATAATAAGTGACTTGGGGAATATGTTTAGCAGTTGGGACATGACGTTATCTGCTATCCATTGTGTATTATGACCTCAATGTGTATAAGAGTGCCCTCGTTCAGGTTGAATTATTGATGTCCATGGTCTCAAAATCTTCTAGATTAATAATCAAGTAAAAGGTGTGTTCTTTTTGTTCAAACTTCAAATAATTTATTCATGTCCATGGTCTCAAAATTCTCTAGATTAATAATCAAGTAAAAGGTGTGTTCTTTTTGTTCAAACTTCAAATAATCTTGACAAATGCTAAAAAAATGTTTAAGCAAGGAGAAGAGAAGCCATTTAATTTAAAGAAAAGGATAAATAAGGATGAAAAATCCTCACTCGAGTAATCGAATAAATAAATTTGGGCACTATAGCCACTTGGGTGGCTCCATGGTTCAAATTTATTATTATTGTTACTAGTTAGCCTTTGTCTTAAAAATAAAGGAATAGATAAGGACAAAGATGGATGGCTACGTTGAGTCCTAAAACTAACACTCGAAAGTTATTCCTAATGTACATTATTTAATACAAGTATTTTTTTACGATTAAATGGTATTGATGTTTTTCATTCTTAATCATCAATCAAGTATGAATATAGAGTGTGGGATAGACTAGTTATTGTTGGTAGAGCGAAGAACATTGAGCTCCAATTTATATTAATGTATCTTGTATATTAAATTACCTTTATGATATTAGACATTTTTTATTGTTTATTGATATGTGTACAAATGAAATTCAAATCATTCAGTGGAAAATGGTGGGTCTCAGAGCCCTTCAATAGTTTATTGATGCTTGCGATCGATTCGTCCTCAATTATGTATTCTAGTAGATTCAGAATAGATCAAGTCATTTCATCATGGTTATGGACTCTACTTTCTGTATACACATGGAACATAACTTCATGGTTACCTTAGCTTTAACCCTACCATCACAACCTACAGGTAGGTAGTATTTAATTCCTTGCTTGACTTTCTTGAGCTATTTTTTGTGTATGAAATTGATCAAAGTTTTTTTTTTGCAAATAGTTTTGCAGCAGTGGGACACTAAGTTTTTTCTCAATGAAAAGAACACATTGTGATGGATATTGCAATCTCTTCGGTGGTAATGGCTATGCCATGGGGTTTTTTCCTGGTGAGTTCTGTATATTAAAGGTTTATGTATAGCACCTGTGAAATTTTCTTTTCCATTATATACATGCCATTGGGCATACATGAGAGTTGTATGAATCGATCATTGTATACAAAATATCATTTTGATATTTCAATCATTAAAGATTTAGCAATATCCATTGATTTTTACCTTGAAAATTAAATTAGCAATATCAGTTTGTCTACTGTCATTACCCTCCTTAGCATTTGTTAGTGATATTATGGGTACTACAACAATTTAGAGTGTGTACGAATTCAATGTAGACAGAAAACTGCATATTAAATGTTTATGTCAGTGGTGGCTTTTTCTGATAGCAAATTGCACCCCCACAGGTCATACATTGTAAGCTTTTAACATGGGTGAAACTAATTATTGAGCCTATAGAAAAATATCTTTGTACTTCACTTTTGATAGTCTTTTAAAATTTGCTAGAGAATGTGACAGAAGAGAAACTAAAATAACTTTTTGGTGACATGGTGAAGTTACTAAAGTCATTCTATTGGAACAAAAGCTTGGCAACCCAAAGCATGAATTTTGGATTTGTTCATTATGCTGACCATTCCAGTGCCATAAAAGCTATTGAAAAAAAAGAGAAATATGTTATTGAAGGTAAAAAGAAAAATAATCAACATGGACAATTGTTTCTTGAAACTATGCTATTCATACTTTTGATTGGTAAAATATGTTAAGATCTGTAAGTTTTTTATTTATTTCTAGTTCGGGAGATGTCAGTATTATTTAGAAAGACATTCTGTGTATTTCCGGTGTTATACCTTGTAGGGCTTTTGTGGGGGTGCAATTAACTATGTAATTTGCACAATTTATGGCTTCAGCCCAAAATTGAAGACTTAGTCCCTTAGATTGGATCATACAATTAGCCACTTCTTTTAAAGTGTGGTTCTTCCACTCAGCTACACCATTTTGTTGTGGTGTATATGGAACAATGTGCTGTTGTTGGATGCCTTGTTCAGTGCAGAAAGTAGTGAACTGTTTGTTAACATATTCTCCTCCATTGTTAGATCTTAACTTAATAATTTGATGACCGGATTGTTTTTCAACAAGGGCCTTGTAGGCCAAGAACATGTTAAATAATTCACTCTTAAGTTTTAGGAAATAAACCCAAGTGCGTCTGGTGTAACCATCAATGAAAGTTAAGAAATATTTGAAACCAGAAAAGGAAGTAGATGGAAGAGGACCACACAAGTCACTATGCACAAGCTCCAAGGGAACCGAGGCATGCCAAGAGGCACATTTGTCAAAACTGTCCCGATGATGTTTTCCGAGTACACAACCGGAGCAAACACCATCCCTGCAAGATACCATCGGAAGACCTGTCACCATATTTTCTTTACATAGTTGTTGCAATGAGCGATAATTTAAGTGACCAAATCGCTCATGCCAAAGTTTGCTCAAGTTATCACTATGAGCAACAAAAACTGAAGGGAAAGATATTGACCCAAAGTTGTTAAACTTGTACAACCTGGTAATATCATCAACAATTCCGGTAGCTAGGACCTGTTGAGGATCTTTAAAATTCTTGATTACAACTTGGTGAGGTGTAAAGGTCACAGTTTTACCTTCGCCAGAATGAATGATCTGATAGACTGATAACAAATTGCAGGAAATTCTTGGAACACATAGTACATCACTAAAATGACCATTATCTACTGGAACTGTTCCAGCTCCTACAACATTTAGAGATCTATCATCACTAACAAATATTTGTTTGGTGTTACATTCATGCATAGAAGAAAAGATGGCTTGATCCTTAGCCATATGATAAGATGCTCCAGAATCAATGAGCCATTCATTTGAAGTAGAAGAAGAAGATGCATTATAAGAATAACCAGAAGCACAAAGTGCATGTCCATGAGAGGCAGATTCTGAAGGCGAATCTAGGTTGATGTGGTGCTTCTTCATTGCTGCTTCCAAGGATGCCATCTTCTTGAAACACTTAGATTCATCATGATTATCTTTCCCGCAATAGTTGCAATGACGCTCAGTCTTCTTGCCTTTTGGCTTGGATCCTTTATCATTTTTTAAAGAAGGAGCTGACTGAGAGGGTTTGGGACCCTTGTTTGACTTATTATTGCGAAAATTTTGTTTCTTGGGAGGCTTGGACTTTTCTTTCTATTGGGACAATAAGGCTTTCCCAGATGTATTTGCATTGTTGATTATTCCAAGGTGAATGAGTTTATCTTGTTCTCTAATCAAGGAATCACAAAAGGATTCAAGACTAGGCTCTTGATAGCTACCTGCATTCAATGATGCTTTCATGGAGTAAAATGTAGATACAAAAACAGAATATGCAGGTCCAAGTTTGGAAAGAATATGATAAATGCATTGTTTGTCTTCTCTCTCAATCTTACATTCTGCACATAAGAGTTTAAGAGTTTTGTACTTAGATAAATAATCTTGAATGCATGAAAAGTCACTTGGATTTAAATAAATCAACTCATTTTCGAGTTGGTGACCTCGAATTTCATTGTGTTTACCAAACACAGATTCCAACTTGTCCCAAGCAGCATTAGGTTCATCAATTCCAGATATGTGGAATCGCAAATCCGTAGAGATTGACATCCTAATCAATCCACGAGCTTCATCACATCTATTTGCCCATTTTATTTTCTTATCATTATCAGTGGGTTCTTTTTCTTTCCCTGTGGTAATTCTGAAAAGTCCCCTACTTCGTAGAACATCCTCCATACGAGATTTCCATGAGAAATAGTTGGAACTGTTAAGTAGAATATCACAAGGGGTGGTCATATTTGTAAATTAATGGCTGTAAAAGCAGAAACCAATAGTCTAGATGTGAAGAGCTCAAAAAAATAGGCGGTTTTAAAAAAAAACGGCACTGAAAACTGACTCTGTATGATGAAGTTATGCTTGAACAAAGAAACTGTTGAAGATGTCCCCAATAGTGACGTGGCAGCTAGAGAATGTACAGCAAAAAAAGAACCCCCCTCTTCCCAAGATGAACCTTTTGACAATCATTTTACAATAAAGTTGCTTTAAGTGAACCACTTTTGTAAAATAAGTGATTTCACTTTTACAATGATATTACTTTTAAATAGTGCAACAATAAAAAAAAACTTAAGTGACTCACTTGTATTTTTATTTTTTATTATTTAAGTGAGATGAACTTTTACAATAAAAAAACTTGAAATTAGAAATTGCATGCACTTTTTCTTTTAAAAGTAACTTCCTAAGACTTGAACTTAAGACCTATTAAGGAATAAAGCAACTTTGAACCAAGTGAGCTAGATTAAAAGGTATGTAAAATATGGGAATGAGGAAGGGGCTTTTTTTTTACTCTTCTTGCTTGGTTTGCGTGCTTGCCCTTTTTCCTGCAAAACAAACCACAAATCGAAACAAAAACCTTTTCCACACTTGTGGAGTTAGATCTTGTTAGCTTGCCCGGAAAGTCTACGTTTTCTCTCTGTTTCTGATTTGCCGAGATCGCTCAAGGTGCACGGCAAAGAGCATACGCAGACGGGAAAGCAACAATCCGAACCCAAAAAAAATCTAACAGTAAAAAAAATGAAATATGAATTTTTTTCTTTTCAAAAAACGAAATAAAAAAATGCGTCACTGTAACATTATACCTTCAGATCTTATGAAATACACGTTTCTGGAGCAACCGGGAACCTTTTCGATCAAACGAAAACTATTTTCCAGTGGAAACGATGCTCCGGAAGCAATGGAACACCTCCCAAAGCCCAAAAATGCACAAAAATACCAGAACTAGAAACCCTTTCTAGTTTCGGCAACATCAGTTCAAGATCTAGATCATAACCGGAAGCGGCACTTCATAAAAGCTCTGATACCATGTTCGGGTACACAAAGTACTACCAAAGGACCGAACACCAAGAGCAACCACTTCACACAAATAGATCACAGATCAACACACCGGAAGAAGAATGGAGTAAAATTAAACCTTATGTAAGTCACTTTCGTGTGTTTGGTAGTGAAGCATGGGCTCACATTTCGGATAAAAAACGGAAAGCTTTGCAGCCTAAAAGTGAAAAGTGCATATTTGTTGGATATTCTGAAGATGTAAAAGGTTATAGACTTCTTCAACCACATTCTCATTCTTCAACCTGCTTCACATGCGATTGTGCCATCTTTGGCCTGCGAGCCTGATTCGGCGTTTGTGCCTCCTTCTTCTTCTTCCAACTTCCTTGACAGGTTTCCAACTCCAGTTTCTGATGATGACAGTGAGGATGAAAATCCACCTTCGCCTGCTCATGTTCCTCTAGTTGCACCAGCACAAGTGCTTCCTCAATGGGTCCATTCAACATGTGAAGCAGCTGGTGATCTTGCCGGTGATCCTAGAGATCAACGTCGAACACATTCTCAGTTTCAGCGAGCCTCTTCTCTTTTGGCTCAAGTTTTCGAGAATCATGATCCAGAAACTTTTGCAGAAGCTTCAGGGAATCCAGATTGGGATGCAGCCATGGATGAAGAATACCATTCCTTAATGGTGAACGATACTTGGGATCTTGTACCTCTTCAAAAAGGAAGAAAACTTGTCAGATGTAAATGGGTCTACAGAACTAAGTATGCATCAGATGGAAGTGTTGAAAGACTTAAGGAAAGGTTAGTTTCCAAAGGTTTTTCCCAAGTTGAAGGGATTGACTACAATGACACCTTTGCTCCTGTCGCAAAAATGAACTCCATCCGCCTTGTTCTTTCCCTTGCAGCCTTACACAACTCGGAAGTCCATCAAATGGATGTCAAGTCTGCCTTCTTACATGGTGATTTACAAGAGTAAATTTACATGGAACAACCTCCTGGCTATGTTCAGAATAACTCTAGCCTTGTCTGCCGCCTTAAGAAATCCTTATATGGCCTTAAGCAAGCTCCTAGAGCTTGGTATACCAAAATGGAAAACTTTCTCCTTGACACTGGTTTTTCTAGATGCCATTCTGACCCCAATGTCTATACCAAGAAAGTAGGAAACCATTTCATCATACTTGTTCTATAGGTTGATGACCTTATTCTTACTGGTAGTGACCCTAAGCTTATAACCCATGTGAAATCCAGTTTTAAACAAAATTTTGAAATGTCAGACTAAGGACATTTGCATTATTTTCTTGGTCTCCAAGTCCTGCAAACCAAAGAAGGAATCTTTCTTTCTCAGTCTAAGTATGCTTGTGACCTTCTTCGTCGCTTTCACATGGAAGATTGTACACCAGCCCCTTCTCCCTTCCAGTCTGGAGTCAAATGTTCTGCCACTTGTACTTCACCTGAAGTCGATGCCACCTTGTATCGTCATCTTGTTGGTAGTCTCTTATACTTGACTCATTCCCGTCCTGACCTTTCCTTTGCCGTTGGTCAAGTTGCCCGTTATATGCAGACACCTCATGAAAGTCACTGGAAAGTAGCTAAAAGAATACTTTGATATATTCGAGGCACAATTCAGTTTGGGATTCATTACAATACAGGGGGGAAACCTTTGTTGGTTGGTTTCACTGATTCAGATTGGGCCGACGATCCTGATGATCGAAAGTCTACTGCAGATTATGTTTTCAGTCTGGGATCTGGACCTATTACTTGGGCTTGTAAGAAACAACAAGCTCTCTCTCTTTCTTCAGCAGAGGCAGAATATCGAGCAGCCGTCAATGCCAGTCAGGAAGCTTTATGGCTTCGACAGATCCTTTCAAAGTTTGGATTCGAGTAGCAGCAGCCTACTCCACTTTGGTGTGACAATCAAAGTGCCATCAAGCTTTCCAAAGATCTAGTTCTACATCAACACAGCAAACACATTGAGATACATATGCACTTCATCAGAAATATTGTTCATGATCGGGTTCTTGAAGTGCTCTTTTTCCCTACAGATGATCAAGTTGCAGACATCTTCACCAAGTCTCTTACAGAAGCAAAGTTTTCTAAACTTCGATCTATGTTAGGAGTTCAGGAACTTTTCATTAAGGGGGGATAGGCTCTAATGCCTCCTTTCTTATCGTAATAGTATCACTTTTGTAAATCCTTCAATCCTATCCCAAGTTGTTCTTAAGGGGGGATGTTAGGATATTTAGACACTTAGGAGTTAGTTAAGATCAACTTGTGTAATATATCCGTTAGGGATAGTGTGTTTCTTTAGTATGCATTAGTATGCATTTGTAAATACTTAATCCGACGGTCACGATATGTTTCCGACAAAGAGTGATCCGATGGCTCAACTTCTCTTAGATCAAACCTAATCTTGATCCGTGGCTTAACACCCGATTGGTCCATGATCTCTATTTAAAGAGCTTGGAGGGTCATTGTTTAGTTGATCGATTATGAGAATCTCATTTGTAACTTTCTTTCTTTGCATAATAAATTGTCCCGTAGAAGCTATTTGGTCGGGGCCGTGGAGTGTTTCCCTCAAGAGGGTTTAAACCACGTCAAAACATCGGTGTGTTGATCTGTGATCTGTTTGTGTGAAGTGGTTGCTCTTGGTGTTCGGTCCTTTAGTAGTACCCTGTGTACCCGAACAAACCATACATCTTTTCAGAGGTCTCCATTTTCAAATTTTTAGCCTCAAGCTGGGTATGGTTACAATCCAAACATGTGTGATTTTGGTTCCATGGGCTATACTCAGGTAAAACAAAATATTTTTCTATTGTGATTCTTTGCATGACTACACCTACAAGAGATTCATAATTCTTTTGCTACCTATTTTTGTTGTATTTTCCAAGATTTTATTGATTATCCTTATAACCTTCCTTGTGAAATTATTCACAAGGTATTTCAGCCTCTCATCTATGGTAGAGAAAGTGCACATGTTATAATCTCAAATAAACTTGTTTTTAAACTTTCTCATTTGGTATTTCAGCCTATAATCTATGGAAGAGGCCCGACACTTGAAGGCATGATGATGGTACCCATGATACTTCGAGATGGGCATGTTGGATACGTATTCTAAGTCTCATTATGAATTGGGTTTCGTGACCCTTTTCCAGAATTTGGCAAGATGGTGTTAACTGTTGGAAATTTTATTCTCATATCAATCTATACGGAATTCTATTTAAGGGTGCTAGCTCAATGGTAGTGCACATGTCTTATAGGCAGGAGGTTGGTGGTTCGATTCCTTCGTGCCCTATTTATATTCTAAAACCACCAAAAAGAGATAAATGACTTAAAAAATACCAAAATTTGGATATAAATGACCACGAGTACAACATGAGAGATAAGTGACCAAAAAAATGACCAAAATATGCATATAAATGACCACTTTTGAGTTGGTGATCGTTGGTAGCAAATTAGCGGTCATTTATCATGTAACAAAAAAATGTGGTCATAAATTTGGTCATTAATTGTGACAATTAATGACCAAATATATGACTAAATTAATGACCAAATATATGACCACAAGATAAGCTATAAATGACCAACCTAAATATGACCACATTTTTGGTCGCGTGATATATGACCACTAATTTGCTACCAGTGGTCACCAACTCAAAAGTGGTCATTTATATGGGGATTTTGGTCGTTTTTTTGTCACTTATCTCTCATTTTATACTAGTGGAATGATCAGCTTCGGTCTGCATTATTTGTTTATTATAGGTTTCAAATCTCTCCTGGACATCTACTATTTCTTTTTTGTCTTTAAAATCCAAACGATTTGGGAATATTCCATTGTCTAAATCCTCCAATCCTAAATATTATTTAATTGATTAACTCTTTCCTAGGAGATCTAGAAATGATCCTAAGCCTTGTTCAATTTTCTCTAAAACTCTAGTCACCAATTCTTCTTCCCTTTTACACTTCCTGTATTCTTCATATGATGAATCCTAAATGCCAATTATAGTCTCTTTCTTAAGACTAGGGTCCAGAATGGCTCTCATATTAAATCTTAGTTTATTTGTAGCTTGAGTTATAGGTCTTCCCTTACTAATATTGATTAGGAAAAGGCTATTAAGCTTTTCATAATCAGAATTAGGATGTTCAAACATACCTCACTTCATCTTCTATTGGATTTTATCCTTCTCAATATCTTCAATTATCTAAGTATTTGTTATAGCTTCCTTCCCCTGTTCCATAACATGAACATTTCCCTCAGAAAGAGAAATCCCTTGTTTCTCGAAATATTTTGAACTTGTTTCTGCTTCTAAAAATGCTCCTTGATCATTACTCTCAACTGGCATTTATGATCCTACAATTTATTTTATAGGCTCATACATCTAATCAGATCCCTTGTCTAATCCTTGAACCTTTTCCTTTACATGTGGTTTTCTCTGGTCACCTTCAAGAGATTGTTCCACTGCTCTCTTCAAGATATTAGGATTTTTTCCCTTTTATCAAAAAATTTACATTTATCCTCAAGATCCAATTCCTATTCAAGCTTAAAACTGGACCAAAACAATAAATGAGGCCATATTATGTTTTTTCTCTTCAATTCTTCTAAGATAATCAATTTTACCAAGCCGTGATGAAAAAAGCTATGGATGGTATGCTATGGATAACTTTGGAGTCTAATAGCCATATTTGTTAGGATACTTAAAATATAATAAGGAACATTAATATTTTTAATTCCTAATACATGAACCAGAAAGATTAGATGATACATGCAAACTATCGCAAACCTTCCCTTGCAAGTGATATAATGTTGCACAATTGTAATGTCCCTAGTTTGACCCCATGGCATTAACATTATAAATGATGTAATATTGTTATGAAATCATGCTGAGGAGCTCAAGGCAAAGGCCCCGCCATCGATTTAGTGATGCATATGGTTTCCGTGCTAGCAATGCACATTGGAAATTCAAATATCATGTAATATGCATTTTAATAAAAATACCCACAACTAGCTATGCAATGCAACAAAGAGATGGGGGCATGATTTCACAAGGAATTGGGAGGGAAAACATTCAAACCCTTGAGCCACTAGAGTCAAGCCAAATGTCAATGAGAGAACCCATCAAACCCTCAACTACCCATGTTTACTTTTGTACCCAACCATCGATTTCTCCCAAGAGTTGGTTGAGGTATTTAATGCCTTGGAAATGGAGAGGTATGGCTGTCCAAATTCGGGTATGGGCAAGACACCCTTTATGGAAAAACGTGTTTGTCTCCTTGGGCAAGAATAGAGCCACGAAATTGTTGTCTAAGCCATTATGAAACCATCAGTCTTGCTCCCTCACGCAGCTCTAGCTGCCTGGGCATTTTCCACCATGGTTTTTCTGGGTTTCCCTTCATCTTTCTACCTGGGAAGGGGCGTTTTTGTATTGACTACCAGTGGGGAAGGAAACATAACATTTTTGGGACTTCCTGGAGGTCATTTAGGCCATTGGAAAGGATCCTAACCAGTGGGGAGAAGTCGGTTTTGCTCCCTGGGGTTGAAATCGAAATTCCACAGTTCGCTTGGGTGAACCACGAGTTGGGAGAGCCAATGTGGACCCTGTTTTGTGAACACCTCTGTTGTAAATGTGTGACCCTGTCAATGATCATTTTTGCTGTGAGAAGAAAGAGTATGTTGGGGTATGGGTAATGGGTAATCCATTGTTCTGGCTTGAGCTTGAGAATAAGCATCCATTGTTCAAGTGTAGTCTGATAAACCCAGTTGGACTGGCTTGGCTGAGATGAAATGGTTAATGGTTTGTGTGTAAGCTGGAATGTTCCATTTCCTTGTGAGAATCATGCCCAGCTCGGGGGTGGCCTTCGGACGGACTCAGTATAAGCTGTCGAAGAGCCTATGGTTGGGTGGAACGTTGCAGCGACATAGCTAGTTGCTTGGGACAATTACACAATGAAGATAAGTGTTTTCTGTTTATGTATTTACTTCTGCAATGCATCAATTTGATGGCTGTTTTGATATGCTAGATGGGCATGAATTGTGTGTGTGGATTAGATTTAAATTCCGCTGTGCATATTACCTGATTGTATCTACACACCAATGTTTAAATTCTTATGATTTAAATTAGTTGGTTGAGTTTTATGAAATGCCCAGATAATAGTGCCATGTTCCCTTCTTTGCATTGGGTTAGTAGGGGGGTACATTACAACAATGCTTAGAACATCTTTCCAATCTTCTTTCGAAAAAAAATTGTGAATACCCTTACTCCAGTCAAGGTTTTGGTGTCGTGGAAAGAGAAATTGGTTGTAATCAATTTCTGTAGGTTGTTTCTTGAACCATTTTTCACCCTCAGTATCTACTCTAGTTGCACCAATGATTTACTCCTACTCTAGTTCCACCAGTAATAAGCTCTTTACAATCTTGAATTTTAAAACCCCCGCAATCAATTGTTGAGTATTTGAAATTTAAGGTGAAGTGCTTTGTAACTTCAACATTATACCCTTGAATTTTCTCACACATTGAATACCACCTAGCCTCTTTTAGTTTCTGAGCACATTGAGGACGCTTTCTCTCCCATTCTGTAAGTTGTAGCTTGAACCTATGTAATTTGTCACTTTTTCCACTCACCCTCTTCATCTCTGCGAACATTCCTTAATGAAAACTGAGTAGGGTGAGGGTAACTAAGAAATGTTATACATAAAACTCTTGTTTTGATAAGAAATCAAATTGAACTCTGATACATGTATCTCGAATAAGAACCCACAATCTCAAAACCAATCACATGTTAGCACATGATAGATTTATTATGATTTGAAATGGAATAAACTCATACCAAATAAAAAATGGGTAACATGTGTTTGATGGCATGATCTTTAATAATAAATCTATTTTTTGATACCAGATCATGAAATTATTATTTGAAAGATGATAAAATAAAACTTTGTCATATCAGACTTTTCCGATAGTGCGCATACAAAGAGAAATTCTAATTTGCATTGTGAGAATGTTTAAAACATTCGATATTCAAATTTAGCATCTCAGTTCTATCCTTTACGCTATTTTAAGAACTGCAAAGTTACTTCAAGGAATACAATTGCTCGAGAGAGATTATCTAATAATGAATATTCAAGCTAAAAACCATCAATTATACTAAATACAATGCAATTTAAACCAGAAGCCACTTCAAATATTGACAATTTGACTGACACAAAGAACTCAGACGGGAAAGTCATACTTAGGAGGAAAAATATGGGGAGAAATTTTAGGATGAAATTTCTAGGACTAGCATGTTCCATATTCCTTATGGCTGACATGCTCCCATTCCCGACCCATGATATCCTTGCATTCCCCATTCTCTAACCATGTATGATTGAACTTATAGGGTGCTTGGGGTTTTATGTCATCACTTTCCATATGAAGAAAAATATGTGAATGCTTATTTATGACCCTTGTTCTAACCCAATACCTAAGTTTTGTTGTTTCTTCCAATACCCCATTAGAAACAAAAAAAATGTGTCCTTGGCCTTGTGCTAGGGTTGATGTCCTTATGTGAGAAGGACATAGGGTTTATGGGAAAGAAATCATAGAGGAGGCTTAGAGTGCCTTTTTTGGAGAGATTGTGAATTTGTAGTCAAATTGTAAATAAATGTCTTTTTTATGTGAATTTGTAGTTATGCTGTAATCATAAAACATGAGCTCTATTTGTCAATATTCCACGTGGAAACTTTTCATGAAGAGAAAAATGTTGCAATGTAAAAAAAAAAATTTCATAGTGCATCTTAATGAAAAGCGAGCGTATTAGCAAGATAATATAAACAATATTCTTTGGGCTCATATTTTTTATGTGAATATTGTCATTGTTGTGTATTGCAAGATCCAGAGGAGGCCATGAACAGAGGACGTGGACGGCGTAGAACTACTAAATTGATGAGAGGAAAGTGTGTGGCCATAGATTCATATACAAATCTACATATATAATAAAGGTAAGAATACAAAGCAACCTTAACCAAAGGAGTAAGGTGTTAATGGATTCACAAAAGCTACAACATAGAGGAGATAAAGTATTATAAACTATGTTGTGGCTTTTTCAACTCCAAAACATGATATCGATATGTTAAATATATTACTAAAGTGAGATTTTGTGTTGGATAGCATATTGGTTGAAATGATATAATTGGTGTACTAAAAATTATTGAATATATTGTGTATTATAGGGGCCAAAGGAGGCCATGGAAACAGATCATGTCATATCAAACAAGGACACAATGGATGTCACGGGACATCAGGTACTCAAATTTTGACTTAACTTAGGAAAAATTTAATCTTGGCATACTGTAATGCATGTTGTTGATGATTTCAGATGGATATTGTAGCAAATGCACAGCTTGAGTGTTCAACTAGAAAAAGAAAAATATATGTACGTGGACATGGAGCTAAAAATGTTAAATCACATAGAGGACAGTGGGTGGAAGAGGATATGACAATGGATCCTCCTGACACAATGAATGATTGCAATGAAGAAGAGGTTGGTCAGGACTATAGTACATGGGATGAATACTTTAAGAAAATTATTGTTTGTGGATGTTATATCTATCGTGGAAAGAAAAAATTCAAACGATCGATTGTATAAATACATTACACACATAGATGATGAGCTTCTAGTGGGTAGTATGATTCCTACAGTCGATTCAAATCCAATAGGAATTGTGGTAAGGAATTTTCCAATTTGAGAAAAATAACATGTATACTTCTTTTAAACACTTTTTATATTATTTAAATAATTAATTTTTCTCTTAATGGATACTTGTAGGATAAATTTATTGGCTTAAATTTTCACGGATCATGGACTTCCTCTTGCCGCCTGGTTCCACACCTGGGGAAAACGCAGCAGAAGTCTTCAAGCTGCTGGTGTGGCCTTGGGGGAAAGTCAGAGTCAAGTGCTGTCACTTGGGACTCGACTCCTCCGTCTAGGATTTCCTAGCGAAGCCAAGGGGGGTGGACCCTAAAAATGAAAAGAAAACTAAGGCGTCTAATCTAGGAGTTAGGAAAATATTTTTGGTAACCAAGAATAAACAGCATATACTTTTGTGAAATAAAACAATCATTCATCATTCACTCCCATTCAAAATAATCATCATTTACTTGCACATTAGTCAATAATATGAAATAACATTAAACAATACCAGTGCCTTATAATGGATTCAACAAACAAATGCATAAGCAGAAAAAGTAAATGTTGTGCGAGTGTTCTTGGTTTATTTTAAAATTAATGTGATGGTGATCTTTTTATTATGGCAGGTGGGTTCCCAATATACGCAAGGTACGGGGGAACATGTCCGGAATTTTGAAGTGTGGCTTCCCTCTCAGGCTTGGGCTGAATCGGAGTCTCGAGGAGGTGTTCAGATGCTATACCAACGAGGGCAAGCCTAACGGTTTCCAAGAGGTCACTACTCAGTGTTGTCCCAAGCCTTCTGAGAAATTTTCCCACGACAACAAAGTACGTGTTGTGCCGGATTTTCACAAAAAGGATTTTTTATTTGGGCGTTGTTAGATCCTATTACTAGTCATCCCCTCCTTTCTGATGTGTACCAACTGGATCAGACTGAGCTGCAAGTCGGCCACAGAGCATACGGGAGAAGACCTTGGTATTTTTTAGAAAAATTTTATGAACCCATATTTTATCTTTTTAAAACCCCAGGAGTCTCTTTTCAGGCACATATTTCGGGCAAGCCCTCATACAGAAACCCTACTTCGGGAAAGCAAGGGGGGCGTTTTGAGTTTGTAAAAAAAATGTAAAAACTACATTGTGAGTGAACTTGTGGCCCGCCAGTGGAACGGACCAACAAGGTTAATTTTAATCCTAGTTAATTTTATTAAATGCCGAAAACAAAGAAATAAACTACTCTAAAAATCACACCATGAAAAGAGACGACACAGGCCACCCCTGGGGGGATGGGGTATGGGCGCTGGCTAGCCCACTTGCTCTCGTTTAATAGTTGTTTACAATTATCAAAGATGTGCCCCAATCTACTTAAAGTGACTTGGTGGCTTACAAAATTTGAGGAAAAATTGACCGGTTTTGCAAAAATATGAAAATTGGTCCTCCGGATTGACTGGATCCTCGAAATTTCGGCAGCACCTCCTCCTACCTGTTCGTCTTTTGCTGCAAACCAGCAAGCAATTATTAGTATAAGATGCCCAAAAACACTTTAAGAGTTTCTTTGGAACACCTCCTAAAAAAACCCAAAATTTTCTAAGTGAAAATCTAAGTAAAAATTGCAAAATTTAACCAAGTGAAACAAGCAGTAATGCTTGTTTGCTTGGGGTCTTTGCAAGCTTTATGAGCTGCAAATTGCATGCTCTTGGACAGCCAAATAAACTTTTATATCAGATCTAACACTACTTTCAAACTTTTCAAGATTTTAACAATTTTTAACCAGTTTAAAAATTAAGTAATGATAGATAATGAAAGATCTAATCTAATGGAAGATAAAGCTTTAAACAACTAGATTAGAACTCTAAGAATGAAACTGATCTATTTAAGAATATATCAATCAAAAAATAAATTAAGAATCACTCTTTAATCGTAACCAGTAATCAAGAAAATTTTGATTTTATAAGCTGAGGAAGAGAGAAGAGACAGAATGGTCCTTGAAACCAAAGACTTTGGAAGCTTGAAAGTGGGAAAACGAGGGTAAGATCCACCAAAATGTGCACAGAAGAAAAAGTGAAGAGCAAACAAGCTATCCCCCTTTCCACACCTATCAACCTGTAGCAAACAAAACTCACAGAAAAACCATCAAACTAGAAATGCACATGGTTAGAAATCAAAATAGTATGAACATAAACAAATGAAACATATAAACTTTGAATCTCTAACCAATATGACAAATGCAAGAACAAATTAAAACAAACAAGATTAATTGTTCCTTCCCACAAAATCGTTACCAATCCTTCAAGCAGGCTAGTAGATGGATGGAAATTACATGCCCAGAATTTGAACTTGCTACAAATCACTCCACATCATGAGACCATGAAACCACTCACAAAGTATCACACATATGGACCTCCAAAGTCTTTTTATTGATCAACAAAATAGCATAAGCTTACAACATATTTCTGCTCACTCTCCAACTAGAGAAAATGGAGTGGGCAGCCATGCTTAAATAGCCAAAGATGGAGAGAAATGGGTGGAATGAGTGGCATAAATCGTGGAGAAAATGGGGCTGCCCACTCCCATGTAATGGGCTGCCAAAATCAGCCCCAAATCAGCTAAAAATCAGCCATGTGACAGCCCACAAACATAGCTGCAAATTCCATGATTTAAGGGGCCCAATTTTGGGAAATATGTCCCCCTCAAATGGGGAAGTAATCCCAATAATATAGCTGCCCGGAATCTTTCCAAAATCAGCTCTTACAACTCCTAAAACATAGCTGAAAAAATCAGTCCATAAATCACTCCCAAAATTTAATATTTTTATGAGTCATTTTTTCACTTTTTTTATTTTTTCATGACCTTTTGGGGTTTTTTGGGTTTTGTGGCCATAGGTAAAAATTAAGCATCCAAACCTTAGGAAAAGTGGGTTTAGGGGTTTAGGGGGTGCTCTGAGTTAGAAAACGAGCACCCCTAAGGCAAAGAAAAACCTCCACACGCCACTTCTAGGCCGATTACAAATTTTTTAAATTGAACCATTAAAAAATTGCCCAATTTACGAAAAAATTAAACTTTGCCGAAAATTAAAAACCAACCTAGGGGGACTTAGGACATGTCCATATGACTCAAAATTAACGCCTAGCATGTTCATATACATTGACCCATAGACTTTAACAATCCCCTAAGGCCCGTCAGCCTCCCTAGGCATTCCAGCTTTGGAGGAGCAGGAGAAAAACCAATTAATTATGTTATGCACTAATGCAAAACATAATAGATAGGTGAAAAAACTCCTTGGAATACCTGACTTAGCCAAAAATTCCTAGGGAACCAAGTCTTTTACAAAACACCATGCTATTACGTTTTATTACAAACCCCGCAGGGCCATGGACATGTGGAAAAAAGTTAAAACGGGGGCCCTTTAAAAGGCCAGCTGGATATCAAATCATCGAAAAAAGAACATTGAAATGTTCAACTTTGCCCGCTCGCTTGATAGTCCATCTAAGTACAACTTAGCTGGCAACATCTGGCTCCAACTGTGGGACGTGTGCTCGATCTGGTCTTCAAGTAAGGAGAGCATACGAGAATACCATAATCTCCGGTTTCTATGACCTGTAAAAACATCTCAACTTGACAAGAAAACCTTTCAGTAGCACAAGTTCTTATAAGAAGCCAATGAACCATAAGTTGCATTATTCAAAAACTAAAAATTGACTAATGAAAAATTCTGAGTACATAAAAGGAAAGTATTGAAAAAGAAATGTTGAAAGTAAATGCTCACTTGATGAGCTTATTTTCCTACTCTAAGCATAACAAAATAAAATGCTAAGTAAAATGATAAATCCAATGCAACCATCTTAACATTTTATCAATATAAAAACTTTTTACCTTGTGTTTGGTTACCATCCAAAACAATGATTCCTTATTTAGAAAATTCAAACCTGCATGATAATTCTGGATTGGAGGATTGGATTGGTGATCATAGGCATATGATAGATCTTTGAAGTGCTTCCCCCAATGGTAAGTCCTCATGCAGGCCTCTTCTACCCATGACTGAATAGAGCTGAGAAAAAACTCGGAATGATAAGGAAGACCAACTACCTCATCATATTGACCTGAAAGGCTCTTCTGATAGTTCATTTATGTGAAAGTATAAGCCCCAAGCTGCTCCAAATCATAAGGAACCTCAGAATGTGCTGATGAAGGTTGAAACTGACATTCCACTAATTCCATCCTATCCAACTCTTCGTTATACTGCTGATCCAAGTTTTCATTACTAATACTTATGCATGGCTCTGATTGATCATGAGAAGTATATGTATGTTCCTCTTCCATGTCAAGATTCCCCAAGGTCTCAAAATCAACACTCCCATCTCTTGATATATCAAAGATGGGTTTTTCTAAATCCGTCCAATAATCATCATACCCATCCTTGTAAATGAAAGGGGAGTCTTTGTCTATTGCATCACAATCCTGGCCATACCCATCCTCATCTTCGAAAAGAGTGCTTTCAAAGATATCACAAGGAAGCCAACTTTCACAATTTTCATGAGCATGATACTCATCCTCAGAAGGCTTGGTTTGAAAGATATTACAAGGTGTAAAGATGTCCAAGACTTCACCATTATGTGGAGAAAATGGAGGAGTGTCATCATAAACCATACAAAATTCATTACAAGTTTCTTTAGAGGCTTTTGTAATGGTTTCTTCCTGAGGTGAATCTGAAGTACTAGCATCATCATTTACACTGAAGTAATCTCGAGATCCCAAATCTTCAATGGCAAATTGAGGGAGCTCTTTTGAAAAATCTTCAATTGGAAATGGAGACCCTTCATGAATTTCTTTGTCAACTTCTATAATGGCTTCTTCTTTAGGTAAATCAGGAATACATATGTGATCATCTTCATAGGTTTGAGAACACTCCATATCTTCTATGTTTTCAGTTATGGTGACAAGGGGATGGTTTTCCACAAAATCTTCAACAGAGGGTGCTTCATGGAACTCTTCGATAGGGTCATGCTGAATCTTTTCTTTAAATCCATACTGTGCTACAGGGAGATCAACACGATTGATATAACTTAGAGGCACCTCCCAATATTTATCATTTTCTGTAATGATGATACGAGGAAAGTTGGGATCTTCCTTATGATACTTAATCCAAGGTATGAACAAGAGAAAGTACCTTCTAAGGATCCTGTCCAAGTGTTCCATACTAGCTCCTTTATTATTCCATTGCCTTATAAACATTCTAAGGAGGCTTGAAAGAGAATTAATACATTTATTTGGAAGCTCTTTAGAATACCATTGATAAACAGGTCCCTGTAATGTACTAACAAACATCTCCATTATGTTATCTTCATATAAGACTTTGAAGTTAGCCACAACTTTAAGAAAAGAAAAGACATGTCGGGTTTCTACATCGTCATCATCTCCCCAAAATACCGGTAGATAATCAGATACATTTTCACCATCATGATAATTAGGGAAACCAGGGATGTCTGAGAAGTCAATGGGAGGATGTACATCGGAAATTTGCTCACTAGACTCTTTATCATCCATTTTCAAAGATCAATAGCCTACATTTGAAATGACCATGGGATATATCTGGTACTGAATCAATGGAGTTGTCAAAAGGTGAGTCTTTATAGATTTTACTGTAATGCATGGACTCATCTACACACAAGCAGTCTCAACAAACTATATGAGAAACAAAGGGTTTTATCCCTTCAATGGAGTCGCCATGTGAGAATAAAAATATACATATAAAACAATCTCACAAAAAATTCTATCTTTTTGTTTTTCTTTGAAAATTTATAAAAGGAAAAAAGGTTAGTGGAGTCGCCAGATGAAAAATCAAAAATCTAATCTAAAGATTCATCAAACAAAGCAAAAACAAAAAGGAAAACTCAAAAGTCGTATTCCGGGAATAAAAAGACTTATCCCCGGCAACGGCGCCAAAATGTTGCCGCCTGGTTCCACACCTGGGGAAAACGCAGCAAAAGTCTTCAAGCTACTGGTGTGGCCTTGGGGGCAAGTCAGAGTCAAGTGCTGTCACTTGGGACTCGACTCCTCCGTCTAGGCTTTCCTAGCGAAGCCAAGGGGGGTGGACCCTAAAAATGAAAAGAAAACTAAGGCGTCTAATCTAGGAGTTAGGAAAATATTTTTGGTAACCAAGAATAAACAGCATATAGTTTTGTGAAATAAAACAATCATTCATCATTCACTCCCATGCAAAATAATCATCATTTACTTGCACATTAGTCAATAATATGAAATAACATTAAACAAGACCAGTGCCTTATAATGGAGTCAATAAACAAATGCATAAGCAGAAAAAGTAAATGTTGTGCGAGTGTTCTTGGTTTATTTTAAAATTAATGTGATGGTGATCTTTTTATTATGGCAGGTGGGTTCCCAATATACGCAAGGTACGGGGGAACATGTCCGGAATTTTGAAGCGTGACTTCCCTCTCAGGCTTGGGCTGAATCGGAGTCTCGAGGAGGTGTTCAGATGCTATACCAACGAGGGCAAGCCTAACGGTTTCCAAGAGGTCACTACTCAGTGTTGTCCCAAGCCTTCTGAGAAATTTGCCCACTACAACAAAGTACGTGTTGTGCCGGATTTCCACAAAAAGGATTTTTTATTTGGACGGTGTTAGATCCTATTACTAGTCATCCCCTCCTTTCTGATGTATACCAACTGGATCAGAATGAGCTGCAAGTCGGCCACAGAGCATACGGGAGAAGACCTTGGTATTTTTTAGAAAAATTTTATGAACCCAAATTTTATCTTTTTAAAACCCCAGGAGTCTCTTTTTTCAGGCACATATTTCGGGCAAGCCCTCATACAGAAACCCTACTTCGAGAAAGCAAGGGGGTCGTTTTGAGTTTGTAAAAAAAATGGAAAAACTACGTTGTGAGTGAACTTGTGGCCCGCCAGTGGAACGGACCAACAAGGTTAATTTTAATCCTAGTTAATTTTATTAAATGCCGAAAACAAAGAAATAAACTACTCTAAAAATCACACCATGAAAAGAGACGACACAGGCTACCCCTGGGGGGATGGGGTATCGGCATTGGCTATTCCACTTGCTCTCGTTTAATAGTTGTTTACAATGATCAAAGAAGTGCCCCAGTCTACTTAAAGTGACTTGGTGGCTTACAAAATTTGAGGAAAAATTGACCGGTTTTGCAAAAATATGAAAATTGGTCCTCCGGATTGCCTGGATCCTCGAAATTTCGGCAGCACCTCCTCCTACCTGTTCGTCTTTTGCTGCAAACCAGCAAGCAATTATTAGTATAAGATGCCCAAAAACACTTTAAGAGTGTCTTTGGAACACCTCCTAAAAAAACCCAAAATTTTCTAAGTGAAAATCTAAGTAAAAATTGCAAAATTTAACCAAGTGAAACAAGCAGTAATGCTTGTTTGCTTGGGGTCTTTGAAAGCTTTATGAGCTGCAAATTGCATGCTCTTGGACAGCCAAATAAAATTTTATATCAGATCTAACACTACTTTCAAACTTTTCAAGATTTTAACAATTTTTAACCAGTTTAAAAATTAAGTAATGATAGATAATGAAAGATCTAATCTAATGGAAGATAAAGCTTTAAACAACTAGATTAGAACTCTAAGAATGAAACCGATCTACTTAAGAATATATCAATCAAAAAATAAATCAAGAATCACTCTTTAATCGTAACCAGTAATCAAGAAAATTTTGATTTTATAAGCTGAGGAAGAGAGAAGAGACAGAATGGTCCTTGAAACCAAAGACTTTGGGAGCTTGAAAGTGGGAAACCGAGGGTGAGATCCACCAAAATGTGCACAGAAGAAAAAGTGAAGAGCAAACAAGCTATCCCCCTTTCCACACCTGTCAACCTGTAGCAAACAAAACTCACAGAAAAACCATCAAACTAGAAATGCACATTGTTAGGAATCAAAATAGTATGAGCATAAACAAATGAAACATATAAACTTTGAATCTCTAACCAATATGACAAATGCAAGAACAAATTAAAACAAACAAGATTAATTGTTCCTTCCCACAAAATCGTTACCAATCCTTCAAGCAGGCTAGTAGATGGCTGGAAATTACATGCCCAGAATTTGAACTTGCTACAAATCACTCCACATTATGAGACCATGAAACCACTCACAAAGTATCACACATATGGACCTCCAAAGTCTTTTTACTGATCAACAAAATAGCATAAGCTTACAACATATTTCTGCTCACTCTCCAACTAGAGAAAATGGAGTGGGAAGCCATGCTTAAATAGCCAAAGATGGAGAGAAATGGGTGGAATGAGTGGCATAAATCGTGGAGAAAATGGGGCTTCCCACTCCCATGTAATGGGCTGCCAAAATAAGCCCCAAATCAGCTAAAAATCAGCCATGTGACAGCCCATAAAGATAGCTGCAAATTCTATGATTTAAGGGGCCCAATTTTGGGGAATATGTCCCCCTCAAATGGGGAAGTAATCCCAATAATATAGCTGCCCGGAATCTTTCCAAAATCAGCTCTTACAACTCCTAAAACATAGCTGAAAAAATCAGTCCATAAATCACTCCCAAAATTTAATATTTTTATGAGTCATTTTTTCACTTTTTTTATTTTTTCATGACTTTTTGGGGTTTTTTGGGTTTTGTGGCCATAGGTAAAAATTAAGCATCCAAACCTTAGGAAAAGTGGGTTTAGGGGTTTAGGGGGTGCTCTGAGTTAGAAAACGAGCACCCCTAAGGCAAAGAAAAACCTCCACACGCCACTTCTAGGACGATTACAAATTTTTTAAATTGAACCATTAAAAAATGGCCCAATTTACGGAAAAATTAAACTTTGCCGAAAATTAAAAAACAACCTAGGGGGACTTAGGACATGTCCATATGACTCAAAATTAATGCCTAGCATGTTCATATACATTGACCCATAGACTTTAACAATCCCCTAAGGCCCGTCAGCCTCCCTAGGCATTCTAGCTTTGGAGGAGCAGGAGAAAAACCAATTAATTATGTTATGCACTAATGCAAAACATAATAGATAGGTGAAAAAACTCCTTGGAATACCTGACTTAGCCAAAAAGTCCTAGGGAACCAAGTATTTTACAAAACACCATGCTAGTACGTTTTATTACAAACCCCGCAGGGCCATGGACATGTGGAAAAAAGTTAAAACGGGGGCCCTTTAAAAGGCCAGCTGGATATCAAATCATCGAAAAAAGAACATTGAAATGTTCAACTTTGCCCGCTCGCTTGATAGTACATCTAAGTACAACTTAGCTGGAAACACTTCCAACCTAGAGGGTGAGGATCATTTATCAGATGATACATATAACAAAAATATGTGCCAATATTCCAGCTCAAAATATGGGGAATTGATGAAAACAAGTAACAGAACAAGAAGTAGTTTAAAGATTCATAATTTGCTTAAAGACAAGGGGAAGGTGGACTACATACTCTTTGAGATCAATTTACGAAGAGACATTTGATAGTTGACTGTATTGCACTTGGCCTGGTGAACAAGAACTACCTGGAGTGTATGAGGTCTTTCAATTTTGCGGATATAACTACATGATAAAAACATCCAATATTCATGGAGTGAATCTAAGTCTCTTTATTGTCTAAAATGTACGTGTGGTATCTAAACATAGAAACAATTCATAAAAAAGCACTAGGAGATTATTGACATGTTATGGTTCGTCATATTACAGTTGTGACTGGAGAGGGTTAGCAAAATATAAGCCTAGAATGTCAGCATATGGTATCAATTTGAATATGTATACACGTCGTCTCCAATTTGAAATTGGAAAAGAAATTAATACAGGTCATCTTATGTGTATATATGGACGTTCATACACACACTAAAATATTGTAGGATTTACAAATATTAGTAAGGGAAGGGACTCTATTGTAAGACCGAATTGTCAATTTGTCAAGGTTATAAATGACAAAGATGGAGATATGGAATGAGAGGTTGATATATTGATAATGGTTGAGGCTATTGTGAATCCTTCTAGTTGTTTCATGTATATTTCTTCTTTCAGATCCCCATGTAAGAACGCGGTCTTCACATCCATTTTCTCTACTTCAAGATCAAAAGCAGCAGCAATAGAAAGAAAAAATCTTATGGAAGTTAATTTTGCAACTGGGGAAAATATTTCACCGAAATCAATTCCCTCTACCTGAGAATATCCCTTTGCTACCAAGCGGGATTTGTACTTCTCCACTTTACCTTCTACATTTAACTTCTTTTGAAATATCCATTTGCTGCCAATGGCTTTTCTTCGAGCATGTAACTGAACTAGATCCCACGCTTTATTTTTGTCCAAAGATTCCATTTCGTCAAGCATGGCCTTCTTCCATAGATCTCTATCCTCTGAGTCAATGACTTCCTTCGCATTTCTAGGCTCATCATTAGTAATAGATAAAGCAAAACTAGACCGAAAATCAGGAGGGGAATACCTTTATCGTTTCCTTTTCTCTAGGGATGATCTCCTCAGAACTGGGGTATGAGGTTCTTCTTCTTCTTATTCATCTTCTTCCATTTATTCAGATTCTTCATCTTCTAACTCAAACTATATCTTCCCTGGTTCCTTATCCATTTGAGTCACTCCATGTCTGGGAATTTCTTTGACCTCTCTAAACTTAACATCTCGACTATAGACTATATTCTTAGTTACAGGATTCCAACGCTTATAACCTTTCATACCATATTTATAACCAATAAAGATACATTTTCAGCTTTATTGTCCAGCTTACTCCTTTTCTCCTTTGGAACATGTACATAAGCATCACAGCCAAAAAAATTTAGATGTTTAATAGAGGGTTTCTTACCACTCCATACCTCTTGTGGGGTGTTTTCAGCCAAAGTTGATGTGGGTGATCGATTTACCAAGTAACATGTTGTCTCCACTGCCTCTACCCAAAATTCTTGTCCTATCCCGTCATTGCTTAGCATGCTTTTTTCCTTTTCCATCAGCGTCCTATTCATCCTTTCAGCAAATCCATTCTGTTGAGGTGTGTATGGAGTAGTCTTTCGCCTTGCTATGTCGCACTTCTCACAGAATTCATCGAATTAATTCCCACAGAAATCTCCACCATTATCTATCCTCAACACCTTTATTTTCTTTTCTGTTTGATTCTCTGCAAGAGCATTAAATTATTTGAACTTAGCAAATAATTCAGATTTCTTTCGAAGGAAATAAATCCATGTTTTCTTTGAGAAATCATCTATAAATGAAACATAATACACAGATCTTCCTAGTGATGGAACATGCACCGGTCCAAACACATCACTATTTGTTAACTCTAAGCTAAGAATCTCTTTTCTCTTGTAGCACTAGATGCAAACCTTCTCGATTTTGTTTTCCATATATGCAATGTTCATAGAAATCAAAATGTAGAGTGCAATCGGTCATACCTTCAACCATACTTTTACCTTGTAATTCGCAAAGGCCCTTTTCTCCGATATGCCCCAATATTTGATGCCATAGCATTATCTTTGATCCTGATGCAGTCAGGGTTATGTCTTTTGTATCTCCCCCCTCAAGGACAACAGAACTGTTACATTCACCAATGATGGTTCTTGCCAATAGTTTGTATAGAGTTCCATACCGAATTCCCCTCATCAATACAATTGATCCTCGAACCATTTTGCAACCACCATCTCTACACACAGTCTTTACACCTACAATATCTATCTTTTCGACAGAAATCAAATTTCTTGCTAGATTTGGAATGTGTAGTACTCTAGGGAGAGTTCTAATCCTTCTATCCTTTAGTTTCAACTTTACTTTACCACGATCAATGGTATTGGCTGGTGAGTCATCTCCCAGAACACATATCCTCCATTGTACTCTTCATATTCATAGAAACACTCCCTGTGAGGGTTCATATGACATGATGCACCTTAGTCAATAAGCCACATATCACGTTCTAAAGGATTACCAGTAGACTCTAGGTATACATCCCCTCCTTCTTCTGAGGAAGTCTTTGCCTCTGTGGTAGAGGTATCCTCTGAACCCTTTCCTTTATCAATATTCTTAGATCTACAATCTTTTTTATAGTTCCCAGCTTTACCGCATTTCCAACACTTCCTTATAAATTTTCCTGGGGATATAGATCTACCGTTAGATTTAGATCTCCCCCTAGATCCCTTATTTTTGGTTCTCTCCTAGGGCTGACCTCTCACAGACAAGGCATCCATGCTATGAGTATCCATGGATTTCTGCCTCATCTCTTATGATAGCAAGGATGATACTATTTCATCAAATTTTAGAGTTGCTTGATTAGAACTCTTTATTGCCACAATTAGATTGTCTGAGGAAACTGGCAAAGAACACAATAATGTAATACATTTATCTTCTTCGACCATTGTAATTCCAATAGAGGTTATTTGACTTACCAGAGTATTGTAGAAATTTAGATGCTCTGTCACCGTGTCACTATCATCCATTCTGAGGTGATACAGTTTCTTTTGCAAAAACAAGTTGTTCATAAGGGATTTTGATTGATACAAACTGCCTAGTTTCATCAAAGCTTTAACGCAGTATCTTCTTCAGATATGTTCAATTACACAGAGTCTGATAAGCATAGTTGAATTGTACTCCTCGCACTTCTATCTAATTTTTCCCAATCTTCTTTCGAAGTTACAGTAGGTTATGTACCTGGATCCACAACAATCCACTGATCCTGATCTATAAGAAGATCCTCCATTTTGAGCTTCCATAGCTCAAAGTTCTGGTCGTTAAACTTCTTGATCTCAATTCTTGAACTACTCGCCATTCTCTTCCAATGCAAAAATCAAGACTACAAAGCTCCCACTGAACCCAGGTTTATCACAGACCCAAGAGCTATCAGCTGCGTTGAACCCTTAGCAATAGAGGCATCCCCCTGAAACCAAATAAATCGAGCTCTGATACCAACTGTAAGTTTTAAACATGTGTAGAGAAGCAAAGCATATAGATTCTTTTAAGAAAAACAAAGATTACACCACAACATTCACACATAATACACAGAGATTTACCCTGGAAAACCTTAATTGGGAAAACTAGAAAACCTTGGAGCCACACCTCCTATTTTCTCATCATCTCATTTTGAATCACTCATAGGCGCACTCTCCCATTCACATACATGCAAATAATATAACACATACCCAACAATTCTTATACCTAGTTTCCTAGAAGCTTCTTTTAGGGCCAAAGGCCTAGGTTTATACCCCCTTCCATGTCTATGCTACCATGCCCCAATATGTTAGGGTAAACCTTGACTTGGGAATGAGTCAAATGGTTTAGGTCTCAACATGTGGTTCTGGGATTATGATATTTGGTATCCCATGGTATTGGCCCAAGGTATTGCATGTAATGAAGCCTATAAAATGCTTGGAAGACTCCATTGTAATGGGGCCTAGAGGTGAGCTCACTTGGTCTGATTGGACAGTTTTGGCCATGTATTAAAGATCTTCATTGGCTAGTTTTTCACCTCACGAGGTTTTCCACTATAAATGGTTGTGTTCAATGTAGTTGTTCCTATGGTTATGATTATGTTTTTTCTCTCATTATTCTCTATACATGTTTAAATTCCAAGAGCTGGTATCAAAGATATGGTTGTGCTCATTGAGGTTGGTGATCCTTTAGAATGTACTTTTGTACTTGAGTTTTAATTAATATGTTTATGGGTGCATGATCGGTGGTACCCAACATCCTAGCAGTTTTTTGTTCATGTTAAAATGTGATTTCCCTTTGTGCTTAGAAGTACAGAAAATAATTGTATCCTTCTTATGTGCAAAGAAGGGATTGGCATCAAGTTGTGGAATGAATGGCTGGGATATGTACCAGGGTGATAGGTGTACTTGTAGCCTAGCTTGATGTGGAATCAGAGAGGTTGAGTCTTCGATTGCGAGAGGAATGTGAGATTCTTTAATATCAATTTTTGGACCAAGATTGATGAACCATGTATCTAAAGAGAATTCCTAGAGAACTGGAGGTTACAACGGTCAAGGACCCAGATAGTCCGATAGATGTATTCTCTTTATATAAACATTAATGACAGGGCTAGATACAGGTACAAAACGAGCCTACCAAAAAATGAGCAAGTAAACAAGCAAGAAAGTGAGCATGGAAAAGCAAGAGGATGAAGCAATTGATGGTGATGGTGTAGTCACCATGAAGTCACAAACAAAAAAATTATTATAATGGAGTTCAAAATTTTATTGCATGTAAATGGGCATATGGTTGTAAGACCTGGTTAGGCATGCGTAATCCTGCTAACTTATCAGGAACATCTAGGTAGGCCTAGCTGATAAGGGGCATCCTTGGAAACTCATTGGTAAATTATAGGTAGACATAAGTGATAAGGGGAGGCATGTGGATATTCATTGGTTAAAACTTTGAGGGGGGTTGGTAATTTATGCCAACTCAAATTTAAAGGGGGGATTGTTAGGGTTAACCTTGACTTGAGAATGAGTCAAATGGTCCGGGTCTCAACATGTGGATTTCGGCCCATGGTATTTAGTATCCCATGGTATTGGCCGAAGGTATTCCATGTAATGAAGCTTATAAAAGGTTTTGTTCACTCCATTGTAATGGAGCCTAGGGGTGAGCAGGTGAGATCACCTGGCTTGGTTGGCCATTTTTTGCCATGTAATAAAGATCTTCATTGGTTTTTTTTTTTATGCTCATGGGGTTTTCTAGGATAAATGGTTGTGTTCAATGTTGTTGTTCATATGGTTATGATTATGGTTGTTCTCTCATTATTATGTATGCTTGTTTAAATTATAAGACAATCCTAGTACTAAAAACCTTCTAATAGAGCCCATATCCCTTCTCTTAAGCCATAGATCCAACATAAAGGTATTTTTTTGTTCTTTAAGGCCTTGCATATGTCCCTTGATCCCTAGAAGCAACCTTTGGGGCATAAGGCCCAAGTTTCATCCACTAGACATGGTTAAGGAACCATAACCTATACCAACATCTCAAAACCTCCCTATGGTTCCCATATCCAAACTTAGAGGTAGATGATACTCTTAAAAACCCATTGGTGGTGGTCTAAAGCATTATTCTTCGAGTTGGATGCCTAAAATATTATTTTAAGTCAGAAAGGTTGGGTTTCCTCCCTTAAAAATTTCCATGGTGCAACGACCCATTCTTGCTACTAAAAACCTTCTAATGGTGCCTGTATTTCCACTGAAAGACAAAGATTCCATAAATAAGTCATGTGTGGTGGATTTGGCATATTGTTGATGGATTCTGAGCCCTATATGTTACTGTTTGGGCCTAAGGCTTGAGTTTCATTGCTTAACCTTACTCCAAACCTTGAGACCATTACATAGCTCACCAAAAATACTAATGGAGCTAATATGCTATCCCATATCTAGGATAGTTCTTGGTGATGCAATTGAGTCCAATAGGGACTATATCTATAATACTGTAACAACCCGAATACCATAATTATGGAAATTTTTAAAATTTTCACCTTAACTAGAAGAAATTAATTTTCTAATATGACTCCTTTGACTCTAAGAGAATGATCATATGACTGTAATATATTTCTTTCCCCTTCACATACATCCAAAGAATATAACATGTACCCAATAATTCTTAGAGCTAGTTTCCTACAAGCTTCTTTTAGGGCCAAAGGCCTAGGTTTCTACCCCCTTCCATGTCTATGCTACCATGACCCAATCTATTAGGGTTAACCTTGACTCAGGAATGAGTCAAATGGTTTAGGTCTTAGTGTGTGGTTCTGGGATCATGGTATTTGGTATCCCATGGTATTGTCCCAAGGTATTGCATGTAATGAATCCTATAAAAGGCTTAGAAGACTCCATTGTAATAGGGCCTAGAGGTGAGCAGGTGAGCTCACTTGGTCTAATTGGCCAGTTTTGGCCCTGTATTGAAGATATTCATTGGCTAGTTTTTCATGTCATGGGGTTTTCCATGATAAATGGTTGTGTTCAATGTATTTGTTCCTATGGTTATTATTATTGTTTTTTTCTCATTATTATGTATACATGTTTAAATTCTAAAAGCTGGTATCAGAGATATGGTTGTGCTCGTTGAGGTTGGTGATCCTTCAGGCTGTATTTTTGTACTTGATTTTTAATGTATATGTTTAGGGGTGCATGATCGGTGGTACCCAACATCCTATAATTTTTTGGTTCATGTTAAAATGTGATTTCCCTATGTGCTTAGAAGCACAGAAAATAATTGTATCTCTCTTATGTGCAAAGAAGGGATTGGCATCAAGTTGTGGAGTGAATGACTGGGATATGTACCAGGGTGATAGGTGTACTTGTAGAATAGCTTGATGTGGAATCAGAGAGGTTGTGTAATGACCCTTTTTCAAAATTTTATTAAAATGCCAATTTTTCCACTTTTTCCCCAATTTCGACCTTTGACTAGTTTTACTGTTTTGACCTCCAAATCAACCCAAATGCTCCCAAATATTATGTAGGAGTGTATGAATGGTATTTAGACTTGAATATTAGGTTCAGGGATGTTTTATGGCCCTCCAAATGCTGCTGAAAACTTGATTTGTATTCTGATCAATATAGGTAATTTTGACTAGTAATTTGTGCATCAAATCCCCCCGGGGTAACACTGCAAATGGCCTTCCAAATGCCTCCAAACTCCCACGAATTTATGAAAATAGGTATGTAATGTGTTAAGTATGTGATTAAGGTCTCATATGCACCATTAATTTATTTTTACTACTGTTCTAACTCTCTCACATTCAACAGCAAAAACCCCCAATTCGACCCTTGGGGAAATGGCACTATTTCACCTCTCAATACAAACAAACTGAGTAAAAATGATTCAAATTCTCAAGTACAGTACATTAAACTTGTAGAATATATCCATGGCAGTATATTAATCACAAATATATCAGAGAATCATCCATCCATTTGAAATAATCAACCTTATAGTGTCATACATCAAAGCATTGGAGAAACGGACATTGTTTGCTCATTAATCAATAATTTTTCATACATTCAATGGGTATTTCGACCTGAGAGTTTCTAAATATGAAGAACAGAGGATATGAAGCTATTACAATCAGAAAAATATCATATGAAGCTCTCCCAATGAGTGCAAGATCTTACCCAAAGTGCAATCCCTCAAGGAGCCCGAATATGCCTTCAAAATTGGAAATGGTGGAGAGAAAGTGCCACACTAAACCAAACCATGAAAATTCCTGTAGCTGCTACCTGCAAATAAAACTCCATTAAAGCACCATGAAAGACCTGAGTGGCCTCTCCAAACACCAACTTGGATGGGAATCTTTCACCCTCGAAATTGGCTAAGGCAAGGAACTAGTCATCCACTAGTTCTCTCTTCACAAATGCAATTTTTCTCAAATCATCAAAATCCATTCTCATACTTGATTTCTACATTTTATAACCAACATTAGCCTTCAAGGGGTCGAAATCCTCTCAATAGATTCAATAATTTCCCATTTAGAAAATATTCCTCATTTGCCACTTGTCTCTTAGTTCCAACCTTCCATCTTCTCCCAAATTCGAATTTGAGTCTCTTTAGATTCCTCCAACTCCATGAGCGCCTTCCTTGAGCCTATTTTTGGGGCTGAAATGTCATAATGGTCAGGTGTAAGAAGTTAGGTATGAATTTTGTCATAAATGTCATAGATGCTTGATTATTGTTGTCATAAAACTAGGGAATCTAGTCCAAGTGTCCACTAGTCTCCAATTTGACTCTTCCTCTCCCATGGAGGTTACTATTCCATCCCATTTTGACCTAAGATGCTCAATGCCATGTGTTATGACTTACCAACTCACCGAAGATTGTTCACCTTCCCATGAATTCGAATTGGCAAGAGAGAGTTGCCATGTGTCATTGAAAAATCAAGCTAGTGTAGGTCCCACCACCTCCATATGTCTCCAAAACCACTTTCCACCTAGAATTTCTCTTGAATTTATTTATTCATCATATTTATTAAATGATTGAACCCTTCTAATGTCTAAATATCATTTATTATCTTCCTTATTACCATCCCACATGTGCCCATCCAACCTAGGAAACTAGTAGGATTGATGGGATTGTCTTACTATGCACTTATTTGAATGGGGACATTACAGTCCTCCCCACCCAAGATTGCTTGTCCTCAAGCAATTTCAAATTTTGATGCTGCAAAATCTTCTCCTCTTCACATGTGGCATCTTCATTTGGTAAGTCCTTCCATTGCACTAAATATTCTTTGATGATTCTACTCCTCAACCTTCTTTCCCGTGTCTTCAAAATCTTTTCCGGAACAAGTGTGAGCTGACCTTCATCATCCAAAGGAGGAAGTATTTCTGAAGTGATGATTTTCTGACCAAGAGCTTTCTTAAGACAAGAAACATGAAATACATTGTGGATTTTACTCCCTTCCAGAAGTTCTAGTTCATATGCTACTTCTCCAACGTTCCACACTACCTTGTATGGCCCATAGTACCTTGGTTTTAATTTTTCTGCTCCATTCTTTTTGAGAGATGTTTGTTTATAGGGCTGCAACCTTAAATATACTAAATCATTGACTTGAAAGGTTCTCTCTTCTCTATGTCTATCAACATATTGTTTTTGCTGATTTTGAGCAACCTGCAAATTGTCTTTCAAGAGATTTAAAATTTCTTGGCTCTCTTCCACCCAATCTTTAGCCTTTGGGGCTCTACTATCACCAAATATAATGTCAGCAAATGTAAGTGCATCATAACCATATAATTCTTTGAAAGGAGACATTCCTATTGACATATGATAAGTGGTGTTGTAGCAAAACTCACCCAAGTGTAGCCATTTTGCCCATGCTTTTTGCTGCCCTCCCACATAGTTTCTTAGGTATCCTTCCAACCATTGGTTTACCCTCTCTGTTCGTCCATCAGTTTGTGGATGATAGCTAGTACTTGGATTCAATTGAGTGCCTACCAATCTAAAAATTTCTTTCCAAAAAACACTCATGAATCTACTATCTCTATCACTGACAATGCTCTTGGGAATCCCATGCAATCTGAAGATTTCTTTGAAAAAAATATCATCCACTTGTGCAGCACTAAAAGATGATGTAACAGCAAAAAAATGAGCAAATTTTGTCAACCTATCAACTACCACATAGATACAACCCTTACCCAAGGATTTAGGCAATCTGGTGATGAAATCCATGGAAATACTGTACCATTTTTGCTCCGGAATGGACAATGGTTGTAATAGGCCGGCTGGACATGTAAGTTCTTATTTGTTTTGTTGACATGCTTTACATTCATTCACATACTTCTGAACATCTTCCTTCAGCACCTTCCAAAAAAATTTTTGCCTCAACTGTCTATAAGTTTTGAAGATCCCCGGATGGCCCGCTAGTGGGGAATCATGTGCTTCTTGCAAAATTCGGTACTTGAGCTTGGAGTTATGAACTAAATAAATTCTTCCCTTATAATATATCAGCCCATTCAAAATCCTATAATTATCATCCCCTTTGATTCCATCCAACACATCACAAGCAAATTTGTCTTTGGCATATTCAACTAGTAGCATGTTTTTCCAATCCTTGGCAATATCCATGAGAGAAAAAGAAGGCCTTCTTGATAAAGCATCTGCTACTATATTATTATTTCCTTTGACATATTCAATATCAAAATCATAAGCTTGAATCTTGCTTACCCACTTTTGTTTCCTTTCATTTAGATCTTTTTGGGTGAGAAAGTGTCTTAGACTATTGTGGTCATTTTTCACCACAAACTTGTTGCCCACCAAGTATTTTCTGAATTTGGCCAATGTATGCATAATGGCTAGCATTTCTTTATCATAGATGGAGTAAAGTTTTTGATGAGGCTGCAACTTTCTGCCCTCAAAGGCTATGGGGTGTTGGCCTTGCTTTAGGACAACCCCTATTCCTCCACCTGAAGCATCACATTCCACAACAAAAGGTTTAGTAAAATCAGGAAGTGCAAGTATGGGACAACTACTCATTACCTCTTTCATTTTTTGGAAGGCTTTTTCAGCCTCTTCATCCCACTTGAAAGCATCCTTCTTAGTCAAATCAGTGAGTGGAGAAGTCAACTTGGAGAACCCTTTCACAAATTTTCTGTAGTAGGTGCATATGCCAATAAAGCCTCTCAATTCGGTAATATTTTTTGGTTATGGCCTTTCCATGATAGCCCTGATTTTTTCCATGTGTACCTTCACTCCTTCTTGCCCAATAATGTGCCCAAGATACAGTAGTTCTTTCATTCCAAATTCACATTTTTTTAATTTAGCAAATAAGGACTCTTCTTGCAAGATTTTCAACACAATCTCTAACTGCTGCAAATGCTCTTCCCATGTTTTACTGTAAATGAGAATATCATCAAAGAAAACCAAAACAAACCTTCTTAGTTTCTTGCAAAATATCCTATTCATACATGCTTGAAAGGTGGCTAGAGCATTGGTTAACCCAAAAGGCATGACAAGAATTTCAAAGTGGCCAAAATGACATCGAAAAGCGGTCTTTTGCACATCTTCATCTTTCATTCGAATTTGGTGATACCCTGATCTAAGGTCAATTTTTGAGAAGTATTTGGCCCCATGCAGCTCATGAATCCTAGGAATAAGATACCTATTCTTTATAGTCTTTTTGTTCAAGGCTCTAAAATCTATGCACATTCTCAATGTTCCATCTTTTTTCTTCACTAGCACTACTAAAGAAGCATAAGGGCTAGAGCTTGGTCTAATGAGTCCCAAATCTAGGAGTTCTTGGATATCTTTTTCAATCTCATCTCTAAACCTTTTAGGATGTCTATAAGGTGGTATCTGAATGGGTGAAGTACCCTCCTCCAAAACAATACTATGCTCAACCCCCCTATCCGGTGGCCTACCATGTGGAAGGTCTCTAAAACCCTTTTCATATTTTTGCAAAAGTCTCTCTATCTCCTTTGGGTGTTTGACAATATTTATAGTTGGCTTGGGAGATGTAATATGACATTCATCAGCCCATTCTATATCCCCGTGCCTCAATATAGATCTCATGCTATTGCAAGTCACTACTTGATTTGGATAAGTGTGTTGCCCTCTCACAACTCTTTGTACTCCTTTTGAATCTTGGAATTTCATTCCGAGAATTTGATAATTTACTGTATGCTCTCCTATTGAATAAAACCATTGCACTCCCAGAACCACATTAGTATCAGCAACATCAACCACATAAAAACTATCAACAAAAGTATAGTTACCTACGGTGACTTGCAGCTTTGGAACCCATGTTTTGCATTGCATTGTGTTGTGACCGGGAATGACAACTGTGAAGCCATCAAATGGTTCAATAGGTATCTTTCTTTTCTCTACCATCTCTACATCAATGAAGTTATGGTTGGCTCCTCCATCTACCAAAACTGAATTTCTTTGTCCTTGTACCACACCTTTGCATCGGATAGTATGATAGCGAGGTACTATTGAAAGCACTGTCATTCTTGCTTTGTCCGGTGAAGGCTGATTTTCTTCTTGTCTTTCCTCTTCTACTGTTGTCTCATATGCCTCTTCTTGATCTGAAATATGTCCATCTTCATCCATGCCCCCATCATACCCCTCATTATAAGAAAATACTTCTATGTATTGAGCCTTTCCTTTGGTACATTTGTGCCCCGGTGTCCATGGTTGGAAGCATGTGAAGCATAGTTTCTTTTTTCTAAGTTCATCCCTGTTTAGTCCCTCTTTTTTATTCCTCTCAAATGACTCTCTTTGCCAAGGTTTCTTATCATATCCATCCCTTTTCCAAGGTTTCTTTTCAAATTTATAGCTAGGCTTAGGAGGAAATCTCATCCTAGGAAGCACATTTTGGAGATCCCTAGTCAAGCTCATTACATCTTTTAATGTAGTTGGCTTGTGGGCTTTGACCAAACCTCTTCAGGGTTCAACCAAACCTTCAGTGAACAGCAATACTAATCTTCCCATAGATACATCAGCCACCTTGACTGATAATTTTTGAAAGTCCATCATATATTCAGTAGGGGACCCAGTTTGCTTCAATTGAGCTAGTTCTTTGAAAGGTAATTCTGGATCTTTTTGTTCAAATCTTTCTAGTACCCTGTCAACAAATTCTCCATATGTTTTAACCTGATTATGACCCAAGGTTTTCATCCCATGAAACCACCATTCATTGGAATCTCCTTCCAAATGCAAAATGGCCATTTTTAATGCATCCTCTTCCAACATAGGATTCAGCTGAAAATATACATCCAATTTTTGCACCCAAGTGTTAGCAGAATATTGAGAAGAACCATCAAAAGTAGGAAGTGACATTTTTCCAATAGCACTATTTAATTATTTGTTTTGGAATGGACTCCTATTGTCTCTCTTCCTATTAATCGTTTTCATAGCATCAATGTAGTCACTGAGTGGTACACCTCTTTTACACTCTTCATTCAAATCATTCCAACCATTTACTAGTTTCTTGTAATCCAATTCAAGATTGGGCTCTTCTTTGGGTGTGATAAATTTAGGTGCAGTAGGCCTTTGTGTGCTTTGAAATTCATCAGGTCTATTATGAGGTCCTGTACTTGAGAAAATATGCTCATTCCCTTTCATCTTTTCCCCTGAGTGTGAACCACTATTATCTCCTATTATCCCTTTGCTTTGAAGCTGGCTAATCAACAATTCGAATCCTTGCAACAATTTATCACCTATCCTATCCATGTTTGCTGAAAGTTTAGAGAAACATGGATCTAAGGTTGCAATAAGTTCCTCCTTATGTTTTAATTTGTCATCCTCCTCTCTACCCATGGTTTCAGTGAAAGACTCCTCTTCTTCTACTACCTCTTCTTGAACAAAAACCTCTTCAACTACTGGTTCAAAGGGTGGTGGATTATTATTTTGACTTCTTGTTAAGACCATCAGCTGCCAAGAACATGCTCTGATACCACTTGTAATGACCCTTTTTCAAAATTTTATTAAAATGCCAATTTTTCCACTTTTTCCCCAATTTCAACCTTTGACTAGTTTTACTGTTTTGACCTCCAAATCAACCCAAATTCTCCCAAATCTTCTGTAGGAGTGTATGAATGGTATTTAGACTTGAATATTAGGTTCAGGGATGTTTTATGGCCCTCCAAATGCTGCTGCAAACTTGATTTGTATTCTGATCAATATAGGTAATTTTGACTAGTAATTTGTGCATCAAATCCCCCTGGGGTAACACTGCAAATGGCCTTCCAAATGCCTCCAAACTCCCATGAATTTATGAACAGAGGTATGTAATGTGTTAATTATGTGATTAAGGTCTCATATGCACCATTAATTGATTTTTACTACTGTTCTAACTCTCTCACATTCAACAGCAAAAACCCCCAATTCGACCCTTGGGGAAATGACACTATTTCACCTCTCAATACAAGCAAACTGAGTAAAAATGCTCAAGTACAGTACATGAAACTTGTATAATATATCCATGGCAGTATATTAATCACAAATATATCATATAATCATCCATACATTCGAAATAATCAACCTTATAGTGTCATACATCAAAGCATTGGGGAAATGGACATTGTTTGCTCATTAATCAATAATTTTGCATACATTCAATGGGTATTTCGACCTGAGAGTTTCTGAATATGAAGAAAAGAGGATATGAAGCTATTACAATCAGAAAAATATCATATGAATCTCTCCCAATGAGTGCAAGATCTCACCCAAAGCGCAATCCCTCAAGGAGTCCGAATATGCCTTCAAAATTGGAAATGGTGGAGAGAAAGTGCCGCACTAAACCATTAAAGCACCATGAAAGACCTGAGTGGCCTCTCCAAACACCAACTTGGATGGGAATCTTTCACCCTTGAAATTGGCTAAGGCAAGGAACTAGTCATCCACTAGTTCTCTCTTCACAAATGCAATTTTTCTCAAATCATCAAAAGCCATTCTCATACTTGATTTCTACATTTTATAACCAACATTAGCCTTCAAGGGGTCTAAATCCTCTTAATAGATTCAATAATTTTCCATTTAGAAAATATTCCTCATTTCCCACTTGTCTCCTAGTTCCAACCTTCCATCTTCTCCCAAATTCGAATTTGAGTCTCTTTAGATTCCTCCAACTCCATGAGCGCCTTCCTTGAGCCTATTTTTGGGGCTGACATGTCATAATGGTCAAATGTAAGAATTCAGGTCTGAATTTTGTCATAAATTTCATAGATGCTTCATTATTGTTGTCATAAAACTAGGGAATCTAGCCCAAGTGTCCACTAGTCTCCAATTTGACTCTTCCTCTCCCATGGAGGTTACTATTCCATCCCATTTCAACCTAAGATGCTCAATGCCATGTGTTATGACTTACCAACTCACCCAAGAGTGTTCACCTTCCCATGAATTCGAATTGGCAAGAGAGAGCTGCCATGTGTCATTGAAAAATCAAGCTAGTGTGGGTCCCACCACCTCCATATGTCTCCAAAACCACTTGCCACCTAGAATTTCTCTTGAATTTATTTATTCATCATATTTATTAAATGCTTGAACCCTTATAATGTCTAAATATCATTTATTAGCTTCCTTATTACCATCCCACATGTGCCCATCCAACCTAGGAAACTAGTAGGATTGATGGGATTGTCTTACTATGCACTTATTTGAATGGGGACATTACAGGTTGAGTCTTCGATTGAGAGAAGAATGTGAGATTCTTTAATATCAATTTTGGGACCAATATTGATGAACCGTGTAGCTAAAGAGAACTCCTATAGAATTTGCGGTTACAATGGTCAAGGACTCAGATAGTACGATAGATGTATTCTCTTTATATGAACATTAATGATAAGGTTGGATGCAGGTACAAAATGAGCATGCCAAAAATTGAATAAGTAAACAAGCAAGAATGTGAGCATGCAAAAGCAAGAGGATGAAGCAATTGATGGTGATGGTGTAGTCACCATGAATACATAAACAAAAAATATTATTATAATGGGCATACGGCTGTAAGACCTGGTTAGGCATGCATACTCCTGCTAACTTATTGGGAATGTCTAGGTAGTCCTAGGTGATAAGGGGCATCATTGGAAACTCATTGGTAAAGTCTAGGTAGACATAAGTGATAAGGGTGGGCATGCAGATATTCCTCAGTTAAAACTTTGAGGGGGGTTGGTAATCTACGCCATCTCAAGTTTAAAGGGGGGATTGTTATGTAATATCCTGAATTTTGACTGACTATTTTATATGCTATATATTGGGATTAAGCCCCAACACATATGATTTATTTTGTTATATGGGGCATAATCCCTAGTGCACATGATTCATTTCCTTTATAGAATTACATATTGGGGGTGGACTCGGATTGATGCAGACTATTGTTATATACTTGGCAGAAAGCCCCAATGTATTGATTTATGTTTTATTATGAGATTGGGTACAAACCCTAATATACTAAGATGATATTTTGTTACATACTGTGTAGAGTTATGGTTTACATGATTGAGTTGTATGATGTGTTGAGTGTGGACTTGGGAACACACGGATGACATATGTATTGGGCATAATCCCTGATGTACCTAAAGGATTTATTATGTATTGGGCGTAAGCCCCAATGTACATAGAGTGTTGGTCATAAGCCCTGGAGCACTCCAATATTGATAATGAATACTGGATCTAAGGCCATTTGTACATTCTATATGTGTTTCACAACCACATTCTAGTACTAGTGTTGAGCGAGAATGCTCTGGAATTGCACTAGTGTAATGCCCATGTGAGCTGAGTGTTGAGCTAAAGCTCTGAAGAGCACTTGGAGTTACTTGATCTTAAAAGTGTTGAGTCGAGAAGACTCGGAATAGTACTTATATTCCTCACATTTATTTAAATTGGTTAAGTGAATCATATTCTATCTATAATCAAGGACTGCGGGAACTACCATGTTAAAACGAGGGAATCCAACATGCAAGAGGGACCTAGAGACACCTAACCTAGCCAACTATCCAAGCTCACCAAAAGACCCTGTCCAAAGAGTTGGACCTTGTATTTAATATTTATCAAAGAATTATTATGACATGTACATAATTAAATCAAAGAGTTATCATATTTTAAATTATGGAATAATCAGATTGATTACTTATAAAAGAAAAGATTACTTATGTAAATAACATGCATAAAGGTTATCCGTAAGATATTTCTCATCTTATTATTATTAGTATTATTATTAGTAGTAGTAGTATTAATTGTGATCTAACTTAAAGATACCTCTAATTGTAACAAAATAAAGGTCTAGATAAACTAGGAGTGAATAATTAGTAAAATATCTTTCATAGATATTATAATTCAATTTAAATTAAAAACTAAAATATTATTATTTAAACTCAATAGCTATATTCCAAAAAAACTCACATATATAAAGAAGGACAGATCCCAAGAGAGGGATCATCTTTTCATACTATCATTCTCTTATGGTAATAGAAGAGAATTATTCTACAGAACTGAAGAAGCTTACTATTTGCCCAGATCTGATCAGCATTCTATCATAGGTCCTGTACTCCTCTTATTGCATGTTGGAACCAGCTCAGGGGGATCTAGTTAGAAACATGAATGGTCTAAGGGTCATGGTTGGGAGGAACATGGTAGTGTCAAGGTTATTAAGTTAAAAGATCATCCTACACGTCAACTAGGTCAATACATTTTCCATTAACTAGTGTTTGAGTGTGCAGGTTCTGCAAGGGAAGAGCAAGCTTCAAGAATCAGGTATGAACTACAATTTTTCCATACAGTTCAATTAGATTTAGATGTTAAAGTAGGAAATAATATGCATCATTCATGTTTCCTATACATTATAATTTTTAGTTCCTTTTTTTTTCGGAGGAAGGGCCAAATGGCATTGGCTCTCAGGGTTTAAACTCTGGGTTTAAAATTATTTATTATTTCTGTTGAATTTAAACATCTTCCCTAAATGTTTCAAGGATCTAGAAGGGCTCGCCTAGCTAGCCTGTGCTAGATACCGATATCAATAAAACCACTAAGTATCAAAACTTCAATTAAACATTGTTGATGTCTGAACTATTAACCTTGAGAAAAACAAAATCGTATTTCCCAAACCCTTACATTGTAGATTTAAGTTATTCAAATATGAGAAAGCTAGGGTCTAACCCTTTTTTTTTACCAAGCATATGATCCATCAAAATTTAAACTAGGTTTCATAAGCAGGGATCTCCCAAGGATCCATGGAAATATTCACAAAACCAATGTAGTCAAACTCAGTTTCTTTTGCTTATTTTTTTCTTAAAGAAACAAACAAATAACACAAGTCAAGATTTCAAAACTATCCATCAACATATAACAATTAGGATCACTGATATATTTAAACACGCAGCATAAGACCACCCACTATGCATACAAATTTCAAGCAAAAGAAACTACCAAACACAAATTCCGTATTTTAGGGTTTTCAACATTTCGTTTCTTTAATATCATAAATCAAGCTTAAACTTGTACGAAACCTAGCATTAAAGTACAAAAATAAAAAACGCATAATATAGCTTCACATTTTAAATAAACATTCATCCATTAAATTAAAATCAACCCACGAATCTATATAGGGAGAAAAACATGTTTTGGACACAGGCCATCCAAGGGCCAAACACATGCTTAAAACAGAGCTACGCTCTCAGCAATCGTGCTCATCTATTATCAATAGAAATTTCATCATGCCGAAGCAAAAACATAGAGCCATCAAACTTTAGAAGAAACCAAAACATTCCAGGTCAATCTTTCTGCAAGTAAAACAATTTTCATCCACATAGACTAAAACCCTATGCTTAATCCATAAAACGAAACTTACAGAGGTACCTAAAATCAACAGAGAAAAATTTATAGAAAACATCAGTGGCATCTTATTTTCTCATAATAACTTACATAGTGGGAAATGCGATTTAAATCCAAGCACCATTATCACATTCAAACTCCAAAACAAAACGTTGTGGGTATTGCTCACCAAAGATGTAAAGATATTTACAAGAACCATACATCCAATCTTTATACAGTAGTAAAAATAAGACCCTTAGGGGTCTATCCTACCTTTAACAATATAAAAACATCATAGACATAGCTAGCAAGTTCATGATCCCGGGAATCCCAAATCGACATGTCCATAGTCGTTTTGCCCTCATTTACTGACCAGGCCAGAAACAACCAAAGATAACTTTGGAAACTAAATACAGTGAACCAAAAGGGCACACCGAAGTTACAACTTATAGGCTCAAAGTTACAGAGCTTGCAACCATAGCTACGACAGGAACGAACGTGTATTAAGAGGACATGGGCCTACCATAGCTACGTTGAATCCCAAGTATTCCCTACCATTTGTTAAAACCCAATGTAGAGGACACTCATCCTGCCATGTCCATAAGATTACAAAAGAACCACAATTTAAATACAGTAGAAACACCTATAGGAAAACGTATCGAAACACCCATTAAATTTGAAAGAAGATTACCTGTACCACCTCCATCTGCACACTCTTTAAAGATACAACTGCACTTACGATGAGCATAGCTCAGGTCAGAGCCTAGTCGAAACCATACATACCAAGCAGTTACACTCCAAGCCAAAACCAACTAAATGACAAACATAGTCATGTAGACCAAAAGCTTAACCCTCTTTCCAGCTAGCAATGAGCCATTGGAAGACCACATGTAGCATTTAAAGCTACAACCAAACATCTACTAGCACTTCAATATTTATCTAAACGATATAGTTAGGGTCGTGGTAGTGCAACCTATCATGTCCCCAATATTGGCTCATACAGTACCATGGATGAAAGGGGACAAGATCAACCCCTAAGTGAATTAGATAGTATTAATTCTATTTGCTTAGAATTAATTTTATTCTAAGTCTCACAAATTGGCAAATTTATTTATTAAAGGTAATTTTGATAAATAAAATTAATGGATAAAGAGCAAGTGGGCCAATAGGGCACCCATGGGGAATATGTTTCCAAAATGGAGTAGGGTGTATTTTTGGAGGCAAGTATACAACATGAGTTAATTAATCATTAATTAATTGATTAAATGTTGAAGTGTGAATTAATTCTGAGTTGTAATATTTTTTATTAATAAATATTGCTAATAAATATTGGCAAGTGGTGATGATAAGGTTGAAGGAATTACTTGGAGTAGAAGTCAAGTAAACACTAGAGTCCAAAAATGTTGCCAAAATGGAGAAAAGAGGCTTATTTCATGAAAAGCAGCATAAATCAAGGAAAAGTAGGAAAGTTGGAAAACCATGAAAGTTTTGAAAGTAGGAAAGTTTACAAAGGAAGGAAAATCAGAAAAAGTGGAAAGAAAGAAAAACCAAGCAAAGCAAAGCAAGGAAAGTATGTCCACTCATGGGTGACATATTCTCATAGGTCACCAAGCCAAGTAACTTGCTCAACAGGTCAACATGAATTCTATAAAATAATGATTCCAACTCCATTTCACATCTTTTGCTAGTGTGAGGAATTTTATGAAAGCATTTGTGCATCCAAGACTTGGGAGATGTGCCCCTAGTCAACCATGGGAGATGTGCCCCAGCTTTCTGTGAGAGGATGATGGAATCCAACCATTGTCACTAACTTTATTTGCAGGTATTGAATCTCATCAGGTCGAAATAATAAGTTCACATCTATCTTCATCAATTCAGAGATCGAATCCTCCATCCTCTCTCTATTCTACAACTAGTTTCATATGTGCAAGAGGAGAGATTCTTACTTCATATTCTGAGAGGCATATTGTCATGTTCCTAATGTTATAATAGAGTATTGAATCTTCCCAGGTCGAAACATGAGTTCTGAACCATCTGCTCCAAAGACAGAAATCGAATCCTCACTCCTCCTTCTATTTTGCTACTATTTTCCTATGTGCAAGAGGAGAGACTATTCCTTCATCTTATGAGAGTAATTTTGGCCTACTAATGATGTAATAATAGAGTATGTAAATTTATGACATCATTCATTTCAATACAATTTACAGAACTCTGAATAATTCTCTAATTTATGCACCCTTGCTAGATTTAGCTAGATTTTGACGGGCTTCCAATGAATGGTTCATAAATTGATGACTAAAGATCCAATTGAAGTCATTCTAGTTCCTATAGTTAGATAATACATATCATGTCATTTTAAAACCACTGTTTCAGAATTTAGAGTTCATTTGAGCATCGTTTGGAAGTCCATAAATCGACCCAGTTGAGCTGTCCCAAATTGCCAAATTACTAGTTTTGTAATTATACTTGCTTAGATATACATAATACTTTCTGGAAAGTTATTATATGAATCAATGACTGTAAATGAATTATTATTATCCTCTCTTATTCCCACAACAACCCTTCCCAATCCTCGGTAAATGTCCCTACCCATATTAGTCTGCATATGCTGAGAACCCCAAGAGCATTGGAGTAGAGTTCAGCCAGGATGTTCTTAAAACATAAATGGTCTCAGTACATTGTGCAGAGGTATAAATCCATATCAGAACCTTCCATCTATCCATATCCTTTGTACTTTCTCATCTCCAGCAATTCTAGCTTCCTTAGCCATTGTTTTGATCAAATTTGAGAAGCCTAGAGTCTTTGTATCACTTGTATAAGTTGGTACATTAGAGTAGTACCTACATGAACACAAATATCAGTTTATTAATCCTTCCCAACTCCCTAATCTAGGTTGTATATCGGGATGTGCCCAGGAAGCCTTATTGTAGACTTCGGTGATGCCAATGTTCGAAGCATAAATGGTCTCCGTGCTTTGTACAAAGGATCTTAAACTTTTCCTTATGTATAACTTGCTGCTGCACACTATCCCATGTAAATTCTAGAACCTAAAGTCACCCCTACCATACTTGATCAGCGCCCCTGTGCACCTCACTTACATCCTGCTCACCATAAAGAAATTGTCTAAAAATTACTAGTGAAAATCCTGATAAATTTGACAGTTGGAGTTAGTATTCTGGCCAATTCTTGGCTGGGATATTATAGTGGTATCATAGCACTTTCCTTGGCTCAGCCTGTGGAAGGTAACCCTCAGTGGAAAGGTAGCTCAACACTATATTCAAGTTGCAATTGTGGAATTACTTCCATTCATGGAAGATTTAGAGTTTGAGTTGCATGAAGAAGAAGATTATTTTTATGAAGAGTATGATGATTATGATGAGCAGTATGAAGAATACTGTAGACAGTATGAGGAAGAGAATTTCCAAGAAGTACCTTCCACAAGAATCTCCCATGAGATCATTATTGGAAGAAGAGACTATGGTTATTCTGATAGCCATATTCAGGAAAAAGTTGCATGTTCCACAGTCAAAGGTCAACCTTCTATGTAAGTAATAATAAAATATATGAAATCGTTATTGGATGCATGTGACTTCACAAGAATTTTTTGATCGTCTTCAAGAAGAGCCTCCACGAATCTTCATCCTAAGACAACTAGGGAGAAGCAATACCCAAAAACCAATCATGATATTGTTGACAGAATGGAAGAAGAATTTACTGCAAGATTCTATGCTGGGGATCTCAAGATCACCTCAGAAGAGATTGGTAAGCTTAATGATGGTGAGACATATTTTGGATAGGATCCAAAAGAAGAACCTAAATCAAATTCATAGTCACCACTTGAGCTTCATAGTGAGGAAGAAGCTGACCACACATCAGTTAGATGTGAACTAGTAGAATTGGTGGTAGAACAAGGCACCATAACCCCACCCATTGAAGAGATAAGCATGATGCCAAGGTATGGACCACATTCAGGTTTTTGTACTAGCTTGTATAATGTTGATGTTGCAACCACATCATAGGATGATTACTGCATAAGGGATTCCGTGGATGCTAAGTCTCACATCCTTAGTGATAAGGGTGAATGCACTGAAAGGACTGAATCACTAGAAAAGTGTTTACAGAATGCCCACATGGTTGGAAGAGAACCTATTGAGAAATTTTTTAAGTGTGAGGAAGCATCTAATGATGTGTATTCTCATATATAGGTGGGATACATGGAAGTACCCATTGGTGATGGTGTCGTGGATGCAAGATCCATGGAGAAAGAAGAAGGTCTCGTAACAACAGAAATTGAAAATGAGAGATTGGTGGAAGACCAAACCACCAACACACCATCACAAGGAGGAGAAAACATAACACATGGGAATTTTTTCAATTCTAAGTTTTATATGCCTATGTGTCAGCATGATGGGGCAGCCACTTCAGAGGAGAATATGAGCTTGGTTGAACCCCCAAGGGTTGAGACTCCTTAATTGGGGAGGGCTGAAAATTGGAGAGAAATACTTACTGGTGCACTAGATATGAATGAGCACCCCAGTTGCAGCCAAATATATGATATTCATGATCTGAAATATGAATATCTTGCAACCCCAAAATATGGATCAGTTTTCATAACTTCAACATAATCAACTAAAGTTGATCCTAGGAAGCAAGAAGAAGAGAAGGTTCATATGCCAGAACCTCATTTCCTTGAAGGGACACTGAAGATGAATGAATGAAAAATTCAAGGATCCCTTCAAACCCTCAATAACACCCATGCCTTAATGAATAACCTCTGTTGGAATTTGGGGATGAATTCTTCCATGAGAGACATCGAAGAGTTTCAGAAATCCATGGCAAGCATAAAAGGTAAATTCTTGAACCTGCTTTCTGATAGAGATAGTTTGTTGAAGCTTGTAGAATTGTTTCATGGTACATCCTTGCGGTATGATGAAGAGATCAACAAGCTCAATGATTTATTAATGACCACTCAATATTCTTTGAGAAGCACTCAAAGTGCCCTCCAAGAATCCAAGACAAAAATATTGTAGCTTCATGAAAGGTTGCAAAGATCCCCCCCTTCACTTCTACTCACCATTCAGTCAACTTCATTTGGATGAAAGCATTATCGATCATAGGGAGGAACCTCATGAGATGGTGGATCATGAGGATCATTCATTTTTATATGCACTTGAAGAGTGTGCAGAACAGTTTGATGAGAACCAAGCACTTGACTTTTTTCCAAGGGAACTTGAAATGTTCCTTGAAGACAGACACTCTCCCATGGAAGAGTGGGATGAGAGCACCCAATTTGGGCCAGCCAATAATGGAGAAGTTGCATCCATAAGTCTGATCACTGAAGGTTGCAAACATGCTAAGAAGGTTCACAGTTCTTTCCCACATGTCCTAGATTCAACAACACCAATGGGGAATGAACAGTGGGTGAAGAAATTCTTTTGGTTTGTGTCACATGTACAACAGGAGGATCATGATCTATCCCCATGGGTGATAGATCCTATTGCAGAAGAGATGGCTGATTATAGCTCATATAAATGAGCAAGCATAAAATTTGTTGTTATAACTCACATTGTCTTGAATTGTGAGGAGCAACAAAGATGTATTTTGCATCCATTTGATGTCGCTCATCCACATATGGATTGGGTGAAAGATTACCTGACAAGCATAAAATATCCTTGCAAAAATGTTTCTTCTTATGGTCAAGGGAAGCCATCTAAGCAATCAAGTTTCCAAGATAAATTAATGATTACTTGCATAAGTTGGCCTATGTGGAGGGAATCCACATGCTTGGAGGTATGCTTTCATTTTTTCTCCAATGGCAGAGAGATGAGCCGTTGGATGTCTTCACTTGAATAAGCATTTTTTCTCTCTACTTGGTTTGGTTGGCAGTAATGTCCTTTCAGTAATTCGCCGGATGAAAAAGCACATGTTTGATGATAGATTCTTTAAATTGATTCTGAATATTGGGAAAAGGCAGCTAATACTTTGGGATCCTAGATTTCATGGGAGTGACAGGTTTCCAAAGGTGACAAAAACATTTGGTCATTGCAGGAGAAACAGTGGGATCTAGGAATTCTACTCAAGTTATCCTAACTGGGTTGAAAATTTTGTCCATTGCTGGTTAATTGCAGATATAGATTACAGTGCAGTTTTTCTTTTCTTCCATGGTCATTTTTTTGAAGGCTCAAGTTTAATTTTCAGATTTTTCAGTGGATGGGGACATTTATAATCAGAGTGGTGCAGCAGAAGCTTGGTGGAGTCCTAACATTGCTTGAGGACAAATAATCTTTGGAAGGGAGGACTATCATGTCCCCAATTTTGGCTCATCTAGTACCATGGGTGAAAGGGGACAAGATCAACCCCTAAGTGAATTAAATGGTATTAATTCTATTTGCTTAGAATTAATTTTATTCTAAGTCTCACAAATTGGCAAATTTATTTATTAAAGGTAATTTTGATAAATAAAATTAATGGATAAAGAGCAAGTGGGCCAAGAGGGAACCCATGTGGAATATGTTGCCAAAATGGAGTAGGGTGTATTTTTGGAGGCAATTATACAACATGATTTAATTAATCATTAATTAATTGATTAAATGTTGAAGTGTGAATTAATTCTGAGTTGTAATCTTTTTTATTAATAAATATTGCTAATAAATATTGGCAAGTGGTGATGATAAGGTTAGAGGAATTACCTGGAGTGGAAGTCAAGTAAACACTAGAGTCCAAAAATATTCCCAAAATGGAGAAAAGAGGCTTATTTCAGGAAAACCAGCATAAATCCAGGAAAAGCACGAAAGTTTTGAAATTAGGAAAGTTTACAAAGGAAGGAAAATAAAAAAAAGTGGAAAGAAAGAAAAGCCAAGCAAAATAAAAAAAAGTGGAAAGAAAGAAAAGCCAAGCAAAGCAAAGCAAGGAAAGTATGTCCACTCATGGGTGACCTATTCTCACAGGTCACCAAGCTAAGTAACTTGCTCAACAGGTCAACATGAATTATATAAAATAATGATTCCAGCTCCATTTCACATCTTTTGCTAGTGTGAGGAATTTTATGAATGCATTTGTGCATCCAAGACTTGGGAGATGTGCCCCTAGTCAAGCATGGGAGATGTGCCCCAGCTTTCTGTGAGAGGATGATGGAATCCATCCATTGTCACTGATTTTATTTGCAGGTATTGAATCTCATCGGGTCGAAATAAGAGGTTCACATCTATCTTCATCAAGTCAGAGATCGAATCCTCCATCCTCTCTCTATTCTACAGCTAGTTTCATATGTGGAAGAGGAGAGATTCTTCCTTCATATTCTGAGAGGAATATTTCCCTACTCCTGATGTTATAATAGAGTATTGAAGCTTCCCAGTTTGAAATAGGAGTTCTGAACCATCTTCTCCAAAGACAGAAATCGAATCCTCCCTCCTCCTTCTATTATGCTACTATTTTCTTATCTGCAAGAGGAGAGACTCTTCCCTCATCTTCTGAGTGTCATTTTGGCCTATTGATGATGTAATAACATAGTATGTAAATTTTTTTATATCATTCATTTCAATACAATTTACAGAACTCTGAATTATTCTCTAATTTATGCACCCCTGCTAGATTTAGCTAGATTTTGACTAGCTTCCGATGAATGGTTCATAAATTGATGAATAAAGATCCAATTGAAGTCATTCCACTTCCTATAGTTATATAATACATATCATGCCATGATACAACCAATTTTTCAAAATTTAGAGTTCATTTGAGAATCGTTTGGAAGTCCATAACTCGACCCAGTTGAGCTGTCCCGAATTGCCAAATTACTAGTTTTGTTATTATACTTGTTCATATATACATAATACTTTCCATAATTTTATTATATAAATCAATGACTGTAAATGAATGATTATTATCCTATCTTATTCCCACAACAGCCTTTTCCAATCCTCAGTAAATGTCCCTACCCATACTAGTCTGCATATGCTGAGAACCCCAGGAGCATTGGAGTAGAGTTCAGCCGGGATGTTCTTGAAACATAAATGGTATTAGTACATTGTGCAAAGGTATAAATCCATATCAAAACCTTCCATCCGTCCATAGCCTTTGTACTTTCCCATCTCCAACAATTCTAGCTTCCTTAGCCATTGTTTTGATCAAATTTGAGAAGCCTAGAGTCTTTGTATCACTTGTATAAGTTGGTACATTAGAGTGGTACCTACATGAACACAAATATCAGTTTATTAATCATTCCCAACTCCCTGATCTAGTTTGTATATGCGGATGTGCCCAGGAATCCTTGTTGTAGACTTTGGCGATGCCGATGTTCGAAGCATAAATGGTCTCCGTGCTTTGTACAAAGGATCCTAAACTTTTTCCTTATGTATAACTTGCTATTGCACACTATCCCATGTAAATTCCAGAAGCTAAAGTCACCCCTACCATACTTGATCAGCGCCCCTGTACACCTCACTTACATCCTGCTCAACGTAAAGAAATTGTCTAAAAATTACTAGTGAAAATCATGATAAATTCGACAGTTGGAGTTAGTATTGTGGCCAATTCTTTGCTGGGATATTACACAACCCCCCCCACCCTAGTTGATTATTTCATGGCCTTTTCCAAATATATTCCTTAGACCTTTTTCAATTCATAAAACTAGGATCTTGCTAGGTAGTGGAACTAAGTAGTTTAATGAAGAGCTCCTTGCTTTATATGCCTGCAAAACATGACCCAAGTAGTGCTTTAGAAAAGATTCCTAAGTAAGGCCAGGATATTCCATTACACTTTCCTTACCTCTCAACAGTCATGTCTGTAAACCCATTCACCAACTTAGACTTCAAACGAAAATTTACTCATAGCATGCAGTCCATCCATCCTGAGTTATTAACATAAGGAGTTCAAACTCTTAGAAATTCAAGGAATACATATATTTAAACTTTGATCAAAGATATAGACATAAAACGAACATTGAGTCGAATTTACAAATTTTAAAACCAATCCTTCAGATGAAGATACTATTCATTAAGTATTAATTATCATAAACATCACTTCCGTAGAAATATCAAATACGGGATGAGAAATCAAATAGTATATTATAAACTAAACCATAAATTTCCCATTGTGTCGATGGAAACTAAATCTACTACTAAGTGTTGAAGTTAATTTGTTTAATCTTTACGTAAATAGATGATGTTAGCAGTGAGTGGAAAATTTTTAAATTTTCACTATTTTAGGGACATTACATGTTAGGGTTAACCTTGACTTGAGAATGAGTCAAATGGTTTAGGTCTTAACATGTGGATTTGGTCCCACGGTATTTAGTATCCCATAGTATTGGCCAAATGTATTCCATGTAATGAATCTTATAAAAGGTTTGGCGCACTCCATTCTAATGGGGCATAGGGGTGACCAGGTGAGATCACTTATCTTGGTTGGCCATTTTTGGCCATGTAATGAAGATCTTCATTGGTTTTTGTTTTCTCCTCATGGGGTTTTCTAAGATAAATGGTTGTGTTCAATGTTATTGTTCCTATGGTTATGATTATGGTTGTTCTCTCATTATTATGTATGCTTGTTTAAATTATAAGAAAATTCTAGTACTAAAAACCTTCTAGTAGAGCCCATATCCATTCTCTTAGGCCATAGATCCAACATAATGGTTTTTTTTTGTTCTTTAGGGCCTTTCCTATGTCCCTTGATCCCTAGAATTAAACTTTAGGGCATAAGGCCCAATTTTCATCTACTAAACATCGTTAAGGCACCATAACCTATACCAAAAGCTCATAACCTCCCTATGGTTCCCATATCCGAACTTAGAGTTAGATGATACTCTTAAGAAACCACTGGTGGTGGTCTAAAGCATTATTCTTTGATTTGGATGCGTAAAATATTATTTTAAGTCACAAAGGTTGGGTTTACTCCCTTAAAAATTTCCATGGTGCCACAACCCATTCTTGCTGCTAAAAACCTTCTAATGGTGCCTGTATTTCCACTGAAAGACAAAGATTCCATAAACAAGTCATGTGTGGTGGATTTGAGGTATTGTTGATGGATTTTGAGCCTTAGACACTACTCTTTGGGCCTAAGGCTTGAGTTTCATTTCTTAACCTTACTCTAAACCTTGAGACCATTACATAGCTCACCAAAAATACTAATGGTGCTAATATGGTAACCCAAAGGTGAAGGATTCTCTTGGGAGGTCATCTGTGTTGGTTGACAACATTGTTTTTGGATCTGTATGCACAAAAATATCCATTAGGGAGTAATGCCTTGGTTTCCTCCCATCACCTTCTTGAAGGTCCTGTGAATCATACCTTCTGATTGAAAACTCATAATGGTGCCCATATCCCGTTAGGAGGTCATGTTTTTTGGTTTGAGGAAGTGATCTTGACCCTAGATTCAGATCATCTTCATTATGGCATAAGGTTTGAATTTTCTCCCTCAACGATGTCGAGAACCCTTAGACCTATACCTAGTGTTCATACATTCCTAATATCATTAGTATTGCTACTCATATCCAAGGATATGTTTGAGAGGTTGTCTGTAGTGGACTAAGGCATTGTTATGGAACTTGGATGATTACATTATTATTTAACGGCATAAATCCCACATTTCATCCCTCAACCATGTATAGAGCCCAAACACTCATACCTAGAATCCCATACCTTAGAATGGACACACCCATATTAATACTTGGAATCAAGGCTAGCCTTGAGAGATCCTATATCATGGCTTTAGGTGTTATTCATGGAAATGAATGCCTAAATATCCTAACCCTTGTGGTTAAGGAGAGAGGGGTTAAGAGAGGGAGGAGGGATTGGTTGGAGATAAATAGAGAGGGGGGATTGGGTTGTTAGGAAGAGAGAGGGCGGGAGAGGGGGGGTGGTGGAATTATAGAGTTAGGGCGAGTGGGGTTATAGAGAGGGAGGGGGCATTTAGGGAGAAGAAGAGAAAAAAAAAGATGGTATAACATAGCATGTGCGTGCACGCTATCTAAGTGTGCGGTCCTGTAAAAAAAAGTTGGTTCCCTTGTAGGTTTTTTGCTAGGTTTGGATTCCCAAACCTTAAGGACCGGACTAATTTATAACAATTACCATCCAATTCTGTAGCATCATTTTTTTCACCCTTCATTCTGCATATGATCCACTTGTGTACTACTAATGAAACTGCACACATTTGTCAATTTCTATGTGTTGATTCTAACTATATATTTTTTGAATAAATCTATTGTTGTTTTCTATTTTCTATTCATTTTTAATTTCACTTGTGTCAAATTTGTATAAAACATAGATTGTTTATTTCAGCTATAAATTTTGACCGGCTCAACTATTTCGAAAACAAAAAAGAACCTACAGAAGAATGCAAGAATACATACAAACTAAAAATAAAATAAAATTGATTGATTATGTTAAGACCATGATAGGGTGGACCAACACTCAAAAATTTCATTTAAGGGCTTCACCAACTTCGCTAATTCAAAAAATAAATAAAAGTAACTTTTAAAATTTTGGAAAAATAGCCCTGCACAAGATCCTCCTATTACCTATGACTCTACATATTTTTTATCATAAAATTTGACAATTTACATGCCAAACCTTTGGATCAACATGAGCATATGCATTATGTTTTAGAGAAAAAATTACATACCAATGTTAGAGGAACGATATTTTGGTGTAGTTACTCCTATTTTCCATAACTAAAAGTTATATATTCTGGAAGGTAATCTGATTGTCCACATTTCATCTTTTAATACTTATATCTGAAAAAAATTGTAGGTAATTCTAATAATTCATTTCAATGATTTAGATTTCTATTTTTCTAGCATGCCATTGCAACTAACACGTCATAACTGGGTATCCTTACCTTGCACCAGCCCATATACCACTCATTAAAATTTTCGATATAGAGTTCATACACTACATAGTTTTTCCATGTTGTTCTATGCATTGTAAATTAATAGAGTATTAAATTAACTAGAAATTACTAATGAAAAAATGAAATTGCATACAATAAAGTGAAGAGGTTGGTTGTAGGTTAGAATATATGTGGAGAAGATAGGAATGATTGTACTCACTTTTTATTTGTTTCTCTTGGATGTTTTAGAATCCCTTAATTAATTTTGCAAGTAATTCTTCAAAATCATACAATAATTTGACTCTTTTTGCACATACTAAAAAGAACTATAACGGTTGGTTACTTTGGGGGACTAATGAGTAGAAGCAAAGTAGGGATTCATTGTCTGTGTCTAGTTGTTTTCATTCCCCTAGTTGCCTCATATTATGGCTTGGGATGGTATTTATTGTTGATATTTACAGTTGGGAAAAAAAAATATTTGCATAAGAATTTGTTTTGGATATTGTTGCGCCGAGAGGCGCTCTACAACCCAGTATGAGGGAGATCTTGTGAGTCGAGTGTTTGTCGATATTGTCACCCGTAAATAAAATGTAATAATTAAAAGTAAAAAGTAATAATATGAGGGATATCTTGTGAGTCTAATGTTTGTGATATTGTCGGCCATAAATAAAATGTAGTAATAAAAGTAAAAAGTAATAATATGAGGGAGATCTTGTGATTCGAGTGTTTGTCAATATTGCTGGCCATAAGTAAAATGTAATAATAAAAAGTAAAAAGTAATAATATGAGAGAGATCTTGTGAGTCGAGTGTTTGTCATATTGTCGGCCATAAATAAAATGTAATAATAAAAAGTAAAAAAATGAGGGAGATCTTGTAAAAGCTCCTTGAGTGCAATACTTGAGAAGAGGTTTGCACCTCGAAAGATTTGATCCCTCTCGGCGCTTGATAGAGCCTATGATTTGGATCTAGGTTGGTTAAGTTAAAGTTAAATATTCATTGTTGAATATGAATATACAAATTGTATAATTAATGATTTACGATGTTTCGACAAATAATCCTCCACTCTTTTCACCCCTATCAGGATTTTTCAGACCAAATTTTGTAAATCTAAGTTAGTGTCCACATATATGCTTCCACACAATGACCATGGTTGACAGAGTGATGGTTCTAGAATGATAATTAGCATGTTTCCCATGGACTTGGATTGAAAATATCATGTCCCATCCTCTCTAGATATGGTTGTATCCTAGATAACAAACTTTGTTTGATGCGAGGAAATGGTAGAAGAATAAAATACATTTTATATTTATGGTGAATTATATAAATTAAATCTGATAATAGAGATATAATAAATGAGATAAGTAGAAAAAACTTTTAATTCTTATTTTAAAAAATTACAAATTATAATAATTTAAACATTTTTTTATTAATGAGGGGAATCTATACACATAGTTTGCACAATAGAAGTATCTATGTAGAATTTCATTACTCTTGCAAAAGAAACTTAACAAAATAAAAAAACCCACGCCCAAATGTTCATATATTAGTTATTGAGGATGGACTACTTTGAGATTACAAATTAACAAAGCCACTCTTCGGGAATTCCCACCCCTTGGAATTGTTCAGAGAGAAACCGTTTAATTTCTAAGTATATATGTAGAATTTCATTACTCTTGCAAAAGAAACTTAACAGAATGAAGAAACCCGTTTAATTTCTAGCGGTTTGGTTTGTGAAGAGTTTGTTTCTAATTCCTATGGTCACTTATAATTATGGAATTTTTTCAATTTTATTAATAAAAAAATATTATTTTTTATTTTACATTTAAAATAAAATTAAAAATTGACCCACCCATAATACATTAAAAATATATAATTTAATACAAAGTTTTCCATCTTAATTTTTTTTATTTTGAGTTCTCAGTACTTGTGATACATTAAGAATATATCTTTTCTTATACCATATAAAAAGGAAGTAATCTATTTATTCTACGTTTTGGACTTTACGGTGGGTTTTGTGAATCCGATAATTTTTTTTAGATAAAATCCAAATTTGGAAATGTTTAAATCGTGTTTTTGAATTCATAAATAGATTCATGGTCCTCCAATACCCCAATGTCACCCAAATTATGCAATTTACATAGCTAATAATATTTGATTCTATTTTTTTTTAAATATTTCCGACACAAAATAAGACGAAAAATATGCTCTAAAAAAAGTTGAAAAGTAGAATATTAAGATTACACATATAAAAACATTTACTTTATGCATTTCTCTTTATAATAAATGTAAGTATTTAGAAAAGTTATAAATGTAAATATTGGTAAAATGTAATATGTAATTTTACTCATAAGTACTCTCCTATGGTGATTTCCATACGAAAAATGCTAGGAGTCTTTGCAACCCATAAGATATTTAGTGGGAATCTCCTTCTAATGGAGCATGTTTTGGCAGGGGCTTGGGTTTTCTAGGCAGACCTGTTATTTATAGACATGCATGCCTTGATGACCAACGTCACCATGGAGGGACATTGGGTGTTCACATATGGGATCACCCTATGCTCCTACTTCTTTGAGCATATCCTTTCTCTTTGTCCTCTCAAAGTGGTTCCTCCAAGGAAGCCGAGCGGATCTTAAATGATTTTCTGGGATAGAGTGATGCAAAAAGATGGTGGGGATAACCATGGATCTCTACAGTAGTCCATGACACTCTAGGGATAACGCTCGATAATGCCTACCCACTTCCTACAAACAATCAAGTAATAAGGTGTGAATTTATGTCCCCAAAACCATCATACATAAGCATTGACCGCAACATTTATAAAGACTCAATATTGTTGGGGGAATACAATGGCCATATACTAGAAATCCCAACTTTCATAGACGGTATTATGTGTACTATTTTCACATTAGGATATAATTAAACACAATTTTCCTCTACATCAATGCCTGCACCTAAAAACGATCACCACCCTAAAGGAGCAACCATTCCCGAGTAGAGTCGCCAACTATTGTTTTGGGAAAAATACCACAAAAGTGAGTAATGCTCCATTTTTTCATGCAGGTTATAATAAAGAAATAGTGCAAGTGGTGATTAGTAGACCATACACTAAAAATATAAATAAAAAATCAATAAACAAGAATGAAATAAAATATTGATATGTGATAGTAACATAAAAACAAAGAGAATGAGTTAAATTCAACCATATAGTATTGTCCAATAGAAATGCTTGTATGCAAATTTTGTCACCTAGAAGAATGTAGCTTGAATAGTTTCCAACAATCTCTCTTACGGAAGGGTCCTTTTGAACTCTCTCAAATTGCGTGATAACTAACTTGGAATGATTAGGAGAAACACTTGCTTTGTGAGGAAAAATTCAAGGGATTTATGAGTGCTAAATGATGATAAGGAGGAGGATGAAAGATGATCTCTCAAACCAATTATTTGCAACAGAAACTTGCTCTATATATCTATTATTGAATGCATGCTCATGGCTTCATTTTATAGGCCAAATGGAGGTCTTAAAACATATAGTTATCAATGTGAATGCTACATCTCATGAAGTGCTCGTTCAAGTACAAGAAGGGGGCCTTTGAATGCTCCCAAGAATGTGAAGAATCCAATTCAAATCCTTGGAGCTAAAATATTTTTTTTTGAAACTTGAATGCAACATGGAGAGTTAGTTCTCCCTTCGTTGGTGTAACCACATGGGTTTCAAGACAATAGTTGTGCGGATATGCATGGGTTTCAGAACAAAAGTTGTGTAGTTGTACAAAATGATTGAGGTTAATCATTCTACAGTTAAATTGTCATTCTTAATTTGATGAGGATACTGCTAATGAGCTGCATGTTTTAATAATGACCAAAATATCACATGTGTGTGAAATTTGGATGATAACAAAAACCGCTTGATGTGTGAGGTTAAAAAGGATCTATATAGCCTAAATACATCATTGTTACTTTCCCTCATGTCTATATTTTGAATAGTGAGAGTAAGGTATCAATTGTTGAGAGTAAAGGACCTCTCGAAGGGAGGTTGTTGAAGAAAATAGTTGATATGTGACAAAAATTGATTGTTTATACACATGATACATGCATCCCTATTCTTTTGAAACTATATCAAATTGTATTATAATAAGAGGAGAACAAGGGGTCGGCTCTAGGAAATTCTAAGAATAGGGATGGCGGTGAGTTCACTCCTGTCATCAGTAAATTTTCCTTGGACTAATGATGATGATGTTGATGGTAGAGAAGATGAATTACTAATGGTGGTTAATGACCCATTTGGATGAGAACCTAAATAATCATGAATATTATAGGTGGAAATCTACTTATGTCATATGAATAACTATCTTTTACTATAACTATGAACACTTCAACTTGCAGAACGTATGATTCCCCCTATAAGATAAAATTGTTGATGTCGAGCATAGGGGAGACGAATGAGGTAGAGAGAATTGATGACTCTCTCGATTAATTTCAAGGTGAACCCTTATTTGGATAAGAGGGGAACCTAAGGTACAATCACAACTACTTTAACTCACAAAAAGGTGATTTGATGTCAACGAGTTGAAGTAGTTGGTAAGATGAGGTTCTTATCATGGTAACCAAGATAATTTTGTAACAAATTGAGATACATATAGGACTTAAACAAGATAGGTTGGTAAGTGTGGGGATCACCATTTCCATTAATTGTAGTAAACTAGGTGACTGGTGTATGGAACCAATATTCAAGTGGTGAAGCAAGGTATAACTAATGTGAACGTGTTGCAAATGGATTATCGAGGTGATGTTTTGTCATATGATGATTAATGATGAGGTAGTGAATCTGGATGGAAAAAACAAAAGGTTTTGATGGGGTATGGACATAAGTAGTCTGATCAAGGGTGACCATGGGGTGCTTCCAAAAAAAATATAATATGGTGAGCTTCCCACATTTTAAGCGAGTAAGCCTAACCAATTTATACAAAAATAACTATGTGGATGTTTTGTACAGACGATAATATAGGTTCGCAATGAATAAATACCATGTAGAGTGTCTTCTCAGAGATTGATTATATGAAGAGAAAATTAGATGGACTATTGACTATGATGGGGATGAGAGGTTATATCTAAATCATAATTGTAACTTTGTTGTGAGGAAAATGAGAGTGGACCAGTAAGATGCAAGGGGGTGTATTGTGGATTTAACTTCGAAAACTTGGTGAATTATCATATTGCATGCACTTAAGCATTTGACATCATGGGTTCCAACATCTAAGGGGGTTAAAATGGTGTGCACACCCATGGGGGGATCATGTTATCCCAATATAAGAGTATTGATGATTATACTTAATGGGGTATGGGGGGCTTATGAATGTTAGGGCAACTGGATAAGTCTAACGTAAATAGAGGGGATACATTGCCTATATGGAAGATCGAGATGATATAATTGTAAGTGGGGATCATGCATCTTTGCATGAGGGAGAATATTCTTCTCGATAAAATCCTACACACATGACACAAATACCAAAGCATAATAAATCTAAAGATAAGGGTTTTAACAGTGCAAAAATAAGTGACAAGAAATTGACAAGAAATGGCTAAGAAATAGGTCCTTCATGAAAATTCGAGAGAAAAAAAATGATACCATCATGAATAAATCATAGTCATGATCAACATGGTGCTAAAAATTCATCAAATAGAGCTACAAATATAAGAAAAATATTGTTGAAAATTGGGAAAGTTGGCCTATAAATAGGGGCGGGGGTTTCATTTTGAAATTATTTGTTTTGTTCAAGTTTTGATTCCCTAAGATCTATTTTTCATTTTTTGGAAGATTATACTGGTTGATTTCAATTCCACAAGTTGCGGGGAATTTTTCATTTGCAACTCCTTAATTTTCATGGTTTAATTTTTCCTTTAGGTGGCCTAATGAGTCATATGGTTGACCGAAGCATTTTTAGGTTGACTCTGTGGATTCTAATGGAAAAACAATGCATAATTCCATGGATATTCCTTTGAAAATCATGCATTGTATGTGATATGCATTAATTGTCCTTGTGCTTTAACTATAGAGATTCAAGTATTTGAGAATATCAAATCTAAAATGAGGAAAATAGTAGCTTCCTCTACTCTTTTCTACTCATCAAAACTTATTATATTCCCCTAATGATGGGTGGAGTGTCCACCCAAAACTTCAGGTTCCAAAATTCTAACATAGTGTAATCCATAAGCAAACATCACAATGACAACTCACTATGAAAACCTCCATGCTCAAATTTGTAGCCTCTATAGAGAGGATTTCCTCAAAGAGATCCGAGTCTTCGAGAAGCTTAGATCTAAAATGAAGAAAATATTATCTTCCTATACTCTTTTCTACTCATCAAATCTTCTTATATTCCCATGATGATGGGAGGAGTATCCACTCGAAACATTGGGTTCCAAAATTCTAATGCAGAAGCAAGTATCACAATGATTACCCACTATGAAAACCTGCATGCTTAAACATATCAATTTTCCATGTTTAGTGTATGTCAAATGTGAATAACATACTCCATTTTCTTACCGTATGCATGGTTGTATTTTGGAAAATATCTTAACTCATAAAATTTGATGTTTTCTCATCATTGTATATGGGTATCATACTTCATAGGTGATAATGAAAGATTGATTCAATTCATGGTTATACATGGAAAAATGTGAGAATTTATATAGAGTTAAAACGTATTAACAATTGAGGAAAAGGCATTCAAATGGGTTGGATTCATTAGTGAGGAGTGATGAGTTTATCACTTGTGACCAAGGTTTAAATCCCATTAAGGTTTTTGATCTTCCCTTGAGGTTTCCATGGGTATAACTGGAGGTAGTGACTAAATGTGTGAATCTTGTTTTGCACTCCTTTTGCAAACATAAGAGGATCAAATTCCACCCCTGTGTCATCCTTAAGGCTAGACACTAATTGTTATAGATATGAAAAAAAAATGTTGGTTGAGTTATGGATAAGCATTAAATTGGTTTTAGTTTTCTAGCACTAGTCCAAGTTAGATTCTCACAATAAGGGTGACATCCAAAACTAGGAATCCTGATAGTGACATGTCGTAGGAGTGATGGTCTATTAACTCAAAATTTTGAAGCCTCATCTCTGTATATATGAACATATTTTAATAGGGGGATAAGTGCTTTTGGTGGGGGGGGGGCATGTCAATAATGTCACATTAATTGAGAAAACCAATGATAGGGTTGGATCCATGCAAACAAGATTAATGTCCAACCTTAGAAGCATAAAATATACATCCTTGGTCACAAGAACTTTGGCATATGAGTTTGATGTCAATTTGACAATTTCAATATATATTTCTCCACATGTGCAATGAGCTTGGAGGCCTTCATGAATCAAAATCCATTTTGTACAAAATTCAAATAATTCAAAGTGTTTGAATCAAATTGTATATAACAAGGATGTAAGAAGCATGATAAAACTTTGATTTTGGAAACAAAACTATTGGCACAAAATCAATTATTTAGCCTCTCGGCACTTTGCATAATTCTATTGTGATTATTTCACTTGCATATTTTTTAAGACCAAAGGGTAATTCGATATTTTTGGGGCATATAAACTCAATGCAATTAATGGAACTCAATTTGGAGATCCAAACTTGTGAAAGGGTGTGTGCAAGAAGATGAGGGTCACTTTAGACACAATCCTACTTTTTCAAAACTCGTTCCTGATACATAAAAACATAACGAGTTTCTGATACTTAACACTTGCCATGGTAAGACACGAGACTGACATGTCACTGGGCATGTAGGATAGGTAACCATAACGCATACGTGTTATAGAAATACAAAACGCATACGCGTTATGTAGTTACAAAACGCGTACGCGTTATTTAAATCTAAAATCAATTTAAAAACACAGTCCCTACCACCCCTGACCACTCGCGGCGCTCTTCACGAATCAGAAACGTGAAATAGAGGTTGGACGAGGATGGTTTGTGTGCCCTGGAGTATCGGTGGAGCTCGATTTAGCTGGAGGGGAGGCAAATTCACTGGTCGATTGTCATCTAATCAGGTAATTCATTCACCCATACCATTTTTTTGTCATTTCTTAACCTAAATTACTATTTTTTTATTGTTTAAAACAACCTATGTTATGTAATATTGATAAAATTGGGAATAACGCAATCTCTAGTTAAATTCACATCTCCCTCAACCACGATGAGTGAATAATTAAAATGAATCCCTTTTTAAAAAATCAACAATTCCTAATCCAACCAAAAATTGAAAAAAATAGAACTCCCCCCTTTCTATAATGTATCCATCTAAGTCACCTAACACGAGGACACGGGACACATTGACCCCCGGAATTAGGACATGTAGGACACGTTTTATATACATATATATATATACATTTTTAAATATATTAAAATTTAAAAATATAGACATATAGATCCAATAAAATTTAACATTTACAATTACAAATATTCAATAGAAATTACATTTACAATTACAAATATTCAATAGAAATTACATTTACAATTACAAATATGAAATATTCAATAGAAATTAGATCATTCACAAATCACAACACATTTGTCATTCAAAATCACAAATCACAACGAGACATTGAGACACATAGATGCATGTCAGAGACTCGGAACCATATTTCTCATTAAGTCATCAAAATCAAAATGTATTACATAGATGTCGGAATGCCATTGGGCACTAGAAAATGCCAAATAGACTAATAGTCTAATAGTCTAACAGTAAATACAAAAAAGGGGTGGATCAAGATGGAAGAATCCCATCTGTCAATGACTCAATAGTCCTCCTCCATGCCTGAATCAACAAACTCATCACTGCCATGATCCTCCTCCTCCTCCTCCTCCTCCTCCTCTCTATCAATCTGACTAACTGTATCTGCTGGTGTGGAAGATGACCCCTCCATACGATCACCCTCATCAAAAGTGACTGGCTTTAGCATTGGATCATTAAGATCCATGTTGGCTAATGCCAACTCAGTACTGTTGTCCAAACCCATCTCATCAGGAAAGACATCCCACATTCGTGTCTTTCCCTTTGCCCACTCCTCCCTCTTCCTGTAAATAAGACGAAGGTTTGAGTGCACATACACCATCGTCTCTGCCCTGGACTGCTCAAGCCTGCTCTTCTTCACAATGTACAAGTTCCCATATGTGCTCCAATTCCTCTCACAACAAGAGGATGAAGTAAATTGAGAGAGGACCCTCAAGGCTATCTTTTGTAGAAGAGGGCATGTTGCCCCATGAGTTGTCCACCAAACAAGGGGTTTCTTAACCCCCATGTCTCTAACCACCTCATATCCTCCAAATATACTAGTGCCACTAGAAAACTCATAAAATTCCTCCTCCACCACCTCAAGGTGGTCTCTATCCTGAAGTAGCCATCTAAATGCTATCTTCCTCCCCTCTGAGAACTCTCCATCCATGTGAGGAGGGACTCCAGATGAGGGCCCCGACCCACCACTGAGCCAATCCTAAGCATAGAACCTGGGGTTCAATGAGTGGGCCAAGCAATGCAAAGGTGTGCAATTCTTATCCCACCTGGAGATAAGAATGCCCTGTATGATGGACCATAAGTTCTCTGCCAATGTCTCATACTTAGCACACTCATTCTCCATAACAATGGTCCTCATGGACTCAATCATGGAATCCCACCCCTCATAAACATCTCCTAGGATGGGCTAGTCCGTGTCTGCAAAGCGCAAGAAAGAAATGATTGGGTCCATGATATTGATGCTAAGGACTACCCTATCCCACCAACCATCATCTAAAACCGTGTCCCATGTGACACGGGGACCCTGTTAGACGTGTCCGGTGACTTAGGTATCCATCCACATGAAACCCAAATTTCCAACCCTCAAAGGCCATTTCCCATGATACTAATTAAATAATTTTCCTTGGTAATCACCATAACAAGATGAAATGCATGCACAAGCGTGAATAGAAAAAAAGAAAAAAAAATTAGTAACTTGGTTTCTCAAAATTTCATCACAATCATTTGTCCATGAACATAATCAAAATTTCATCAGAAGTGTATGTAGCTATGCATTGCCTCTTAGTTAAGCACCCTTGGCTAAATGCCAAAACACATTAACAAAGTGTCTCTCGGGCCTGCCCTATCCACACCCTCGATCAATCTACTCAACGCTCAGGGACCGTCGACTCAACTGAAAGACTTCATATAGAAAATCACTATGTTTTTTATTTAATTTTCTGAACTTGCCATACAATGTAGAGATCGATTTTGTATAGAGAAATTGTCTCTGTTTTGAGAAGTTGGCATTGTTGTTATTGTGATTCTAGTAACAATCTCTAGTTGATTATTCAACATCTTAATCATTGATAGTCATCTCAAGTACATATGTAATCATATTGGCAAGACAAACTCATACATATCCATTTCATTCCATGCCACTTTGTCCTCCCCTCCAACCACAAGGCGTAATATGTTGAAATCAATAAATTTAATGTTAGCTTATGAAATATTGTTTTCTACAATGGACGTAAAGGCCAAAACATGTCAAAATAACACTCCTAAATTCTAAGAAGTTTAAACCCAAGTTTCCATGGAAAAGTCACCAATGAGGGTTAAGAAGTGCCTTAACTTCTAGAAAGAAGTTGAACAAAACTTACTTTTTAATTGTTAAATGTTTAATTTTAAGTTTTAAATGTATGTAAGTGAATTCCATTAAATTGCTTACTTGAGTTTGATTAAATACATTTTCAATTTTGAAGAGACGTCATTATATACCATGTATATGTTTCTAATGATTTTCGTATTGATGTCTTTATTGCAGTTGCGGCTATGGACACCAATGCCAAGATAATGATTGAGCTTGCCCACTTGAGGGGCATTAGTGTAGCTTTTAGTGGTGGTGACAGGATTCGCCTCTCGCTTGCATCAACCTTGGATGCAATTGTTGACACCATTTCACAGTCTAGCAATGTACTATATGATATTACATCATATAGAGAAAGAAAAAGACAACAATATGCTAATGGGCTAGACTACAATGCAATAAAAAAGTTGAAAATATCCAAAGAGATCATATTTGCATTTTTTAGGGACCCTCGGATGGGGGAAATCCCAAATGCAAACAGGCCGCATATCTCCATTGAGTGGTGCACGTTTCAACCATTTGTTGATAACTAGATGGACAGATGGTACATGGTTTTTGATATGCCACCACACAACAACAGGGAAATTCCCTTGTATTTTTTTCGAAAGATGTACGCAGAGTTCATGTTACATAAACACGTAAACTATTTTGACATCTTGCAGTTTCAGGGGATTGGTGGGGGGATGCCCCAAAACTGACCCAATGCGAGGCTTCGAGACCGGGATCGCCCTATCCCTGCACCTCGCAGGCAGTTTCCTGGGCTAGATGTCCCACCTGCACATCGTATTATTCCACAGACACGTGATGCATTTTTGAGTTTGGCACGGGTGGTTGTTCGTGATGGCACTATGGTTTAGCATATGGGTGAGGAAGGGACATCTGTACCTGGTGTGGTACATACACGAGCTCATCACCATGCAGGACCATCAGAACCATCCACTAGTGCAGGACCATCGACACATCCCCATCCTAGTACTGATCCTCATGAGTGCACATCATGTGGTCGTCCCTGCTATGATCTTGCCTCAGATGTTGCCTTCAGTGGGTTTTTGAGAGAGGTATGTTGATGGTTGATTGTAATAAATTCTTCATTTATTTTCGTCTTTGTCCACATATATAGTGTTTGAGCTAATATATTAATTTTGTGAACTTGCAGTTGATGCTTTATGCCGGCAGCGACGCCCCAGAGCCGGATGTTCCAGACTCTACAGGGGGGCATGATGCTACCCATTTGGCAGGCCCATCTTATATAGCACCTATTGCCGTATCTCACACCGAGGTAAACATTTTAAAATTTTAATTTTTTAATAGTTGTTAATTTGTTAATTTCCACATATTTTACATTTTAGTTCACTAATGCTATCTACGGTCTAATATTTACAATTATTAAACTTACAGATGGCAGATCCTTCACTGGGGCAAGGTAATGTGGAGGTAGCACCCATGGTCATACCATCCCATGAAACATCTGGGCTCCAGGTAAACAATTAAAAATGACATTTTTTAAATACATGTTTGTTTGTTGAATCATGCATGTCTAACTACATGAACACTTGCTGACTGTAGGCACCATCCGAGACATCTAGATCATTGCCTGGATTTGTATCTCCCGCCAGGCCATTCGTGAACAAGGGTCGTGTGTATGTGAGGCATTCTACTCCTAGAAAGACTCCAGTTGCCCACGACCATGGGCTTACTCACACCATGGTAATGTGTATCCTTCGATGATATTTGTTGTTTAACTTGAAATCCAGTGCATAAATCATTTTTGTTAATGTTTGAATTGCATGTTTACTGCATCAAGAACCTGAGTTGTCTACTAAAAACCTCGCATCGATGGTTGATGCAGCAGTCAGTGCCGCATCTGCAATGGAAACTGATCACACACAGGTATGTAACTATTTCAACATTATCTTTACATATTTTATTATTGTTGTCTATTTTTTATTCATGCATTTCTAACTATTTCAACATTTTTTCATTGTAGCCACCACCAGCAGGAGCAGTTCCTGGCCCCCCTGGTTCGACTATCCTGGATGTTCAACCAATGGCTCCATCTGCTACACAAGCAACGCAATCTCCTTTGTAAGTTGAGGTGAGATGTCCTTTAGTGACCAAGTGTTTCATGCACTTTCCATGCACCAGTTGATAATTGTTGAGTTAATTGTTGAGCTAATGTACTAGTGTACATAGTTAGTTGAATTTAACAATTGATATTTAATTTGCAGGATCCAAAAACGCACACTGATCCTAGAGATGTGCCTAGAGGATCAACGTCGGGAACGAACAAGAGGAAGCTTGAGTTTTGATGTGTCTTATGGGTTATATGTACATTTGGATAGGTGTACATGTGGCTTTGATAGTTTTGGATAGTTTTGGACACATGTGCTTTAGGATATTTTTGTATATATATGTACTTTTCGATACATTCATTTTTGGAGACATGTACATTGACTTTATTGTGCATGTACTTTTGGAGACATGTACATTGACTTCATTGGATACATGTACTTTTGGATATTTTTGGATATATATGTACTTTTGGATACATGTACTTTTGGAGACATGCACTTTTGGATACTTTTGGATATATATGTACTTTTGGATACATGTACTTTTGGAGACATGCACATTGACATTTCACTTATAAATGAATCATACATTTCACTTTGTATTTGTTCTTCGGTTTCCACGTGTTCTTGTGTCAATCTAATGTGTTTGATTTGTGTGGATTATCTATTACTCATGAATGCGCTATGTCAAAAGAACAAACTATTATATTTAAAGGTTTCAATGAACTCACTACATGCGTGCACTAATTGGTATCTAATTGAAATTTGTGATTTTGGATAATCATTACAAGTTATGTCAAAGTTCTTGCTCGTGTAATTTAATCAAACTAAATGCAATACAATATTTTTCAAGGTTTCAACGAACTCATTCATGCACACTAATTGGATAGGTGTAATTAAAATTTGTGAGTTTGGATTATTAAATTACAAGTTAAGTCAATGTGCAAATGTAATTTAATAAAACTAAGTGCAATACATGCGACACATTTCATCAATGCCCAATATTTGATTGTACAATTAGATTCAACACTACATATGAGTAACTACATACAAGTGCTCAAAGCAACATTGGTGAAAGGAACAAACGTTACCTCGGGATTCGAGAAATAAAGTGCCTTCTAATGTTGGTTGGGAAGGATATGCTTGGTTATCCTTATGGCTTGGAGGTCATCTTCATCTAGATACGTACTCTTGTTGTCATGTGTCATTAAGGATTTTTCATGTGGTAAAACCCTTCAGGGTTAGGTTTTGTTCATGGTTTCATTGTACTTGATTTCTAAACATATAATTATTCTAAGAAAGGTTGCTAGGTTTTCTTCCCCATGAGGGTTTCCCAGAATAAAGTGTTGTGTCTCTTGTCCCTGAACAACATTTTCATGCGACTTGCAGCTCAACATATCCTAGAAACCGGATGTCAGACTGACGAACCATCGACTCCATTGGTCTCCTGGCGTGTGATTACCTCTAGGGGGGCCTCTCCCTCGTCTCCCCATGGCTCAGTGGCTTCATTGTGCATTCATTTCGTAAACTAGGGTTTTTCTCTGTTTAATTGCATGTAATCCTGCATTGGTGGGTCAACTCTGCAAAACCCTCCCCCGAGCCAATTTTGGCAGTGTTCCCACATAGCCATTGCCCACACACACTTGTAGGATCCAACGACACGCAATATTGCTGCTCCGTTTGCTTTTTGGCTCCCGGACGGAAATTCACCAAGTGTCCCTAAACGACATTTTCATGCAACTTGCAACTCAACATAACTTAGAAACCAGACGTCGAACCGACGAACCATCGACTCTGTTGGTCTCCTGGCGTGCGATTACCTCTAGGGGCCCCTCTCCCTCATCTCCCCATGGCCTAGTGGCTTCATTGTGCATTCATTTCATAAACTAGGGTTTTGCTCAGTTTAATTGCATGCAATCTCGCATTGGTGGGTCAACTATGCAAAACCCTCCCCCGACCCAGTGTTGACAGTGTTCCCACATCTACATTGCCCACACACACTTGCAGGAGCCAACAGCATGCAATCTTCTTGCTCCGTTTGCTTTTTGGCTCCTGGGCAGAAATTCACTAAGTGTCCCTGAACGACATTTTCATGCGACTTGCAATTCGACATAACTCGGAAACCGTACGTTGGACCGACGAACCGTCGACTCCGTTGGTCTCCTAGCATGCGATTACCTCTAGGGGGGCCTCTCCCTCATCTCCCCATGGCCTAGTGGCTTCATTGTACATTTATTTCGTAAACTCGGGTTTTCCTTAGTTTAATTGCATGCAATCTCGAATTGGTGGGTCAACTCTACAAAACCCTCCCCCGAGCCAATGTTGGCAATGTTCCCACATCGACATTTCCCACACACACTTGTAGGAGCCAACGACACACAATCTTCCTGCTCCGTTTGCTTTTTGGCTCCCGGAGGGAAATTCACCAAGTGTCCCTAAATGGCATTTTCATGCGACTTGCAACTCAACATAACTCGGAAACCGGACATCAAACCGATGAACCGTCGACTCCGTTGGTCTCCTGGCATGCGATTACCTCTAGGGGGCTCTCTCCCTCATCTCCCCATGGCCCAGTGGCTTCATTGTGCATTTATTTCGTAAACTAGGGTTTTGCTCAGTTTAATTGCATGCAATCTCGCATTGGTGGGTCGACTCTGCAAAACCCTCCCCTGAGCCAATGTTGGCAGTGTTCCCACATCGGCATTTCCCACACACACTTGCAGGAGCCAACGACACGCAATCTTGCTGCTCCGTTTTCTTTTTGGCTCCCGGACGGAAATTCACCAAGTGTCCCTGAATGGCATTTTCATGTGACTTGCAACTCGACATAACTCGGAAACCGAAGGTCGGACCGACAAACCGTCGACTCCGTTGGTCTCCTAGAGTGTGATTACCTCTAGGGGGCCCTTTCCCTCATCTCCCCATGGCCCAGTGGCTTCATTGTGCATTCATTTCGTAAACTAGGGTTTTCCTCAGTGTGGGAGTGTGCAATTTTTGGATAGGAGGGTCAAATTTGGAAAATCATCCACTGGGCAGGTATGGCTAGTGTTCCTAACCTGAACCTTCCTAGACACACCTGCAGGACTCCCCGGAACCCGGTTTTGTTGCATGGTTGGAGTTATATGCCCTCGACAGGTATCGAGCAGGTGTCCCTGAAGGCCTTATAGCAGCGATGCAAGACAAGCCATAGAATGAAGACCGTGACTCGGATTGACGAATCGTCGACTCCGTTGGATTCAACACATCGGGATAGTGCTAGCGGTACCCCTCCCCTTCGGCCTGGTGGCCCATGTGTCACCTTGCAAGTCCATCTTGGAAACTAGGGTTTTGCTTAGTGTGGGAGTGTGCAATTTTTGTGCACGGGGGTCAACTTTGGAAAATCATCCACCGAGTGGGTATGGCTAGTGTTCCCAGCCCGAACGTGCCGAGACACACCTGCAAGACTCCTCGGAACCCATTTTTGTTGCACGGTTGGAGTTCTATGCCCCCGGCAGGTATCGAGCAAGTGTCCCTGAAGGCCTTTTGGATGCGAGATGGAACGAGCCATAGAATGACGATCATGGCTTGGATCAATGTACCGTTGATTCCGTTGGATTCAGCACGCCGGTATAGTGTTAGGGGTGCCCCTCCCCTCTGGCCCGGTGGCCCATGTGTCACCTTGCAGGTCCATCTTGGAAACTAGGGTTTTGCTCAGTGTGTGAATGTGCAATTTTTGCACACGGGGTCAACTTTGGAAAATCATCCACCGGGAGGGTATGGCTAGTGTTTCCAACCCGAACCTGCATAGACACACCTGTAGGAATCCCCGGAACCCAGTTTTGTTGCACGGTTGGAATTCTATGCCCCCGACAGGTATCCAGCAAGTGTCCCTGAAGGCCTTTTGGATGCAAGACGGAACGAGCCATAGAATGACGATCGTGTGTCGGATCGATCAACCGTCGACTCCGTTGGATTCAACACGCCGGGATAGTGCCAGGGGTGCCCCTCCCCTTTGGCCCAGTGGCCCATGTGCCACCTTGCAGGTCCATCTTCAAAACTAGGGTTTTGCAGGTCCATGATGAAGATTTTCATGATGATGATGATGGTGATGATGATGAAGATGTTGATGATGATGGCTTGGTCTAAGGTGGTTCTCTCAAATAGTTAATTCATTATGAAATATTTAACAAGACATGAATTAAATTTAATATAAGTGTATTGTTTAATATAGTGAGCATGAATTGAATTAATTTTGTTGGGTGAAGCTAATAACCAACATGATGAACATAATATAATTTTAGGGTTTACTGATCATATGTAAAAAATGGCATATTCATAAACTTGACATACAAGAGAACTTTTGGCATATTTATAAACAACGTAAACGTAAATTTGGCATATCAAGAACACAAAATTGACATATTCATATGAAACATACATGTGAAAATTGAGCATATATCAATATTCAATTACAAATAGTATAAATAGTATAGTATTAAAAGTATGTAACATACCTCATCATGCTAGATCCCACCTATTATCATACAACCAAGCCCTCCGGATCATCTCTTATACTGATAGTCTCCATTAGTCTCTCGTGCTCTGTATCTGGTAAGAAGTAGCCTACCTTCGATGTATTTCGACTAGGCATTATTCGTACCTGGAGTTTTGTGCCAATGATTAAGTTGGTAAAGTGATACACACTTGCACCTGGTTTGTAATCCCTGTAAACATATCCACCCTTCTTTCTTGCATTGCTATCCCGTGTCAAGTATTCACCTTTAACAACCATAGACCCAATTGGGAAGTGGTTGTTTTCATCATCAGTCATGGACATAATGAGGGTTTTCTTTCCATCTATACAACATGCCAACCAGTAATCACCACCCCATTCAGTATCTTTTGAGGAAACCACTGCATATATGTGCCTTGTATTATATGATTGTAGGTATATAATCAAAATATTTTTCATGCGATACAAGGCCATTAATGTGCATTTGAAGACTACGCAAACAAACAAAAAATGTTAAGGAAATGCATCATACCGGGTTGTACAAGGTCTGAGACATGATCAAAATATGCAGAAATAGATGATTGGTCTTCTTCCAACGGAGTTAAATCAACAATTGCACACTAATCAAGTGGAAGTGATATGCGATCCCATCCATCAACCCAATCCAATTATTCACACCCTTTCCAGTCACCATCATAACAAGGCGGGCAAAAACAAGCGAGTTTTCTGGTCCAAATTTCAAATACTGGGTTATCAGAGCTTCGAACCGAATGAAAGCCATGAGTCCCAGGCACAATCTTGCATTCCCATGCATGTGAACGATCTATGTCTACCACCTCCCAAAAAAATCTCTCCACATGTCTCTTTTTTGTGGATTCTACTCGCATAGTTGATTCCTCTCCCATTACTGACGTGCACCACATGACTATAGATTGAGCATTTAGAATAGTAGATTCTATAGATACTTTCAATTCCTCTCTTCGTATGGCTGTTTTGACACATGCTCTGGCTCCATCATGCTCTCCTTTACCATGCCCAGTCTCAAAATAGTTCCACATATGTGGCACTTTGTATTTTTTATGCAATAAACACAACCACTGAAATATGCATGCATTTTTGAACTGACCAGCACACCCATCAGAACAAATCCAGTGTCGATCCATCTGTATGTTCCTTCCCTTCAAGTGATCATAGAACTTGATGAAGCAATGATGTACATAGTGGAATTCGTGGCACCTATCATCACTTATGTAGAAGTGATATTCCTTCAAAATTTGTCTTTTCTCTTCAGTGCTATTTGGGCCATGCCTATATGTGATATGGACCATCAAGGAAAACTGCTCAAAGTGATAATATTGACTTTGGATCTCATTTTGAGGTTGCAGAGTGTAGTTCTCGGCAAAATCAACAACTGAAAGTATAGTACCAAGGGGAAATGTATCTCTGCATATTCAAAACTTCTCATCCTGCCATCGTGCCATATGGACATGCTGAACATATTGATGTGTCTTTTCAATAAATTCCTTGATGAAGTCACTAACTTGTACCTGGTGACAAAAATGATCTCAATGTCAGTTTTTGTTGTAAGTAAGGATTGAAATGTAATCGTTACAACATAATTTTATAGATATAAATGCATACCTGATATGTGACCAATTGTATTTTTTTGCTTTCTTTCCTTGGGACTATTTCATAGTTGATATATTTGAAACTTTTCATGTCTGTAACCATTTTCCCAAATTCACTATCTCCATTCTCGTGCATACATTGGCTCAATAATGCCATTCCAGCACAGTTGGAGCATGTTCCATCCAAACAAGATTTTGCATAGTGTGTTTGCCCCTCGGGCCTATTGCACATGATGCTATGAATGAATTCTCTTGATGAAGTCAGTGGTATTGTCATGGAGCAATCCTACACATGGTTAGTATGCAACACATGACGAATGTACAAAAATGTTTCATAGTAATATTCATATTCTACATGGTATCTACAACAACAAGTTTTACGAAGAGTATTTATTCTAACATACCATGGCTTACATTTCTCAAAAGATATTTTCCCCAAGTTCAATTGTCTATGCTCAATCCTAAATTTCTCATAAAGTTCTGTCTGTGTTATATCAAGAAGATGCTTAGTATGTGGTTCACGATCCTTTGAACCCATTCTCAGTTTTAGTACATCCTTTCGGTTTGAAGAAGGCCTTGTGTGATGATGCCAAAAACTGTGCACTAGTCCCTTTACTGCATCAACTAGCTTCATGTCACGACATGGCAATCGACCAACAAAGGTCCAAAAATCTGTCTGGTCGGTTGTGTCAAGATGTTCTCTTCTAATAGAATACCTACGGAGGGTTTTTACATTCAAATTACCAAGTTCGGATGTAGACCTGAGAATACGAAGGGCCCTGGTGTTCTTATTTGCAATTGCTTGTGACAACACACGACAAGCAGCATTGTGGTCCTTTGAACGTGTGTTCTTACCAATTTTACCAAATGCATCTACTAGGCTTTTAACTATATGAGAACTTGGTTCAGAATTCTTTATCATCTTTATCCCTAACTTTTTCCTAACAACATTCATGCTCCTAGATTTTAACATTGATAAAAATAATCTACATTTATCTCCATCACATTTAGAAACAAAATATTTATCAAGTATCTGTTGAGTTTGATAAGCAATACTACATTTAGATAGTGTACCTTCAATGGAATTGATGAGACTTTCACCAACTTGTATACGCTTCGAAGTTCTTCGACATGTGCTTGCTAATGGAGGTAAGGGGGTTGGAATTGTACCATGTAGCGCATCACCAAGACGCTCTGGTGTTTCAGTAGTAGCTTGGTGTCCTTATTTCTCTTCTTGGTAGTTGGATGGTGGAAGTCCAACATCCTCATCGATGGTCCATGGAAGTCCAACATCCTCATCGATGGTCTGGATAACATTCTCTTCTTCAACAATAGGCAAAATGTCCAATGCCTCTCTGACTTCATCGCTTGTATAACCACATCTCGATAGCAAATTTTGTGTTTCTTCATGAGCTTCAGCTTTAGATGGTAACTTATCACTTTGACTTGAAGTGGGAATTGAAACATCCCCTAATGAGCACCTACGTTTTGCTTCTTGATTACTTCCATGGGGTGCTTATTCAACAACTATTGTGGAAATTGAAGCTCCCTCTTGTCGTTGATTAATAGGATGAACCGTGGTATCCTCTACAATTGGATTTGGATTAGTTTCCAAAGAAAGCCTCTGATTCATCATGTATATTCTTTTCTTTTCTTTCTCTTCTTCCTTGTTGATTTGTTTACTCGGTTACATGCATTCCCCATCACCACAATGATCAATTCAATATAGTTTGTTTTTGTTGATCCTCAATTACAAGCACTTCAATAATAAGCAAATGGAAGTTAAATCACAAATTGTTCGGGCTCTTTGATTCTCTTGTACACTTGTGTATATCCACCATCACCATGAAATGGCCTTGAAGCTTGATATCTTATCTTGTGTGCTCCTCAAATATAGGCCAAATGAATCTTTCAAAGACCTTATCTTTGGTGTTATTCAATTGGAGATTCTTCAAGCTTGCTGATTATCTTCTTCAAATATGGCCATATAACTCAACACCACACTGAGCAACCATGAAAGATGTCCTCAATGCTGCACCTGCATAAAAAAATAATGATGGAGATGGTGTAGAATGTGAGAATTTCCAATGGCGGGCTTGTGCTATTCGAAAAATCGCGGGAGTGTTGTTTTGACTCGGATAGAGTGAAGTTTCTCTCGGATAGGGACAGTACACTGTTTATAGAGTTACAAAACGTGCACACGTTATATAAAGCAAAAACGCGTGTGCGATATGAATTGTAAAAACGCATACGCGATATTGTCAAGCACAATAAATAGGTTAGGTGCACAGCTAGGGCAATGAACAAAATCAAAAGAAAACTAATATTTTATATGGTTACATACATTGTCAAGCATACCCCACTCTCCATCTCTCCACCTTCTCTTTATCTTCGTCATTATCCCTCCCTATAGAACTCTCTCCCTTCTTCTCCCTTAATCACTAACCCTCTACGCCTTTATCCCTCCCCCCTACCCTCTCTATCTTACCTTGTTCCTAGAGCCCCTCCCCCATAAAGGCCTTTAGACCCTCTTCTAAACATTAATCCCTAAGTGCATAAGTGCACAAGATGATGATGAGGAAGAGGGTAATGACAATGAAGATGATCATGATGCAGATGAAGATGATAAATATGATGATGAGGAGGAGGGTGATGACAATGAAGATGATCATGATGCAAATGAAGATGATAAAGATGATGATGTTGATGAAGATGATGGTGATGATGATGAAGATGTTGATGATGTTGGTGATGGTGATGTTCAGATGATGATGATGATGATGATGATGATGATGACACGATGGAGATGTTGATCTGATGAGGAAGATGATGATGATGATGATGGTGATGATGATGAAAATGTTTATGATGATGATGATGGTGATGAAGATGATGATGATGAAGAAGATGATGATGATGGAGATGTTGTGTTGATGGGGAACCTAGAGATGACAATGATGATAAAGATGCTGATGGTGATGGTGATGAAGATGAATATTTTGATGATGATGCTGATGGTGATGATGATGAAGATGTTGACGATGATGGTGATGGTGATGTTTAGATGATGATCATGATGATGTTCAGAAGATCATGATGGTGATGATGGTGATGATGATGGAGAAGATGACGATGATGGATATGTTGATGAGGAACCTACAAATGCCAATGATGATGATGATCATGGTGATGAAGATAATGAGGGTGGAGATGTTGATGAGGAACTTACAGATGCCAATGATGATGGTGATGATGATGAGGATGTCGATGATGATGGTGCTGGTAATGATGTTGAAGATGTTGATGATGATGGTGATGGTGATGTTCGGATGATGATGATGATGAAGATGATGGTGACATGATGGAGATGTTGATTTGATGAGGAAGATGATGATGATGATGGTGATGATGATGAAGATGTTGATGATGATGATGATGGTGATGAATATGATGATGATGAAGAAGATGATGATGATGGAGATGATGTGTTGATGGGGAACCTAGAGATGACAATGATGATGAAGATGGTGATGGTGATGACGATGAAGATTTTGATGATGATGCTGATGGTGATGGTGATGTTTAGATGATGATCATTATGATGTTCAGAAGATCACGATGGTGATGATGATGGAGAAGATGAGGATAATGGATATGTTGATGAGGAACCTACAGATGCCAATGATGATGATGATGATGGTGATGAAGATAATGATGATGAAGAAGATGATGATGATGGAGATGATGTGTTGATGGGGAACCTAGAGATGACAAGGATGATGAAGATGGTGATGGTGATGGTGATGACAATGAAGATTTTGATGATGATGATGATGGTGATGATGATGAAGATATTGACGATGATGGTGATGGTGATGTTTAGATGATGATCATGATGATGTTCAGAAGATCATGATGGTGATGATGATGGAGAAGATGATGATGATGGATATGTTGATGAGGAAGTTACAGATGCCAATGATGATGATGATGATGGTGATGAAGAAGATGATGGTGGAGATATTGATGAGGAACCTACAGATGCCAATGATGATGGTGATGACGATGAGGATATCGATCATGATGGTGCTGGTAATGATGATGAAGATGTTGATGATGATGGTGATGGTGATGTTCGGATGATGATGAAGATGATGGTGACATGATCGGGATGTTGATCTGATGAGGAAGATGATGATGATGGTGATGATGATGATGATGGTGATGAAGATGATGATGATGAACAAGATAATGATGATGATGATGGAGATGATGTGTTGATGGGGAACCTAGAGATGACAATGATTATGAAGATGGTGATGGTGATGACGATGAATATTTTGATGATGATGGTGATGGTGATGGTGATGTTTAGATGTTGATAATGATGATGTTCAGAAGATCATGATGGTGATGATGGTGATGATGATGGAGAAGATGACGATGATGGATATGTTGATGAGCAACCTACAGATGCCAATAATGATGATGATGATGGTGATGAAGATGATGATGGTGGAGATGTTGATAAGGAACGTACAGATGCCAATGATGATAGTGATGACGATGAGGATGTCGATGATGATGGTGCTGGTAATGATGATGAAGATGTTGATGATGATGGTGATGGTGATGCTCGGATGATGATGATGATGATGAAGAAGATGATGGTGACATGATGGAGATGTCGATCTGATGAGGAAGATGATGATGACGATGATGGTGATGATGTGATGGTGATGATGATGAAGATGTTGATGAAGATGATGATGGTGATGAAGATGATGATGATGAAGAAGATGATGATGATGAAGATGTTGTGTTGATGGGGAACCTAGAGATGACAATGATGATGAATATGGTGATGGTGATGGTGATGGTGATGATGATGAAGATTTTGATGATGATGGTGATGGTGATGATGATGAAGATGTTGATGATGATGGTGTTGGTGATGTTTAGATGATGATCATGATGATGTTCAGAAGATCATAATGGTGATGATGGTGATGATGATGGAGAAGATGACGATGATGGATATGTTAATGAGGAAGCTACAGATGCCAATGATGATGATGATGATGGTGATGAAGATGATGATGGAGATGTTGATGAGGAACCTACAGATGCCAATGATGATGGTGATGATGATGAGGATGTCGATGATGATGGTGCTGGTAATGATGATGAAGATGTTGATGATGATGGTGATGGTGATGTTCGGATGATGATGATGAATATGATGGTGACATGATGGAGATGTTGATATGATGAGGAAGATGATGATGATGATGATGATGATGATGATGATGATGATGGTGATGAAGATGTTGATGATGATGATGATGGTGATGAAGATGATGATGATGAAGAAGATGATGATGATGGAGATGTTTTGTTGATTGAGAACCTAGAGATGACAATGATGATGAAGATGGTGATGGTGATGGTGATGGTGATGACGATGAATATTTTGATGATGATGGTGATGCTGCTGATGATGAAGATGGTGATGGTGATGTTTAGATGATGATCATGATGATGTTCAGAATATGATGATGATGATGATGGATATGTTGATTTGATGAGGAATATGATGATGATGATGATGGTCATGATGATGAAGATGTTGATGATGACGATGATGGTCATGAAGATGATGATGAAGAAGAATATGATGACGATGGAGAACTTAGAGATGAAAATGATGATGAAGATGTTGATGATGATGATGATGATGGTGATGATGATGGTGCCGGTGATGATGATGATGATGATGATGATGGTGATGATGATGATGATGATGATGATGATGAAGATGATGATGATGGAGATGTTGATATGGAAGGGGGAGATGACAATGATGATGAAGATGTTTATGATGATGAAGATGTTCATGATGATGGTGATGGTGATGAAGATGATGATGAAGATGATAAGGATGAAGAAGATGATGATGATGGAGATGTTGATCAGGAACCTAGAGATGACAATGATGATGAATATGTTGATGATGATGATGATGGTGATGATGATGAAGATGGTGATGGTGATGAAGATGATGACGAGGAGGGTATCCACCTTATGTATATATTTGCAAATATCCAAGTCCCTATAGAACTCTCTCCCTTCGTTCACCCTTAATCACAAACCCTATGTGCCTTTATCCCTCCCCCTTGCCCTCTCTATCTCACCTTGTATCCTTCTCTCCCTATCTCTTTCTCTAGATCTGTCCCTGGTTATGTCCGTCACTCCCTTTACCTCCCTCCCTCTATGTTGCTTTCTCTCCCTTACATCATCTTCGTCCCTACCACCCCACTGATTCCTCCTTCCCTATCACACACACACACACACACACACACACACAACCTCCCACTTTCTTTGTCGCTCACAACTCCCTCTAGTATCTCTCTCCCCAACCATCAATCTCTCTCTCTCTCTCTCTCTCTCTCTCAAACACACACACACACACACACACACACATTATGTCCCTTTCCATTCTCAAACCCATCCCCCCTCCATCCATATCTATCTCAACCTTTATCCCTCCATCCCTCACCCTGCCTTCTCTCCCTCCCACTCTCATCGCCTATCTCTCTCTCACCTTCTATCCCTCCCTCATGTTATCTTTCCCTCAACCTATCCCAATCTCTCTATCACTCCCTCTCTCTCACACACTTTATGTCCCTTCCCCCTCCTCTCATATTCTCTCTCTCTCCATCGCCACCACTCCCTGCATGTCTCCCACCAACAATTTTTGTCCCTCCCTTCCTATCTCTTTATTTCGTTCTATCCCCATCTATCTCTCACTCCCTCTAAATCCATTCCTCCCCATTTTTCCTCTCCCTCCCTCGCTCTATGTCTCTGCCCCCCTTGTCTTCTTTATTTCTCTCTCACATCCCCCTTTCCTCCATCCATTCCCCCTTGTCACTCAAGTCTCACTTTCAACTTCTAACCCTATACCTCTTCAGAACCTATTCTACTCCTAATAGTGCTCTCAAGCTCCACTTCCCTTCAACCCTTGTAGCCCATCATGTTCTCATTGCCTTCATCTCTCCCCACTCAAGCTTCCAACATCCTTCTAAGCCACTGACCCTTTCCCACCCCTGTTAAATATTAACCATAGATTCCCTTGACCCTTCCCCACCCCTTCTCAAATATTAAACAAAAATTCCCTTGAGTATTCCACACCCCTTCTTTCTCAAGTATTAAACATGTATTTTATGATTTAAATAACACGAGCGCGTTTTGTAACTATATAACGTGTACACGTTATGTAGTTATATAATGCGTGCGCGTTATATACATCTAAAAGCGCGGCAATATTTTTGAATTTGGAGTTTGCTCGTATGTCAATAGTAATCCTATGTGTATGCTTTGGAGTTTGCTTCGGTAATTCCAAACCTGTGCAATGTTAATGAAAAACCAAAGCTAATTGGGTATTTCTTGTAGTTTCTGGAGAAGCCTGTGCTTAGCCACTCGTTACAATATGCTACACACAATCGTTTTTGACGAAATCTTAGACACAAATAGAATTTTTTCTGCAGATTCCAAATATGTAACTTTTATTTTGAAATATTATTTTTTCCTATTTTCTTTCAATTTCTTTTCTGTCCTACTTTCTTAACTCCTGAAACACAGTGTTAGTGTTTCTTCCATAACTTTTTCAATTCTTGATCATTTCAAAAAAAAATCATATGATGCACAAGAGGACACTAACCTCCACGCTCTATGAAAAACCCATGTCAAGATTTTTGCATTAAGACCTTCAAAGGCTCTACCCACAAAAGAGGTACTATTTTCTAGGTTTGATCACTTAGACAATTATAAAAAAATTACAAAATTACTAATTTAATTTTTGAAAAATAATGGTGCACAAGTGCTATGTGTTCTCTACATGCATGCCAATTTTTGTAGCTTGATTCCATCATTTAGGCCCTCAAAGGCTCAACCCACAAAAACATATACCTTATTATTTGCCTGAAAAATAAAAAGTGTCTGTTAGGAAAAATGAAACTTGACATAGCTATGCAAATTTTCAATACATAAAAGTTATATATTCGGAAATGTGATTCAATTTCCCACATTTCATCATTTTTACTCAATGCAAGATATTTTGCGTAAGTAGCTCAAAAAATCCAAGTAAGTTGAGGGATGCCTGCTTTTTCAGTTTTCTATTGCATTTAACGTGCCAAAAGTGACCCTCATTAGCTTGCACTGACCCAAAAATGTCTTAAGAGGTAGAGCACTACCTATTTTCCCCCATTCCTCCTTCGCAACTAGATTTTTTGAACAATTATAAAGCAAGGCTATAAGTGATTAATTGGTTGTTTATTCATTTTCTAAAGAAAAAAATGATAGTTCGTAGAAGCTCAAGTACAATCCAATCTGTTGTTTGACACCTTTTAGAGCTCTAATTACACAAGCATTGTCCTTCTATCACCATTGAGAGCATGCAGCCATGTCAAGCTCTATTTTGTGTTTATAGCATGTTCTCTCCTTTTTCTTCTCTAAAATGTGGTCACCTTTTTGTTCACCATATCACACACATTTATAAATAGCTGACACATTTTGTTCTCCTAGCCTATCGGTCATTTGACATGTAAGTCTCAGACCTTTCTATTGCTAATGATAGAAAACATGCACAGGTTTTAGTTTTTTTCAAATTGAAAGCATGTTTTGGAAAATTTCAGTTGTATCTAAAAGGTCCCTCAACTTTGTGGGAGGGATAGTAGCTCCATCCAAACTCACCATAAAGTATATATTGTGAACAATTTTCATATTGTATATCTCAATCTACGATTGCTAAGCATTCACATAAATAAGTCATTTAATGTGTTTCGACAAAACAAAGATTGTATCATCAACACCTCTTTACATGAATATTATTATTAGAGAAGACCTCAAAAGTGATAAACAACCTAACAATTTTAATAGTGAAGCCATTCTTAAAAGTCTTTAATTCACTAACTCCATAAATAAGTTTCTGGTTCATTTTTGCCATTTTATCTTATATATTCCTCTACTTCTCTCAAGTTTTTAGTTCAAATTCTTTGACCTTGGTCTCCTTTTAATTTATAACAAATTTGCTTTTAATTATTTCATTTTTATTTATTAGTCATTTTAAAGTAATCCATGTTCAGCTTGTCCTCATAGTCTTATATTTAATTATTTTTTCTTTAAACTACAAATGACTTCTTTATCCTTTCTAATCCTATAAATAACTAAACCATAGCTATCTTCTTTACTTTTCATTTTTATTTACAATTTTTGGTTGTTGTTAAAGAGTTATACAGAGATGAGATGCTGTGAGTGCCCACTCTAAACAAGTTTGATCATTTGACATAGTTTTATTTCAGAAAAAACTCACCATGATTCTGAAAAGATAAAAGGTTCTATTCACAACTTTTCATTGCTGTTAAAGAGTTATCCAGAGATGAGATGCTGAAGAAGGGCACTTTTCATTGCTGTTAAAGAGTTATCCAAAGATGACATGCTAGGGAAGGGCAAAGGTGAGTGCCCACTCCAAAGAAGTTTGATCAATTGACATACTTTTATTTCAGAAGAACTCGCCATGATTCTAATTACGTTTGAGAACCTACAATCAAAAGAATTAATAACTTTTAGACTTTGTATTAAATTACTTCAGAGAATAAAAACCCAAAAACAATAAGCAAAGTGATAAGTTATATCTATTATGCTCTAAAATATTTTAGGAATCAATGCAACAATGTGCCTCCTCCAAAAGAGGATACCATAGAGCTCTAGAGAATTCTGTAGACAGAAGCCCCATATTTCAATATTTTCTTAATGACATTCAATGAAATTATCACAATATATAAAATAGAAAAGAAACTAAACTATCTCAGTATGTTTTCAAAGGATGCAAAACCTGTAGCGTTCTTCAAATTTAGACAGATGACTTTCGTAACACTAGTTACATGAAAATTACGATAGATGCACTCAGTAAGAAGGATCATTGACGTTCAGGTTCGATCCCTAACGAATTTGCGGAGAATTTCCACATCCAACAACGGGCCTCGTTTCCTGCTTATTGCTTCGCTGATATCCAATCCATCTTGTGCGACTCTGTAGTGAACACACTGCACTACTTCGCAGCTCTTTTCACAAATAAAGACTGGAAACTTTCCTTCCCCCACCTCAATCTCATCTTCGTTCTCGGTCTCGGTAAAACGTTCAAACATATGAAGAAGATCCTTTACTATGTCCAAAGCTCGTCCGAGAATACAAGCAGCTAATTGACTTTCTTCCATGAGTATATCTTTAATAAGCCTGACACCCTTTTCAAGGGCTTCAGAATTATGCTGCGTTTGCACTTGAGCTTCAAGACGTTGTGCCTCCGTAAAGCCACTCATCTCGTTTGATCTCTCAAATTCTCTAGAGATGCAGATAATGACGGCATTGCCTAGTGCTCTCCCGTAGAGCTTTCTGAAATATAAAAGTGAGCCCCTCGCTCTTCTGAGAATAGTAATCCCGTGATTCAAGTCCTCGCTGCTGATATCAATTGCATCTGTTTCAGATAATACGCTCAGGGCACACGGATATCCCACCAGCACGGCTCGTCTACTGTTTCCAAGGACGATGTCAGCCTTCTCCGCAATCTCATCAAATACTGTACAAAACGCTCTCAAAATAAAGGACTGGATTTTCATATAGCCTTCATTATTCATATAAACATGGCTGAGAATTTTAATTAAACTTAAAATCACAGCTTCTCCATTGGGATTTTCTCCAAGTTTCTGAAAAGTTGCCACGAAATCTTCTTCATGTGATCTCAGTCCATTTATTATAACGTCGATGGCCCTCACTATTTCCCTACTCACATCCAGAGCAGCTTCTTTGGCTTCATTTTCTTTCAATATTTTGCCAATGAGTGTCTTAAAATATCGAAAGCCATTTAGAGAAATTAATGTTTTAATGTTCTGAAAATGAAACTCACAAAACAAGCGTACTATATTTAATTTCTTCCATATGTTCTCCCACTGCTCCTCTGTTATCTTTCTCCCTTTAACAGATTCACGCAACCCCGTTAAATGTCGCTTCATCTCTCCCTCGTCCACAATCTTTGAATACTTGGCAATTATAGTGTTTGAAGGAAGACTGTGAACTTTAATGTATTGCCTCATTTCTTTTCTCAGTTCTGTTTGGGGGATGGCGCTTTTAATGTCAAACCACTGTCGAGTAAAAGGATTTCGGGCATGCTGTTCAGTTTCCCAAATGGTCTGTAGGGTTTTTCTATTGTAGAGTCGCTGCGTGGGATCTTGCTCAAGTGGTAATCGGATTGGGTCATAAGCAAAATCTCCAGTGATAATATCCATATACCTCTCAGCTACCTGCATTTCCATCTTTCAATTACTTTCGCCCTTCAACAACTATTTGCACCTCCAATTATTTGTGTTCTTCGATGGTCGCTACTGGATTCGTAGCAATGCGTCTACTTATTCAATACAAAGACAGCGCTATTACGTAGAAAATATAAAGTATAGTGGCTGGCAGCTTCGAATAAGCGATTTCAGACAGTAGACCTAGACGGATTCCAGTAACATAGACGGATATAATTCCTCTTTTACAATTTTAGATTTGTGAAGAATATCATTATTATTTATATATAACTCAACAACAATGCAATTATTTTAGTAATTATTTTAGTAGGGTAGTTAGTTTATGCAATTATTTTACTAGGGTAGTTAGTTTAGGAGTCGGCTATGAGTAATTAAAAAGAAAGAATTAGTCAATTGAGTGTAGATAGAGTGGTTGGGAGGAATATTGCTATATTTTTTATTTAGGTTCAAATTTCAATATGTGACATGTTATATAACTGATATGTAACCAAGGATTCATTATATAACTGATATGTGTAACCAAGAATATTTGAATGTGTGTCAAATTAGTTGATTTAATATAATTTCAAGTACTAATTGAAGTCTTTCTTAATGTTGAAATCTTATGTTCAATTTAAACATTCATTTATTTTAATTTTTCTTCCTTATTATTGTGGCAAGAAAACAATCATATTAATTGCACATCTAGGAGATGTTGTAAGGTGTGTGATGTAAAGTTTGTGATGTAACAAAATAATTAAAAAAATTCATGCGGGCTCATAGAATAAATTATGGAAAGTATTTAAAAAAAATTCATATTGGTTCATAAAATAAAATATTATGAAAAGTAATTAAAAAATAGATGTTGTTTATAAAATAAAAACTTAAAACTTAAAATTACATTTACTATTACATATAAATATAGTTATAATTTAGGTGGTTAATCTTGTCTTTGTTTACTCATTTTCTCCTTAGGACGTGAAATAAGGAACACCTTACATCATTGGAAGGAGAAGTTTAGGATTTAAACATGAAAAATAATTTACAGTTATTTTATATTAATTTTTTTATGGTGTGATTAATTAATTTTTACAGTTTGAAGATAATTTAAAATAACTATTACAATCGAAATTAAATGAATTGTAAATCATTTAAGCATCATTATCATTCATACCTTTTGAGAACTAACAAGTTTTCCATGTAATTATCATTCATACCTTTGTTTAAAACTATTAAGTGTGTATTTGTTTTGCAGGTGCGAGAGGAGTCCTCTCTGAGGGAAACAAGTTGAAATACTTTGCATGGAGAATTGGTAGGAGAACCAACAATGATGCAGAATGGTTAGCGTTGATTAAAGGACCAGAAGCAACAAGGAAGGATGAAATTGAGGATCTGGTGGTCTTCAGAGACTCGATGCTAGTCATTAGGGAAGCCAGAACCTTGGCTACGAACCGAAAGAAACCTGTCACTAAGATCCATCATCTCTTTAATTAGAAAGTCAGTGACTTCAGTTCTAGCAACTTTCTTCATATTTTGAGGATCAATAACCAGATAGCGGATGCCATGGCTAATGTTGGAGTTGGTCTTGATTGTGGAATTATGGTTAGTAATGGTTAGGAATTTGGCAACAATTGGGTCCCATAATCCTTGTCCTCTTTCAGATATGAAGAAGAAGCTCAATGTTTTTTTTGCACTTGGAAATGGCAGCCACCCTTAGCATGGGGAAATCATCTTGTTATTCCTTTGATCCATAAAACTTTCAGATATATTGGAAATGATTATTTTAAAACTGCATTGGGATCGCCTCCCCCTCCTTGGATCATCCCCGCACCTTTTCACTGATCTTGGAGCCTTCCACACGCTTGATACACTTGGCTCGCATGCTCGACATTAAGGTGGTCGAAGTTTGAGGAAGTGTTGTCCTACATCACGGTCAAGGGCATCATTCTTGGCATGAAGTTGGGAAGTTTTTGCATACATAGCATGGAGAGATCAAAGTTTGGGCTATCATGGAAGAATTTCCTACCGTCGTCTCGAGCCTCCCCTCGCTGCAATATTTGCGATGCAAGAAGCACATGAAGTCATTGGAAATAAATGGGTCTATTGGAATTTGAAGAATGCCTTCTGCAAACGATGTTGCGCAAGAACTAGATACCGGTGGTATTTCAAGGTGCGGCATGCTATGCATGAACATTGCAGAACAAAGGCATTGGGAATTGGAAAAAATTGGAGGTATTCAATAAAAGATAACTGCGGAACCAACAGTACGGTGTCTACGACGGGGTTTGGAAGCCATCCAGTTGAGGTCCAAAGGTATTTGAAGGAAATGGTAGTCCAAGTTCGCATGCTTAGAGGGGAGAACTCTGAAATCAAATGAGCCATTTCTCACCTTTTTACAATCGTCCAAGTAACGAACTCTGAGGTTCGCAGCACTAGCAGCAAGTTGAATGAGCAGGTTGCCATCCTGGCTGGAAAGTTTGAAAATGGATGCCCTTGTTCTCTCAATATGGACACTAAGATTATGGCACTGCACAACAGTCTCAGGATAGTGGAAGCCAATATCGATAACATGAGGGAAGACATCAAAAAGAGCACCATGGTTTTACAAGGAGGTGCAAGAGGCATAGATGGATATTTCATTGGGAACATGGCGAAAAATCCACACCAATAATTCTTCCAACATGGGTCTTTCCAGTTCTTTCGAAAATTTTTCTTAGAATATGTTTTATCGGAAATATAGTGTAGCGTCTTTTTCGGTTAGGCATGTAGTAGTAGTTGAATAGCTCTTATAAGCTCTCTTTCTCAGCAATGCCTTGTTTTTGTATTTTGATCCAAGGTCAGTTTGTTAGAAGGTATAGCTTCCGAATAATAGGACTTTTTCATGAACATATCAGATTGGAAAAAAATGAGCTAGGTGTCGTGGCAGCTCTTCTATATTGGGATCAGTCTTCCCAAGTCTTTTGTAACCTTGTTCTTCTTTTTATATAAAAGCTTTTTACTCGTTTTTGTTATAAAAATAAATAAAACTACTAAGTATATAACATGAACATTGATTGCATTGAATTCACTTCACCTCGTTACTTAAAAATAAATATTTGTTGACGTAATGAGATTCATAGATTTTTTACTCCGATTTATCAATGATTAGCATAATTTTGAAATTCTCCATTGTGTTAAAAGATGGAAGTTGAAATTTATTGGACGTATAGATCTTTGCATCATTGAATTCCTATTATTACCATAAAATGTTTGAAAATATGATCATAAAAGCAAGACTATAATATGTCTTATACACAAGAAGCTAGAAAAAAACATCCTTTAAGGCTCTATTTTACAACATATAAAGGAGGTTGGAATTTATTGGAGGTCCATAACCTCGTATCCGTGAATTCTTATAATTACCATTGAATGTTTGGAAATATAATGATGCATCCAAGACTTTAATAGATTATATGCCCAAGATGCTATTAAAAAACATCTTTCACGACTATAATTAAAACAACACATTTACTTCACCATTATCTATAACTTACTTTAAAACTTGAAGCAACAAATTTGATATTAAAATAAGTGCACATGATATATATATAGCATTAATTCACATATTTTTGAAGTTTGAAACAAATGAATAGGAAATAAAAGTGTAATCTCAATGGGCACTTCTCACCATTTATAACCCCAAATATCATAATTTTGGAAATTTTAAAAACCTTAAAAAATAACTTTCTCTACTCATAAGGATGACCAACATTTAATAATGTTCCAATTGATCTTTAAATGGATATTCATCTAGTCTGTACTAAAGTGTTGTAATTATCATGTCTTTATCTTTGCCTCAAGAGTTACATGTTTCTCTAGATTAAAAGTTACCATATTCTCATAACTCGTAATTTTTTTTCTATTAAGGCTTGCCCTTTATATTAAATTTTGATAGAAGTATCAACAAAACTTTTGAAATAATAATGACCAATTTCAATATATATAACCATGGAAATTTTGTTCAATGCATAGGTCAAATTGAAAGTTTGATAACCATTTTCTCATCATGTTCAACATTCCTAATATAACACATACGTCAACTTTAATCATTAACTTCATTCTGTAAAAATCATAACAATGTACTCACTATATGTTATATTCCATAACATTTTTTTTAAGTAAGAATGGCATAATATTTAATTGGTACATTATATAATAAGTTCAACAAACACACACACACATATATGGGCATGTGCAAGGTAATGAGGGTCACTTTTGGCGGGTTAGATACAATAGAAAATTGAAAAATCATGCATCCCTAAACTTACTTCATTTTTTTGAGACACTTACACAAGATATCTTGCATTGAGTAAAAAAAGATGAAATGTAGGAAATTGGGTCACGTTTTCGAATATATAAGTTTTAAGTATTGAAAATTTACATAACTATGTCAAATTTCATCTTTTGAAAGTTTGGAATGCACACCAATCACAGCTCTAGGCTCTGATACATGTGACAAAACAAAGATAACAACTTCACTTAGAATATTTCAAGAGATAACAGAAATATGAGAAGAATAATATTGAGACAAAATTAGAGAAATTCACTCTAGAGATTTATTTCCATTATACATTGTTGAGCAAAAGCTAGTACAATCTATAGATGCTCTCAAGAGACAAAATTGAGAGGCTTAGTGAAAAGTTGAGTAGCTCACAATAATGAGGCTTAGATTGGACCAATTCACCCATCAATGGCATGATGCCAAGTGTAACTCATAGATCGGGCCATAATTAGGTTCAATGAACATAGATGGATCATGAGGAGGTTAGGCTAGTCAAAATAGTGTGAAAGGTACCATTATGAGAGTGGATTAGGTGGTTTGGGATTGAGTGGAAGTTAGGTGGCCAAGGAGTGTCCAAAATATCCAAGAAAGGGTCAAAATGACTAGATACAGTGCATGGGCGCCTATGGTCAAAGACAACTCTTTAAAACAAGGGAATTAGGGCACCTTAGCTCAAGGAGTGGTAATAAATGCTGAAGGTGGCCATTAAAAAGGCACCCAACATGGGGGGTTCACTCAGTGAACTTGTTACATAGCACGATCGTTCATAGGATATTAAATAACATCACTAATTTCACTAAATATTGGAAAATTCCTCCTAAAATTGTATTGTTCAACCCCACTCCCAATATACCTTTCCAATTAAGAAAACCCCTAGTTTCACCACATATTCTAGGTATCCATTTTTATCAACCCATTTTTAATACCCCCTTTATATCATATTATAGGATCCCTAATGCATCTTACTATAATCAAACACGATGCTAAATAAAATAATAATATAATGCTAATAATGATCCCACTAGGATTGCAGGGGGTGACTTATCAATTTGTAGAGTTGGATAGTGGAATACCCAACAAAATATTAGTGGATAAGGAAATATATCTAAAAGGAAACCTAGTCAAGAGATCAATGTAACAAAGAATGTAAAAGAACAATAGTCCAATACGTAGTGAAATGCTTAGAAAATATGAGAATTGCAGATGTTTCACACCACAACCTTCCAATATACCAATTTTAGATCATGTAAATATAAGTATTGCCATATAGAACTCATCTTTTCTACAAGCTTAATAAATTGGAGGTATGAATTGAGCCCATGATTTGGAGGTATGAATCCATCCCATAATTTGGAGGTTATTCCTTATCCCACCCAAATAAAATAACCCCAATATTTATATTACTATGTTCTACCACCCATTGATCCTCTATGGGAATGCTAAAGCTTGTCTTCCAACTAGGGGGGAACTCACTAGATGAAATCATTTCCCTCTAAGGGGGATCTACAATCTACAATTTAGAAAAATTGTAAATATTAGATCGTGTAGCATTAATTAAGTAACATGTGATAACAAACTAACAGGTATTAAAATAATCTCATGTTGAAATAGTTACCTCAGTGTGAGCTGTTGTCCCTGAAGGTATGAAAACATATTGTACATCAAATGATTTTGTTGCATGAGCCTCTGGACTATCCTCTGCATCATCAGTGGAAAATTCTTGCCCCTCGTCCTCTTCTTGTAGCAAGTACAACTTTTAAAATCATTAAAAATATTAGCAATCTATATATGTGCATAGTAGGGAAAAATAATTTACAAACGACACCAAATTGTTAACCATTTACTTACCTTTGTAAAATACCCAGTAAAGCTATCATCTATCTGGACATGACCAAAGAAATGATGGCCGCATATTGTGCATGGGTGGGGCTCTCGACTGTGCTCATGATGTGCAAGTCTAGTGCCACTACTAGATTCTCCTCGACCACTAAAAGGTGGTGGATCTACCCCAGCGGGAGGTGGTGTCTCTACTCCACCCATATATGGTGGCTCTGATGGCCCTTCCTGGTACGTACCTTGAAGATATGTGCTATGGCGAACAACTTCCTGTGCCAATAGTAGGAATGACTCTTGCATCTGTGGGACCAACTGATGTGCAAGCGACACATCTGGCCTAGGTAAATTCCTACGAGGTGAATCTACTGGGAGATTGGGATCTATGTGCCTCGCATTGGGACATTGTTGAGGCATCCCCATCCCAATGCCCTCGTACTCCAAGATATCAAAATAATTAACATGCTTCCCCAAAAAAATTCTACGTACATCTTTCTAAGAAAATGCAGAGGCATTTCCCTGTTGTTATGTGGTGGCACATCAATTACCATGTACCTGTGATATTTTATAGGATAGATCACACAATGAGTGGAAATATCACTAATCTCACTCAAGAATTGCAGAGATAAGAAGAAGAAGAATTGAGTCAATAATCACTCATTAACACAAGAAATGACAAAAACTGCTATAATCATACATCAGCTGTAAGTTGGCACTGTGAAAGTAGAATAATAACTAAATACAATAAAATGATTTTGAATTAATCCTAAGGTCATTCGAAGTATCCTCAATGTGTGGCTTGGATGACATTGGAGACATCATCCAATAAGTGGTAGTAGTCATAAATAGTCAAATATCAATCAAATGATTCTAACTGGTGCATGTGGAAAAAATACAGGGAAGCAGACTCCAATGTGGGCACATGAGGAGCTATCAGTAGTCAGTAGAGTTGAACTAGTCTCTGTAGGTGTCTGTCTAAGTGCTTCAGTCAGTTAACTAAGCAACCAGTCCTCAAATCAAGGAACTGATCCACTAATCATGGAACTGACTGATGTAACTCCTAAATATGTGTAAGAGGGTGCAATTGTACTCTAGTGATGGAAACAAGGGCGCATATGTGGATAGGAGGGCAAGAACAAAGTAGAAACAGGCTCCTGGGGCTAAAAAACTGGGGACTAGGTGCTGGGAGACTACCATACTGATGACTGGATGCATGCAGTATGCATGGTGAATGCATGCAAAGCATGCAAATATAAAAAATTATGGTGAGAATATTCCAACACCCTCCCCCCCCACAAGCCAAAATATGAGGAAGTAACTGAAAACTAGTAGGGCCCTGGTAACTGAGACCAAAGGTCACCCCGTACAAAATATAAATAAATAAAGTGAGGAAAGAGGGAAAACCCAGTGGGAAGAAAGCCCCCCCTCAAGACAGACTATGTTAGGATAATCAATCATGTACATCACTCACCCCAAAAGGTAAGTGGACTTCTCCACCAAAGAAATATCTATCGGTAAGAGATGGATCAGTAATGTGAGAAGGATGAAACCTTCCATTATGATAATCAAATCTGGTTCTCCTTTGATCATGTGGATCTCCCACAAGATCTCTGGTAGATCTATGAGTAGCGGCTGCCGATCTAGGAAGAGGAGGATCTGTAAGCTGTAGATCTGGATCTTGGTATTCCATTTGCTCATCTTCACTATCAGGTGATATATCTTCAGGTTCTTGTTGATCTAGATCTAACATTATCTCAAAAACAGTTATCTTCCTCTTGGGAAGAAGTGGATCATGCTTCGAAAAGATGTTCTTGAGTTTTCAAACAATGGATGCAAGTGAATCTAGAGGCCTCCTGAAGTCAGGTGCTATATCTTCAGGTTCTTGTGGATCTGGATCTAACATTCTCTCAAAAAGAGTTATCTTCCTCTTGGGAAGAAGTGGATCATGCTCCAAAAACATGTTCTTGAGTTCTCCAACAATGGATGCAAGCGAATCTGAAGGCCTCCTGAACTTGCTCTTACTACCAAGCATGGTGAGAAAAAATAAAAAAATATAAAGATCATTATGGAGCATGTAATTCGGACCAACTGAGGTAGAGTCAACTCCATGAATGTGTATGTTGTTCTTTGATATCTCCTTTGAACCGAAATAGGTGAGATCATAACCAAATGAACTAATACATGAGGGTTGTGGCTTGGACTTCAAATCATATCCAAGAATTGATAGATGGATTCTTATGGTTTCCTTTAAACCAACAGGGGTGAGATCAAAACCAAAATCACAAGGATACGTATGAGAATTGAACCCAAGCGAATGATGGTGTCTTCCATCTTCGGTGAAACTCTAAAAACATGTTCCAATGACCAAATAGGATTTCATAGGAATCATTTTATCAAGGAGGGATAATGCATCACCTCCAAAATCTGATTTTACCTCCAAAATACTCAGTAGGTCATCATCTTTCACCTCAACAGGCTCATGGGAAGTAGATATTTCAAAAGTATCTTCAAATTCTAGAGTAGTGGCTAACATATCTTGCTCAAAATTTGAATTAGAAAATGGATCAACTCTTTCATGCCATAGCCCACTCTCTTCATTTGCATGAGTGTGAAGAGCATACTATTTGTAGAAAGGTAGAAAGTAGTAGAACTCATAGAGTTTCGACTTGAGGTTTGCAACACATTTTGCAATGGTAGATCCCGATACCATTTCTTGGATTTCGACTTAATCTTGAACAACTTCATCATGAGAGATGATTGAGGGCGAATCATGAATAGAGAGAGCACTGAAGGCAGTATTACTGGGATTGTTCCCCAAATGGCTAACATCATCTTCTTCCTTCTGCTTTCCAAATAATTTGTCCAATCTTGTCCAATTATCACTTGGATGTTCAGTAGTATTAATGAGGTAATCTATATTGGAAAGCATAGAAGTACATATTGTTGTTGAGGCTCTATCACAATCATCTAGCCAATCCTCTTCCTCTTCATAGGAAGAAAAATCTCTTTTAACACCAATACACATATCGAAAAGACCATATCAATGAATGCTAATATCAATGTATTTTTTCCAAAATAGTTTTGATGTAAAATCAATGAATTTATTTCTATGCCAAAATATATTATGGGGTCAAGAATAGGGTTGTAACTTAATGGTCTAGATGGTCATTACATCTATATAGATCCAAGTTTAAGATGGATCTGTGTTGGCTGCAATCCAATCCATCAGCATATTGTTTCCTTTTCCTTTATCTTTATGATGCAATTCCAGACAAACCACTATTGGATTGGATACTTGTCTCCATAATTGGGTTTAGAAAATGTGCAAGAGAGCGGTGGAGCTTGTATCCACCCCTCCACATGGCCCCAATCTCTCTAAGTGTACCATAATGTGCAGATATCTCCGCATTTGGATCCATATTTACCAGTGTAATAAAAAATTAAAAAATAAATCATTAGAAACATATACATGGTATAATGACATATCTTAAAAATTAAAATGTAAAATTAGTGTAACAAATAATGATATGATTATTTAAAATTTAAAATTGAACAATTACACAAAAGAATCAACATAATGTCAGGTTCCAAAATTCCAACACAGTGCAATACAAAAGCAAACATTGGAGTGGTTAACCACTGTGAAAACCCCCATGCTCAAATTTCTATCCTCTATAGAGAGGATTTCCTGAAAGAGATTCAAGTATTTGAGAAGATCATATCTAAAATGAGGAAAATAGTAGCTTCCTCTACTCTTTTATACTCATCAAAGCTTCTTATCTTCCCCTAATGATGGGTGGAGTGTCCACCCAAAACTTCAGGTAACAAAATTCTAACATAGTGTAATCCATTAGAGAACATCACAATGATAACACACTATGAAAACATCCATGCTCAAATTTCTAGCCTCTATAGAGAGGATTTCCTCAAAGATATCGAGTCTTCGAGAAGCTTAGATCTAAAATGAAGAAAATAGTAGCTTCCTATACTATTTTCTACTCATCAAACCTTCTTATCTTCCCATGATGATGGGTGGAGTGTCCACTCGAAACATTGGTTTCCAAAATTCTAATGCAGTGTAATGCTGAAGCAAACATCACAATGTTACCCACTATGAAAACCCGCATGCTCAAACATATCATTTTTCCATATTTACTGTATGTCAGATGTGTATTATTTTTTTGTCATTTTAGACCAAGGGTGAGATAACATCCTCCATTTTCATACTGTATGCATGGTTTTATTTTGGAATATATATTAGGTCATAAAATTTGATGTGTTTTCATCCTTGTATATGGGTATCATACTTCATAGGTGATAATGAGAGACTGATTCAATTCATGGTTATAAATAGACAAATGTGAGAATTTATATAGAATTAGAAAACTTATTAACAATTAAGGAAAATGCATTCAAATGGGTTGGATTCATCGATGAGGAGTGATGAGTTTATCACTTGTGACCAAGGTTTAAATCTGAATAAGGTGTTTGATCTGTCCTTGAGGTTTCCATGGGGGTAACTTGAGGTAGTGACTAAATGTGTGAAGCTTGTTTTGCACTCCTTTTGCATACATAAGTCCATCAAAGTCCACCCTTGTGTCATCCTTAAGGCTAGACACTAATTTTTATGGATATGACAAAAAATTTATTGGTTGAGTTATGGATAAGCATTAAATTGGTGTCAGTTTTCTAGCACTAGCCCAAGTTAGATTCTCACAATAAGGCTGACATCAAAAACTAGGAATCCTTAGAGTGACATGTCGTAGGAGTGATGGTCTATTAAATACAAATTTTGAAGCCTCATCTTCATATATATGAACATATTTTAATAGTGGGATAGGTGCTTTTGGTGGGGGGGACATGGCAAGAATGTCACGTTAATTGACAAAACCAATGATAGGATTGGATCCATGCACACGCGATTAATTTCCAACCTTAGAAGCATAAACATACATCATTGGTCACAAGAAAGTTGGCAGATGAGTGTTAGGATATTTCAATACTCTATCCTTGTCCTACCTGGCATTATTTATTTTTCCTAGTTGTTGATGATGTCATTTTCCCCCTAGTGGTGTGCATATGTCATCCAGGATCCATCTACCACCTTCTGAGCCCTGCATGCATCATTTTAGGATCATTTCATTCAGTTCCCTATTTTGCAGGAACCTATTGAGTGTTCCAGTGTAGTCCACCTGAGTTATCTGACTCTTGTGGGGGGTTAGAGCTCTGGATGCCACTGATTGTGGCCTCATTCACACTTTTCTGACTGGCATGCATAACAGACTCACTATTGCACCCTCCTTAGTCAGTTAACTGATTGTGACTTTAGTTAGATGAGTTTAGGTTTAGTTCAGTTGACTTTGAGTCTTCTAGACCACTCCAGTGCTGATAATCCTTATGCTAGACCAACTCATGTTTGAATTCTCTTGCATGATTCGAATTCTATCTATTGTAACATTATTGTTTATTATACTAATAATTGGAACATGTGACATTATGTCACGTACCCACCCATCTATCCAATGCAAGGAAGGGAACGTGATGCCAAATTCCGGCTTTCACATAATCTCAACCAATTTCATTAAAATCATATGAATAAAAACAAGAGGGTGCAGATACAAATCAAGCAAGTATGCATAGTGGAATTAAAACAACATCCACACACAATTCATGCTCCTCTAGCATATCAAAATAATCATCAAATTAAACATTGCAGAAGTAAATACATAGACAGAAAAACACTTATCTTCATTGTGCAATTGTCCCAAACAACTAACTATGTCATTGCAACATTCCACCCAACCATAGGCCAGTTGTGTTCATCAATATATCAACACAACTGCCACCCCCAAGTTGGGCATGATTCTTACAATGAAAAGGGGACATTTATCTCATACACAACCAATTCACCAATTCCACTGAGCAAAGACATTCAACTGCTGGGTTTATCAGGCTACGTTGGAACCTTGGATGCTTGCACTCAAGCTCAAGCCAAAACAATGGATTTACCAAAATGATGGCCATGGGTCTTCCCCAAATCGTTTCCCATCCAAAAATGAATTGTGGGATGGGGAAAACACTCACAGGGAGGAAAACAATTTCTCCCCAACTATCTAAGCATTTAACAGCCAAAATGCACTCTATGGAACCCCAATTCGATTTCCCTTCTTCCCCACTGGTATATAACACAAAAACGCGCTCCCCAGCTAGGAGAATGAAGAAAACACAACAAAACCATGACTGGAAAATGCCCAGGCAGCTTCAAACTCGTGAGGGAGAAAGAATGGTTGATGGATCATGGCTTGAGGAGCAATTCATGGCTCTTTTCTTGCCCAAGAAGCAAAACGCGATTTTCCATGCAGGGTGGCTTTCCCATACTCAAATTTGGACAGCCATACCTCTCCATTCCCAAGGCATTAACTACCTCAACCAACTCTTGGGAGAATGAATGATTGGGTACAAAAGTCAATATGGGTAGTTGAGGGTTTGATGGGTTATCTCATAAACATTTGGCTTGACCTCATTGGCTCCAAAGGTTTGAATATTTCCCTCCCAATTCCTTGTAAAATCGTGCCCCCAACTCTTGTTGCATTGCATAGCTAGTTGTGGGTATTTTATTAAAATGCATATTTACATGATGTTTGAAATTCCAATGTGCCTGGCTAGCACGCAAACCATATGCATCAATAAATCGATGGTGTGGCCTTGGCCTTGAGCTCCTCACCATAATTTTCATAACAATATTACATCATTTACATTTTAATGCAATAGGGTCAAGATGGGGACGTGACACATTATGTTGCATTATTCTTCTTCTTCTCTTTTTTACTGCAGTTTTCACTCTTCTTCAAATTTTTTGCTCATTCTTTCTTTGTGAGGTATCCTCGTCTCTTTAGATCTGCTATGACTTAGAATTTCACAATGAGTTTCATGTCAATTTGACAATTTCAATATATATTTCTCCACATATGTAATGAGCTTGGAGGCCTTCATGAATCGAAATCCATTTTAAGAAGCATGAGAAGGATTTGATTTTGGAAACAAAACTATTTGCACAAAATCAATTATTTAGGCTCTAGGAACTTTGCATAATTCTATTGTAATTATTTCACTTGAATATTTTAAGACCAAAGGGTATTTCTATATTTTTGGGGCATATAAACTCAATGTAATTAATGGAACTTGATTTGGAAATCCAAACTTGTGAAAATTTCTTAAGAGGTAGAGAACTACCTATTAATGGAATTTATTTACTTTTTATTTAAATTACAAATTATATTTAATTATTTTAAGATATATAAGGAATTACTATATCCTTTTGTTAAGATTTAATATGCTAAGACAGAAAATAGCAGCATTACATTCCATTTCACAATAATAGCATATACAGGATCACTGAAGAAACAACAAGCACAACATAAACACAAGAGACAGAGATTTATCCTGGGAAACCCTCATGGGGTAGAAAACCCAGCAAAGCTTCCTCAATATAGATGACCAACAATATACAAAGATGCAAACCAAAGACATGATCTGCTCCTCCACAATAGCAGAACTCTCCTCCACAAGTGCGCTATCCTCAAGTGAGTGAGTGTATCAAATGAGGAATACACCTCCTCTATTTATACACTACTCCGACTTGTCTTTTACACAAGAACATGTAGGCTCGTATTTAACCAATGGGTTAAATACCCCACTACAACTAACTGGGCCGACCCCTCTAGCGTGGTCTAATAACCCTTTGACCCACATAACACATCCAAGGCCGACCCCCACTAGGGAAGTCTAATAACCCGAGTTACCACAACTCCTCGGAGGAATAAACATCTCCAGATACATAATAGAATTACCTCGGAGGGATGGAACATCTCCGGAATAAATAAAGTACAAATATAATATTCTTTGAAGTTACAATATCTCAACACTCCCCCTTAACGAGAAGGATATTATAACAGCATCTGCACGAGCAAGGAGTCATCAACATCATACATGATACATCTATAAATCATTGGAATCTTTCTCAACATCATTAGTAACTCAACCAGTTACTGGAACATCTTCAATACTGGAACATCAACATCTTCAGTACTGAGTCTTTATCTTCTGTAGCACTCAAACAGCTACAGCAACATCAATATCTGAATCCTCACGATCTTCAGCATCGCCATCACACGATCATCATCATCGTCATCACACAATCAACATCGTCGTCTCACGATCATCAGCATCGTCATCTCACGATCATCAACATCGTCATCTCACGATCATCAACATCGTCATCACATGATCATCAACATCGTCATCTCACGATCATCAGCATCGTCATCAAACGATAATCGGCATCGTCATCTCACGATCATCAACATCGTCATCTCACGATCATCACCATCGTCATCACACGATCATCAGCATCGTCATCTCATGATCATCAGCATCGTCATCTCACGATCATCAGCATCATCATCACACGATCATCAGCATCGTCATCTCACGATCATCAGCATCGTCATCACACGATCATCAGCATCATCATCAATACAGGTATCCATAACAATACAAGTATCCACATCATTAGTACAAGTATTCATGCCAATACAAGTATACATATCATCAATACAAGTATCCATACTGATACAAGTAACCATATCATCAATACAAGTATCCTACCGATACAAGTAACAACATCATCAATACAAGTATCCATACCGATACAACCACATCATCAATACAAGTATGATACAAGTAACCACATCATCAATACAAGTATCCTACTGATACAAGTAACCACATCATCAATACAAGTATCCTACCGATACAAGTAACCACATCATCAATATAAGTATCCTATCGATACAAGTAACCACATCTTCAATACAAGTATCCTACCGATACAAGTAACCACATCATCAATACAAGTATCCATACCGATACAAGTAACCACATCATAAAAAGAAAATCACTTTCTCGAAGACCAATCGTCTATGGATCAATTTAGGGACCAAAGTCTGGGGATGATACAATCCCCACTTCTCAGAGACCACACGTCTATGGCTCAATTCAGGGACCAAAGTCCAGGGATGATACAATCCCCACTTCTCAGAGACCACACGTCTACGGATCAATTCAGGGACCAAAGTCCGGGGATGATACAATCCCCACTTCTCGGAGACCACACGTCTACGGATCAATTCAGGGACTGAAGTCCAGGGATGATACAATCCCCACTTCTCGGAGACCACACGTCTACGGATCAATTCAGGGACCGAAGTCCGGGGATGATACAATCCCCACTTCTCGGAGACCACACATATACAGATCAATTCAGTGACCGAAGTCCGGGGATGATACAATCCCCACTTCTCGGAGACCACACATCTACAGATCAATTCAGGGACCGAAGTCCGGGGATGATACAATCCCCACTTCTCGGAGACCACACGTCTACGGCTCTCTTTAGGACTGAAAGTCCAGGGATGATCCAATCCCCTCAACTATCCACTAAGGACTTCATTCTCGGAGACCTCATGTCTACGGCTCTCTTTAGGACTGAAATTCCAGGGATGATCCAATCCCCTCAACTATCCACTAAGAATTTCATTCTCGGAGACCTCACGTCTACGTCTCTCTTTAGGACTGAAAGTCCAGGGATGATCCAATCCCCTCAACTGTCCACTAAGGACTTCATTCTCGGAGACCTCACGTCTACGGCTCTCTTTAGAACAAGTGTTCAAGGATGATACAATCCTCACATGTATTCTGATCAATACAAGTACAAGTATCCTCAACCATACAAGTACATTAATCAATACATGTATCATCAAAAGTATGTATTCTTACCAATACATCTTATCATCAAAAGCATGTATTCTTACTAATACATCTAACATCAAAAGCATGTATAAGTAAAACTAAGTATTCTAAGTATAAGAGTCCTAAATCTAAATATTTCTAAGTATCTAGGTGTAGAGAACAGGTTACCTCATCATCGACCTTGTTGTTTGATGAGACAATCTCATCATCAGTGACTATACTACTCCCCCTTTCGAGGAGGGTCCTTTTGAACTACACCAAGCTTGTCTCGAAAGTATTCAAATTTCTCTCGAGACAGAGGTTTGGTTAGTACATCGATAACCTGTTACAAATTCAAACTTTATAGTTCCTTTCTGCATCATATCTTGTTAGATCCCTATGTTCTTTGACTTATCATGGAACACTAGATTCTTTGTCATCTTCGTACAATTCTATTTGTCACATAGGATCACAGTTGGTTCTATCTCTAATTCAAACCAATCCTTAAGCCAAACTTCTTCACAACTAGCAAAGCAAGCAGCCATATATTCTGCTTGTGCTGAGAGCCACACTAGACTGCTTCCAGCTAAACCACGAGATCATGGCTAATCCGAGACAATAACATCCTCTTGATATGTTCTTCCTGTCTGATACACTTTCTGCCCAATCAGCATCTGATTAGCCATCTGAAGTCATGATCTCCAATACAACATAGATCAAAGTCTATCGTATCCTTTAGGTGCCTCATCACATGCTTTGCAACTATCAGGTGAACACATCTAGTTTCCACTAGATACTGACTCAAGGTGTTCACAACAAAGCATATATCTAACCTAATATATGTTAGATACATCAATCACCCAATAATTTGACTGTACAGAGTTATATCCACTAACTCTGATGAGTCATCCCCTAACAGCTTCAAGTTGGAATCCATAAGAGTGGCCATTCCAACACCTCAAGTCCTTTTAATATTTCTCGGCATACTTTCCCTGGTTGAGAAAGATTCTTTCTGATCCTTGCCATACTTCCAGATCTAGGAAGCAATGCATCAATATGAGATCTTTCATTTTCTTTTATGCAGCCATCTATCTGTGCCATCTACCGTTAGATGGGTCTACTGATATGAAACTCAACATCATTCGAACTCTGAGGTGATTTCCTTCTTGTATCCATGTCATCTGTGCATAGAAGCCGTATTCAATCTTGTAACAAAGGTTGAGATTCACATCACCCATGATGATCATTAAGCTCATCAATTTATTATCGATCCTGGGTACCCATACAGAACCTGATTCACACTTCTTCTTTAATTACACCATTAAGAGAAAGGTCTTTATCTATTTACTTGGAGCAAAACATCTCATCATGATTCTCTTCCTCTTTCTAATAGAATCTTCTAGCCATGATCCTTCTATATTTTGTTTGTTTTGTAAATCTTCTTGTTGAACATCCATCGCTTGTTCAGTGTTCATCATTCATCAAGATCTTTCCTACAAATCAAAATTAAGTACAGGATTAGTAATACTTCATAATCATCAAATCATATTGACATGATAACCTATTATGCATACAGATATCATTTACATAGTTATGAAACTATCTTGACCAATACTTTGGCACAACACTTTCCCATATCCTGTATGCATACAGTGGCTATCTAGATGCCTTCCATCTCCACCAGAACATACTATCGAGAGTGTGCACATCTCTCAGCATGTCAGAAAAGAGGTTTCATTCTAGACAAGCTACAATGGAATGTTTGTCCAACTTAGCAATCATATGCATATTAGTAGTATACTGTTCAATGCTCTATGAATGTTTACACTCAACGTGATATATTCTAAATATGCATACAATCTATTACAAGCAATATCATTTACTATTTTAAATAACAACTCAAATACTTATCTCTTATGTTTGTGTGGTTGCCTCTCGCTTGGTCTTATAAATGTCTTTTGAACTTCTATTCATTCTATACCACTGTGCATGCTCAAGTGTGCAGTAGTGTTATCCTCATGATGTCATACACAAACATACATTCATTAGTATATTATAAACATTATCAAAACATCTAAATAGTCTTGAATATGTATAGTCACGATCATAAATAATAAACATTAGTATTCAAGATTTCAGGGAAGACTTCTTTTACTCATGCATATCATTAATCAAGATAAAAGACATAATATGCATAATCCCTTGATTACTAACTTTATGAATAAGCATATCTAATCATGCCAAGTATACTTATATAAGGGATCCCAATACAAGGTAAGATTCTAACATGACATAGGAAAACATACCTGGATTAGTATACCTGCTTAGTTATGTACAACATACCTAAACAATCTCTTCAATGATTTAGAGATCCTGAGCTAGGACCTGCATGTCTCATAGCATAATATAACAAAGTCATACATACCTTGTAAGTAGAACAAAGATTATGGATGAGTCTTTGTCTTCATGATGTCATGGTCATGGAACTTGATTTGTCTTTTGTGATGTACCTGTATCTTGTTAGCAGACAACATCAACCTCACACAACACCATAATGCATTAGTACAATCATATAGCCCTAATCAATGAATGTCTTCGATCATTCACATGCATTCATACTGTTACTAGGGTGATAAGACAATTCTAACATTAATCAAGATTGTACGAATAAATAACATGAAGACAAAACACATTATGAACTTAATCAAGAATCAGATTTCAAGACATACCTGAACCTCCTTAAGTCATACCTGTCGAGACTTCTTGTAGTCTTCTTATGTAAGGGCTTAGCCTCAACTCCCCCTGAAACTTGATCTGGAGCTTGATTAGGGTTTGCTGGAGAAACCCTAAAAATTCAATCTTTGACTTTCCCACTTCCGAATGAATGGAAGGATGTGTCTTGCTGGGCTGATCAAACTAGCATACTTCAATTTTGAAATCTCCAAAATTTGACCCCTCAAAATTGCCTTTGAAACTTTTGGATCTTCTGGACAGGATCCCGAACTAGGGTTTGATGAAGCCCACCCTTCTGCTCAATGAAAAGGTTTGATCCAAGGCTTTAAACTCTTATTTTTCTGAGGAGCTTCCAGCCGTGGTTACAGACTTCAAAAATTCCAACTTTTGCTGAAGCCCTAATTTTCCATCTTTCCGATCAAGATCCCGAGCTAGGGTTTAATCAAGCCCGGTCTTCTACCCAACAAAAAAAATTCGATCTTGGTCTCTAAATTTCAATTTTCCTGAGTAGCATTCAGCCATGGATTCCGATTCCAAGAATTCTAACTTTCTCCGAAACCCTAAATTCCGGAAGCCATGAATAAAGGTGCTCCAAAAATAATTCTGTTTTGACATAAATATGTACCTGATTGTTTCTACTATAACTCTGAAATTTTTGCTCCACAGGGTCTGAAATTTTTTTCTATAGTAGCCTGATCTGTCATCTTTCCATCCTGACAGGTCTAATCTCAATTGGATTTTCTGAGAGAGTTATGCCAAGTGTCGCAACGTGACCTGTTTATGGGATAAAACAGGAGAGCGAACTTGTACGGCGTGCCACGTGTCACTGTTTGAACTTCGGCCTTTGAAAACTTTTACTGAGATAGCTCGCCCTGTTATATTTCCATCTTGATAGGTCTGACCTCAATTGGACTCTCTGAGAGAGATTTATGCCAAGTGTCGCAACGTGACCTGTTTATGGGATAAAACAGGAGAGAGAACTTGTACGACGTCCCACATGTCACTGGTTCACCTTCGGCATCTGAACAATTTTCCTGCGATAGTACAGTCTGTGTACTACCTGTCACTTTTTACTAAATTTCATTTGGAGCTTCCTAGCGCAAGTTATGACCTTTTTTCCAAGGTCACCTGATTTTGACTGAGATCTGGAAGAGGCAGAAACCCTAACTTGTACTGATCATAACTCATAAAGTACAATGAATCTGAGGGTTCCCTTTGGACACAAGGTACCTGGGGATGTTATCTTCGACTTGTAAACGTTTCAGACCCTGAACCTTCGCAGAAATGGATTTATAGCGAAAGTTCCACGATGACTGGTTTTTGCTATGTAAAACCCTAACCTTCAAATTGTCGTAAGTAAAGCAAGTGTCGTAAGTGCCATACCTTGTCTTCCTTCAGGTTAGCTCTGATACCATGCTAAGATTTAATATGCTAAGAAAGAAAATAGCAGCATTACATTCCATTTCACAATAATAGCATATACAGGATCACTGAAGAAACAACAAGCACAGCATAAACACAAGAGACAGAGATTTATCCTGGGAAACCCTCATGGGGTAGAAAACCCAGCAAAGCTTCCTCAATATAGATGACCAGAAATATACAAAGATGCAAACCAAAGACATGATCTCCTCCTCCAAAATAGCAGACCTCTCCTCCACAAGTGCGCTATCCTCAAGTGAGTGAGTGTATCAAATGAGGAATACACCTCCTCTATTTATACACTACTCCGACTTGTCTTTTACACAAGAACACGTAGGCTCGTATTTAACCAATGGGTTAAATAACCCACTACAATTGACTGGGATGACCCCTCTAGGGTGGTCTAATAACCCTTTGACCCACATAACACATATAGGGCTGACCCCCACTAGGGAAGTCTAATAAACCGAGTTACCACAACTCCTCGGAGGAATAAACATCTCCGGATACATAATAGAATTACCTCAAAGGGATGGAACATCTCCGGAATAAATAAAGTACAAATATAATATTCTTTGAAGTTACAATATCTCAACACCTTTCAAACTAGATAAAAGGCTCCATTCACAACTTTTCATTGTTGTTAAAGAGTTATACATAGATGAGATGAGATGCTGGGGAAGTGTTAGTTTTTCATCATTTAATTCAATATGATCTAGGATCTTAACTAATAGAACAACATGTACATCATATCAAACACAAGATACAAGAGACACAAAGCATTTCACCGAGAAAAATCAAGAAGGTGAAAAACCCCACAACTTCCTCAGAGATAGAATGAGCACCAATACAAAGATCACAAAGATCAAACCCCAAAACAAGAGAGAGTCTCCTAGCAGCTTCTCCTCCTCCACTTGTGCGCACTCCTCCTCTCTCTCACTAATGCTAAGTGAGTGAGTGAATGAATGAATGGATAAATAGAGAGGTGCTCCTCTCTATTTATACTTTACCTTTACTTTCCTTTTACTCTAATTGGGCCGACCTCCCTTAGGAGAGTCTAATAACCCATTACCACTTGTCAGTGGGCCGACCCCACTAGGGTAGTCTAATAACCATTTAACCCATACTTGGCCGACCCCTCTAAGGTGGTCTAATAACCCATCAAATATAAGTTATGACACTTACAATATAGCTTGCGACACTTGCAAATACAAATGACGCACTTCCAATTGGAGGAATAATACATCTCCATCAGGAATACAATAAAGTACAAATGTAATACATACAATATACAAGTGAATGTATTCCGAAGTTACAAACACATCAACACTCCCTCTTAACTAGGAAGGTATTCTCTTGACACAGGTCATCAATACATATAGGCACAAGTCTTCAATACTGGAGCTGGATAATCATCACTTGATCACGGAGAATCATCGTCACTGCTGTTGTACTCGTTATCTAGATCATTGGTGCTATCTCTCAATTTTTCTCGTCATAGGAAGTTCTACAGAGCCAACCCTTTTTCATGATGGATGTAGGACTAGCCTCCTATAGGTCTTCATCATCTCTACGAGTGGGCCATCCTGTGGAATTCTCAGGGTTGATTATGTGCATCAACAAAACCTCGAAAGAGCATCCCAGGACTGATTATGAGCTTACTGCTCAACCTATAGGATCTCCCAGGGAGATATTACATGTGACCTCCACAAAACCTTAAAAGAGAATCCCAGGAATTTTACGTGCCCAACACAACCTATGGGGTCTCCAAGACTGATTACATGTGAACTCCACAAATCCTTAAAAGAGCATCTTGTGACCTACACTATCTCTAAAGAGCATCCCAGGAATTTTATGTGCCCAACACAACCTATGGGATCTCCAGGACTAATTACATGTGAACTCGTAAAACCTCGAAAAGCATCCTAGGGTTGATTACGAGCTTACTACTCAACCTATAGGATCTCCCAGGGATGACTACATGCTTTTGCACAACATGTCCATGGCCACAGAGTATCTGTTAGGTTTTCATCATTTAATTCAATATGATCTAGGATCTTAACTGAGAGAACAACATGTACAACATATCAAACACAAGAGACAAGAGACACAAAGCATTTCACCGAGGAAAACCAAGAAGGTGAAAAACCCCACAACTTCCTCAGAGATAGAATAAGCCCTAATACAAAGATCACAAAGACCAATCCCCAAAAGATAGATGTCTCCAATAGCTACTCCTCCTCCACTTGTGCGCACTCCTCTCTCTCAACTATGCGAGTTGGAAGAGTAAGTGAATAGAATGAGAGAGTGACACTCTCTATTTATACAATGACTTGACTAGCCTTTAACCCTAACTGGGACGACTTACTAATGAAGCCTAATAACCCATCCACATGTCACTGGGCCGACCCCACTAGGGTGGTCTAATAACCCTTTAACCCAGACTGGGCCGACCCCTCTAAAGTGGTCTAATAACCCATCGAATATAAGTTGTGACACTTACAATAATACTTGCGACACTTGCAAATAAAAATGAGGACACTTCCAATAGGAGGAATAATATATCTCCATTGGGGATACAATAAAGTATAAATGTAATACATAGGAGAATATATTTCGAAGTTACAAATACATCAACACTCCCTCTTAACTAGGAAGGTATTCTCTTGACACAGGTTATCAATACATAAAGGCACAAGTCTTCAATTCTGGAGCTGGATCATTGTCACTGGATCACGGAGCATCATCGTCACTACTATTGTATTCTTCATCTCAATCAATGGTGCTATCTCTCAATTCTTCTTGTCATAGGAAGTTCTACATAGCCATCCCTTTTTCATGTTGGATGTAGGCCTAGCCTCCTATAGGTCTTCATCATCTCTGCGAGCTGGTCAGCCCATGAAATCCTCAGGACTGATTACGTGCATCAACAAAACCTTGAAAGAGCATCCCAGGACTAATTACGAGATTACTTCTCAACCTATCGGATCTCCCAAGGAAATATTACATGTGACCACCACAAAACCTTAAAAGAGCATCCCAGGAACGTTTATGTGCCTAGAACGACCAGCAAGATCTCTAAAGAGCATCCCAGGACTTTTATGTGCCTAGCACAACCTATCAGATCTCTAGAACTAATTACATGTGGTCTATAAAAACCTTGAAAGAGCATCCCAGGACTGATTATGAGCTTACTACTCAACCTATCAAATATCCCAAGGAAATATTATATACCATGGATAAAACCTCGAAAGAGCATTTTCCAGATCTCCCAAGGAACTATTATATGTACCTCCAAGCAAAACCTCGAAAGAGCATTTTTCAGATCTCCCAGGGAGCTATTATATGCCATAGGAAAATCCTCGCAAGAGTATCTGCAATATCCCAGGGCAATATTATATGCTTATCGCACAATCTGTCCATGGCCATGAAGTATCATCCTGATACTCATGATCAACCTGATCATCCTTGCACAGAGAATCATCCTGATGCTCATGATCATATTGATCATCATCATACAGTGCATCATCCTGATCATCATCTGGAGCATTGTCATGATGCTCATCACACATGATCAACCTGGTCATCATCATATCATCATCCTCATGCATATTATCTAGAGCATTGTCATGATACTCATCACACATGATGAACCTGATCATCATCATAGCATCATCATGATGCATATCATCTGGAGCATCATCCCGATACTCATCACATAGCTCTTACATCCACAGCCATGGGAAGGATCCTCCTACCACCATGCTTGAAATGGCTCCTGCAAATGTGTCCCATCACTTCCTCCTCGAAGTATCTTCTATCTGAAGATCACCAAGCCTCTCTCTGAAGTACTCAAACTTCACTCTAGCTAGTGGTTTGGTCAACACATCTACAATCTTCTCATCTGTTGCAACATACTGGAGCTTCACTGCTCCTCTCTGCACCATATCCCTGATATAGTGATATTTGATCTCGATGTGCTTCAACCTGTCATGGAACATCGGGTTGTCAGACAACTTCACACAACTCTGGTTTTCATAGAAGATACAAGTAGCATCCAACTGGAGATTAAATAAATCAGACAGTAGCTTCCTTAGCCATATCGCCTCACAACTAATCGAACAAGCTGCGACATAATCTGATTTGGTTGTACTCAGTGCTACATAGGATTGATTCCTGCTAAACCAAGAGATCACACCTGATCCCATACTAAAGTATCACCCCGAAGTGCTCTTCCTATCTGCAGCACTGCCTTCCCAATCTTAATCAACATAACCCTCCAGGTTAAACTTTTGATCTGCATCATACTCGAGCCAATTATCAACCGTACCCTTTAGGTACCTTAGAATATGCTTTACAACAATCAAGTGAACATGTCTAGGATCTGTCAGGAACTAGCTCAAGGTTCTCACCATAGAGAAAATATCTGGTCTCGTGTTTGTTAGGTACATCAAGGACCCAATCATATGACGATACATCGTGGCATCAACCGACTTTGATGAAGCATCACTCAATAGCTTTAGGTTTGATTCCATAGGTGTGGACATGGCCTTGCAGTTCATCATCCTGAACCGCTTCAGTATCTCTACTGCATACTTCCCTTGTCCAAGGAAGATTCCATATGCATTCTTCCACACCTCCATCCCTAGAAAATAATGCATCATACCCAAGTCCTTCATCTTGAACTCGGCAGCAAGCTTCCTCTTTGTATCAGCAATCAATCCATCCACACCTGTCACAAACAGGTCATCCACATAGAGTAGGAGTATCACTGGATTTCCTTCCTCAACCTTGTCGTAAAGGTTGGAATCTGCTTTACTCTTAGTAAAGCCCAAACTAGATAGGAAACTATCTATTCTGACGTACCATGTCTCGGGTGCCTCTTTCAAACCATACAAGGCCTTCTTCAATTTGTACACATATGAATCCATGTCATGTGTCTCAAAACTGACTGGCTACTCCACATACACTTCCTCTTCGACTACACCATTCAAGAAAGTTGTCTTGACATCCATCTGGTGTATCTTTAATTTCATCACTACATCCAGAGCAAGTAGTGTTATGATGGAAGCGTATCTGGCTACAGGTGCAAAAGTCTCTTCATAATCTATCCCTTCTTTCTGGGAGAAGCCACGAGCCACAAACCTTGCCTTATATTTCTCTATGCTACCATCTGCAGTATGCTTGATCTTGTAGATCCATGTGGAAGTCACCACATACTTCCCTTCTGGTCTTGGGACCACATCCCATACATTGTTCTTCATGATCGACTGGTGCTCCTCAATCATTGCATCCTTTCATTACTGCATCCCTTATCCTAGGAACTTTAGATTCTTCAATATCTTCATTAGGTAGTTTTCTTGAAATTCAATGCTGGAATAAATGCCGTTGTCCTTCTTTTGTAGGTGATTGTACACAATATTTCCTACAAGTCAAATTCAATTGCATGATTAGAAACTTCTCATAGTTTTTCAGAATAAATTCTTACGCGTAAAGACATATGTCATACAGTCATGTAATTATCTTCGCCAATGCTTCAATACAACATTCATCCATATCCCGTATTCATACGGTAACTTTCTAGATGCATTCCATCTCTACCAGAACATTGTTAAGAGTGTGCACTACTCCCAATATGTCAATAAAGAGGTTTCATTCTGGATAAGTAGCAATGGAATGTTGTACATTACCATAGGCCACTTACCCATTACTATATTAGTAGTATCTTGTTCATTAATGAAACTTTTCTAAAATGCATAATATAAATCCTAAATCTAGGAACATAAGTATGTACATGACTTAAAAAAATCATTTAAGTAATCATATATACAAGATATGATAATTCAAATACTTATCTTTGTTTAGTTGTTGGGTGGACTCCCTCTCAATATTTTCTTCCTTCCAAGAACTACTGGAGTGTGCTCCCTCTTGATCTTTGCTTCCTTTATGATATCATTTATGTGTTTGAACTTCTATTCATCCTGGACCACTATGCATGCTTAAGTGTGCACTAGTGTCATCATTGTGTCATCCTCAAGATCTCATACATAATCATACATTAATCAGTATAATCTCAATACTATCAAAACATTATGATTCTAAATAATCTTAAACATGTATGGTCATGGTCATTTCATACATAGGTAATTTATCACAAGTATTCAACGTTTCAGGGAGGACTTCTTTTACTCATGCATATTCTTATTTGACCATAGGACTCTTCTTGTTTGTCATATCATTAATCAAAGTAAGACGCATAATATGCATAAACCCATGATTACTCAAACCTATAACTTCATGAATAATCATTATCAATCATACAAAAGTATACTTATATGATATCCTAACACAAGGTAGGATTCTAACTTGATATAAGAAAAACACACCTGGATTATCATGTTTGTGAGTTATGTCTAACATACCCAAACAATGTCTTCTTTGTTCTCTTCAATGATTTATAGACCTTGTGCTAGTAACCTGCATATCTCATAAGTTAAGCATTGTAGAACCAAATTATACATACCTCGTAAGTAGAGCTTCTATGTGATCAATGGCTATGGATGAGTCTTTGTCTTCATGTCACCATGGTCATATGTTCATGATCTAGAACTTGATTTATCTTTCTTGATGTACCTTTCATGTTAGTGGACAACATCATCCTCATATAACACCACAGTGCATTAGTACAATCATAAGTGCCATAACCCTAATCAATGAATGTCTTCTATCATTCAAATGCATTCATACTTTTACTAAGGTGATAAGACAAGTCTAAATATTAATCAAGATTGTACTAACCTCAATAATATGAAGACAAACTTAATCATGAACAGATTCCAAAACATACCTGTATCTTCTCAAGTCATACCTGTCGGGATTGCTTGTAGTCTTCTTATGTAAGGCCTTAGCCTCATATCCCTCTAGAACTGGAACTTATTCACTTATGTAGGTGTCCAATTCATTCTCTTCTAGGATTAACCCAATCCTATACACTTTGATTTGTTGAAATTGGATCTGGAGCTGGCTAGGGTTTGATAGAGAAACCCTAAAAATCCAAACTTGGAATTTCAAACTTCTGTCTAGATAGGGAGATTCATTTGACTGAGGCAAGCAAGATGGTGTGCTCAGATTTTGAAAAATCCAAAAATTAACCCTTCAAAAATGACCTACAAAATTTGAATCTGCAACTTCTGTCAAATTTTGGTTTTTTTTGGTTTCCAGGTCCAAAACCCAAACTAGGGTTTGATAGATCTCGGGGTTCTACCCAACCAAAAAATTTGATCTTGGTCTCTAAATTTTGATTTTGCTGAGGAGAGAAATCCTATGCTGACATTACTCCAAAATTCCACTTTTTTTAAAAGCCCTAATTTCCCACAGCAGTGACAAGCCAAAAATGAAAGTGCTCAGAATCCAATTATGTTTTGACAGAAATATATGCCATATTTTTTTTGGTGCATATTTGAAATTTTGGATCCTTAGGGTCTAAAACTTTGTCCTGTGATAGACTGACGTGTCATCTTTCCGACCCCACAAATCTGAGCTTCAATAGATTCTCCATGAGAGAGATATGCTAAGTGTCGCAACATGACCTGTTTATGGGATGAAACAACATAGCGAACGTGTACGGAGTGCCACGTGTCACTGTTCCAACTTAGGCCTCTGAAAATCGGACCTGTGAAACTAAAGTCCATGTCCTAGCTGACACATTTTATGGAATTCCATTTGGATCTTACTTCTCGAGATATGACCTTTGTTCCTAGGTCACCTGTTTAGGGATGCATTCTGGAAGAGGCAAAAACCCTAACTTGTACGGATCATATCTAACAAAGTAAAATGAATTTGAGGCTGAAATTTTTACACAAGGTACATTTGTGTCTGATATTCGGCCTGTAAAAATGCCATACCCTAAACCTTCACCATAACTGATTTATAGCAAAAGTTCCACGATGACTAGTTTTTACTATATCAAGCCCTAGCTTCCAATTTGTCGCAAGTGAAACAAGTGTCGTAAATTCCATACAATTCGTTCCTTCAGGCTATCTCTAAAACCATGTTATTTTTTCATCATTTAATTCAATATGATCTAGGATATTAACTGCGATAACAACAGGTACAACATATCAAACATAAGAGACAAGAGACATAAAACTCTTCACTGGGGAAAACCAAGGTCAAAAACCCTAGAACTTCCTGAGAGATAGAATGAGCACCAATACAAAAACGCAAAACAAGAGATAGTCTCCTAGCAACTTCTCCTCCTCCACTTGTGCACACTCCTCTTCTCTCTCACTAATGTGAAGTGAGTGAGTGTGTGAATGAATAAATAGAGAGGTGCTCCTCTCTATTTATACTTTACCTTTACTTGCCTTTTACTCTAACTGAGTAGACCTCCCTTAGGAGAGTCTAATAACCCATTACCACTTGTCACTAGGCCGACCCCACTAGGGTGGTCTAATAACCATTTAACTCATACTATGCCAACCCCTCTAAGGTGGTCTAATAACCCATCAAATATAAGTTACGACACTTACAATATAACTTGCGACACTTGTAAATACAAATGAGGACACTTCCAAATGGAGGAATAATACATTTACGTTGGGGATACAATATAGTACAAATGTAATACATACAATATACAAGTGAATATCTTCTGAAGTTACAAATACATCAACAAAATGGTTTCAAAAAAATGGAAGTGGTAATTCAAAATTTAGCCAAGAATCAGGTAACGATCAATGCCAACTTTAACAGCAAAATGGAGCATTTTATAGAGTTCATGGAGATCCAGGAGATGACCAAACTTGATGCCAAGAAGGAACCTACTCAACAACCAGGTGACAAATCGAATCAATCCCATCCAGGTCGCAGTCAATCTCTAATCCACAAGGATGTTTAACTGACATGTACTGTTTGATTTATATTTGATTTATCGGTTTGTCTTTTTGACAATGAATAGGGTCATAACCCCCGGCATGTGGAGGATTGAAACACAATTTCCTTGTTGACTCCAAACCTTTGAAACTAGTCTAGGTTCTTGCTATTCTTTGCTTATTGTATATCATGATCATAACGAAAATATATGCATTTTTATAGATATTTGTGTATTCTCTTTTTACTATTAATATAAATCTTTGAATCTTACAAAAAAATATATTGGTTGACAAATTTTAAAGTTTGACAAAATCCAAGGGATGTGATATCATAAAGAGTATCACAAAATGAATATAAAACCCATAAAAAACATGGAAATGTCACAAATACAATTGTTCAATAAACTCAAAGAGGGTCACTATAAAATTAATATGTTGATCAATACATTTGTACAACACCAACTATGGTATGTTAGACCTATCACTTTTCATGACACATTTTGTTGGCATCATGTGGAATTTGAATTATATTATGACAATTTTCTTGATTTTTGTAAAAAAAAAATGGTTGAATTCACCTCCTCCTTCCAAAATCTGTGCTTTCATATCTGAAATACTATCCGGAAGAGAATACGATGAATTATACCATAAACATTTTGTCAATGAAAAAAATGTGATCATTGTGGAAATATATATTTATTCCACTCAAAATATCAGATTGGTAATGATCAGTCATTGTTAAATGTAACCATTGACTGGAAGAGACATGAATATATTAATTATGCTCCCAATGCTACAAGTTCTACTGATTATCTTTCCAAAAAACTTGATTTTCCATAAGATAAAATATGTGTGACATATTTTTTGAAGAAATTTAAAAATGAAATTGATAAATACACCAAGCATTCACATGGGAACGATGGAAATATCTACAATTCATGTAGTCTCGTGAGTTTCTTCCACTAGGAACAATTTTTTTGTAGTTGATTTTGTAGAAAACTACACATTTGCTACACAAAAAGATATATAAAGTGAATACTATAATTCCGACCAAGTTTCTATATTTGTCCAAGTTCTATATAGACATTCTCAATACTATATCGATGGCATAGAAATCATGAATGCCATTGAACATGTGTTCAAAGAATATCACTTTTATATCAGTGATGATCATACCCTTCATACACATTTTGTACAACATTGTATTGGCAATGTTTTCTGAGTCACTAAAAAAATGTAAATTTGAATCATGAACATTGGATATGGTTCGATGGATGCGTAGGACAATTTAAATATTCATAATCATTATTTTTGTTATTTCAGCTTCATAGATCAATGAACATTAGCAATCATGGGAATTTATTTGATATTAACCATAGAAAGGAGAGAACGATGGTGCATGAGCATGTGTAAAATGAGAACTTTGAAGGTAGCCAATGAACCATTCTGACAATCAATTTCAATCAACTACTCAGGTCATTGAATGGTATCATTCAAATCTAATTCATGAATACAATAAAAAATAAAAATATGTGTGTAGGTATGTACATATTTGTTCTTGAAATTTTTATTAATTTTTAGATTTAAAAAACAATATTTATAAGTCATAAAGTCATCTATAATATGTACAGTAACATTAAAAAATGTACTTCATAAATTTTTAAAATCACGAGTTTTTTTGGCTTATTGGAATCCGATATGTATATAGATCAATATCATATGATGCTAGCACCATACATGGGACTAGCGATTTGTACTCAATTAAAACAAAATCCTTCTAAAATGTGTTTTCATTTGATAGTAGAAAGAAATAATGTTTTTTTTCGAATTTACATAGAAAACACTAAACTACAGAGGTCCATGAAAACATAATGAACAACTATGTTAAACCTTTAAAACATACTTCAATTTATTCAAAGGGGGAAACACCACTCATAAGCTTAGAGGAGATAGGAACAAAGGGCATTGCAGTATCAATTGATGGCGATATAATTTTTGAACTTGTTAGAGAAGGTAACAATACAAATGTCAAAAACAAAGATTCAAACATTGTTCACTATATATAATATATATAAATTAAATTATTTAATATCCAAAATGTATTTAAAAAATTGTCTTAACTACAGGAGATGTCTTTGTGGTGATTGCACCCATAGAAAAAAAACAAAAAGTGGAATACTATTTTATGCGATGCATTGAGAGGAAGATGAAGTTATTGGAGGACTATAATGACAAAGTATTTATGTATGAGAGATGATCCATTATATTCAAAGGTTATTCTTTTCAAGAAACCCATCAAAGTGAAACTTATATTCAATTTTAGGACTATGACCTTGATGTCATATGCTAACAATATAGTCATTTGGTATGTGAAGCTCGGATCAAATTAATAGAAGTTCTATCGAAACAAATTGCAAGCTAAATATGGAAAATGATGAAAGTTGGTCATGAGCGAATAGTTGAAGACAACATTCCATTGTGATTTTTCTAATCAATATTTCCAGATTCATCATCTTATGCATTACATAGAATGGATATGTGGTGTTCTATCTTCATTGGATTTGTATTAAGACAACCAAACATTGCGATTCTCGATGGACTAATATATTGTCTATTTATGATGTGCATTGTTGATTGTTCAATTAGTGGTTGGCCTCTTTTGAAGAAATTTTTTTCCATACTTTCTTTGGTTGTATTCAATTATGGTAGGTAATGATGTGTATTTAATTATTTACTTGAATATGCATTGCAATAGTCATGTCATGTCATGTACTTTGTACTATGTTAGCTTGTAGGCCAAAACTATCGATTTGGGTCCCTATATGTCCAAAAGGACCTTTAAGGGATGAGATCATGACAGTGGATCATCTACTAGAACCCCAAATATGCCTTTGACCTTTAGTTGTCAATAGCATTATCCTGAATTTTTTGTAAAATAAAACGGTTTGATTTAAAGTATTTATCATGTGTCATTGGTCTTGTTATACCACCCTGTAACTATCACTTTATCCTAGATATGTTTAGTTACCTTCCCAAAATGATATTTGAATTATGATTTACAATTCATACGCATACTTATTGTTTTATGATTTGACATATTAATCATGGAATAGTACAATACCTTTAGTAATGTAGAATATCAAGAAAATTTTCAATTTTGGATTGTAACAATTAGACCTATTGAGAATAAATCATGAAATGAAACATTTTGATTTATATTAAAATTTGTATGCATATTTCAATAATTTACTAGATAATCTATTGTGTTATGATTTGACCTATCTTAATCATTAGAGAGTACAATCCCTTCAATAATGTGTAATGTATATATTTTCAAGATTGGATTGTAACAATTAGACCTACTGAAAATAACTTGTGAAATAAAACATTTTGATTAAAATTAAAATTAGCATGCATATTTCAATAATTTACTAGATAATCTATTGTGATGTACGCATGCATACCAATTACACATAGCATACATGTACACATGCATCATCACATTTCAATATATGATCGCTACATAAAATAAACTAAGTTTCAAAACATGAATAATACAATTCATTTAAATAAACCACTTAATAAATCATTTGGAACTTATAAAAGATACTAGATGTACCAATTTGTCAATGTCAATGTCAAAATACCATTCAAACATTAAACATTAAACATAAACATTAAGACATAAGTTACAAACTCTAGAGCCTTTATGAGATTCATGTTTTACATTATAGAGGACCAAATTTGATAGACGGTGTTATATCTAGGACTATTAAACATATAATACATGTACATATGCATTCATACACTTCTCTATGGATGAAACTCGTTTCATAACATCTTCGCATGCATTCGTGTATAAACATATAACAATCAAATAATTTACATCATAACATTCTTTCATATGATTGCATAACCATTACACATTACATACATGTATTAATTCATCATCACATTTCTATTTTCAAACCATAAATAATACGTGTATGAATCCCTACATACAGTCATTAATTTCCAAACCATAAATAATACAATTCATCAAAATAAACCACTTAATAAATCATTTGGAACTTATAAAATATATTATATATGTACCATTTTGTCACTACCAATGTCATCAGACCACTTGAACATTAAATATTAAATATTAAACATAAACATTAAGACATAAGTTACAAGTTATAGATCATTTATGAGATTCATCTTTTAAATAATAGAGGACATTCTAGCAGACATTATATCTAGGACTATTACAAGTAGTTGTAACATCCCCAACCCTCAATCTGGCCAGCAGGAGGGGACATTAACTGAATCAGGGCCTCAAAATTTTGTCCCATAACCGTAATTATGAATTTGTAATAATAAAACCATGTGTGCAGATGTAGAATGAAAATACACAATGGAAATAACTCAATCTACACAGACATAACATGCAAATAACAAGCCCGGTGGGTTAGCTCAAGTGGTTGAGTGTTGTAATCATAAGCAAAATTTCCCAGGGTCAAATCCTAAGGTGGTTATGCAGGGCCTCACTTGATGTTCCACCAGGTTACGCCCCGAAATCAAGGCCGGTGGTTTACCTTGGGTACCATCCTCGAAATAAGGGGAAGTACTTAAGGTTTTCCCATGATGTGTTCCATTGAAAGAAAAAACATGTGAATTACAAGCATAATTATCACATGAATACAAATAAAATCATTGCACATTAAATACATAAGAATACTTATCTTTAAATAAAGAATATCCAAGAAACTGACTGTGTAAGAACGATTTTCCACCAAACATTAGGCACTCTGTCTAGCATATACTCTTATTGCTGAGAGGCCACCCCAAGCTAGTTTATGAGGCCTCCAGGGCGAAGGAAACACCTACAGGCTTCTATCTCTCATCCCACAACCCATTATGTTCACTGTGCCTAGCCAAAAATCTCAACCAAAGCTCTACAAGGGTCTCACTAAGACATCACATCCATAGCACTCCTTCCAACTGCCCCACACAACACAAGGAAGGCATTTCCCTTCACTGGTCCATAGTTCCCTCAAGAAATACAACCCTTACAGTGCTTACTAGTGTGTGCAGTAAGATTCCAACATGTTGTATGCTAATGGAGAACCTCCTGCAACATTAATCCAAGGCTTATCAAGCATCAAAAACTAACATAACTCAATGGGTATAGGTTCATATATTTCCCAACCTCCATGCTCACCTACAACTATCTGTTTTCCCTTCCAAAAATGTAGCTCTATCTCCAAATTTGAATTTATCGGTTAACACAGTCTGATAATGGACATGAAGAACAATGGAAACTCTACGTAGTGTAGAAAAAATGCATGAGAGAATTATCAAAAGAGTTTTGACTCCAAGGATATGAGGTAAGGTTGAAAATACAACTGACATAACTTATGACCATAAAATAAATAAGGAAGCTGACAGCTAACATAGCTATCAGAACCCCCATGCTTCAATAACTACATGAAGTGACTTTTCCCAACAACCTCACATATGCATTCAATGATTGGATTTAGTAGTCAAGAGAAGGTAATTGGCTTATTTAAGGCACATGGCATATTTGGATGAGTTCTAAGTTTGACACATGGAAACATAAGATTTGGTTTCCCCATAGGCCCCATTTACTCTTTGTCTCTTGTGGAATCATCTATCCCCTCTAGTACTCTTTACACAACCATCTTGGACCATTTTATTAATTTCCAACATAATATTTACATACATTTCGAATTGCCATGATAAGCCAGCCATATGGTCCAAATAAAAATATATACATGATACATGCCTAGCCATTCACTAGTTGGGCTTTGTCCTTGAGCTCCACACTAAGAATCCATACTAGCATATTTACATCATTTACATAATCTTGATTAAATACATTCCAAGTCAAAAATGGGGGTATTATAGTAGCATACATGTGTACATATGCATTCATACAATTCTCTATAGATGAACATCATTTTATAATTGTTAGAATATTGAGAATATGCATGAACATACAAAAATATATTTACATTAATATGTAAATCAATAGCAAAGATCTACTATTCTAGCCTTATATTCGTACAACTTAGCAATAGTAATCATGTAAGAACAAGAGACAAGAGAACAAGATAACAATACACCAAATATACGTGGTAAAACCCCAAATGGAGAAACATCCATGGAAAACTTGGTCTTCATTATTATAATGAAATCTCCATCTTACTATACAAGGCATCTCCATGTATGCATCGCTCTCCATCTTCACTCATGTCACAATCATGTGTATACAAATGATATAAAATATTTGATGTGTGATTTCACAATATATCACAACATACCCCAAAAGGGTCTCCTTCACCTCTATTAAATACCAAGAGGTTTGGAATATTTACATCCCATAACACATTTGGGATAACTAGCTTTCCACCTCTCTTATGTAAAGAATGGTTATAAGAGAATGTAATTACATAATGCATGTTGGATAACTCTAGTTTATAATATTAGAGTTATTACATCAAGAGTACCAAAGTACTCTATAGTCTAGTATGGGGGCGATATTCTCATTTAACATAATGTTAAGTTATGTTACCAAAAATAAAAAGTAATTAAAAAATTTCATATTGGATCATAAAATAAAAAAATTAAAACCAAATAAAAGTTAGTTAAAAATATCCATGTCGGCTCATAAAATAAAAATTTATTAAAAAAATTGTTTTGGCTCATAAAATAAAAAAATAAAAACCAACATAGATCCATCTTAAACCCATATCCATCAAGCACCAAGAGGGATCAAATTTCTTAAGGTGTATGCAAAGAATTTAAGATTTAAAAAAATTACACATCAAGAAATTTGATCACACTCGATGCTTGATAGATTTGAGTTTTAGATGGATCTATGCTGGTTTTATTCCTTTTATGATATTTTACCAACAATACCACACAAGTCATCATTACATATTCTAACAATAATATCTTCACATGCATTATTATATAAACATATAAAAATCAAATAATTTATATCCTAGCATTATTTGTTACAATTGCATACCAATCACACATAACATACATGTATGAATTCATCATCACATTTTTGTATCATACACAATCTCTACATACAAGTCATTAATTTTCAAAGAATAAATAATATGATTCATCAAAATAAGCCACGTAAGAAATCCTTTAGAGCATATAAAAGATACGATATGCACCAATTTTCACTACCAATGTCATGAGATCGTTTAAACATTAAACATAAACATTAAGACATGCTACAAGTTTGACCATTATCATAAGACCATTTAAACATTAGACATTAAGACATACTACAAGTTTTACCAATGTGACAATATCATTTCAACATTAAACATATCAAATAAACATAAGACATACTAGAAGTTGTACATGGCGTTTATGAGATTCATCTTTTACATAATAGTAGACCAAAAAATGAGTATTAGTGAAATAGGGACTAGTTAAAAAATGATTAGATTGGTAGGGTTGACTACAACATTTCCAAACTAAAATCTTTAGATCATTGATCAAATTCATATTTTACATATTATAGGTTTCATCAGCTAGAAAGCATTGTATCTAGGATAGTTAGAGAAATAGGAACTTATCAAGAAATAACTAAATTGGTGGAATTGCATACAACACTTCCAAACTACAAGCTTTAGATCATTGATGATATTCATCTTTTACATAATATATGATTTCCTACAACACTTACAAACTACAAGCTTTAGATGAGATTCATATTTTTAATAAATGACCAATGCTATCAAGCATTGTATCTAGGACAATTAGGGAAACATTGACTTATCATAAAATGACTAGATTGGTGGAATTGTCTACAACACTTCCAAACTACAAGATTTAGATCATTGATGAGGTTCATCTTTTACATAATAGATGATTATATACACCACTTCCACACTACAACCTTTAGATTAGATTCATATTTTTAGTAAGGGACCAATGTTAGAAAGCATCATATTCATGACAACCTATAAGTTCTTAATATTCACTCCTAACAAAATTAAACTATATTATTAACATATAAAATTGACTAGCATCATAAAGCATAAGCATAAAACATACATTGATAGACATCATTCTAATTATGACAGGAAAAATCATAAAAAATTCAATCCAAGAATAATGTTATCACCCAAAAAAACTACAACATGTACTCAATACATGTATGTAATACACAACTTCTAATGACAAATTTAAAATTTTAATCCAGACATAACAGAAGAGATATAAAAATATGAGAATGTGATTGGAAGAATTGTATTCAAATCTCTACTCCCCCCTCCTCCTTTGTGAATTGACCTCTCTCCTCTCCCTGATTGACCTGTAACACATGTCCATTGCATAAGTAAATGAAAATATGAAATTCAAATTAATTAAACAATTTTAAACTAAATTCAAAAGCTAAAATAAACTTATAAAAATAAAATTGAAGAGAATAATTATTTGTAAACCATTACCTCATGAGTACCCATAATGTTAGTAGCTCTGATTGCCTGAAATTTATATTTTTTAATTAAATAAAACATTCCAAGTGTAAAATAAACTAAAATAAAGTAACACTTCAAATCATAACTAAAAGGTATAAGGAATTATTGCATTTACCTCTAACATTCCAATGCCACCAAATGGAAAATATTCAAAAAATGATGAACCTAATGAAACCTATGAACACAACAATTTTAAATTTCAAAACATGTGTTTACGTTTACAAAGAGATACATAAATTAGTTCAAATGAATATTGAACAAGATCAAGCAATACATTTAAAACAAAAATATGGATATTTATGCAAATGTGCCTCTCTAAATCCTTCTTCTAAATTTAGACTATAATAGACTCTAAAATCATGTATGTTCATCAATCTAGAAAACTTCAATAAATGAAGATCTAAAACATTGTTATATCTCCAAAATTACAAAGCAATATCCCCCACTATGGGTACAAAGAGCATTGCAAGGTAATGAAATGACAAAGGAGTGGGCTCTTTGACAAAGGAACTGCTTGGATAATTAGCTAGCAAACATGTAGGAGCACAGCACACATGTTGATCGAACCATTTAATAAAATGAGTGGGGATTATGTGTTGCATTTATAAATCAGATGGTATTCTATAGGATTTGTGTCTAAGCATGTAGAAGTGACTAAAAGTGACGTCCCTAGACATTAAATTTAATTTTATAAAGTTAAAGTGCCCTTTTGATTTATGATGAGAGAAAATTACTTAAGTTGTGAAAAACTACAAATTATCACAATTTTTGATCTTGAGATCCCAAAATCTAATCTTAGCCATTCATTCTGGAAGATGAAGAGTTAAATTTATTTCTCATTTATAAAGAGGCAAAATTATCTCTATGGGAGAAACTAGACACAAAAGTGAAGAGAGAACAAAGAGGTTGTAATACCCCTAGTTTTGACTTGGAATGTATTTATCCAAAATTATGTGAATGATGTAAATATGCTAGTGCAAATTCCTAGTGTGGAGCTCAAGGCCAAGGCCCGACTAGTGAATGCTAGGGATGTATGATGTATATATTTTATTTGGACTATTTGGTTGTCTTGTTATGTTGATTTAGAAAATATGTAAATAGTATGTGCATAAATAATAAAATGGTCCAATAATGGTTGTGTAAACAGCACCAAAGGGGCTATGATTTCACTAGAGGGGAAGAGAAAAGGGGGTCCATGGGTGACTAAATCCTTGTTGCCAAGTGTCAACCTTAGAACTCACCCAAATTCTCCCATGTTATTTGTATAATCCAATTATCTCCTTTTTTGACTATTTTCCAATCATTAATGCATGTGTGAAGTTGGTGGGAAAAGTCACGTCATGCAGTTATTGAAGCATGGGACTGACTGCACTTTTGTGACAGTTCTGTCATAACAAAATTTAGTCTATAGCTTCTAGTAGTTCTTTCTTCTACTGTCAGAAGTTATGTCAATTTTGTTTTCACCATTTTCCCATATCCCTTAGATTCCACTCTCATTTTCTCATTCTTGCATGCTGATATACACTAGACAAAGCTCTCCATTGTTGTCCATAAACTTACCATGTTGTTTTGAACCTAGAAATTTGAATTTGGAGACCATGCTACATATTTGGAAGTTAAAATTGATGGTTGTAGGTTAGCAGAGAGGTTAGGAAACCTAGGAACCCTTACCGATTAAATTTTGTTGCTCATAGGTGCTTGAGAATCCGGGAATTGAAGCTATAGGTGGTTCTATAGAAACATATATCAGATTGACTTCTTCTATGCACACACTAGAAGCAGAAGGAAAGATAGATCACCCAAGAGAATAGTGGATCGGTGAAGGGGATGCCTGAGCCAAGAAGGCTGTTGTGTGGGGAAAGTATTTTTGAAGCCAAGGTTGTTGTGGCTACATGAGACCACTGTAGAGCTCTATATGACAATTTGGATTAGAATAGAGAGAAGAATGGGTTGTGTTCTAAGATATAGAAGCCTGTAGGTGTTTCCTTGTCCCTGGTGGCCTCATAGCCCATCTTGGGGGTGGCCTCTCAGCAGAAAGATTAAATGTTGGACATAGTGCCTATGGTTGGGTGGAAAATTGCTCTTACATGGCTAGTTTCTTGGATATGCATTAGATAACGATAAGTATTATCATGCATTTTACTTTGAGATGTTTTTATTTGCATGCTAGATGTATGTGGATAGATTTTAATTCCACTGTGCATGCTATTGATGTATATGTAACTTCGGAATGTATTTCATCTATGTATTATATATATATTTATTGTACCCTTATAAGAGATGTGTTATTCCTCTATAAGGAAGTGTCGTCATGTCGATTGACAAGTGTCGCAAGTGTGTGTACTTGTCGATGGGTTATTAGACCACCATGTGTGGGGTCAGCCCTAAAATATATATTATATTGTGGATGTATCTAGATAGACAAGTCGGCCCCATAAGGTCACTGGGAAAACAGGGTAAGTATAAATAGAGATCGGGAGATCTCTATTTGGATCATTCGGAAAGACACACTTCTCTCACTCAGAAAGTGGCGCACTAGTGAGGAGGAGGATCATTTGCTCTAGGAGACTATCTCAAGTGTATTTTGGTTGTACTTTGGTTGAGCCATTGCTCTCTCTATCTCTGAGGAAGTTGTGGGGTTTTTCACCTTAGGGTTTTCCCCACAGAAACTCTGTGTCTCTTATCTCTCATGCTTTTGATTCTTGTGATGCGTGTCATGCTTATTGTGATTGTTATGCATTGATATATAGTATATGTTATTCTCTCAGTAAAGATCCAAGAGTATTGTGAATTAATGCTCAAATTTTAACATGGTATCAGAGCTAACCTGAGAAGAAGACATTTTGCAGTGACGGAAACTTGAGTTTCTTGTTTATTGGGTTTTTCTCCATAGTTTTTGGAAAAGCAGTATAGTAGATTGACTCTACTCATCAAGGAGAATCTATCTGTCCAATCAAAATTCAATTCTGATCATTTTTAGATTTGGCCCTAAAATTAGGGTTTCCACAAAAATAGGAATTTCTGAAATGTGAAGCCATAGCTGGAAGCTCCTTGCAAAAATCGAAGTTTAGAGCTTTGGATCGAGATTTTTGGCTGGGTAGATCTTTGGGAAACTCAAACCCTAATTTAGGGCTCTCCCTAGTGAACCCGGGAGGACAAAAAGGGAAATCTGAAGGGTAACGCTTTGGTGATCTCAAATTATGAATACACCAGGATGATCAGCTCATCAAGGCACATCTTTCTATCCTTTCAAAAAGTTGAAATTCACATTTTGAATTTTTAGGGTTTTTCCGACAAACCCTAATTCGGGACCAGATCCAGTTTTCAGCATTTCAAGTTGTAAGACCTAAATATTTTCTATTTCATTTGAAGTACTCTTTAAGATGTCTCACCACACCAAGCTTGAGGATAAGCTTGAAGGGGTTGATAACTTCTGATCTTGGAAGTATAGGATTGGGTTAATCCTGGAAGAGAATGAGTTGGACTCATAAATAAAAGAAGACATCCCTATCCCAGAGGATGAAGAGGCTAATGTATTGCATAAGAAGAACTTGGTCAAGGAAAAGAGAATCATTGCTGCTTCTATCAAAGACCATCTCATACCCCATGTGTGTTCTCTAAAGACACCCAAGGCTATGTTTGACTCTTTGACCAAGCTATTCGAAGGAAAGAACATAAATCGGAAGATGACACTGCGGAATCAATTGAAAGGGTTCAAGCTGTCGAATGGAGAAACCATTCAATCCTATTTCTCCAAGGTCTCTCAGGTCAAGGAATAGCTTGAAGTTGTAGATGAAATGGTGGAGAATGGTGAAATTGTTATGACTACTTTGAATGGCCTTACTAGGTCATGGGACTCTTTTATCCAGGGGATCTGTGCTAGAAAGAAGTTACTTCAGCAGATTATGGGAGGAATGTTCTCAAGAAGATGCAAGGCTTGTGGCAAGATAAGAGAAGATGGGAAATGAATATCAAGCTCTCACAGCTCACACTAAGAAGGGCAAGTTCAAGAGGGAGCCATCCCATCACAAGAAGAAATCTTCTCATCATTTTCACAAAGACAAGAAAGATCTAAGGTGTTTCACTTGTAATGAGAAGGGTCACTTTGCTTCAAAATGTCCCAAGAACAAAAGGGACAAACACAACAACAACAACTCCAGCAAGAAGAAGAAGAGTAACAAAAGAAGGTACCATGCTCATGCTGCCGAAGATGATGAACCTCCAAAGAAGAAGGCTAGGGAAGAAAGTGATGATAGTAATGATGACTCATCAAGTGAAGAAGAGTATGTTCTAATCTCTGCTCTCACAGGTAATATATCCCATGGTTGTAATGATTGGTTAATTGACAGTGGGGCTTCCAAACACATGACTGGGTTTAAAGAATCCTTTGTAAATCTGCATGAACATGAATCACCCCATAAAGTGAAACTTGGGGATGATTATCAATATCCCATCAAAGGAAGTGGTGAAGCCTCTTACAACCTAGATTCTGGAAAATCTTTGAAGATGAAAGAAGTCCTTTATGTACCTGGGCTCAAGAAGAACTTACTCTCCATCTCTGCATTGGATACAAAAGGTATGAGGGTTGCATTTGTGGATGGCCAAGTCCTAATGTGGCCAAAGGGAAAGACCATAGATGATGTAGTTGTGATTGGAGAGCAAGATGGAGGTTTGTATAAATTAAAAGGACAACTTGAACATGCCATGGTGCATGAATCCATAGAGCCAAGTGAACTTTGGCATAGAAGACTTCCTGATATGCACTATAGGCACTTCCAATTGCAAACAAGGCTGTAAAGGGTCTTCCTGAAATCAAGACCAAACATGAAGGTGTTTGCAAAGGATGTGCAAAAGGTAAGAATATTAAGAAGGCTTTCCCAAGCAGTGAAAGCAAGGCAAAAGATATCCTGGAAATCATCCACTCAGATGTATGTGGTCCTATGTCATCCAGTTCTCTAAGTGGGTATGTTTACTATGTCTCATTTATTGATGACTTCTCCAGGAAGACTTGGGTATACTTCTTGAAAAACAAAGATGAGGTGTTTGATAAGTTCAAGGAATTCAAAACCTTGATGGAGAATCAAATTGACAAAAAGATCAAAACATTCAAATCCGACAATGGTGGAGAATTCACCTCAGTTGACTTCAAAAAGAATTTTAGTGATTCAGGGATTAAGAGGGAGTTGACTACTCCTTATAATCCTCAACAGAATGGAGTTGCAGAAAGGAAGAACAGAACAATCATGGAAGCAGCAAGGGAAATGCTGCATGACCAGGATCTACCTATGCATCTATGGGCAGAAGCAGCTAGAACGCTGTATATGTGCATAACAGAACACCCCACAAGATATTGGACAACAAGACACCAGAAGAGGTCTTTTCTGGTAAGAAACCTGAAGTCAGCCATCTCAGAATATTTGGTTGTCTAGTATACACTCATGTCCCAAAGGAAAAGAGGACCAAACTAGATCCTTCAGGAAAGAAGGGTATCTTTGTGGGTTACAGTGAAAGCTCGAAGGCTTACAGAATATACTTTCCAGGTTCAAGAAGATTGATGTCAGCAGGGATGTAACATTTGATGAAAACTCAACATTAATCAAATCAAGGAAGGCACCTATCGAAGTTTATGAAGAACCTAAGAAAACTAAATTTCAAGACACTACCATGACTAAAGCAATTCCAGAAGTTGTTCGTGAGTTTGAAGATCCGCAAGAACCTGTAGATCCACCCCGTGAGGATAAATCTCACAAGAGGAAACCTACATGGGCTAGAGAGCTCATTCAAGATGCAGAAAGATTTGGCATTCCAGAAGAAGAACACAGAGCAAAGAAGAGAACCAGATCACATACCAACTATGTTGCTTTACTCTATGACATTATGAACAAAGAACCTTCAAGTTATGAAGAAGCAGCGGAAAAGAAAGAATGGAAGGATGCCATGGTTGAGGAAGACCAATCAGTAATGAAGAATGATGTTTGGGGTGTTGTCCCAAGACCTAAAGAGAATTCTGTTGTGACTTCCAAATGGATGTACAAAATCAAGCATGCTGCAAATGGCAGTGTAGAGAAATACAAAGCAAGATTCGTAGCTCGTGGCTTCTCTCAGAAAGAGGGAATAGATTATGAAGAAACTTTTGCACATATAGCCAGGTATACTTCCATCAGAACAGTACTTGCCCTGGCTGCAGCAATGAAATGGAAAATACACCAGATGGATGTCAAGACTACTTTCTTGAATGGTGTAGTTGAAGAGGAAGTATACGTGGAGCAATCACTCGGTTTTGAAATACACGAAAGGGAGTCATATGTGTGCAGATTGAAGAAAGCCTTGTATGGCTTGAAGCAAGCTCCCAGAACTTGGTATGGTAGGATGGACAGTTTCCTATCTAGCTTGGGCTTTACCAAGAGTAAAGCAGATTCCAACCTCTAGTACAAGGTTGAGGAAGGGAATCCTGTGATTCTACTCCTGTATGTGGATGACTTATTTGTAACAAGAGATGACAGATTGATTGCAAATACTAAGAGGAAGCTTGCCACTAAGTTTGATATGAAAGATTTGGGAATGATGCATTATTTCCTAGGTATGGAGGTGTGGCAGAATTCAGGTGGGATCTTCCTTGGTCAAGGGAAGTACACAGTAGATAGTCTAAAGAGATTTGGGATGATGGATTGCAAGGCCATGGTCACACCCATGGCATCGAATCTAAAGCTTCTATGCGATGCTTCATCTAAGCCAGTTGATGTCTCTATGTATCGTCAGATGATTGGGTCCTTGATGTACCTGACGAACACGAGACCAAATATTTGCTTTGCAGTGAACACATTGAGCCAGTTTCTAACGGATCCGAGGAGTGTTCATCTGGTTGCTGTAAAGCATGTTCTGAGGTACCTGAAGGGTACAGTGGATTATAGGCTCAAGTATGAAGCGAATCAAAAGTTTAACCTGCAGGGTTATGTTGATTCAGATTGAGTTGGAAGTGCTGCAGATAGGAAGAGCACATTTGGGTGCTACTTCAGTATGGGATCAGGTTTGATCTCTTGGTTCAGCAGGAAGCAGTCCTACGTAGCACTGAGTACAACTAAGGCAGAGTATGTTGTAGCCTGTTCAGCTAGCTGTGAGGCAGCATGGCTACAGAAGCTACTGTCTGAGTTATTTGATCTCCCATTGGATGCTACTGGTATATTCTACGATAACCAGAGTTGTGTGAAGCTGTCTGAGAACCCAGTGTTTCATGACAGGCCGAAACACATAGAGATCAAATATCACTATATTAGGGATATGGTGCAGAGAGGAGCCGTGAAGCTCCTGTATGTTGTGACGGATGAGCATATTGCAGATGTGCTGATGAAGCCACTAGCCAGGGTGAAGTTTGAGTACTTCAGGGAGAGGCTTGGTGTTCTTCAGATCGACGACACTTCAAGGAAGAAGTGATGGACACATTTGCTGAAGCCATCCCAAGCCTGTTGGAAGGAGGATCCTTCACATGGCTATGGATGTAAGCATTGGATGATGAGTATCAGCATGATGCTCCAGTTACTGCTCTGTATATGCATCATGTTGGATGCTAGATATGATCAATTGGATCATTTATATTTGTATGTATGTATGCATCGTGTTGATGCTGGATATGATCAGTTGGATCATTTATATTTGTATGTATGTACGCATTGTGTTGATGCTGGATATGATCAGTTGGATCATTTATATGTATGTACGCATCATGTTGGATGCTGGATATGATCAGTTGGATCATTTGTATGTATTTGTATATGCATCATATTGGATGCTTGGACCATGTATCTGTATCAGGTGGATACATTGTATGATCAGGTAGATCATGTATGTTGATATGTATCATGTATTTGTATTTGTATCAGGTGGATACACTGTATGATCAGGTGGATCATGTATGATGATATGTATCAGGTAGATACTTGGTGTGCATTAGGTGGTTGCATTGTATGATCAGGCTGATTATGATGATGAGCTTCAGGATGTTGCTCCAGATGATATGTACCAGGATGGTACAAGTAATGATGATCAGTATGATCATGGGTATCAGGATGATGCCTCGTGCGATGATGATCCGTTGGATCATGAGTATCAGGTTGATACTTGGAGGTCAGAGATGATATGTGGCAGGTTGTGCAAATAGCATGTAATCACTCCTGGGAGATCTTGCCGGTCGTGCTACAACACATAAATGTTCTTGGGGTACTCTTTCTGGTATTGCTATGTAGTATGTAATAAGTCCTCAGATATCCGATAGGTTGAGCTGTGTGCTCGTAATTAGTCCTGGGATGAGGTATTACTACGGAGGCATGTAATCAGTCCTAGAGATCTGAGAGGTTGAGCTGTGTGCTCGTAATTAGTCCTGGGATGCTCTTTAGAGATCTTGCCAGTCATCCTGCAGCACATAAATGTTCCTGGGATGCTCTTTAAAGGTTTTGTCTATCCACATGTAATCAGTCCTAGAGATCCGAGAGGTTGAGCTGTATGCTCGTAATAAGTCCTGGGATGCTCTTTAGAGATCTTGCTGGTCGTGCTGTAGCACATAAATGTTCCTGGGATGCTCTTTAAAGGTATTGTGGAGGAGATGCATGTAATCAGTCCTGGGAGATCTTTTCGATTGTGCTTAGGCACATAAATGTTCCTGGGATACTCTTTCTGGTATTGCATCCACACATAAAATTAGTCCTGAGAGGCCACCTCTATTAGACCGTTTGTACAGATGATGAAGACCTGCAGGTGGTGGGCCTATATCCAGTATGAAAAAGGACTGGCTCTGTAGAACTTCCTATGATGAGTAGAGTCAGAGATTGGTTGAGATAGCAGCAATAGTGATGATGATGATGACGATGATCCCGAGAAGAAGACTTGTCTAGCAGAACTGTGTCGAGAAATACCTTCCTAGTTAAGAGGGAGTGTTGATGTATATGTAACTTTGGAATGTATTTCTTCTATGTATTTCATATATATTTATTGTACCCTTATAAGAGATGTGTTATTCCTCTATAAGGAATTGTCATCATGTGGATTGACAAGTGTCGCAAGTGTGTGTACTTGTCGATGGGTTATTAGACCACCATGTGTGGGGTCAACTCTGAAATTTATATTATATTGTGGATGTATCTAGATAGACAAGTCGGCCCCATAAGGTCACTGGACAAACAGGTTAAGTATAAATAGAGATTGGGAGATCTCTATTTGGATCATTCGGAAGGACACACTTCTCTCACTCAGAAAGTGGCGCACTAGTGAGGAGGAGGATCATCTGCTCTAGGAGACTATCTCAAGTGTATTTTGGTTGTACTTTGGTTGAGCCATTGCTCTCTCTATCTCTGAGGAAGTTGTGGGGTTTTTCACCTTAGGGTTTTCCCCACGGAAACTCTATGTCTCTTGTCTCTCATGCTTTTGATTCTTGTGATGCTTTTCATACGTATTGTGATTGTTATGCATTGATATACTGTATATCTTATTCTCTCAGTAAAGATCCAAGAGTATTGTGAATTAATGCTCAAATTTTAACACATGCTTATTTATGTTTCTGCACACATTGTATATGTTGAAAGTCGTATTATGGATTTGGGGCAAAATTTGAGATCCTGAATTCAGGTAATGTCCCCTCCGGATGGTTAGATAGGGTGAGGGGGACATTACAGAGTGGTATCAGAGCTTTAGGTTGCAATACTAGAGTTGTATGGGCCAAAAATCTTGATTTACTGGCCTAAATTTGAACTCGTTATGGAGGAAATCATTTTCTGATACATGACAGAGAAGGAGTAGAAAATAATTTGAAATTAAATTCAAAATTTCCCCCTTATTGTCCAAGTAAACCCTTGCATAATTGCAAAATTTTGAAAAATTGAGAAAAGTTTAGTTGGGCAGCACCAGTGCCAAGTGGCAAGGTGACGTGGAGTAGCCACGTGGGAAAGAGGTATGACCTGTAGGATACATGTGGGAAAGGAGTGTGAGGTGGACCAACCACAATAGACCCACATGAGGTTGTTTCTGCATGCAAGGGATTATAGAGGCAGAGAATATCCGACCATCAAGCAATGGTGCATATCGATGATCAGTAGTTATTTAGGCTCACAAATGCACATGATATTTAATTTATTTTTCGTGACCCTAATGAAATTTCCACATCCACATGTCGTCCTCTCGTGCATTGAAGCTCGCAAAAGAGGTCTCAAGAAACCACTTCCCGTAGAGCCTAAAACCACCTTTTGGTGTAACAATAAGTGATGTAACGTGGGGATATGTGATGGAAAGAAACGCCAGAAAGGATGGGACCCACTATTAACACCCAAAAAGTGCTCACTACCTCATCTACCCTATTACATGACTCATTTGTCCATATTTCCTACCATGTTTGCCTCCAAAACCTTAAAAACCCATTAAAAAGCCTCCAAAAGGCCAAAAAACCATTAAAAGCCTCCAAAAGGCCAAAACCCCCCTTTTTTCCCCCAAAATAATGTAAATTCCTCCAAAAATAGCAAAAACCCTCTAAAAAGGGAATAAAAAATACAAAAAAGAGGAAAAAGAGGGAAAAAAGGAAGCAAAAACCCTATATAGCTGACCTAAACCATATGGTGCCCAAAACCATGGGTCAGCACTCCACCACTAAAAACCTATAAATAGGTGATGGAGGCTCCCCATTTTACATCCACAGTCATCCCTATCCTTACTCTGCCAAAATCACTCCTGAAACCCTAGCTCTCCCTTTGGAGCTACTTTCCACTTAAGAACCCCATTTGGCCCCATTTCCAAAACATCTTTGGAGGAAAGAGAAGGAACAACACTGGAGCTTCGAAGCAACCCTCTTGGACTGCTGCAAAGGCTCCACCAACCTCCACATATGAGGTAATTTTTAATACAAAAAGAGAGATCTTCACCATATTTTCATCTTTTGTTATTTATGTTTATGCTCATGCTAGGTTAAATTTCATACTGTTTTACTACTTTTATTTACTATTTTCTGAACTGCTACTAAGAGTTCCCTTCTCCTTAGTAGGTGCTCATTTGCACAAGCTAGGGTGAAAACCCTAGCTACAGTTTTGGCAACTCCCCTCGTGTTCCTTTGAATTTCTAGTTATAGTTTTAAAATGTTTTTAATTTTTTGCAATATTTTCTGTTTTTTCCTTTCGGCTGTCCCTTTCGGCTGCCGTAAACCGTGTCTTTTAGACTGTTACCTGCAATCCGATCGCGGCTCTCAGACTGTTTCCGGCAATCTACCATCGGTTTTCAGTCTGTTACCTGCGATTTGACCGTGGCTCTCAACCTGTTTCGTGCAGTCTGACCATCGCTGTTTGCCCTTTTTCCCGCGGCCCGCCTGCAACTTTCAACCCTTTTCCTGCTATCTGCCTGCGACTTTTGGCCCTTTTCCTGCGGTCTTCCTGCGGATTTCAGCCATTTTCCTGCTATCCACCTGTGACTTTCGACCTTTTTCCTGCGGTCCGCTTGTGGCTTTTAGCTATTTTCCTGCTGTCCGCCTGCGACTTTCGGCCTTTTTCCCGCAGTCCTCCTACGGCTTTCAGCCATTTTCCCACAATCTTCCTGCGACTTTCGACCTGTTTCCCGCGGTTCGACTGTGCAGATTTTCCACAGACCCACGGTCTATTTTCTGCACTTTTTCCCAGTTTGAACCCAGTTCTTTACTGCAATATTTTCTGCACCTGCATATCCATCTGTCATATCTGCAGCCATACTTCCCTACAGCCTTTTTTCTGCAGTATTATTTATGTTCCATTTACAGAATTTTTTAAATTTCAACATTTTAATTGAAAAAAAGAAAATTTTGCACTTCAAAGTTTAATTTCTGCATTGTTATTTTTAGTTAGAAAGTTTCCCACCCCGTGGCACTTTTACTTGGGTTCATCATCTCACATGCATACACTCTGTCACCTAATTCAAGTGATCCCTAAAATACTACTTAACACAACCAACATTCTAACCCCACTTGGGGAACACATAAGACTCTTGTAGTTAGGTAGGATCGGGGGGATAAGCATCCAAATAACACCCCTCGGTTGCTTACACTTGAGACATAGTTGTTGTCCATTAGGGAACCAAAATCCCCTAGTACTTTTTGGCATGGTCACAACCAGTTTATTAGAGGGCCTCTCCCCTAGGAGGGTTGAAGTAGCCAGACTAGTTCTGAAGGCCTGAGTGGAATACCGCACTCCATTCAGTAACCGAAGGATACCTTTCGTAGTTCTCGGTGTATCACCCGTATGGGGATACAACGGTGATAGAACCAAACTACAGATTCACCTTTTCTGGACGTGTCATGAATGGGGTATCTTAGATGCCTTTCTTCTAGGATTGACTACCCGGTGTCCCTCCTGGTAGGGGGATATCTTTAGCCACTTGGCTCTACTATCCATATTGTCTGACTTGGATTTCATCACCTTGCAGAGGATATGTCTGGTTGAGTCATAATACTATTTAGCTAGGTGTTTGCATGTTCCCTTACCTCCTTTTCGTCTAGCGAGTCCACTATTTTTATTTTCTAGGAAGCCTGCTGCTTGTTGGTATTTTGACCATTTCTGTTGATACTCCACTTATTGTAGCACAGCTATTACAGTAAGTGTTTTGAGTTGGTTGTTGGCCTGAGTGCCATATTTTTTGTGCTCTCCTTCTGCACACTCGGTTGCATTAGGGTTTTTGAGCTATTTTTCACTCAACACAACCCCCAGATACTTGACACCATCTGTCACCATTGAGTCCTCGAGACATTCTCGGCGCCTCCGGGGTGAGCCCCCACAGCACAGTTCACTTGACATCACCTGTAATAGACGTATATATTCATTACTTGATACCACTCATCATAGATATCGAGCTTTGTCACTTGACTCCACTCGTCAATGGCATAAAATTCCATCACCCGATCTAGATGCCCCTTATTTTACCTCTGATTATGAGGTAGAGTCTGAGAACCCCACCTACACTGTACCAACCAGCCCCATGGCTGTCATGACTTCCAACCCTTTCTTTGTAGGGACCATTGGTGGAGCATCCACTACCACACTATCTACCACACCTGCTTTGGGTATGCCATCGATGGGGCCCACATCTACCATTCCGATCACTGTACCCATTCCAGTAGCTAGCATACCCATCCCAACTCCATCAGTGACTCACACTACCCTTGGCGGTGTAGGACTGTCCCATACCACTTTCATTCCTCCACCTGGGGGAAACATCCCAAACCCAACCCCTCCACTCAGGGCCATTGGCCTCAACATGGTCACAACCACTAGTATGTCACATCCTTCTACTAGTTTGCCATTCATGGCTAGTCTCAACCTTCCTGACCTGGCCAGAATGACTAACGATCCCATCAAACACGACCTTGCATGGCCTCACATGCCCACCAAGCTCCCCTCTGACATCCCTAAGTTTGAGGGCAAGGCAGGTGAGGACCACCAGAACCATATTATGTCCTTCCATCTATGGTGTTCCTCCAACTACATAGTGGATGACTCTGTCCGCCTCCGTTTTTTATAGCGCACCTTCACTGGCTCTGCAGCTAAGTGGTACATCGAGCAGCCCCATCGGACCCATGCCACATTTAATTCCCTTGCCTCGACTTTCCTGCAGTTCTTTCAATTACCTGTCCGCTATGATGCGGGAGTTGAGATCCTACTATCTTGTAGATAGAACATAGCTACCCACATCACTGACCACATTCATGAGGGGCATCGACGCCGCAACCTCTGCAAAATCAAGTTAGATGACTGTATCTTCTTAGATTGGTTTCTAAACTCTCTACTTCCTGTCATTGCCAAGGATGTGGCATCTAAATGACCCCAGTCCGAAGAAGAGGCCATCCTCAAAGCCCATCAATTTGACCTTATTTACGCCCAATCTAGTTACCTATATTCCATCATCCCTGACGCCCCCCATGGCGATTACTCCAGATACGATGCGCCGGGGGCATCCCATGCCGCAGATGGCATCATTGGTCGTATAGCCTCACATAACCAACCCTTTTCCATAGCACTTCCTAGCAATGGCCCTGACCTTTCACGGGCTACATCTCATTCCAGAGCAACCAATTCGTATGCTCCCATGACACATCACCACCATTCCCATGGACCCTCATGTCCACCTCAGTGCTTTGGTCATGCATCCCCCGCTTACGCCCCCCTGGTCGCACCTCAGCCATATTATCACCCACAAGCTGCACCAGCTCCTGTATCCTCTCAAGCCCAACCTGCTTATTACCCACCACAAACAACCTCTGCGACAAACCTACAACCTGTTCCGCAGACATATCAACAAACCCCACAAGGTTCAGCACTTATGCTTCCTCCACCTACTTATTATCCACCGTAGCCTGCTCCCGCACCAGCACAACCCCAGAACCCACCTATTTCCCAAGGGCAAGTGTATGCCCAACAGAATCCGCAGCAAAACCAAAATAACCAGCACCAAAATAAACCGTGGCAAAGGCCGTAACCATGGGAACAACCCCCCTCCAGACCAAGGCAGTCAACCTCCCAATCCCCCAAACAACAATAACGCTGCACCTGACAACCGAAACCCTGACCGGCCGCCCAAACAAGCCAAAAATCCTAATTTGCGAACAAACCATCCTTGTTCTATTTGCGGGGTCTATGGCCACTACACACATGCTTTCCCACATTTGGAGCGAGCTCGGAAACTCCGGACCGATGATGCCCACCGCCAAGGGCACGCGGCTCCTCAGGCACCGCCCAACCCCCCACAACCTCATAATCAACCCTTGGTGCTACAAAATCCTTTGCCCACCCAAGGCATAGTGAACACTCAGCCATTGGCTCCCCCTCAAGGAAACATGCCACCACAACAACAAATCACTTATGCCGCTCTTGATGAACCCATGTTAGACTCAGGTACCCATCACTTGTTAATGATGCCATCTGTCGATGTCAACCTTCAAACCCGTCGGAACCAATATGGCTCCACCCCTGAAGCCTCTCCCGCCGAAAAAAACACTAACGCTCATCCCACTGATCAGTCATTATGTATACCTCTGGCTCCACTAGATGGCACCTCCAAAGCACCTCGCTTCCCACTTCGCCACATCAACAATAACCCCAATGCTCGTGCTGCATCTAATTACAACATTGTAGATGACTTAGCCAAGTCTCCCACAACCATGTTTGAGTTAGAGGTCTTAAAAAAATATCCTTCACAGCGCAAGACTTTTCTCTCCACCATTGGTGCTATTGACCCAAATGATTCATGACTGATGGCCTTTGATTTGAACCAATCCGAACCATGCCTGCCTTCCACTTTAGCATTCCAAGCTTTTGTTTTTGTTTGGAATCTTGTCATCCATCCGTGCATTGTCGATGAAGGTGCCTCGACCATCGTTATGTCCACATTCGTCTGGCAGAAGTTGGGATCCCCTACTCTCCAGAAGTCCACCACTGCGTTGCGAGCCTGCGACAGTCGTTCGGCTCAACCCCAAAGTCTCTTAGCTAATGTCCCTGTCCAGTTGGCTGGTAAAACAGTGCTCATTGACATAGAGGTCATCAACGCCCAACTTGATTATAACCTCTTACTTGGCCACAGTTACATGTATGCCATGCGGGTGGTTGCCTCATCCGTTTTTCTTACCATGATGTTCCCCCATGATGGATACGTGGTCAAGGTCGATCAACTCACCTATTACAATCCCAATGCCCCCGCTGCACCCGAAAATGTTCTCCCCATGGTTGAACAACCTGTTTGTGGTGCACCTACCTCGTTGGTTTCCTCTGTGGGACCCGGAGTTTACTCAGATACGCTGATGACCTTAACATTCCAATCCATTCCACCCCCGACACCAGTGACCAAAATATCTGACCTATGCACCCTTTCCCACAATGCACAAACACCCAACAATCAACCACCCTTGTTACCCAAAACACCATTGGTACCTAGTCACATTGGTGTTACACCCATCCACACAATCCCCTTCCTATTCCCTCCCTCGGGAGTAGTAAGCGCCCTGGTCATGGCTACTCTCAGCCTCCTCAGGTTAACCTTAGGACTACCGGTGTGGTATATTTCGCCTCCTGTTCCCCCACCGACACCAAATGTCGTCCTACAACCAGTGCAACCCATTGCCACTACTAGTCAACCACCTCCCGGTGTCACTACCCCTTCCTCATCTACTAATCCATCCCCTCTTATCAAGCACACTAGGGGCAGAGGCCCACAACCATACACTGCTATACCCCTGCCCAAAATAGTTAAACCCCCCACCCGTGTTTCGTGCTCCTCCTAAATGCTCATTGTGTGATGAGTTAGGCCATCCTACCCATCAATGTCCACAATTACCTGCATTACAAGAGCACATGCAAATGCTTGACGATGACCCCAACATCACGGTTGTCCAACTTGATCTAGCCCCTAAGCCTCGTGATAAATCACTGTGTACCAACCACCCTTGTGTAATGTGCGGTATTTACGGCCATTACTCACATCATTGTCCCGATCTCCCAGATTACAGAGCGGCTCTCTACGAGATGAATAATTTGGACCTTGAGACGACGTCCCCCACAATTGAGGAGATCCACCCCCCAGTATCCCCCACATTCGGCGAGATTAATACCATCTATATGATCTCTTCTACTACCACTCCCTCGTCAACCGATTTGACAACTCAAAGTTTCCGTAATGATGAGGAGATTCTAGAGGCTCTCACTGCCCCGGATTACCCCTGGGAAGACATGCACCATCGTTCTTACTTCCTCCCAAAAGAGTCCTCCACCACAGCCACCCAATTTGCGGTTGAGTCCAAAGATTTCCTCCCCACCAAAGTTGATTGGTTTAAGGATCCCATTCCCACTCCCGATGCCTTTGAGGAAGGTAACATGGCCAATATCTCACCCACAATCCACATTGATATCTCTACCCCAGCCAGTGCTCATGAACTCATTACTTTGGGTGCCTCCTGCACCGAGCATGAGATCGGAGAGTACAAGAAACCTTTCCAAGAGTTCCACAATGTCTTTGCCTGGTCCTATACTGAAATGCCTGGTCTTGACCCCGCTATCATAGAGCACCACAGTAACACCTCTGAGTCAAGGGGCATAATAGATTACCTCAATCCTGGGATAGGGGGCATGATCAATCATTTTGAACCTACCCCATCACATCTATCTCATCACGTCAATGAACCCATCGTTCAAACCAACACATATGTGATCCACAATCACAAACCCCATGCACATAGCATGGGGGCAGGTCATTAACCCTGCTCACTTTTTCACATGCGTGATCTCAACCATTTTTGAGGTCACATGTCACTTGTATATTTGATTTGATTTGATATGCCTAGTATCTCGCCCCCGCGAGCCATCATTTCTCCCCACCACTACATCCTTCGCTTTGTGGGCTCACCTTTATTTGTAGCCATTTTTTAACCTAGTTATTTCCTTTGACCATTTTGAAGTCCTTATGACCTCCGTTTTTCACAACATTTGCACTACCAAATTCATATTTCCGTTCCCGTGATGATGCTTGAGATCATTTCTCGCTCTCACCCTCATATTTTTTGGGTATTTTTTCCAAAACACCCCCCATCACCTTGGTTCGTGTGCCACCTCGGCCGTCATCCATTTTGACGTTCCTTATATCAACGGATTCATATTTTCGTGCTTATGATGATGCTTGAGATCATTTCTCTCTCTCACTAGAACCTTTATTAACATTGTGACATGACACCATGTCACCTCAGTTTGCGTGCCACATCGACCATAGCCCATTTTTTATATACTTTATGTCACGAATTCATTTTTCTGCGCTCATGATGATGCTTGAGATTATTTCTCGCTCTCACCAGGTACAATTTCAACATTCTATCCTGACACCTTGCTGCCTCGGTTTGCACGCCACATCGGCCACCATCGGATTGTTCCACATTTTTACATGAGCCATTCACTCCATTCATACTGCAATTATTTCGTTATTTTTCCACCATTCATCATCCTGCAAGGAGGCCCACCAGTGTTCCCCCCTACCCTCGTTCTGGGTCATCATCAATGTTCCTTGATTGAGCACTTCCTCCTTGCCTGACCATTCCTTTTGTTCAGTATAATTTTATCCCTTTTTCGCGCCGGATAAGTCCTTTACGAAAAAGGCACTTAGGGAGTTTCTGTTAAGCTCTTTTTTGACTCCTAAAACAATGAAAATATCGTCGAGCAATCTTGCTTCCTTTCATGCTTGTTAAAGTACCTGAAAGGGCGTCTATATGGTATAAGTTTAACCCTTTTCCGAACCTGGTAGACTAATTACGAAAAAGGAATACTCTAGTCACACTGGCCAGAAGAGTTCTTCATTGCATCCTTTTATGCTTCTTTGGGCCTTGGAGACTAACACACGAAAAAGCAACCCCCTGGAGTCTTCTTATTGCTTTCAGACTCTCTAAAATAGAAAGAAACCACGAGCATGAACTATCCTGGGCTCGTACAAATCCACACGATAGTACCATTCCATTATTTCAGAGTCTTCTTATCGCTTTCAGACTCCTTAAAATTGAAAGCAATCACGAGCATGAACTGTCCTGGGCTCACATAAATCCACACGACAGTACCATTTTGAACACACTTCTTCTAGTTCCTTAACCCCTGAAGAAGTTCCCCCGTGCCTCTCGGCACCATGATCGATCATCTCGGCAGCACCCCCAATAAGGTCGCCTTTGTTCAGAATATTCTACAGTCTCCTACCATCTTACACCAACTTGAGTATCACTCATCCCAGTCACCATCCTTGGTCCATTACAGCTATGATCCCTCTCCCACCAATTAGTTTCATATGCTACCCGATCACCCCCTCCTTCATACCCTGAACAAAGGAAGTTTGAGTCCACCCACTCTACTTGCCTAGTTATTCCCTACCCCCACAGTATGCCAGTCCTACCATCAGTACTCTCACACTCTGGTTCTCCACCTCGTGCTCCTATCAAGGAAACATCATTTCCTTGCTAGTTGCAGGTCTCCCTCTATTGACGACATCCCATCTATTCCAGAGGATAGACCCAGATGTCCTTGCGCCTTGGACTCATCACCATTTGTGGTGAGTGCCTATAGACCATTTTGAGAGGAGTCATCAGTGCCTCTCCAAGTGGTTGTTTCTCACATGCTCAACTTCAACACCTCGACCGCATCGTTGAGAATCGTGTAGGGTATATATCCCTTCAGTTATTGGTCAAAGACGCCATATTTCCCCCGACTCTAGCACATTGGTGAGTCACTTCAGAACACCCAGTTATATGTTCTCATGGATGTCTAGGTTGCGTAGGCGATTGTATTTGGAAGCCATGCAGTTATATGCTTCCTTGAGTACCCAGTTTAGTCCCAGTTCAGTTCCCGTTCAGTGTACCATTGAGGGTATGACTCCCCATCACTATGATCCAGCAACTCATCAGTTCCTCTGGTACCACACTCAGTAGCACTGTTGTTATTCCATTGTATCAGTTCTTCAGCTCAAACATGGTCAGCCCAACAGTATGTCCCAGATTCTGTGTCCCCTCTAGACCCTTATGATGTACACAATGGTTCTCCATGTATCCTTCAGGCCCCCATTTTTCGGCCTCATTGTTATTTTTTATATATATCTTGATACGAGCATGGGTATGACCGCCTTGTCCATATATTGAGATTCTTCCTCATTTGAGGCCATGTATATTTTAGGTCCCCATTTTTTGGACCCCCTTGTTATTGTTCTATATCTTGCTACGAGCATGGGAATGCCCGCCTCATCCATATGTTCAGATTATTCCTCATTCATTATTGAGGTCATGTACTTTCAGTTTTTGCAGTTTGTTTGGGACCATTGTTCCGGGCTCTAGTTCGTTTCTTCTCCTCTCCACATCCTAGGAAAACCATAAAAGACTTATGATGCCTATCGGCCATACGATGAGCTCTTGCCTTCACACATCAGGGGGCAATCTGTTAACACCCAAAAAGTGCTCACTACCTCATCTCCCTCATTACATGACTCATTTGTCCATATTTCCTACCATATTTTCCTCCAAAACCTTAAAAACCCATTAAAAAACCTCCAAAAGGCCAAAAAACCCATTAAAAAGCCTCCAAAAGGCCAAAAACCCCCTTTTTCCCCAAAATAAGTTAAATTCCTCCAAAAATAGCAAAAACCCTCTAAAAAGGGAATAAAAAATACAAAAAAGAGGAAAAAGAGGGAAAAAAGGAAGCAAAAAACCTATACAGCTGACCTAAACCATATGGTGCCCAAAACCATGAGTCAGCACTCCACCACTAAAACCTATAAATAGGTGATGGAGGCTCCCCATTTCACATCCACAGTCATCCCTATCCTTACTCTGCCAAAAATTCTCACGAAACCCTAGCTCTCCCTTTGGAGCTACTTTCCACTTGAGAACCCCATTTGGCCCCATTTCCAAAACACTTTTGGAAGAAGGAGAAGGAACAACACTGGAGCTTGGAAGCAACCCTCTTGGACTGCTGCAAAGGCTCCACCAACCCCCACATTGGAGGTATAATCAATACAAAAACCATTTTTATTATCTTTCTATTATTTTATGCACATGCTTAGAGTAGTTACTGTTTTATTTACTGTCTTGTATTTACTGTTTTTACTGAACTGCTACTAAGGAGTCCCTTCTCCTTAGTAGGTGCTCATTTGCACAAGCTAGGGTGAAAACCCTAGCTACACCCACCCGAGGCATGTCAGTTGTGGAATATCATGCAGATCAAGATCAACAGCCCACAATTCTTCAGGCCTTTGAACATGCACGAAGGATAAGAGAGTTGCATGACCGTGAAGTATGATGTGTCGGTCTCTCATGCATCGAGTCTCGCAAAAGCGGGTTTAGGAAACAACTCTCCTCAGACCCTGAAACTGCTTTCGGCCTGACGAGAAGTGATGTGATGTGGGGTCCAGACATGATGTGTGGAGATGTCAAGGGTTATGGGACCCATAGAGGCCATTTCAGTCTAGGAGGATCACGGATATTTGATCGACAGTTGAGACTGATTCAGGCCCCTAAAGGTACACAAAGATTAATATATCGACCTGACCCTGAAGTGGTAAACCACCTTGTGACGTGTCACCCTCTCATGCATTCAAGCATGTAAAAGAAGTTTTAGGAAACCACTCCTCTTGGAGCCTAAAAACACTTAGGCCTAATAACTGGTAACGTGATATAGGGGACATCTGAAGGGCGCAAATCATAGAAAAAATAATGTTTTTAACCGCTTATTTTTGGGTGTCCAAGATCGAAAAATGAAGTCGATCTTATGCACTAGATTGTGCAAAATAAAAGGATTTACAAAAAAATGGGGGCGATGCCCTCGACCCGCCCTTTAGTGGTGCAATGAATCCACAAGGGGGCAATCCCCCTTCAGTTGTCGAGTACCATGCATATCAAGATCAACAACTCACAACGCTTCAGGCCTTTGAACATCCACGAAGTGTAATACAGTTGCACGACTGTGAAGTATGACGTGTCGGTCTCTCCTGCATTCAGTCTCGCAAAAGCGGGTCTAGGAAACCACTCTTCTCAGACCCTGAAACCGGTTTCGGCCTCACGAGAAGTGATGTGATGTGGGGTCCAGACATGATGTGTGGATATGTCAAGGGTGATGGGACCCACAACGATCATGTCAGTCTAGGACGATCATGCAAATTTGATCGACTACTGAGACTGATTCAGGCCCCTAAAGGTGCGCGGAGATTAATAAATCGGCTTGACCCTAAAGTGGTAAACCACCTTGTGATGTGTCACCCTCTCACGCATTATGCACATAAAAGCAATTTTAGGAAACCACTACTATTCTAGCCTAAAAAATCTTAGGCCTAATAACTGGTAATGTGATATAGGGGGCATCTGAAGGGCCTAAATCATAGAAAAACAAGGTTTTTCACAGCTTATTTTCAGGTTTCCGAGATCGAAAAATGGAGTCAATCTTATGCGTCAGATTGCGCGAAATCAAAGGATTTACAAAAAAAATGAGGTCGGTGCCCTCAACCCACCCTCTAGTGGTGCAAGGAATCCACAAGGGGGAAATCCCCCCTGAACCCCATCGTCCCCCCTCCCCCCCCGAGACATTATCGACTGTAAGAAAATTCTGTGATATGACATAAATTGTCAATATGAATTCTTCCCCAAAATGCATGGAAATAATTTTCCAAATTTTATGACAATACAATGCAGCTAACCAATGTTTATAAACACTTTTGCAGATTCAAAATCCTATCAGTGAAAATTAAGGGTTATCATTTCAGTCTAGTGCATTTGGGAAATTTGGATCTTGGTTGGACCAAGAAGAAGAGTATCATCATGGAGAATGCACAGGATCCTTATGATGTTGAGGCAGATGCAATGGGAGAGAATGCATAGGTTGAGAATGTATAGACATAATTTAATGGAAGAAGAAACCAAGCAACTCCCCCAGACATTGCAGAAAACATCAGGAGCCTAAGGGTGGAACTGCAAAGTTGCGAAGAAGACAACAAAAATTTGATTAGATCCCAAGAGGATCATAATAAGTTGAATGCATTTATGCTTCAAATCTTAACATACATTCAAAGGAAGATTAACCGTGGGCATAAATCAGAAAATCAGGAAAAGAGTGGGAGTATCTCAAGGAGGCATTCCCATAAGTGGTCCCATAGTTCAAGAATAATTTCTAGAGATAGGACATATACTTGAAAAATCTCCTCTAGTGATTCATATGACTCTAAAGAATCCATTGAAGTTTGAAGCTATTCATATCATATAAACAAGAGGAAGAGGTGTTTGAAGAAAAAATCACACGGAGAATTTAAGAAGGACAAACCTCCTACATTTAATGGTGAGGTGAAATCTGGTCAATAAGCTGAGGCTTGGGTTCTTGAGATGAGGAAGTATTTCCAAGTCCAAGACTATTCAGGAAATATGAAGGCAAGAGTGGCCATATTCAATCTAAATGGTAGGGCATCTATATGGTTGGAATACCTTAGTAAAGTAAAGAGGATCAACGAAAGGAAGATTGTGTGGAAGCGGTTCAAGAAGTACTTCAAGGAAAAGTACCTTTTTGATAGGTACTATGATGGCAAAAGGAAAGAGTTCCATGAGTTGAAATTGGGACAAATGACAATAGAAGAATATGCAAACAAATTCTTGGATCTGCTAAGGTATGTCAAATATATCAGGGATGATAAGGTAAAAATTCAACATTTTCTAAGTGGACTACCCCAATAATACAAGGACTGAATTGATTTTGATGAGCCTCGAACTCTAGAGGAATCCATAAGAAAGGCAAAGTATTGTTATGATAAAAAAAAGAAAAATTGAATTCCATAAGGCATGGAAGGATAAGAAAAACGAAAATTTTGACCAAAGGAAGAAGGGGTTCAAGCCTCCTCAATTCAAAAATTAACCAAGGAAGCCACCACAAGGTTGGACTAAACCAACTAGAATGATAGGAGACGGTCCAAGAGAGCCATTCAATGTTGGGGATGTGGAGAGGACCATATGCTTAGGAACTCTCCACATCGGAATGGGAGTGAAAAGCAAGTTCACAACATCCAAGGAGCTAAAACGGTGGGTCAAGAGGCAAGGACCATCCCTAGAATCTATGCAACACTAGAGGACCTCTAAAGTAGACCATCATTCAACCATGGTTGAAGTTGAAGGTAAGATTGCTAAGCAATCTATTTCTATTTTGATTAACTCTGGATCTACTCACAGTTATATGAGTCCTAAAATTGTTGAGATTTGTGCTTTTAAGAAATCAAGGCATAGTAAGTCATAGTTAGTCAAACTAGCCACTGGAACTAAGAGGAAAGTTAGTGATATGGTGGAGAAATGTCCATTGGAAATGGGTGGACTATCCACTTTTGCAAATCTAAATTTTTTGCCACTTGGTTTCTGTGACATTCTCATTGGAATGGACTAGTTGGAAGCCCATAGAGTTAAACTTGATTTCTACAGCAAAACTTTAGAGTGTATTGATGAAGAAGGAAACCCAAGGGTTGTAAAGGGCATTCCAAAGGTAGCTTTTTTAGGCATATTTAAGCCATGTGGTTGAAGAAATTATGTAGGAAAGGTTTCCAAATGTATGCATCCCATATTTTGGAGGAAACAAGAAATTAAATTCCCAAGTTGGAAGACCATTCTATTTTGCAATAATTCAAGGATATGTTTCCCAATGAAGTTCCAGGAATTCCTCCAAAGAGGGACATCAATTTTACAATACATCTCATTCCAAGAGCTGCACCAGTTTCCAAAAATCCTTACATGATTAGTACACCAGAACTATTAGAGCTAAAAATGCAATTGCAAGAATTGTTGGAAAAGAAGTACATAAGGCCAAGTGTGTCTCCATGGGGAGCACCTGTAGTTTTTGTGAAAAAAAAGATGGAACACTCAGGTTATGTATTGATTATAGACAGCTTAATAAGGTTACAGTGAAGAACAAGTACCCCTTTCCTTGAATTGATGATATTTTTGATCAAATGAGAGGGGAAAAGGTGTTCTCGAAGATTGACTTACCATCATGTGAGAATAAGGTGAGACTCAAAGAAGAAGACATTCACAAGACAACCTTTATAATGAGGTATGTGAACTATGAGTTTGTGGTGGTGCCGTCTGGTCTCACCAATGCACCAGCTACATTCATGTGTCTCATGAATAGTGTTTTTAGCAAGTATTTGGACAAGTTTGTTATCGTATTTCTAGATGACATTCTTATCTATTCTAAGAATAAAGAAGAGCACAAAGAACACTTCAGAATGGATTTGCAATTGTTAAGGGAGCGTAAGTTGTATGAAAAACTAAGCAAATGTGACTTTTAAAAAAATAACATTCATTATCTGGGTCACATTATTTGTGAGGAAGGAATATTGGTGGATCCTGAGAAGAGTGAAGCCATCATGAATTTGTCAACTGTAAGAAATGTTACAAATGTGAGATATTTTATGGGTCTTGTTGGTTACTATAGGAGGTTTATTGAAGGATTCTCCAAGGTTTCACACCCAATTACTTCTTTGCAAAAGAAGGGGGTAACGTTTGAATGGACACCAAAATGTGAAGAAAGCTTCCAACTATTGAAGAATCTTCTCGCAACTGCTCCAGTTCTAAAAATTGCAAACCTGAAAAAATATTGTGGTATGCACAGATGCATGTAAAGATGGAATTGATGAGTTCTTATGTAAGATAACCATGTGTTATGCTACGAATCGAGGAAGTTGAAAGAGAATGAAAAGAGAATTTGAGCTAAGGACATACCACTGTGGTTTGAAATATTTGTTTGAGCAACCAAAATTAAATGTTAGGCAAGCAAGATGGCTGGAATTTTTACGTGAATTTGATTTTGAGATCAAACACATAAAAGATAAATAAAATAAGGTGGTTCATGCACTTAGCAGGAAATTACATAAAATACATGTGGCAGCCATTATTACTTGTCAAACATATTTAAGGCATCAGATTGTTAATTGTATTGTTGAAGATGACCTGTATGTACAAATAAAGGACAAATTGCAGTAGCAGAATTTAGAAAATAGGTATGAACATTACCATTTGGAAGGTCACAAACCTCTTTTTTATAAAAATAGAAATTATATTCCTAATGTGCTATATTTGAGAAGGATTATTATGGATGAAGTCCATTAAATGATATATTCTGGTCACCCAAGATACCAAAAAATTATTGCTACAACGAGGAAGCAATATTTTTGGTCAGAAATGAAAAAGGATATTGCTGAGTATATTTCTAAGTGTATGAAATGTCAATAAGTGAAGGTTGAACATCAACACCCAACAGGTTTATTGCAGCCTTTGTCAATTCCATAATGGAAATGGGAAGTGATTTCCATGGATTTTATTACAAGTTTGGCAATGACAGTGAGGTAGCATGATTCCATCATGGTTGTGGTGGATAAATTATCTAAGGAATCACACTTTATACCGGTTAAATCCACATATAAAATGGATTCCATTGCAAATATTTTCATGAAGGAAATTTTCAAGTTACATGGATTGCCTAAGGGAATAATTTCAGATAGGGATACCAAGTTCACCTCAAATTTATGGAAAAGCCTTTTTGTTTATTTGGGTATGCAAGTGAACTTTAGTACTTCCTACCATCCATAAACAGATGGGAAACCGGAAAGGATAAATCAGGTGCATGAATACATGCTACACACGTATGTGATGGACAAACCATCCAAGTGGGAGGGTTTTTACACTTGGTATAATTTGCATATAACAACGGGAAACAAGCATCATTGGGCATGAGTCCATTTGAAGGTTTGTATGGAAGGAGGTGCATAACATCAGTAACTTGGGATAATCTAGTGAACATAATTGTACTTGGGCTAGAATTGATTAAGGAAATGGAACAAGAGGTTGCAAAGATAAGGAAAAATTTAAAGGTGGCCCAAAATAGACAAAAAAAGTATGCAGATAAGAACCGAGTGCATAACGAGTTTCATGTTGGGGATCATGCCATTTACCTCAAAATGAGTCCAAGGAAGAGTTCCTTGAAGCTTGGAAGTTGTGCCAAGCTATCACCAAGATATTGTGGTCCATTTGAAGTGCTTGAGAGAATAGGGCTAATTTCATATAGAATTGCATTTCCTACTAACACTAGAGATCATAATTGTTTTCATGTTTCTTTGCTTAAAAAATATGTACATGATCCTAACCATGTGATTGATTGGGATTTGATCGAGGTGGAACCCGATGGAGAGTTCCAAACCGAGCCACTATGCATCCTAGACAGGAAAGTGACATTGCTCCAGAACCGAGACATTGGACAGGTAAAGGTGTAATGAAAGTACTTTGGTCTCGATGAGGCTATGTGGGAGTTGGAGGATGCCATGAGAGAGACATATCCATTTTTGTTGTAATTTTGATCAAACACTGAGGACGTTGTTATTCCAAGGGGGAGGGGATTGTAATACCCCTAGTTTTGACTTGGAATGTATTTATCCAAAATTATGTGAATGATGTATATATGTTAGTGCGGAACTCAAGGCCAAGGCCCGATTAGTGAATGCTAGGCATGTATGATGTATATATTTTATTTGGAGTGTTTTGCTAGCTTGTTATGCTAATTTAGAAAATATGTAAATATTATGTGCATAAATAATAAAATGGTCCAAGAATGGTTGTGTAAAGAGAACCAAAGGGGCTATGATTCCACTAGATGGGAAAAGGAAAGGGGATCTATGGGTGACTAAATCCTTGTTGCCAAGTGTCAACTTAGAAATCACCCAAATTATGTCATGTGCTTTGAATAAGCCAATTATCTCCTGTTTTTACTATATTCCAAATGTATGTGTGAGGCTAGTGGGAAAAGTCACCTCATGCAGTTATTGAAGCATGGGATTGATTACACTTTTGCGATAGTTATGTCATAACAGAATTCGGTCTGCAGTTGTCGGGATTCATTTCTTCTACTGTCGGAAATTATTTCAGATGTCTTTTCACCATTTTCTCATATTCCTTGGAGTCAACCCTCATTCTCTCATTATTGCATGTTGATCTACACTAGAAAGAGCTCTCCATTGTTTTCCATGAACTTACCATGATGTTTTGAACCCATAAATTCGAATTTCGATACCATGCTGCAAATTCGGAAGTGAAAATTAATGGTTGTAGGTGAGCAGAGAGGTTGGGAAAGCTGGGAACCCTTACCCATTGAGGTATAGTGCTCATAGGTGCTTGAGAAGCCACAAATTAAAGCTACAGGTGGTTCTATAAGATCATATATCATATTGGACTTGTTCTATGCACACACTCGAAGCACCAGTAAAGATGGATCGCCCAAGAGAACCATGGATTGGTGAAGGGAATCCCTGGGCCAAGAAGGGTTTTGTGTGGGGCAGGTATTGTGGAAGCCAAGGCTGTTGTGGTTGCATGAGACCATTGTAGAGCTCTGTATGAGCATTTGGCTAAGCATAGAGAGAAGAATGGGTTGTGGACTGATAAATAGAAGCTTGTAGGTGTTTCCTTCGCCATGGTGGCCTCATAGATCAGCTTGGGGGTGAAATCTCAACAGAAAGAGTATATGATGGACAACATGCCTATGGTTGGGTGGAAAATCACTCTTACACAGTCAATTGCTCGGATTTGCATTGGATAAATATAAGTATTCTCATGTATTTATTTTTTTTATTTGATGCTTGTAGTGTTTATGCTTTTACTTGCATGCTAGATGTGTGTGGATTGTTTTAATTCTGTTGTGCATGTTTATTTACGTTGCTGCACACATTGTATATGTTGAAATTTGTATTATGGACTTGGGGCAAAATTTGAGAGCCCGAATTCAGGTAATATCCCCTCCCGATGGTCAGATAGGGTGAGGGGACGTTACAAAGTTGAAGAAAAGAGGAGAAGAGGGTAGGAGAGAAGGCGACACATTTCCCAAGAAGAGGATTGGAATGAATCCCAAGGCAATATACAACATTTATTGTGGGTTGTACTTTGCATTTATTGATGGTCCATAAAGTTGATTTCTTGGCGCAAATTTTGAGGTTCATATAGTTGAGGAGTAGGCACAAATTTCAAGGCCCTACAAAAGAATTAGTGACATGGATTTCAAGGCGTCAGAATCTACAATTTTCTAGGCATGGGTATCAAGGAGACAACTACTATTAACTATTTGTACATGATATACAAGTTGTATAATAGTTGGGCACTTATTTTGAGGGGTTGTGCACAAATTTCTAGGAAATCTAAATTGCATTTAATGATGTTAAATCACTACTATAACACTCAAATTTATTTTTTGGGATCATAATAATAAAATATTTCTTGAACTGGTATTCCCTAGGGTTTTTCCAGGGGTACTTTGCCCAAAAATTCGCTATGTTCATTTTCATGGTTTGCTGTCAGTAAAATTTGATGAGTTTCAGTTGACAAGTTAGAGATTAGAAGACCTTTAAATTTATGTGCATTAATTTGTGAATGAACTCATTGAGTACTTGAGCCAAGATTGAAATTTTAGAAAAAGAAACATTGTATCAGAGCTATGAATAGAGAAAACCAATAGGTAACACATAGGGAAGCAAGGGTATTGTAGAGTTAGTTCATGTAGCAATGATTTGGACTTGTTGTTGGTTGGTTAGTGAGTATCTATTTGACATTTACAAAGAACTTGATCTAAGTGTCAATTATTGAGGATCGTGGATTTGAAGTGATTTTCCGAGATGGAGAAGTGTTTATCCACCTGAAAAGGTCTAGTTTGAGTACATCATAGATGATTGGGATCATGTATGGGAAGCTTTATAGGATTATGTTTCAACCAACATGGACATTGATACACTATAGTGGTAGTGGTTTGTGCGAGCTCTATTATAGATAGATGGCACACTTGCACCATGGCACTCTTATCATAATAAGATAGAATGTTACAAGACTTTCATACCTCATAGTAAAGCAACATGATGTGTGTAAGAGGTGTGCACTTGGAAAATACTCCAAGACAGCTTTTCCTAGCAGTGACAGCAAGAGAGGAGAGATATTGGAGTTAATACACTTAGATTTTTGTGGTTCCATGCAACCGGTGTCCTTTTGTGGATATGAGTACTATGTCACTTTCATTGATGATTTCACTATGAAGACATGGATCTACTTTTTAAAGACCAAGGATGGGGTCTTCGACATATTCCAAGAGTTCAAAGATCTTGTGGAGAATCAAACTATGAAGAAGATCAAGGTGTTTATGTTGGACAAGGAGGGTGAGTATACCTCTAATGATTTCAATGACTTCCAAGAATCAACAAGATTCAAGAAAGATTTGAATGTTCCTTACAACCGTTAGCAGAATGGGGTTGTAGAAAGGAAAAATAGGGCCATAGTTGGGGTTGTGAAAGTCATGTTGCATGACCAGCTTCTGCCATTGTTTTTTATGGAAGAGGAATGCAGCATTGCAGTATATGTGCATAACAAGAGTCCATATCAAGTGTTGGGGATTAACAATCTCAAGGAGGATTTGAACTGAATGAATCCTTAGGTGGGGAACTATCGCATCTTTGGGTGCCTCAGTTAATCACATGTCCCTTCTAAGAAGAGGACAAAGTTAGAGCCCATTGTAGAGAAGGGGAAAAAAATTGATATAGTGAGACTTTGAAGGCCTTCCGTATTTATATTCCTACACTGAAGAAGACAATGGTTAGGAGGGATGTGAGATTCAAGGAGGAGAGGGAATTGAGGAGGTCATTATATTCATCTTTTTAAGGGTGTCAGGAGCAGCTAGTTCCTATAGGTACATGTATAGGTTCACAAGTCTCGCAAAGTACACCAGTACCTCACATTACAGGGCCATAGGGAATAGGTACATATGTTTCAGGGGTTACAAGTTCTCAAATTATAGGTACATTGATTACAGATGCTCAGACTTTAGGATTGCAATCTTAAGGTAGTTTTGATGAGCAGGAGATTCCTACACCATTGGAGGCTACTTCAAGGAAGAGGAAGTCGAGATTGCTTCAACAGAATTTGAAGGATGCACAAAATCATGTGAAGAGTCCCAAGAATACTATCAAGGATATTCGACCACTAGAGATATTTCCAATTATGTGGCTTTGATGAGCAACATCCATGAGCAGGATCCTTGCACTTTTGAGGAGGCAGTTGACCGAAAAGTACAAAGAGATGACATGATTGAAGAGTATGCTTCCATCATGACGAACGATGTTTAAGAAGTTGTTCTGAGACTTGAGAAAAAGTCAATTATGACTTCCAAGTGGCTCTACAGAATCAAGCAGGTTGTAGATGGAAAATATGAAAACTAGAAAGCTCAATTTGTGGCTCGAGGGATCGCATAGGTAGAGGGAGTATATTATGAGGATACCTTCACACTGGTAGCAAGGTACGCTTCGATCAGGCCATCATGTCCATTGGAGTAGTGGTGGGTTCGATTCTTTATCAGATGGATGCGAAGACTACATTTTTGAATGGCATCATAAAAGAGGAAGTGTACATTGAGCACCCACTAGGATTTGAGTTGCATGGGAGAGTCTCATGTGTGAAGATTGAAAAAATATCTCTACATAATCAAGCAAGATCCTAGAGCTTGGTATGGTAAGATTGACAACTACTTGTTACAATTGCGCTTTGAGAAGAGTGAGGTGGATATGAACCTATACTACATCCAATTTTGTAAGTATCCACTTATTATTATCCTTTCTTTTGATGATCTCTTTCTTATAGGGTCAGAGAAGCTCATCAAAGACTGGAAGAGGGATCTAGTTTTTGATTTCAAGATGAAGGGTATCGATCCAATGCATTAATTTTTTGGGGATGGAGGTGTGGCAAAGTCCTAGTCATATTTTTCTTGGCTAGGGGAAGTATGCAGTTGGGATCTTGGAGAGACCAAAGATGGTGGATTGTAGGCCTATGTTGACACCCATGACAACCAACTTGAAGAAGATTGATGATTATGAGTCAAAATTGGTTGATCACACTTTGTATCGTCAGTTAGTTTATTGTTGATCTTAGGAGAGTGAACGGGATTGTAGCAAAGCATGTTCTTCATTACTTGCATGACATTGTAAATAAGACTAGTTGGTTTCAATGACTCAGATTGGGGAGGAGGTGTGATTGACCGGAAGAGCACCTCAGGGTGTTGCTTTAGCTTGGGCTGGGTAGTAGTGTCTTGGTTTAGCAGGAAGCAAAAGTCATTTTCATTTAGTTATGTTGAGGTAGAGTAAATGGTTGCCAATTTGGCGAGTTGTGAAGCCATATGGATTCGTAAGCTACTTGTTGTGTTATTTGGTCATAATTTGCTTCGTATAGTGATTCATTGTGATAATTGGAGTTGCATCAAACTCTCGGTGAATCCAATGTTTCATGACCGGTTGAAACACATTCAGATAAGGTATCTAGAGAGGGGTAGTGCAGCTTCAATATCTATTTATAGATGAGAAGGTTGCAGACATCCTCACGGAGGCTTTGGTGAAAGGGGAATTTTTAAAATTCAGATATAAGCTGGGGGTGGTGCAGAACACCTCCCTCACTAACAAAGAGTATTGATTTTTATAGCTCGGATGGTCTTCTATAGGCTTGGTGTCTAAGCATGTAGAAGTTACCAAAATTGACTTTACTAGACATTAACTTTAATTTATAAAGTTAAAGAGACTTTTGATTTATGATGATAGAAAATGACTTAAGTTGTGAAAAAATGCAAATTATCACAACAGATAATCTTGAGATCCCAAGATCTAATCTTGACCATTCATTTTGAAAGACAAAGAATTAAAGTCATCTCATTTATAAAGAGGTAAAAGAAGCTCTAGGAGAGAAATTAGGCACAAAAGTGAAGAGAGAACACATAGCTGAATAAAAGAGAAAAAGAGAGTAGCTGAGAAGGGGGTGCATTTCCCAAGAGACTAGCAACAAACCGCAAGGCAATATACAACATTTATTGAAGCTCATACTATGCATTTATTGCAGATTCATAAAACTTATTTCCTAATGTGAATTTTGAGGCAATATACAACATTTATTGCATGTTCATACAATTTATTTCCTAATATGCATTTTGAGGTTTTTATAGCTAATTTCTTGGCAGGATTTTGAGGTTCATATAGCTTAGCACTTTGCACAAATTGAAAGGCTATATAACAGAATTGGGAGCATGAATTTCAAGCGAGATTGTATGATTTTCTATGCAAGAATATCAAGAGCTAACTGTTGTTCACTGTCTGTACATGGTATACAAGCTGTACAACAGCTGAGTACGAATTTCGAGGGGTTTTTATATGAAGTTACAGGAAAGTTAAATTGCATTTAATGCTTTTAAATCACTGCTTTAACACTCGGAAATTGTGTAGGGCTCATAATAATAAAATCTTTCTTAAACGGGTGTTTAAATGGGTTCAGATGCTTCCTTCTCCCCTCTGGAAACCCCTGTTGTTTCCCTTGCTTTTGCATTTATAGTAAGAAACCAGGCTGAATTATGAAAAATGAGACATGCAAGTGGATCAACAATTGGCCCAACCTAGTCACCTAGCTCTGCCCTTGCCTCTTACTCCCTTTGAGGTAGTATATAAGGAAGGCGTAATCCCGGCCCTTAAAATACTGCTGTTCTGAAATTCAATTTTATCCAAGCACATACCACAAACCAATTTCCAGTACAGTATGATAGCTAAGATAATGGATAATGCAATTGAAAACATATCCAAATTCCATGTTACACCGGGATAATGACAAAGCACAAAATCCCCATAATAATGGAACCACATGTCAAACCAAAGCCAAACAATGAAAAATAATGCAGATAAACCAAATTTTCTAAGTTCTCTGAAATATCTAGTCGAATGGGACAATAATGGAATTCAATGAATCAGTCAATACTTAATAGAGACCAGAAAAGAAACTAAAGTATAAAAAAAACATTTTCAATACATTAAAATACCATCTTCAGAAATAGACTGATGGTTTTGGTAACACTTACTTGCATGAAAATCGCCATGGATCAATTCTGTAGGATGGATTCTTTTATTTCAGCTTCGATCACTCACGAATTTGAGGAGAATTTCAACATCCAACAATGGGCCTTCTTTCCTGGTTATGGCTTCCCTGATTTCCAATCCATCTTGTGCAATTCTGTAGTGAACACACTGTACTAATTCATTGCTCTTTTCGCAATTACAGACGGGAAAATTTCGATCTCCCAGCTCATCCTCGGTCTCACTGAAACGTTCAAACATATGAAGAAGCTCCTTTATTATGTCCACACCTCGTCTGAGAATACAAGTAGCTAATTCACTTTCTTCCATGAGTATATCTCTGATAAGCCTAACACCCCTTTCAAGGGCCTTGGAATTGTGCTGCGCCTGCACTTGAGCTTCGAGAAGTTGTCCCCTTGTAAAGCCTTCCATAGCCTTTGATCTCCCAATTTCTCTAGAGATGCAGATAATCACAGCGTTGCCTAGTGCTGTCGTCTACACCTTCTCATTTAAATCTGAAAATGAAGCCTTCACACTTCTCAGAATAGCAATCCCATGATTGAAGTCCTCGCTGATGATATCTCTCACATTGCATACAGACAATGTGTTCAGTGCAAACGGATATCCCGCCAACGAGGCTAGTTTCACGTTTCCAGGGACGATGTAAGGCTTCGCGGAAATCTCATCAAATACTGTAGAAAATGCTCTCAAAATAAAGGACCGGATTTTGATATAATAACCTGCAATCTTCCTAGAAACATGGTAGAGAATTTTGATTAAACTAAAATTCACAAACAGTTCCTCGGGAATTTCTCCAAGTTCCCCAAAAGTTCCCACGGAATCGTCTCCACGTGATCTGAGTTCAATTATTATGACGGCAATGGTCCTCACTATTTCCTTAGACACATCCAGAACAGCTTCTTTGGCTTCATAATCTCTTAATGCTCTTAATGTTTTGGCCATGAATTTCTCAAAATATTTGAAGCCATTTACAGAAATTGTTGGATCTAACAGCCACAAAATACAATATGCAGCGGAAGCAAATAAAACAAGAAAGATAGTAAATACACACACATGACATATACGCAGAGATTTACGTGGTAAAACCCTCTCTTAGGGAAACATCCACGGAGCAATGGTATCGGTATCTTATTATTCAGAATCTGAAGATTTACAACAACTCACAACTCTCCAATATCTTCTCTTACGAGAATACAAGAAACATATACATTTCTTACACGGTTACTAATAACTGCATATTTAGTTAGTCAGTTACATAGTTACCATCATAGTCGGTTGTCACCCGTTTCTAACAATCTCCACCTTGACAACAATTTACCTGATACCATTTCTCATTGCTCTATTGATCACTTTTCCTGCAAGCCTAGAGAAGCTAAGCACCACTGTAGCTTCTCTGAAGTAACTGGCTTCGTGAACATGTCTGCACTATTCTTTTGAGAGTGGACCTTTTCAAGAACCACTCCACCTTCATCAATAACATGTCTTGCAAAATGATATTTTACAGGAATATGTTTTGTCTTACTGTGATAAGCTGGATTTTTAGCCAAGTGAATAGCACTTTGACTATCACAGAAAATCTTTATAGAGTTCTGAACCTTTCCTAACTCACCCAACAAACCTTTTAACCAGACTGCCTCTTTGCAAGCATGTGAAGCAGCTATATATTCTGCCTCTGTAGTAGATAAAGCAACAATATTCTGAAGCTTTGACATCCAACTAATAGCTCCACCTGCAAGAGTAAAAACATAACCTGAAGTGGACCTCCTCTTGTCCAAATCACCTGCAAAATCAGAATCAACATAACCACATACTTTATCACTGCAACCATCAAAAGTGATACAATAGTCACTTGTGCCTCTAAGATACCGAAGCACCCATTTCACTGCTTCCCAATGCTCTTTTCCTGGATTTGCCATGTATCTACTGACAACACCAACTGCATGTGAAATATCTGGTCTTGTGCTTATCATCGCATACATCAAACTTCCTACTGCATTATCATATGGTACACGAGACATATACTGCTTTTCTTCATCATTTTTAGGACTCAAACCTGAAGAAAGCTTGAAATGAGAAGCTAAAGGGATACTAGAAGGTTTCACCTTATCCATACCGAATTTCTGAAGTATTTTCTCCACATACTTCTTTTGTGATAACCACAGCTTGCCATTTTTCATGTCTCTGTGTATCTGCATGCCCAAGATCTGATTTGCTGCTCCTAGATCCTTCATATCAAACGTCCTAGCCAACTGAGCCTTTAAACTGCTGATTTCAAACATGCTCTTGCTTGCGACAAGCATATCATCGACATACAATACCAAAATAATGAACATGTCATTTTCCAACTTTTTAAAGTACACACAATGATCATACTCACTCCTGGTAAAATTCTGACTCACCATGAAAGAATCAAACTTCTTGTACCATTGCCTGGGAGACTGCCTCAGGCCATACAATGATTTTTTGAGCTTGCAAGCAAACCTCTTGTTGCAATTTTGAACGAACCCTTCTGGTTGTTCCATGAAAATTTCCTCATCTAAATCTCCATGTAAGAAAGTTGTTTTGACATCTAGCTGCTCTAACTCCAAATCATATAAAGCAACTAGTGCTAACAAAATTCTGATAGAAACAAGTTTTACAATTGGTGAAAAAATCTCATGAAAGTCAATACCTGCTTTCTGAGAAAATCCTTTTGCAACCAGTCTTGCTTTGTACTTCGAAACAGTTTCATCAGCACCTTTCTTCAATTTGTACACCCATTTGCAGCCAACCACTTTCCTACTCTCTGGAAGTTCCACAATATCCCACGTTTTGTTCTTTGCCAAAGAATCCATTTCTTCTTTCATTGCACGTTTCCACTTGTCACTGTCAGACACTTCTAATGCTTCCTTATAACTGTCAGGTTCTCCTTCATTAGAAATGAAAACGAAATCATCATACCTCTTTGGAAAAGTTCTGTTCCGCGTAGATCTCTGTAGATTTTGCTGTGGTATTTCCTCTATTTCTGTCGGCTCATCCTCTTCCTGACGAGTGTCCTCATGAATATCCTCTTCCTGGACATCCTCATGAGTCCCCCTCGTAGATGACTGAGTATCAAACTGAATTTGCTGAAACTGTGGTACATTAGCCTGTTTCAAATCATTACTTACATCTAAATTTGTCAGAGAAAGTTCATCAAATTTTACATCTCTATTTATGATGATTTTGTGGACAGTAGGATTCCACAACCTATATCCCTTAACACCATCACTATATCCAACAAAGATCAATTTTGTTGACTTAGGATCTAGTTTGGAACGCTGATTTTTCGGAATAAGTGCATAGGCTTCACAACCAAATACTCTAAGATTAGAATAATCACATGATTGACCTGTCCATACCTCTTCTGGAATTTTGCAGTCAATTGCTGTTGATGGTGATCGATTGACCAGGTAACAAGCTGTAAGCAATGCCTCTCCCCACAATTCCTGCTACAACTTCGCATCACTGAGCATACTCCTTTCTCTTTCAAGAAGAGTCATGTTCATGCGTTCAGCAACGCCGTTCTGCTGCGGAGTGTAAATAGTGGTCTTATGTCTCTCAATCCCATCCTGCTTGCAATAATTATCAAACTCCTTCGAAGTAAATTCTGTTCCATTATCTGTTCTAAGACATTTAATGAACCCACCAGTGCTCTTTTCAACCAAAGCTCTAAACTGCTTAAATATATCAAAAACATCAGCTTTTCTCTTCAATAAATAGATCCAAACTTTCCTCGAGTAATCATCTATAAAACTGACGAAATATGACGATCCCCCATAAGAAATTTTTGGAGATGGACCCCAAAGATCAGAATGTATGTAGTCTAGGATACCTTTACTAGTGTGTTTTCCAGATTTAAATTTTTGTCTAGCCTGTTTACCATAAATACAGTGCTCACAAAACTTCAAATCTATAGATTTTAAACTAGGAAGCAACTTTCGATCAACAAGTACCTTCATACCTCTTTCACTGATATGACCTAACCGCTGATTCCATAGACGAGTGATGTCTGCTGCTGCACCAACCGATGTTATTGTTGCGTGATCAACTTCCGTCCTCCCTTCAAGTCTATACAGGTTCCCAACTCTGTTTGCTTTCATAACAACCAAGATACCTTTCGATATCTTCATAACTCCACCTTGAACTGTAAACTTGTAAGCAACATCATCAAGAACTCCCATTGATATCAAGCTCTTCCTTAATTCAGGTACATGTCTCACATCTGTTAGAGTCCTAACAGTCCCATCATACATTTTAATTCTGATACTCCCTACCCCAACAGTTTTACATGTAACATTATTTCCCATATAAACTACCCCGTCATCTATAGATTGGTATGATGAATACCAATTTCTATGAAGACACATGTGGTGAGATGCTACAGAATCAATTAACCAGTTAGAATGGTATTGTGAAATAGTAGATGTAGATAATACCTCATCGATCATACCTGAATCATTCTCGGCTACGTTCGCCTCCTTTGTAGAGTCCTCCTCCTCAGAAGCTCACTTACGTTTTCAACAATCTTTCTTCAGATGTCCTGCTTTATTGCAGTACCAGCACTTCAATTTACTCTTTTTGCCCTTTGACTTTGACCTTGATGTACCCTTTGAATGTTGTCCTCTTTCACTGGTTCTTCCTCTGGCCACCATTACTTCTGATGTTGAGGTTTCAAGACTAGATTTCTTTCGAGTTTCCTCAGAAAGTAAGGCTCCAACGACTTTATCGAAGGTAATAGACTCAGTAGAACTAAAACTGATAGAGGTTACAAAATGTGCCCACGACTCAGGCAGAGAAAACAACAGTAAAATCGCCTTGTCTTCAGATTTAATAATATCTTCCATACTAGTCAACTGACAAATAAGAGTATTGAACGCATTCAAGTGTTCAGAAATCTTTGTACCTTCTTTCATACGCAAGGTAAACAACTGCCGCTTCAGGAGGATTTTATTCGTCAAGGATTTAGTCATGTACAAACTTTCCAACTTTGTCCAGAGACCTGCTGCTTTAGTTTCAGACACGATGTTAAATAAAACATCGTTGACCAAGCACAGATGAATAGCACTGAGAGCTCTTTCATCCATCTCGCTCCAGTCTCCATCTGAAATATCTGCGGGTTTCTTTATTTTCCCTGCCAGTGCCTTCGCCACTCCTTGCTGCATGAGCATATCTCGCATATTGACCTTCCACAACTCAAAATTATTGCTCCCATTGAACTTCTCAATTTCAAACTTAACACTCTGCGTTTTTGCCATTTTCTCAAGAAAACACCAAGTCAAAAAATCTTTATAAGGGAAAGCCTTTTTGAAATAATGGAATAAAGGTTTTATTTTTTTATTTTTTTTTTAACAATCAAGAAATAATATATTATTCAACCTTATAACTCCCACCTTTAAACCTTATAACTCCCTTATTATACTAACCACTTAGCATATCCACGCATAACCAATATAATATGTCACCCCTTTTTTTTTATCCTTTATGTAAGCCTTATTCACTCTTTAAATAAAGAGAATATTATATATTATATGAAAAACACTTTCTTCATGGTAATGACCATTGCACGAGAAAATACCTTTTAATGGTAACACCTTTTCACCGTAATAAAAAACAGTGCCGCTCTTTCCGATTAACTCTGGTCGCGGTAGTCCGCAAGAAATCTATTCGAGAACTGTGTCATAAAGTGCCGCGCCCCCCTAAGCTTGAGACCCGCGGTATTTTAATATTACCGCTCCTTTTCACAGGACTTCAACTTTTCTCCTCCAGTAACTTTTCACCCATAAAACAAATTTAACATTCGGCTTTTTCTCGTTCTTTGTGGCTTTCTACCAGGCTCTGATACCACTTGTTGGATCTAACAGCCACAAAATACAATCTGCAGCGGAAGCAAATAAAACAAGAAAGATAATAAATACACACACATGACATATACGCAGAGATTTACGTGGTAAAACCCTCTCTTAGGGAAACATCCACGGAGCAATGGTATCGGTATCTTTTTATTCAGAATCTGAAGATTTACAACAACTCACAACTCTCCAATATCTTCTCTTACGAGAATACAAGAAACATATACATTTCTTACACGGTTACTACTAACTGCATATTTAGTTAGTCAGTTACATAGTTACCGTCATAGCCGGTTGTCACCAGTTTCTAACAGAAATGAAACTTCTATGTTCTGAGAATCAAACTCACAAAACAAGCGTACTATATTCATTTTATTCCATATTTTCACCCATTGATGCGTTGTTATCGCTCTCCCATGAATATATTCACGCAACTCCTTTAAATGTTGCTCCATCTCTCCCTCTGTCAGAATCTTTGAATAATCCGCAATTATAGTGTCCGAAGGAAAACTTTGAAGCTCAATATAATGCTCCATTTCTTTTCTCAGTTCTGTTTGAGGGATGGCGCTTTTAATGTCAAACCACTGTCGAGTAAAGGGATTTCTGGCACGCTGTTTAGTTTTCCAAATGGTCTGTAGGGTTTTTCTATTGTAGAGACGCTGCGTGGGATCTTGCTCAAGTGGAAGTCGGACTGGATCATAAGAAAAATCTCGGCTGATAATATCCATAAACACCGCCGGTACGTCAAGTATTTTCACTTCCAATTCTTTATATCCCAACTGTTTATATCCCAGACAGCGAGCCATGCGACTAAAACTTCAATGAAAAGACAACGATAATATATATAAAATATTGTGGCTCACAGCTTCGAATAAGCGATTTCTGCAGTATGCAGTATGCCTCACCTGGGACAGATTTTATGAAGGTAGAAGATTTTCTCAACGAAGTGGTCAAGGCAATTTTAAGTTATCAAATTTGACCAATTGAAGTGGTCAAGGAAATTTAAGTTATCAAATTGGTCCAACTATTTTAACTTATCATATTGGACCAATCGAAGTGATCCGATCCAAGTAGAGTAATGAAGTGGGTACATGCGTATTGATTTTTTTTGGTTTATGACTGTTAAATCTATTTTGTCAATAAAAAACACATTTATAATAATAAAAAGTTAATTATGATTTAGTTAAAGACTAAATTACTAAATGATGTACCCTCTAGGTTTTCAACTTTTTCATTACCTCCAAGTTTAAATTTTACTAAAAAAAAATTTACCGACCAAAACCCACCATAAAACCCAAAACTTAGAATAAATAAACTGCTCCTTACTAAATTATATCAATAATAATAGAAAAAAATCAAAATCAAATAATTTTTAAATAAAGTGTGGTAGTGAAACATTCCTCTAAATTTAAAATGTTTTTTTGTGTTTATAAAATTGTATATTGACATGGGATAATTTGATTAGAAGGAAATGGTCTAGAGGAAATCATTCCATACATTGTCATTGAGATTGTCAATTAGTCTTCCATATGTTTGTAAAGTGTTCTTACTATAGACATATATGGAAGGAAATTATTGATGTCCTCTAGATATCTCAGGATTGGGGATCCTCTACATTTGAATAAAATTTTGGGAATTGGGTAGAGAAGGTCCACAATCATAAGGTCTTGTCTATATTCATATGTTGGGGAATTTCGTAACATCCCATATTTTCGTAAAAATTTAAAATTTTTATTACCGACAATATTAGCTTAATTTATGATAATTTATAATTGCGGAAGATAACAGTTGCTGAATGTAACAATGTTAACTAACAGCTGTTTGAACTAAACACCAATATATTTCTGAAGAAACTAAAGCGGCAGTGACAACTTTATTACATTCGTAACCTCTATCATTAAAATAGTCAAATGCATGGTTAGATTAGACTTTTGATGCGACACTTTTTAAAACAATGCAATGTATGAAATATGTAATAATGAAATGCCAGGTTAAAAGTGTGATGTGGTACTATTTCTTTGAGATGATACTGACAGTTTGCTTCTTTGCTGCCCAAGGGAGTCCTATAAGGGACCCCAAAGCTTACTTAGCTGTAACGCTAAAACATTGGACCTGTTCTATGTGCAGACAATAGGTAAGAAGTTTCAAGATTGCAATAAATTCCAATTAGCGTGAGTTCAACTTCATCGTATGAAAATAAAATAGAATCAATAGAGATTGTTGCATATGTAAAAGCATACAGGTACGGTTCACGTGCTTACTGTTCAACTTTCCAAGGTTCGTCTTGTTTCAACTTAATAAACATTGTCACTGTAGTCATCATTATACTAGCTGGTTCTGTTGTTGTCGTTGTGCTAGCTGGTTTTGTCATCGTCATTGTACTAGCTGCTTTATTGTCGTCATTTAATAGTAGTACTAGGATAGTACAGTATCAAAAGTGGATAGGAATCCATAGAACTTATTGTTCCAAAATACCATACTATATGTGATAGCATAAATTTATGTGAGTTTTATACAACACTTTTAATTAACTTTAAAATCTTATGGTTCACCATTCCTATTCACTACTATAATTATTTAGGTCTTAAGTGATAAAAAAATAGTCCTTCCCAAAGACTAGGTATTTGTAACAATTGAATAATAATCATTTACACACATAGATTAACTATTTTGCAAATTAAAACTTTGAACTATTAACTATTATTCCATATTGTGGTCTATTCAAGTCCTATATATATTGTTATGTAACTATATCGATTTCTTGGTTCATTATCGACATTATGTATTCAAATCGAAAATTAAGGTAATAAAGAGCAAACATTTGATTATCCCTAAACTATATAAATAGTTTGTAATTCGTTATCACATTGTATTATATCGAAACTATAATAATAATGGGGCAAGCAATCAAATGAAACCTATATAAAGTTACTAATACTATGGCGACATTTAAGATGTTATTTTAACATGGATAATGCAGGGTTCGGTCATGTCAAGAGAGCTGACAAGCATTTAAAACGAAACTTGACAGGTTGCTAGTTCAATTAATGGCGTCGGTCTTGAGTTGCGGTAGAGATCATGCATTGATCCTGTATTAAAGGCTCGGTGTCGTGTCCCTTCCGAGTTGGATGTCCATTGATCCAGGTAGACAGGATTGTCTCCAAACTCGTCGATGTGTAGGATTAATACACCATGCGTTAGTTGTCCATGCTCCATTGTATGCCATGGTGGCATTGTCAACCTGTAAGGTAGGTTTGGTATTTATTGCGGACGTCATTTGTACCAAAGCTTAATTTGCTGGCAATGTGGAGACCGTCGATGGTGATGAACCTAAGCCGTCAGATGAAACCCTAATATCTATCGTGGAAAAAGAGTTAAGACTTAAAAAAAATGATTCATTGTGCTATTGTTTCGGCTGGGGTGGCCGACAGGCTGCCGAAGTCTGGGTAGGAAGTTTGCAATGGTTTCGAACCCGATACCTTCTCAATAAGTTGACGTTGCAGGTTTTCTTACTGTGATGATGAAGTGGGTTTGAAAAGATAGATTCTCTGTGAGACAAGCAAGAGTGTAAAAGAGGAAAAATACAGAGTTTAGGTGAGGAGAGTGGCTCCTTGGTGTCGTTTGTGAAAATGTTCTCGTCAAAGCTATGGAGGTAAGCTTTTTGTTTAGCAAAGGTATTTTCATTTCAAAAATCGGTTTATAAAGATATCAGATGTCTAACTCTGGTTTAATGTCAGTTGTAGGGTGTAAACAGAACGTCTGGCTAGGGTATGGCGAAAGGAAAACCTCGCACTCTTACACCGGTAAGCTTCGGGTCTTCCATACCCTCGTAGTGCCCTTCGTCTATGCCGTGGCTCTGTCATTGAAGGTGGTTTGGTAAATCTTCGAAACACGATTGTAACAATGATACTTCGGTGTTATTTTGTAAACTTGTTGTTTGTCGATTGGAGATATAACTCATTGATTTTGAATATTTGGGCTCTTCTGCCTATTGGAAAATTTGGGATAAACCCTGTTTAACCTCGTTTCGTTGTTAAAGACATATTATAAACATTGCTCAAGCTTCGTCTTTGTTTTAGAAGTTATTCTGTGGTGATGTTGAGGGTTTTATGAGATTCGACTTGTTTCTCGAAATGTTTGTGAGTGTAAGACAGAAAGTCGAGGGCTCAATCTATGTGTAAGAATAATACTCCTTTTTGTAATACATTGTATGTTTAAAACGTTGTATAGATATCTGGTTTGTTAGCCTGGAAACTGTAAGTTGATGTTGTAAATCGTCTTCATGCTAAAGGTTACTACAATGTTTATCAAGCTAGTTTAGGGTTTGGATAATTCGTTGATGATAAGGGTTCTGTGTAAATAAAATTCAACTTTAAGATGAGCAAAATATGTTGAACCCTTGCATAAGTCTGTGTGGTTTGTTTTAAAACTTTAGATTGATAAAGTGTATTCTTATTCGTTGATGTTTGAACAATAGAGTAGAATGTTGAACTTATAACTCAGTAATATTTTGCAAGGAAAAGGAATAGGGTTAACCCTAATTCGTGTTTTGTTGAAATGATAATCTGATCATTTGTTTAAGATGCTAGATTGGCTTCGATCTCAGGTTTGAAAAGAGTGTAAAGTTTTGTTATGAAACAAAATGAATCTAGCTAGGGTTTTCCTTTTGATACGAAACTCAGAGTTGCAATAATTGCAACCAATGTTAGCAGATCCAAAGAAAGAAAGAATACATGGTACTAATAATTGTGTTTAGTAAATTCTTATCATTTGTAAATTTCTAGATAATACAACAGTACTATAGAAAATGAAAGAAATATGAATGCATAGTGAAAAAATTTGTGAAGACTGTATAAACTATAATTCTATCTATAAATTAATTTCCTATACATAAAATGTTGGTGTAATAATTATAATGAAACTGTGTGTGAGTGAAATATATGCATATGAAATCTGTGTGAAAAACAATTGTTTTCAAGCTTATTATCAAGAATATTTTATTCAATGTTAGTAGCCTCAAAACAATGTATAGTGTGTAATTCATCTACCTTTCATGGACATAATTTATGTGTTTTGTAGGATGATTGCATAAGATTTATTTAATTGTATGATTATTATAAAAATGAGGAAATATTATATATATTAAATATTATACAGACCTCGTGAAATTAGTTAACTTAAAAATAGAAAACTAATGCATACCAGATTATTATCTAGCTATCGAAATCAATGGCACAATTTGCCTATCTTCTATTCTATTTTAATTTGCATATCTCTACTAGAGTACAATGTTGCCAAATAGCATGTGGAAAAATGGGGATACTGATTTATCAATTCATCTTCGCCATTAAACTTAAAAATTCAGACTTAGAACAATTCTAGGATTATATTTTTTCTTTCAAAAACAGAAACACAGAAAATACTATTTAAACATAACATAAATTAAATAAGAAGAAATTGTAGAACCTGATTAAAACCTGTAGGGAAACAAACAAATCAAGAAGACCGTTCCCCCCAACCAAACTCCTGAAAAGAGTCAAATACTGTCTTAGGACCCCCAAGCCTGTTCGCTGAACCACCAGGAGGAAGAAGCTTTAGGAATATGGACTTCTTCTTGTTGTAGTAATATTTTGAATCTTCAATAGGTAGCAGTCCAAAAGACTTGCTCCTACAACTCTGTTTCTCTTCAATAATAAGCAAAAACTCAGTTTTCAATCACCACTAATCTCCCTTTTTAGAATCTCTCTTGAAATCACCTGATTTGCAAGAGGAAAACATTCTGCAGAAATGTTGATTAAAGGCTTCCTGCCCAATTCGAATTTGCCTTTATAGGCTGCCTAGGCCTTTTCAAATGTTACTGGGTCATTAAATGAGCTTCCTGCTCACTCCCTCCACCTGGGGGATAATGCCCTATTTAAGGGGAAGTTGTCCCATAACCAACAGTTAGTGGTGTGATGTAACTGGTGCCATGTGTCCCATTCCTTCCAACAACTTCCATTCCTCCTAGTGGGTCAGTGAACACTCATTCAACAGTCCTCCTAAGTGTTTATCTCCTAATTAATTAATTTAAATAATAATATTCAGTAATTACATTCATCCATGATCAAAACTGATCATAATTACAAAACTTGTAATTAAATTTAACATAAAGTATTTTTGCAAATAAATAATAATGTTCAGAAATTTGGGTAGGTGACACATTTAGAGATCAAGAAACTCAGATATTTTTTAGAACACAACTGAAAATGTGTATGCCTGTTGCAATAGAATTTTGGGTATGTACAAACAAGTGTATAAAGCAAAAAAGAAAAAGAAATCTAGGTAGATTTATGAACCTTGTTTTGTTTTTCAGTTTGTTATTGGACACTTCGACAGGGTTGCCCGATGGGGTTGCCCGACAAGGTGAGTGTGGTGGAGGGATATTTTTTTTTTGTTCCATTGCCAATCACTCAGGGTCGGTAGCAATGAACCATTGGTTAAGAACTGCAACCCAGGAGCATCTAAGCCATCAAAGTCACCTAGGGATCGCACCCAGCCTGGGCCACACCAACCCTTGTGATAGATGGATTTTTGGGTGTCTCCTCCCAACTAACTCACCCCTAAGGGGAATTGAACTCAGGTCATCGTGCTAACGAGACCCACACCTTAACCGAATGAGATAGCGAGAATTGACTAGTGGAGGGATGTTATTAAGAATACATGCTACACATAACTATAAACTATGGATGACTTGTGGACAGGGGACCAATACTAGAGCATAATTATTGGCTTTATGGGGGTTACTATATTTTTCTACTAATATTGACCTTGTTTCAAAGCACCTAAGTGGGAATAACAGTTAAGAACATGTGCTATCTCTGTTGAGGTCACAGGTTCAAAACCAGCGTGAGGTAGGGTTTCTCATTGACCCATTATGACAAGGCTCGAAGGGTAGGCGACCCCTGGGATAGAGGCTCACCTCGGTTGGCTTCGAGATGTCTTGACCCCTAATGAGTCACAAGTTACTGGTATATCTGGTTTTAGGGATGCTGGATATACCCTTCAGAGGTTGCTCAGTTCCCATGGTTAAAAAAAATATTGGCCTTGTTTCATTACAAGTATTTGGAGATACCTAGGTGATTGTGAATTGGGAAAATGGTTTATCAAATTGGCAGTTCATCTCCTTAGAGCAATGGTGTCAGAGGATTGTCTTGCTTCTTTCTTCATCCTCAGAAATAAATATTGTCCATATATATAGAGTTTAATTATATTGTTTACAATCTATAAAAGAAGGCTATTGGGGGTTTGAATGAACTTTATATTTGGAGGACTACATGGAAGATGCCCTTATTTATAAGGGATTCTTTTACATTTTCAACTAGATGTTCACCATTTGTTTTTGGATATTTGTAACTACGTTATCAACAATCATTATTTAGGCAACACTGAGAACAAAACTATAGATATGATTTTCTGTGTTTTGCTAGTTTTTGGTTGATAACAATGATAGCTATTTTTTGGTCTATGAGTGGATAGGAGTCAATTTTGAATTTTCTAGTGAGCTGAGATGTACTTTTTAGCAGTAGAAACTGTTAAATTTTCAGTATTAAATCACAATACTATAGGATCTTTGCTGAGAGAATAACATCTACAGTATATCAATGCATGACAATCATAATATGACAAGCATCACAAGCATCACAAGAATCAAAAGCATAGAGACAAGAGACACAGAGTTTCCGTGGGGAAAACCCTAAGGTGAAAAACCCCACAACTTCCTCAGAGATAGAGAGAGCAATGGCTCAACCAAAATACAACCAAATAATACAGAGATAGTCTCCTAGCAGATGATCCTCCTCCTCCTCACAAGTGCGCCACTTTCCAGAGAGAGAGTGAGTTACTTTTTCCGAGTGAGTAAAATAGAGATCTCCTATCTCTATTTATACTCACCTTTTTGCCCAGTGACCTACTGGGGCCGACTTGTCTATTTGAGTACATCCACATTATAATATATATTAATTAGGGCCGACCCCATAAGGTGGTCTAATAACCCATCGGCAAGTACACACACTTGCGACACTTGTCAATCCACATGACGACACTTCCTTATAGAGGAATAACACATCTCTTATAAGGGTACAATAAATATATATATATTACACAGATGAAATACATTCCGAAGTTACATATACATCAACACTCCCTCTTAACTAGGAAGGTATTTCTCGACACAGATATGCTAGACAAGTCTTCTTCTCTGGATCATCGTCATCGATGTATCGTCATCGTCATCGTCACTGCTGCTGCTATCTCATCCAATCTCCGTCTCTACTCGTCATAGGAAGTTCTACAGAGCCATTCCTTTTTCATACTGGATGTAGGCCCACCACCTGCAGGTCTTCGTCATCACTGGCCATACTGTGGAATCCTCAGGACTTTTACGTGCGTCAGAAAACCTCGAAAGAGCATCCCAGGCTGTTACGAGCACACAGCTCCACCTATAGGATCTCCCAGGGCGCTATTACATGTGACCCCACCACAAAACCTCGCAAGAGCATCTCAGGATGTTACGGGTACACAACTCCGACCTGAAATCTCCCAGGGCGCTATTACATGTGGTCCACCACAAAACCTCGTAAGAGCATCTGCCAGATATCCCAGGGCGCTATTACATGCCATAGGCAAAACCTCGTAAGACTATCTGCAGATCTCCCAGGGCGTGATTACATGTGGTCATGGCAAAACCTCGCAAGAGCATCCCAGGACTGATTACGGGCACACAGCCCAACCTATCGGATCTCCCAGGGCGCTATTACATGCCATAGGACAAAACCTCGTAAGAGCATCTGCCAGATATCCCAGGGCGCTATTACATGCCATAGGCAAAACCTCGTAAGACTATCTGCAGATCTCCCAGGGCGCTATTACATGTCCTCCCAGAGAAAAACCTCGAAAGAGCATTTGCCAGATGTCCCAGGGCACCGAATTACATGCCATAGGCAAAACCTCGAAAGACCATCTGCAAATCTCCCAGGGCACCGAATTACATGCTCATCTGCACAACCTGATCCACGGCCACAGAGTATCAACCTGATACTCACCATACATCATCCTGATGTATCCATGATCATCCTGATCATCATCACTGCAACGTCCTGCTGCATGTCATCTGGAGCAACATCCTGAAGCTCGTCATCTATGATCATCCTGATCATCACTGCAACATCCTGCTGCATGTCATCTGGAGCAACATCCTGAAGCTCGTCATCTATGATCATCCTGATCATCACTGCAACATCCTGCTGCATGTCATCTGGAGCAACATCCTGAAGCTCGTCATCTATGATCATCCTGATCATCACTGCAACATTCTGCTGCATGATCCACCTGATCATCAATGCATCTTTCTGATGCATACCAAGTATCATACATGATCCTCCTGATCATCAATGTATCCACCTGATACAAATACATGATACATATCATCATACATGATCCTCCTGATCATCAATGCATCTACCTGATGCATACCAAGTATCTACCTGATACATATCAACATACATGATCCTCCTGATCATCAATGTATCCACCTGATACAAATACAAATACATGATACATATCACCATACATGATCCACCTGATCATATAATGTATCCACCTGATACATATATAGATACATGGTCCAAGCATCCAACATGATGCATAAACAATACATACATAAAATGATCCAACTGATCATATCCAGCATCCAACATGATGCGTACATACATACATAAGATGATCCAACTGATCATATCCAGCATCCAACATGATGCGTACATACATACATAAAATGATCCAACTGATCATATCAAGCAGAAACTAGAACATCATCCTGATGCTCATCATCCAGCGCTTACATCCACAGCCATGTGAAGGATCCTCCTTCCAACATGCTTGGAATGGCTTCAGCAAATGTGTCCATCACTTCTTCCTCGAAGTGTCCTCGATCTGAAGAACGCCAAGCCTCTCTCTGAAGTACTCGAACTTCACCCTGGCTAGTGGCTTCGTCAGCACATCTGCAATCTGCTCGTCCGTCGCAACATACAGGAGCTTCACAGCTCCTCTCTGCACCATATCCCTGATATAGTGATATTTGATCTCTATGTGTTTCGACCTGTCATGAAACATTGGGTTCTCGGACAACTTCACACAACTCTGGTTATCACAGAAGATACCAGTAGCCTCCAACGGGAGATCAAATAACTCAGACAGTAGCTTCCGTAGCCATACTGCCTCACAGCTAGCTGAACAGGCTGCAACATACTCTGCCTCAGCTGTACTCAGTGCTACGCAGGACTGCTTCCTGCTAAACCAAGAGATCACACCTGATCCCATACTGAAGCAACACCCAGATGTGCTCTTCATATCTGCAGCACTGCCAGCCCAATCTGAATCAACATAACCCTGCAGGTTAAACTTTTGATTCACCTTATATCTGAGCCCATAATCCACTGTACCCTTCAGGTACCTCAGAACATGCTTTACAGCAACCAGGTGAACACTCCTCGGATCCGTCAGGAACTGGCTCAATGTGTTCACAGCAAAGCAAATATCTGGTCTCGTGTTCATCAAGTACATCAAGGACCCAATAATCTGACGATACATAGAAACATCAACTGGCTCAGATGTAGCATCACAAAGAAGCTTCAGATTCGATGCCATAGGTGTGGCCATGGCTTTGCAATCCATCATCCTAAATCTCTTCAGGATATCTACTGTGTACTTCCCTTGACCAAGGAAGATCCCACGTGCATTCTGCCACACCTCCATACCTAGGAAATAGTGCATCATTCCCAAATATTTCATATCGAATTCAGCTGCAAGCTTCCTCTTGGTATCTGCAATCATTCTGTCATCTCCTGTCACAAATAGGTCATCCACATATAGTAGTAGAATCACAGGATTCCCTTCCTCAACCTTGTAGTAAAGGTTGGAATCCGCTTTACTCTTGGTAAAGCCCAAACTAGATAGGAAACTGTCCATCCTACCATACCAGGTTCTGGGAGCTTGCTTCAAGCCATACAAGGCTTTCTTCAATCTGCATACATAAGATTCCCTGTCATGTATTTCAAAGCCGAGTGGCTGTTCCACATATACTTCATATTCTACTACACCGTTCAGGAAAGCAGTCTTGACATCCATCTGGTGTATCTTCCATTTCATTGCTGCAGCCAGGGCAAGTACTGTTCTGATGGAAGTATATCTGGCTACAGGTGCAAAGGTTTCTTCATAATCTATTCCTTCCTTCTGAGAGAAACCACGAGCTACGAATCTTGCTTTATATGTTTCCACACTGCCATCTGCAGCATGCTTGATTTTGTAGATCCACTTGGAAGTCACAACAGACTTCCCTTTAGGTCTTGGGACAACATCCCAAACATCATTCTTCATAATTGATTGATATTCCTCAACCATAGCATCCTTCCATTCTTTCTTTTCTGCTTCCTCTTCATAACTGGAAGGCTCTTTGTTCATGATGTCACAGAGTAAAGCAACGTAACTGGTGTGTGATCTGGTTCTCTTCTTTGCTCTGTGTTCTTCTTCTGGAATGCCAAATCTTTCTGCATCATGAATGAGCTCTCTAGCCCATACAGGTTTCCTCTTGTGAGAGTTATCCTCACGGGGTGGATCTACAGGTTCTTGTGGATCTTCAAACTCACGAGCAGTTTCTGGAACTGCTTCAGTCATGGTAGTGTCCTGAAATCTTGTTTCCTTAGGTTCTTCATAAACTTCGGTAGGTGCCTTTCTTGATTTGATGAATGCTGAATTCTCATCAAATGTTACATCCCTGCTGACATCAATCTTCTTGAACCCTGGAAAATATATTCTGTAAGCCTTTGAGCTTTCACTATAACCTACAAAGATGCCCTTATTTCCTGAAGGATCTAGTTTAGTCCTCTTCTCCTTTGGAACATGAGTGTATACTGGACAACCAAATATTCTGAGATGGTTGACTTCAGGTTTCTTACCAGAAAAGACTTCTTCTGGTGTCTTGTTGTCCAATATCTTGTGGGGTGTTCTGTTCTGCACATATACAGCTGTTCTAGCTGCTTCTGCCCATAGATGCATAAGAAGATCCTGGTCATGCAACATTGCCCTTGCTGCTTCCATAATAGTTCTGTTCTTCCTTTCCGCAACTCCATTTTGTTGAGGATTATAAGGAGCAGTCAACTCCCTCTTAATCCCTGAATCACTGCAAAGCTTCTTGAAGTCATTTGAGGTGAATTCTCCACCATTGTCAGATCTGAATGTTTTGATTTTCTTGTCAGTTTGATTCTCCATCAAGTTTTTGAATTCCTTGAATTTATCAAACACCTCATCTTTGCCCTTCAAGAAGTATACCCAAGTCTTCCTGGAGAATTCATCAATAAATGATACATAGTAAACATACCCACTCAGCGAGCTGGATGACATAGGGCCACATACATCTGAGTGGATGATTTCTAGGATATCTTTTGCCTTGCTTTCACTGCTTGGGAAAGCCTTCTTAATGTTCTTACCTTTTGCACATCCTTTCCAAACACCTTCATGTTTGGTCTTGATTTCAGGAAGACCCTCTACAGCCTTGCTTGCAATTGGAAGTGCTCTATAGTGCATGTGAGCAAGTCTTCTATGCCAAAGTTCACTTGGCTCCATGGATTCATGTACCATGGCATGTTCAGGTTGACCCTTTAATTTATACAAGCCTCCCTCTTGCTCTCCAATCACTACTGCATCATCCATGGTCTTTCCCTTTGGCCACATTAGTACTTGGCCATCAACAAATGCAACCCTCATACCTTTTGCATCTAAAGCAGAGATGGAGAGTAAGTTCTTTTTGAGTCCAGGTACATAGAGGACTTCCTTCATCTTCAGAGATTTTCCAGAATCTAGGTTGTAAGAAGCTTCACCACTTCCTTTGATTGGGTATTGATAATCATCCCCAAGTTTCACCTTATGGGGTGATTCATGTTCAGAAAGGTTCACAAAAGATTCCTTGAACCCAGTCATGTGTTTGGAAGCCCCACTATCAATCAACTAATCATTACAACCATGGGAGATGGTACCAGTGAGTGCAGAGATCAGAACATACTCTTCTTCACTTGATGAATCATCATCACTACTACTTTCTGCCTTAGCCTTCTTCTTTGGGGGTTCATCATCTTCAGCAGCATGAGCATGAAATCTTCTTTTGCTTCCCTTCTTCTTCTTACTGAAGTTTTTGTTATTATCCCTTTTGTTCTTGGGACATTCTGAAGCATAGTGACCCTTCTTATTGCATGTAAAGCATCTTAGGTCCTTCTTATGAGTTCTTTTGTGGTGAGAGTGATCCTTCTTGGTTTTGCTTCTTTTGGTGTGATCTGCAAGGGCTTGATCTTCTCCTCCCATCTTTTCCTCGCGAGCTATAAGTCTAGCTTCTTCTTGAGAACATTCTTCCCGAAGTCTACTGAAGGAGATCAGCTTCTTCCTTGCACAAATTCCTTGAATAAAGGAATCCCATGACCTGGGAAGGCCATTTAGAGTAGTCATCACCACCTCACCATTCTCCACCATTTCATCCACTGCTTCTAATTGTTCCTTGATCTGAGAAACCCTTGAAAAGTAAGATTGAATGGTTTCTCCATTCTGAAACTTTACTGCTTTTAATTGGTTCCGCAGGGTCATCTTCCGATTTATGTTCTTTCCTTCAAATAGCTTGGTCAAGGATTCAAACATCTCCTTGGGTGTCTTGAGAGAAGACACATGGGGTATGAGATGGTCTTTGATAGAATCAGCAATGATTCTCTTTGCCTTGACCAAGTTCTTCTTGTGTAATGCCTTGGCCTCTTCATCCTCTGGGATAGGGATGTCTTCTTTCACATATGAGTCCAACTCATTCTCTTCCAGGATTAGCCCAATCCTATACTTCCAAGCTCGGAAGTTATCAGCCCCTTCAAGCTTATCCTCAAGCTTGGTGTGAAGAGACATCTTTAAGAGTACTTCAAATGGAAATAGAAAAGATTTAGAACTTACCACTTGAAGTGCTGAAAACTGGATCTGGTCCCGGATTGGGGTTTGTCAGAGAAACCCTAAAAATTCAAAATGTGAATTTCAAAATTCCGAAAGGATAGAAAGATGCGCCTTGGAGAGCTGATCAGCCTAGTACATTCAGAATTTGAGATCAGCAAATCCTTGCCCTTCAAAATTGCCTTTTTGTCCTCCCGGGTTCACTAGGAAAGCCCTGAATTAGGGTTTGAGTTTCCCGGAGATCTACCCAGCCAAAAATCTCGATCCAAATCTCAAACCTTCGATTTTTGCAAGGAGCTTCCAGCTGTACCTTCAGTTTCCAGAAATTCCTATTTTTGTGGAAACCTTAATTTTTAGGGCCAAAACTGAAAATGCTCGGAACTGAAATCTGATTGGACAGAAAGATGCGCCTTGATGAGTAGATCCAATCTACTATACTGAATTTCAAAAATCTGTGGAGAGAAACCCAATAAACAAGCAATACAAGCTTCCGTCACTGCAAAATGTCTTCTTCTCAGTTAAGCTCTGATACCATGTTAAATTTTCAGTATTAAATCACAATACTATAGGATCTTTGCTGAGAGAATAACATCTACAGTATATCAATGCATGACAATCATAATATGACAAGCATCACAAGCATCACAAGAATCAAAATCATAAAGACAAGAGACACAGAGTTTCCGTGGGGAAAACCCTAAGGTGAAAAACCCCACAACTTCCTCAGAGATAGAGAGAGAAATGGCTCAACCAAAATACAACCAAATAATACAGAGATAGTCTCCTAGCAGATGATCCTCCTCCTCCTCACAAGTGCGCCACTTTCCAGAGAGAGAGTGAGTTACTTTTTCCGAGTGAGTAAAATAGAGATCTCCTATCTCTATTTATACTCACCTTTTTGCCCAGTGACCTACTGGGGCCGACTTGTCTATTTGAGTACATCCACATTATAATATATATTAATTAGGGCCGACCCCATAAGGTGGTCTAATAACCCATCGGCAAGTACACACACTTGCGACACTTGTCAATCCACATGACGACACTTCCTTATAGAGGAATAACACATCTCTTATAAGGGTACAATAAATATATATATATTACACAGATGAAATACATTCTGAAGTTACATATACATCAACAGAAACTGATGTTATTGGTGATGTAAATGACATGAAACATAGCAATGTCTTCTTTGATTCTATGGAATAACAAGAAGCGAGTTTTTTTTCCTCTGAAAAAAAAACTCCAATGCTCAAATCTTAAAGTGATCTAACCCCATTTAAGATAAACGCAAGCACACACACACACATGTTATCAACTTAGATATGTTTATATATTATCTTTTAAGTATATGTATTTATTATCTTTTAGATTGGTCTATAATACATTCTGTCCCATGATGTGTTCTGGTGTCATTTGTGTTCTCAATACTCTTAACTTATCATTAAGCTTATTGGAATTTTGTTGTTTTCGAACATTCAACAAGACTCTGCCTAGCCAACAATACCAACATGTTTTCTTATTCTTATCCTTCTAGTTGATTTACAGGTTTCAACTAATTGTTTTCTTATATCTATTAAAGCATTAAGCATCATGATTTTGTCTCCTTTATGGATTATTTCCACATTGTGCTCTAACCATATTTTCCTATAATTTTTTCCACTTTTTACCTTAATAAAATAGGCATATCATTTGCTATCAATAAGCCTAATGTCGCGATCTCCGTATGAAGGCCATGTGTGATTCCTCAAATGAGTATGGGTGCACTAGACTTGTAGGGCACCTTGGTAGCATGCAAAGGGACACACCATTAATTTGATTGAGTGTGGATTTGGGAAAATTTTTGATTTGTGTAAACATGGGCATGGATTTTGGTAATGCATGGAGGCATGGAAGAAGCATGGTGCCTGCACACTCCAAAAGGACTAAGTCTTATGTCTTGTAGAGACTTTATAATTTGTGGTTGCATGAGATTTAGGGCACGTTGACCTGAGCTTGTGGACCCAAGGCACTAACCTATTTGGTCATCTTGAGAAGCCGACACTTACTTTCACATTGTCCACTTGTGAGAGTTGGTTGCACATCGACTTGGGCTCACCTGAGAGTTGGACGTGCATCGATATCGGCACACTTGAGTTGGCATGTGGGATTTGGATGCACCTTATAAAGGGAATACCATATATATACAATTTTGGTGCAAGTGAAAAGGAGGTAAGTCAATCAAGAAAAAAATGCAAAAGAAGTCAGTTGGAAGTGGAAGCAAGAATTGGGCACAACCTATCGAGATGCAGTAGCATGACTTGGGCATAATCTGTCAAGACATAGTAGCATGACATGGACACAATCTCTCGAGACATAGTAGCATGACTTGGAGGTGATTTGTTGGGACGCCAGTAGTGTGAGTTGGCGCAATATGTTGGTATCAAGTAGCATGAGTTGGGTGTATCCTGTTGGGATAGGGTAGCATGCGTTGGGCCTAGTTTGTCATGACAAAGTAGCACAAGTTTTGAATAACCTATCAAGACACAATAACATGACATGGCTACAATCTATCAAGACATAATGACTTGAGTTAGGTGCAGTCTTCCAGGAAAGAGTAGCATGAGTTTCCCATGGTATGTCGGGATAAAGTAGCATGATTTGGGTGCACTTGCGGTAGTATTTTTCTAGGTTAGACTCGTCTAACTTGGGCACACTTACGAGAGCAGTTTTGGGTAGCTAGATTTGGGTGTAGTCTTGAAAAATGCAACTTGGGAACACTTCACTATCATGTGATGAACGTAGTGAAGAAGTGACAAGATGAGCATTTGAGGGAGTTCCACATATGTAATATAGGTTTTATGTGTAGGCAATGAGAGACATATTAACATCTTTCCTTGAGGAGTCAGGTAAACATGTTGGGATTTTTCTAGAATATATTGGACAAGGATTTGTATGTGCGTCATCTCGGATCTGTTGTATATCAATGTATAATTGTTTGTTAGGTTGGGAAGACTCCTTTGTTGTATCTTTTACTATATGTAACATTCTTAATAATAAGTTTGGGTGCCTATTTTAAGCACCACCATACTTGTGCATTCATTTTCTCTTGTGTATATTGTTCGATACGTGTGTTGTGATGTTCATGTGTAATGCTTAATTGGTTAATTTCTTAAATGTTGAACTATTTTGGTGCAAGTGATTGTTGGGTAAGTTGAGTAGGACTTGCAATGACATAATAGTTTGTAACTCAAGGCATAGTAACAGGTTGACCAAGCCCTTGTGGATGAGGCGCGTTAGTGCCACACATTCCTTGGAGTTGAAAAAGGAAAAATTGGGGCACTACTCCTAGGGTCATGGCATCTAACTTCTTCAAGCAACTTTCTTGTGCCCTAGTCAACAAAGTATAGATTCTTATCATCTCTTTTTTTTTAACTCCTATTTGCATGTAATGTGAAAAAACGCAATAAAGTGTTTTCAAACCCACAAAGAAAAAATATATCAACTAATCTTCATTTAATTGGAAGTGCTATTCACATTCTTTGTGGTCCATATCTAGCTCTTCAAAATATGCCAAGTAATCCTCAGTTTTGTTGAAAACAACTTTTTAAATAGAACAAGTTTTTCTCAAGTTGCACAACTTAAGTTTCATGTGAAATCAAAATTGCTATAACACCTCCAACTTCATTCTTCTTTCTGCTTAATAAGAATTTCTCAAAATCATCTCTGAGAACAAAGACAACAATGCTTGTAAATGAAGTTGTCAAAAAGTCTTTCACTTTTTCATACACTATTGAAAAAATAAAATGATCTAATATTTTGATAGATCCAAACTTTAATATACCACCTATTATATCTGGATTGTCCAATCTCAACAACTTATATCTAGAAATCCAACAACTCTTACTAAATTTTAAGCAAAATAATTAGAAAATAAACTAAAAAAAATTCATAATTTTCAATTTTTAAAATTACTATTATAAATAAACAAAATATTTTTTTTCAACAACCTTTTTCTATATACTTTTTGGTTGTAAATAGAGATTCATAAAATTAATACGGACTTGTAAGTCAATGTGAATATATATGTTTCAGTATATTGAACAAAATTTTCATGATAAGAATTAGTCGTAATTTACTTCATAAATGAATACAAAATAAACAAGAGCCACAAGGTGGCAATGTGTGTGACAAAAGAATGAGGCTAGCAAGAGCATGAACATGACAATGCAAATAGAATGACTAGGTAAAGGAAGAAGTAGAAACGGGATTATTCAGCTGATGACTCATATGCATACTTAGATGCTACTTAAATTGCGTGTATCATATAGATATCAATGGTTTAAATCAATTTAAACCAGATGTTATTATTTCTAGGGTTCCGAGGTGAGATCTACTGTTTTATTTCTATCTATAACTGGGGGTGAGCCCTCTGCCCCTTCCTTTTCCCTTGCTAGTTTCCCCTGGGGTGTGCTCCCCTTCCTATGGTTCATACTCCTTAACAAGCTATTGATCTGGCGATAAGGGATGCATAATACCTTCTTAACAATTAAGCTAAGATTATGAGTAAAATTGATGATCATTCCCCAATAAAACAGTTATGTTCCATCCTAAATGGATTGGATTTTAACTGAAGTTTGGCATGTAACACAGTCTCGAGGGAAGATGGCAAGTCGTATGAAGTGGAGGCTTTGCCCATAGACGTGCAAAAGACAGTCGAATGAAGGAAGCCAGATTGGAAACAACGCCAGATGCATTTTGTCATCAATCAAAATATGTACAAACCCATTTACAATCTGACCTTGAATGTGAATTGGGTTGACCATGAATCTGAATTGGGTGTGCTAGAAGACCTATGTCGAGAAATATCTTCCTAGTTAAGAGGGAGTTTTGATTATTTGTAACTTCGGAATTTATTTCATATATGTATATTGTATTCCTATACAGATGTTATTATTCCTCTATACGGAAGTGTTTGTATTCCTATAGAGATGTTATTATTCCTCTATACGGAAGTGTCGTCATTTATATTGTAAGTGTCGTAACTTATACTTGATGGGTTATTAGACCACCTTGGTGGGGTCGGCCATGTCATGTGGGTCAAAGGGTTATTAGACCACCCTATTAGGGGTCGGCCCTGTCATTATTATGGTTAAGTTAAGGCTGACCTAGTAAAGGTTATTAGGCAAGTCAAGTCAAGTATAAATAGAGTGTGGGAGGCACTCTATTTGATCATTCACTTCTCTCTCACAAACTCATTGGAGAGTGGCGCACTAGTAGAGGAGGAGAAGCTACTGTTAGGAGGACTATCTCTTGTACTTGGGTTGTATCATTTCTCTATATATCTCTGAGGAAGTTGCGAGGTTTTTCACCTTCTTGGTTTTCCCCAGTGAAACTCTGTGTCTCTTGTGTGCTTGCATTATTATGTCCATGATTGATATGCTTTAGATATGCTGTACATGTTATTCTCTCATTTAAGATCCTATATCATATTGAAATTTCTAAAAAATTAACATGGAATCAGAGCTAGCCTGAAAGAAGGCATGGTATGACATTTATGACACTTGTTGCACTTGCGAAGCTAGGGCTTGATATAACAAAAACCAGTCATCGTAGAACTTTCACTATAAATCCATTTTGGAGAAGTTTCGGGATCTGAAACTTTTATATGACGAAGATAAGATCCAAATGTACGTTGTCTCCAATGCACAACATCTAATGCATTGTACTTTGTGTTTTATGATTTGTAAAATCTAGGGTTTCTGCCTCTTCCAGATCTGAGTCATAAACAGGTGGCCTAGGAAGAAAGGTCACAACTTGGGATAAGAAGCTCCAAATGAAATTTAGTAAATAGTGAGAGGTAGGGCACAGACTGTAGTTTCTCAGGTAAGGTTTTCAGAGGCCGAAGTTGAACCAGTGGCACGTGGCACGCCGTACAAGTTCACTCTCTTGTTTTATCCCATAAACAGGTCACGTTGCGACACTTGGAATAACTATCTCTCAGAGAATCCAATTGAGGTCAGACCTATGGGGTTGGAAAGATGACAGGTTGAGCTACCACAAATCGTAGTTTCAGACCCTGTATATTTGTAATTTCGAGTTACACAAGAAACAATCAGGTGCATATTTCTGTCAAAACATAATTGGATTTTGAGCACCTTCATTCATGGCTCCGGGAATTAGGGTTTCAGAGAAAGTTGGTATTTTTGTAATCGGAGACCATGGCTGAATTCTACTGATCAAAATCGAAATGTAGAGACCAAGATCAATTTTTTTGGTTGGGTAGAAGGCCAAGCTTGATCAAACCCTAGTTTGGGACCTTGATTGGAAAAGTGGAAAATTAGGGCTTCTGCAAAAGTTGTAATTTTTTAAGTCTGTGACCACGACTGGAAGCTCCTCAGAAAAATTGAAGTTTAGAGCTTTGGATAGAAACTTTTGGTTGGGCAGAAGGGTGGGATTTATCAAACCCTAGTGAAGAAGAGAATGGATTAGTCACCTGCATAAGTGAAGAAGTTCTTGTTTCAGAGGGAGTTGAGGCTAAGGCCTTACATAAGAAGATTACAAGCAATCTTGACGGTATGACTTATCCAGGTATGTTTCGAGATTTGCTCATGATTAAGTTTATGGTATGTTTGTTTTCATTAAGGTTAGTACAATCTTGATTAACTTTAGACTTGTTGTATCACCTTAATAAAATGATAAATGCAGATATTCATTGATTAGGGTTTTGACACTTATGATTGTACTTATGCATTGTGGTGTTGTATGAGGTTGATGTTGTCCGCTAACATGAAAGGTACATCAAGAAAAAAAAATCATGTTCTAGTTCAAGAACATATGACCATGGTGACATAAAGACAAAGATTCATCCATTGTCATGGATCACATAGAAGCTCTAGTTACGAGGTATGCGTAATTTGGTTCTACAATGCTTAACCTATGATATATGTAGGTTACTAGCACAAGCCATTGAAGAAAACAAGAAGACATCATGTGGGTATGTTAGACATAACTAACTAACACATTAATCCAGGTATGTTTTTCCTATATCAAGTTAGAATCCTACCCTGTGTTAGGATCTTATACTATTGTATGGTTGATAATGATTATTCATGAAGTTAGAAATGTAAGTAATCAAGGGTTTATGCATATTATGACTCTTACATTGATTGATGATATGACTAACCAGAAAAGTCTTTTGGCCAAATAAAGAATATGCATGAGTAAAAGAAGTATTCCCCGAAACCTTGAATACTAATGTTTATTATCTGTGTATGAAATGATATTGACCATACATGTTTAAGATTACTTAGAATCATAATGTTTTTAATAGCATTAAGATTATACTAATGAATGCATGTATGAGATCTTGAGGATAACACAATGATGATACTAGTAAGTATGCATAGTGATCGAGGATGGATATAAGTTCAAAGACATGTAATCCAGATCAAGAGGGAGCACACTCCAGTAGTTCCTGCAAGGAAACAAATATTGAGATGGAGTCCAACCTACAAACCAAACAAAGATAAGTATTTGAATTGTCATTTCTTACATATTTGTTTGTTTAAATAATGTTGTTCAATGATGTATATGCTTATGTTCCTAGAATCAGGGTGTGTATTATGCATATTAGAATAATTGCATTAATGAACAGTATACTACTAATATGCATGTAATGGGTAAGTGGCCTATGGCACTGTACAACATTCCATTGCTACTTATCTAGAATGAAACCTCTTTGCTGACATGTTGGGAGTAGGGCAAACTTTTAACAATGTTCTAGTAGAGATTGGAAGGCTTCTAGAAAGTTACAGGATATGGATGAATGTTGTATTGAAGCATTGGCTAAAATAATTGCATGAATGTATGACATATTTCTTTATGTGTAAGAAATTTTTTTGAAAACTATGAGATGTTTCTAATCATGCAATTTAACTTGTATTGTAGGAAAGATCGTATACCATCACCTACAAAATAAGGACTACAACATTTGTTCCAGTAACAAAGGTATCTATTGAAGATATTGAAATTCCTAGGATCCAGGATGAAGCAATGGGAGAATGCCATGATCCGTTGATCATGAAGAATGATGGTTGGGATGTGGTCCCAGACCAGAAGGGAAGTCTTTCGTGACTTCCATATGGATGTACAAGATCAAGCATGCTGCAGATGGTAGCATAGAAAAGTACAATGCGAGATTTGTAGCTCGTGGCTTCTCCCAGAAAGAGGGAATAGACTATGAAGAAACTTTTGCTCTTGTAGCTAGGTACACTTCCATTAGATCAATACTTTCCCTGGTTGCAATGATGAAATGGAAGATACACCAGATGGAAGTTAAGACAACCTTCTTGAATGGTGTAGTCGAGGAGAAAGTGTATTTGGAGCAGCCACTTGGTCTTGAGACACATGACAGAGAGTCATATGTGATCTGGATCTTGGGAGCTGAGAACCAGAAAACTTGAATGCCGAGAGAGGAGGAGATTAAGCATGCAAATCTATCATAAAATTCACATGAGAAACACTAATCTTGCATGAGAATAAGCATGAACAAAAACATATGAAATGAATGGGAGGTGAGGCTCAAAGAGGAGCCCCACCTCTAAAACTAATTACCAATAAGTCACTCAGATCTAATTAGTCTCACAATGAACAATAGAAAATAGGAGAGAAACCAAATGAGTAACTTGTTATTACGAGAAGGCTTGCTAGGCCTTTATATAGCATTATTACAATGCGTCTTGAGACCATACCATGGATGAGAGAGGGTGGCCTCTCAATTTAATACTTTTATGGCTTATACATCCTAATTTAGACCATATGCCCCCTAAAATTCGGATAATTCCTCCCCCTTTAGAAAATGATGGTCCCCATCATTTCATGCTAAAAAGAGACCCATGATTACAATGTGCTAGTTACCAATGAAGAGAAAGGTTTTGTGTGGTTGACCCATAACCGTGGGTTTTGCGAGGTTGACCCATAACCGTGGGTTTTTCAAGGGTGACCCATAACTATGATGACAATGGAAATCTTGGTTGCAATGAAGAGAAGATTTTTGTGTGGTTGACTCAGAACCATGGGTTTTCTGTGGTTGACCCATAACCGTGGGTTTTATGTGGTTGACCCATAACCATGGTGGCAATGACAAGCTTGTTTCCACTGAAGAGAAGGTTTTTGTGTGGTTAACCCATAACTATGGGTTTTGTGTGGTTGACCCATAACCATGGGTTTTGTGTTGTTAACTCATAACCATGATTACATTAAGATTTAAAAAAATTGAAAATTCATGATCTTTGGTGCAGTTGATGTCTTGCTGCAAATTCATTCATAGCTTCTGATGGATGTACTGAAATTGAATTCTGTTGAAGACCCATTTGAGATATCAAAGAGATATTTTCATCCATGTGTAGAAATCCCTCTATATATGCCTAAGGCGAGAGAAAGTCCTCATTGAATATGAAGGTACAGGCGGTCATCATGGGTCAATTACGTGTTGATGATCAAATGATCATATCTCTCAAACCAGGAAGCGAAATGGAAATATGTGAAATACCCATTTGAGATATTGAATAGATCTCTCCATCCATATATGCAAATCCATCTGACGTTTCTTGAGTAGTGAGAAAAATTCTGTTGAAGACAGTGAAACGCACGGCCTCCTACGGTAAATAATATGCTGAGATTCAATTGATGATATCTCTAAAAACAGGAAGCCAAATGGAATTCCGTGAAATATCCATTTGAGATATTGAAGAGATATGTTCAACCATATATGAAAATCCATCTGATATTTTTTGAGCAATGAGAAAATGGCCATTGAAGACAGTGAAACGCGCGGCCTCCTAGGGTCAAAATTATGCTGAGATTCAATTGATGATATCTCTCAAACCAGGAAGTGAAATAGAATTCCGTGAAATACCCATTTGAGATATTGAAGAGATCTGTCCAGCCATATATGGAAATCCATCTGATATTTCATGAGCAGTGAGAAAATTCCTGTTGAAGACAGTGATACGCACGGCCTCCTTGGGTCAAAACATATGTTGCGATTCAAATGAGCATATCTTTCAAACCAGGAAGCCAAATCAGATTCCATCATAAAATTCACATGAAAAACACTAATCTTGCATGAGAATAAGCATGAACAAAAACATATGAAATGAATGGGAGGTTACGCTCAAAGAGGAGCCCCACCTCTGAAACTAATTACCAATAAGTCACTCAAATCTAATTAGTCTCACAATGAACAATAGAAAATAAGAGAGAAAGCAAATGAGTAACTTGTTATTATGAGAAGGCTTGCTAGGCCTTTATATAATATTATTACAATGTGTCTTGAAACCATACCATGGGCCAAAACTATGTGCTACCGAATACCGTGGATGAGAGAGGGTGGCCTCTCAATTTAATAATTTTATGGCTTATACATCCGAATTTAGACCATATGCCCCCTAAAATTCGGATCAATATGTGTGCAGGTTGAAGAAAGCCTTGTATGGCTTGAAGCAAGCTCCCAGGACTTGGAATGGTAGGATAGACATCTTTCTATCAAGTTTGGGCTTTACCAAGAGTAAAGCGGATTCCAACCTTTGCTACAAGGTTGAGGAAGGAAATCCTGTGATACTACTTCTGTATGTGGATGACCTGTTTGTTACAGGTGAGGATGGATTGATTACCGATACCAAGAGGAAGCTTGCTGCCGAGTTCGAGATGAAGGACTTGGGGATGATGCACTATTTTCTAGGCATGGAGGTGTGGCAGAGTGCAGATGAGATCTTCCTTGGAAAAGGGAAGTATGCAGTAGAGACCCTAAAGAGGTTCGGGATGTTGGACTGTAAGGACATGGCCACACCTATGGCATCGAACCTGAAGCTTCTGTGTGATGCTTCATCTGATCTGGTTGATGTCACAATTTATTGTCAGGTGATTGGGTCCTTGATGTACTTAATGAACACAAGACCATAAATTTGCTTTGCAGTGAACACATTGAGCCAGTTCCTGACAGATCCGAGTAGTGTTCACCCGGTTGCTGTAAAGCATATTCTGAGGTACCTGAAGGGTACAATTGATTATGGGCTCAAGTATGATGTGAATCAAAAGTTTAACCTGTAGGGTTATGTTGATTCGGACTGGGCAGGCAGTGTTGCATATAGGAAGAGCACATCTGGGTGCTGCTTTAGTATGGGATCAGGTGTGATCTCTTGGTTTAGTAGGAGGCAATCCTATGTAGCATTGAGTACAGCCGAGGCAGAGTATATTGTAGCATGTTCAGTTAGTTGTGAGGCAATGTGGATCCAGAAGCTATTGTACGAGTTATTTGATCTCCCACTAGAGGCTATTGGTATCTTTTGTGAAAACCAGAGTTGTGTGAAGCTATCTGAGAACCTGGTGTTCCATGACAGGTCGAAGCACATTGAGATCAAATAACACTATATCAGGGATATGGTGTAGAGAGGAGCAGTGAAGCTCCTATATGTTGCGACGGATGAGAAGGTTGTAGATGTGTTGACGAAGCCACTAGCCAGAGTGAAGTTCGAGTACTTCAAAGAGAGGCTTGGTGTTCTTCAGATTGATGACACTTGGAGGAAGAAGTGATGGACACATTTGCAGGAGCCATTCCGAGCATGCCGAGAGGAGGATCCTTCCATGACTGTGGATGTAGGCGTTTGATGATGAGCATCAGGACGATGGTCCAGTTACTGCTTTGTATATGCATCATGTTGGATGCTTGTTATGATCAGTTGGATCGTGTATATGTATACGCATCATGTTGGACGCTTGCTATGATCAATTGGATCATGTATATGTATATGCATCATGTTGGATGGTTGTTATGATAAGTTGGATCATGTATATGTATATGCATCATGTTGGATGCTTGTGATGATTAGTTGGATCATGTATTTGAATATGTATCAGGTGGATACATTGTATGATCAGGATGATCATGAATGATGAGCTTCAGGATGTTGCTCTAGATGACATGCATCAGGACGATGGAGTGATGATGATCAGGATGATCATGTGTACATCAGGATGATGTATGATAAGTATCAGTTTGATACTCTTTGGCCATGGAACATGTTGTGAAGATAAGCATATAATCTAGCCTTGGGAGGTTTACAGATAGTCTTTCGAGGTTTTTCCTATGGCATGTAATGTGGCCCTGGGATATGTTGATATATTGTAACTTCAAAGAATATTATATTTGTACTTTATTATTCCGGAGATGTTTCATTCCTCCGTGAAGATCTTATTGTATATCCGGAGATGTTTATTCCTCCGTCGGAATGTAGTAACTCGGGTTATTAGACTTCCCTAGTAGGGGTCGACCCTGTATGTGTTATGTGGGTCAAAGGGTTATTAGACCACCCTAGAGGGGTCGGCCCATTTAGTTGTAGTGGGGTATTTAACCTATTGGTTAAATACGAGCCTACGTGTACTTGTGTAAAATACATATCAGAGTAGTGTATAAATAGAGGAGGTGTGCTCCTCATTATACACACTCACTCACTTGAGAAAGGCGCATTTGTGGAGGAGAGGTCTGCTATGAAGGAGAAGGAGCTTATGCTCAGGGTTTGCATCTTTGTATATTGCTGGTCATCTATATTGAGGAAGCTTTGCTGGGTTTTCTACCCCATGAGGGTTTCCCAGGATAAATCTGTGTCTCTTGTGTTTATGCTATGCTTGTTGTTTCTTCAGTGATCCTGTATATGCTATTATTGTGAAATGAAATGTAATGCTGCTATTTTCTATCTTAGCATATTGAATTTTAACATGGTATCAGAGCTAACCTGAAGGAAGACAAGGTATGGCACTAAAGACACTTGCTTTACTTACGACAATTTGAAGGTTAGGGTTTTACATAGCAAAAACCAGTCATCGTAGCACTTTCGCTATAAATCTGTTTTGGCGAAGTTTTCGGATCTGAAATTGTTACAGGACGAAGATAAAATCTCCAGGTACCTTGTGTCCAAAGGACAACCTCTAATTCGTTGTACTTTGTGATTTATGATCTGTACAACATAGGGTTTCTGCCTCTTCCAGATCTGAGTCAAAATCAGGTGACCTTGGGAAAAAGGTCATATCTTGGGCTAGGAAGCTCCAAATGAAATTTCGTAAAAAGTGACAGGTAGTACACAGTCTTCAATATCTCAGAAAACTTTTTCAGAGGCCGAAGTTGAACCAGTGACACGTGGCACTCCGTACAAGTGCGCTCTCCTGTATTATCCCATAAACAGGTCACGTTGCGACACTTGGCATAACTCTCTCTCAGAAAATCCAATTGAGGTCAGACCTGTCAGGATGGAAAGATAACAGGCCGAGCTATCTCAGAAAACGTTTTCAGAGTCCGAAGGTCAAACAGTGACACGTGGCACGCCGTACAAGTTCGCTCTCCTGTATTTTCCCAAAACAGGTCACGTTGCGACATTTGGCATAACTCTCTCTCAGAGAATCCAATTGAGGTCAGACCTGTCAGGATGGAAAGATAACAGGTCAGGCTATCTCAGGAAACGTTTTCAGGCCGTGTGGATCAAAAATTTCAGAGTAACACCAGAAACAATCAGGTACATATTTCTGTCAAAACAGAATTATTTTTTGGTACCTTCATTCATGACTTCCGGAATTTAGGGCTTTGGAGAAAGTTGGAATTTTTGTAATCGGAGACCACGGCTGGATGCTACTCATCAAAATAGAAATTTAGAGACCAATATCAGAATTTTTGGTTGGGAAGAAAGCCGGGCTTGATTAGACCCTAGTTCGGGACTTTGATCAGAAAAGCGGAAAATTAGGGCTTCTGTAAAAATGGGAATTTTTGAAATCTGTGACCACGGCTGGAAGCTCCTCAGAAAAATAGAAGCTTAGAGATTTGGATCAAACTTTTTGATGGGGAAAAAGAGTGAGCTTCATCAAACCCCAGTTCAGGGTCACGTCCAGTGAATCCAAAAGTTTCAAAGGCAAAATTAAGGAGTAAAACTTTGTAGTTTTCAAATTCTGAATATATCAGTTTGATCAGCTCATCAAGGCACATATCTCTATCCTTTCGGAAGTTTGAAATTCAAAGTTTGAATTTTTGGGGTTTCTCTGACAAACCCATATCCAGCTCCAGGTCCAGTTCTTGCAAATCAAGTGGATAGGGTTAATCCTAGAAGAAGATGGATTGGTCACCTACATAAGTGAAGGAGTTCATGTTTCAGAGGGAGATGAGGCTAAGGCTTTACATAAGGAGATTACAAGCGATCCCGACAGGTATGACTCATCGAGGTATGTTTTGAGATTTGTTCATGATTAAGTTTATGGTATGTTTGTCTTCATGTTATTACAGTCAGTAAAATCTTGATTTTAGATTTGTTGTATCACCTTAACAAAATTATGAATGCATGATAGAAGATATTCATTGGTTAGGGTGTTGACACTTATGATTGTACTAATGCATTATGGTGTTGTGTGAGGCTGAGGTTGTCTGCTAACAAGATACAGGTACATCACAAAAGACAAATCAGGCTTCATGACCATGAAAACATGAAGACAAAGACTCATCCATAATCTTTGTTCTACTTACGAGGTATGTATGACTTTGTTATATTATGCTTAACCTATGAGACATGCAGGTTCTAGCTCAGGATCTCTAAATCATTGAAGAGGTTGTTTAGGTATGTTGTACATAACCAAGTAGGTATACTAATCCAGGTATGTTTCCCATGAATCTTACCTTGTGTTAGGATCCCTTATATAAGTATACTTGGAATGATTGGTTATACTCATTCATAAAGTTAGTAATCAAGGGATTATGCATATTATATCTCTTATCAATGATATGCATGAGTAAAAGAAGACTTCCCTGAAATCTTGAATACTAATGTTTATTAACTATAATCATGACTATACGTTTTCAAGATTATTTAGTACTATAATGTTTTGATAGCATTTAGAATATACTAATGAGTGTATGTTTGTGTATGAGATCATGAGGATGACTCTTGAGCATGCACAGTGGTACAGAATGAATAGAAGTTCAAAAGACATACAGAAGATCAAGCGGGAGGCAGCCACACAAACATAAAAGATAAGTATTTGAGTTGCTATTTGAAATAGTAATGATATTGCCTGCATGCATATTTGTATTCCTAGAATATATAATGCTGAGTGTAAACATTCATAGAGCATTGAACAGTATACAACTAATGTGCATATGCTTGGACAAACATTCCATTGTTGCTTGTCTAGAATGAAACCTCTTTGCTGACATGCTGAGAGTTGTGCACACTCTCGATAGTATGTTCTGGTAGAGATGGAAGGCATCTAGATAGCCACTGTATGCATACAGGATATGGGAAAGTGTTGTGCCAAAGTATTGGTCAAAATAGTTGCATCACTATGTAAATGATATCTGTATGCATAATGGGTTATCTTTTGATGATTATGAAGTATTACTAATCATGTACTTAATTTTGATTTGTAGGAAAGGTCATGGACACCGTACAAGTGGTGGATGTTCAAACAAGAAGATTTACAAATCAAACAAAATATAGAAGGCTCATGGCTAGAAGATTCTCTTAGAAAGGGGAAGAGAATCACGACAAGATGTTTGCTCCAAGTATGGTGTAATTAAAGAAAAAGTATGAATCAGGTTCTGTATAGGTACCTAGGATCGATAATATTTTGATAAGCTTAATATGGCTGATGTGGATCTCAACCTTTGCTACAAGGTTGAATAAGATACACATATGACATGGATGCAAGAAGGAACTCACCACAGAGTTCGAATGATATTGAGGCTCATTTCAGTAGACCCTCCTAACGAGAGATGGTACAGATAGATATGCAGAAGTTCATTCAATGCAGAAATGAAAAATGAAAGATCTCAAATTAATGCTTTGCTTCCTAGGTCTGGAAGTATGGCAAGGCTCAGAAGGAACATTTCTCAACCAGGGAAAGTATAATGAGAAATATGACTTGAGGTGTTGGAATGGCCACTCTTATGGATTCCAGCTTGAAGCTGTTAGGGGATAACTCATCAGAGTTAGTGGATATAACTCTGTACAGTCAAATTATTGGGTCTTTGATATATCTAACATATACTAGGTTAGATATATGCTTTGTTATGAACACCTTGAGTTAGTATCTAGTGGAAACTAGATGTGTTTACCTGATAGTTGCAAAGTATGTGATGAGGCACATAAAGGACACGATAGAATTTGATCTATGCTATCTTGAAGATCATGACTTCAGATGGCTATTCAGATCTTGTTTGGGCAGGAAGTGTATCAGACAAGAAGAACACATCGAGAGGATGTTATTGTCTGGGATTAGCCATGATCTCGTGGTTTAGCTGGAAGCAGTCTAGTGTGGCTCTCAGCACAAGCGGAATATATGGCTGCTTTCTCTGCTAGTTGTGAAGAAGTTTGGCTTTAGGATTGTTTGACTTAGAGATAGAACCAACTGAGATCCTATGTGATTTTTAGAGTTGTATCAAGATGACATAGAATCTAGTGTTCCATGATAAGTCAAAGAACATAGGGAACTAACAAGATATGACACAGAAAGGAACTCTAAAAGTTTGAATTTGTAACAGGTTACCATTGTACTAACCAAGCCTCTACGTCAAGTGAAGAAGTTACCAACCAAAACTCTGTCTCGAGTGAAGTTTGAATACTTCCGAGACAAGCCTGGTGTAGTTCAAAAGGACCCTCCTCGAAAGGGGGAGTAGTATAGTCACTACTGATGAGATTGTCTCATCAAACAACAAGGTCGTTGATGAGGTAACCTGTTCTCTACACCCAGTTACTTAGAAATATTTAGATTTAGGACTCTCATACTTAGAATACTTAACTTTACTTATACATGCTTTTGATGATAGATGTATTGGTGAGAATACATGCTAGATGTATACATGTTTTGGTGTGATGTATACATGTTTTGATGTATTAGTAAGAATACATGCTAGTTGTGATGTATACATGTTTTGATGTTAGATGTATTAGTAAGAATACATGCTAGTTATGATGTATACATGTTTTGGTGTATTAGTAAGAATACATGCTAGTTGTGATGTATACATGTTTTGATGTTAGATGTATTAGTAAGAATACATGCTAGATGTGATGTATACATGTTTTGATGTATTAGTAAGAATACATGTTTTGGTGTGATGTATACATGTTTTGGTGTGATGTATACATGTTTTGATGTATTGGTGAGAATACATGCTAATGTGATAACTGCTCTTGTATAGATGAGAATACAGAAGGGGATTGGATCATCCCTGGACTTTCAGTCCTAAAGAGAACCGTAGACGTAAGGTCTCCGAGAATGAAGTCCTTAGTGGACAGTTGAGGGGATTGGATCATCCCTGGACTTTCAGTCCTAAAGAGAACCGTAGACGTAAGGTCTCCGAGAATGAAGTCCTTAGTGGACAGTTGAGGGGATTGGATCATCCCTGGACTTTCAGTCCTAAAGAGAACCGTAGACGTAAGGTCTCCGAGAATGAAGTCCTTAGTGGACAGTTGAGGGGATTGGATCATCCCTGGACTTTCAGTTCTAAAGAGAACCGTAGACGTAAGGTCTCCGAGAATGAAGTCCTTAGTGGACAGTTGAGGGGATTGGATCATCCCTGGACTTTCAGTCCTAAAGAGAGCCGTAGACGTAAGGTCTCCGAGAATGAAGTCCTTGATGGACTTGAGGGGATTGGATCATCCCTGGACTGTCAGTCCTGAAGAGAGCCGTAGACGTGAGGTCTCCGAGAATGAAGTCCTTGATGGACTTGAGGGGATTGGATCATCCCTGGACTGTCAGTACTAAAGAGAGCCGTAGACGTGAGGTCTTCGAGAATGAAATCAGTGGATTAAATCATCCTTGGACAGTAAATCCAGTAATTCCGAAAGGAAGGATAGTCCTAAATGAATTGAGTGGATTAAATCATCCTTGGACAGTAAATCCAGTAATTCCGAAAGGAAGGATAGTCCTAAATGAATTGAGTGGATTAAATCATCCTTGGACAGTAAATCCAGTAATTCCGAAAGGAAGGATAGTCCTAAATGAATTGAGTGGATTAAATCATCCTTGGACAGTAAATCCAGTAATTCCGAAAGGAAGGATAGTCCTAAATGAATTGAGTGGATTAAATCATCCTTGGACAGTAAATCCAGTAATTCTGAAAGGAAGGATAGTCCTAAATGAATTGTGGTTGGATTAAATCATCCTTGGACAGTAAATCCAGTAATTCCGAAAGGAAGGATAGTCCTAAATGAATTGAGTGGATTAAATCATCCTTGGACAGTAAATCCAGTAATTCCGAAAGGAAGGATAGTCCTAAATGAATTGTGGTTGGACTAATCATCCTTAGACAGCAAATCCAGGAGGGATAGTCTTAAATATGATTGTAATTGGACTAATCATCCTTAGACAGCAAATCCAGGAGGGATAGTCTTAAATATGATTGTAGTTGGACTAATCATCCTTAGACAGCAAATCCAGGAGGGATAGTCTTAAATATGATTGTGATTGGACTAATCATCCTTAGACAACAAATCCAGGAGGGATAGTCTTAAATATGATTGTAGTTGGACTAATCATCCTTAGACAGTAAATCCAGTAATTCCGAAAGGAAGGATAGTCTTAAATATGATTATGATGAGATTGATCCAGTAATTCCGAAAGGAAGGATCATGTATGCTGCTGATCGTGTGATGACGATGCTGCTGATCGTGTGATGACGATGCTGCTGATCGTGTGATGACGATGCTGCTGATTGTATGATGACGATGCTGATGATCGTGTGATGACAATGCTGATGACGATACTGATGATCATATGATGACGATGCTGATGATCGTATGATGAAGATGCTGATGATCGTGCGATGACGATGCCGATGATCGTGTGATGACGATGCTGATGATCGTATGATGACGATGCTGATGATCGTGTGATGACGATACTGATGATCGTATGATGACGATGCTGATGATCGTATGATGACGATGCTGATAATCGTGTGATGACGATGTTGATGATCGTGTGATGACGATGCTGATGATCGTATGATGACGATGCTGATCGTGCTGCTGTTGATAGTGTGATGATGATGCTGCTGATCGTGTGATTACGATGTTGATGATCGTAATGCTGATATTGATGTTGACATTGATGTACCAGTAGCTGTTTGAGTTACTGATGAAGACAAATTGAAGAAAGCTTCCAATGATTTATAGATGTATCATATATGATGTTGATGACTCCTTGCTCGTGCAGATGTTGTTATAATATCCTTCTCGTTAAGGGGGAGTGTTGATATATTGTAACTTCAAAGAATATTATATTTGTACTTTATTATTCCGGAGATGTTTCATTCCTCCGTGAAGATCTTATTGTATATCCGGAGATGTTTATTCCTCCGTCGGAATGTAGTAACTCGGGTTATTAGACTTCCCTAGTAGGGGTCGACCCTGTATGTGTTATGTGGGTCAAAGGGTTATTAGACCACCCTAGAGGGGTCGGCCCATTTAGTTGTAGTGGGGTATTTAACCTATTGGTTAAATACGAGCCTACGTGTACTTGTGTAAAATACATATCAGAGTAGTGTATAAATAGAGGAGGTGTGCTCCTCATTATACACACTCACTCACTTGAGAAAGGCGCATTTGTGGAGGAGAGGTCTGCTATGAAGGAGAAGGAGCTTATGCTCAGGGTTTGCAACTTTGTATATTGCTGGTCATCTATATTGAGGAAGCTTTGCTGGGTTTTCTACCCCATGAGGGTTTCCCAGGATAAATCTGTGTCTCTTGTGTTTATGCTATGCTTGTTGTTTCTTCAGTGATCCTGTATATGCTATTATTGTGAAATGGAATGTAATGCTGCTATTTTATGTCTTAGCATATTGAATTTTAACATCAGCATCGTCATCACACGATTATCAGCATCGTCATCATACGATCATCAGCATCGTCATCATACGATCATCAGTATCGTCATCACACGATCATCAGCATCGTCATCAGCATCGTCATCATACGATCAGGATGATCATGTGTACATCAGGATGATGTATGATAAGTATCAGTTTGATACTCTTTGGCCATGGAACATGTTGTGAAGATAAGCATATAATCTAGCCTTGGGAGGTTTACAGATAGTCTTTCGAGGTTTTGCCTATGGCATGTAATGTGGCCCTGGGATATCTAGAAAATGCTCTTTCGAGGTTTTGCTTTAGGAGGACATATGATCCGGCCCTGGAGATTTGCAGATAGTCTTTCAAGGACTTTCCTATGGCATATAATCTGGACCTGGGATATCTAGCATATGCTCTTTCAAGGTTTTTTCCTATGGCATATAATTTCACCCTCGGAGATCCGATAGGTTGAGCTGTGTGCTCATAATCAGTCGTGGGATGCTCTTTCGAGGTTTTTCCATTGTCACATGTAATATGCCCTAGAGATTCGGACAGGTTGTGCTAGTCATGTAAAAGGTCTCGGATTCTCTTTAGAGTTCTTGCTAGTCAAGACACTCTTTTAATTTTTTGTGAGAGTCACATATAATACAGACCTGGGAGAACCGACAGGTAGAGCTATGTGTTCATAACAGCCTGGATGCTCTTGCGAGGTTTTGTGACGCATGCAATACGTCCTGAGGATTCTGTATTATGGCCAGTGATGATGAAGACCTACAGGTGGTGGGCCTACTTCCACTATGAAAAAGGACTGGCTCTGTAGAACTTCCTATGATGAGCTGTTCAGAGATTGATTGAGATAGCAGCAGCAATGACGCTGACGATGATTTGATGTCGATGATCCAATGACGATGATCTAGAGAAAAAGACTTGTGCTACAAGGCCTGTGTCGAGAAATGCCTTCCTAGTTAAGAGGGAGTGTTGATGTATTTGTAACTTATGAATGTTTTTCATATATGTATATTGTATTCCTATAGAGATGTTATTATTCCTCTATACGGAAGTGTTTGTATTCCTATAGAGATGTTATTATTTCTCTATATTGAAGTGTCGTCATTTATATTGTAAGTGTCGTAACTTATACTTGATGGGTTATTAGACCACCCTATTGGGGGTTAGCCCTGTCAGCATTATGTTATGTGGTTAAGTTAAGGCCCACCTAGTAAAGGTTATTAGGCAAGTCAAGTCAAGTATAAATAGAGTGCGGGAGGCACTCTATTTGATCATTCACTTCTCTCTCACACACTCATTAGAGAGTGGCACACTAGTGGAGGAGGAGAAGCTACTGCTAGGAGGACTATCTCTTGTACTTGGGTTGTATCATTGCTCTATCTATCTCTGAGGAAGTTGCGGGGTTTTTTACCTTCTGGGTTTTCCCTGGTGAAACTCTGTGTCTCTTGTGTGCTTGCATTATTGTGTCCATGATTGATATGCTGTAGATATGTTGTACATGTTATTCTCTCAGTTAAGATTCTAAATTAGATTGAAATTTCTGAAAAATTAACAAGGACTTTCAGGGATAAGACCCACATTTAAAATCCCTAGAAGGCATGTCACCAACAAGGATGTGGCCAATAGAGTTACATACCACTCAACATTGCAGAAAAGTAAACACCAAAATTTACACCATTGGTTCACTAATTCATAAATTCTAATGCGATTTAGAGGTCTATGTATTGAATAACATTTTTGAAAGGGTAAAATTACTCACCTTGTATTGGAAAAACAAACCAACTTCATGGTTATTAAATACTCAAAATGATTTGCTCCATTGCAACAATGAACTTGCCAACAAAACAATATCAACCAATTTGATTTTGATTTTTGATAGTAACCTCCACAGTGGTTTGTTATATGAATAATATGATTTCAAATTTGAATAATTGAAATGGATGAAGACCTCATGCTGATAGTCTTACAGTTGAATCAGGGAATGCAATGAATTTTGTATATAAGGCATAACTCCATTATTATGATACTAAAAGGAACACATTTTCTTTTTGTTGTCAAATGGATCCAAGGTGCATAGAGATCAACTCCATATGACCATCTCACAAACGACTTCATTTTCTATTTCATATGAAAAGAGATAGGTACATTAGTTCCATTGATTAGTACCCCAAGTGCCATTTAGTGCCCATGTTGTTTCTTTTCCTCATAGGATAGGAAGTTTGTAGAATATGCGATTTTCACTTAGATGCATACTCAGACTCCAAAACTTATGGCCTTTATGGTGATTTGGTGTTTCATGTTCCACACAGACAAGTCCACCACTCCATCAATAATGTACAAGTTACATTATTTTACCTCCATTCATCATCATTCAAGGATATTTCCATTGATGTAATACCCATAATCAATTCCATCTATTATAACTCTGCCAATTTATGCACTTCATTATACATTGGACACTTATCTCCTTTTCTCCTCTTATCATCTCTCTGAAGTTCCCACACACTTGGGAAGCCATCACAAACAATGCTCCTTAGCATTATTGCATACTGTATATGATATTATTGTGGAAACATTGTCACTGTCCTTTATTCAGAGCATTCTAGGATAACCCGTGGATTCTTATTGATACCAGTGTCTCCTAGAGTCGACATCAGTTGCCACCTATTTTCCTCCATGAGTCCCCCATTTTAGTTATGTCCCTTGGTTCCCATAATTCTGTCCCTCCAATGATATCATCATGATTTTCACATATGATTCCAAGTCATCCATGCCTTCATACTCTTAATAAAGTAAGTTTGAGTCCCCTCTTTACTCACCCCCTATCCCCGATTAGTGTCTCAGTCCCACAGTTCTCTTTATTATCTAGTCATATCCCTTGTTCTTCCAACAAGGAAACCTCATTGCTTTGCTGGCAGTGGGTCTCCCTCTATCAACATCAATACATCTATTCGAGATGATATACCTAGAGGCACCTTGTACATTTTCCCCATAACAATAATTAATGGGTTCCCTTGGACCAACCGAGGGGAGACCCTAGTGCTCCTTAGATTGGTTTATTCTCACTTTCTTGACTCCAAATAATTATCACATCGTTGATAATCGTACATGTTGATGGTTCCATTTTCTAATTTGGTGAAAGAACTCAGATATCCTTGAAGCTCCAATTTCTGAGACCATTTGGAATCCCTCCAATAACATGCTTCCTCTAGTATTTAAGTTGTGTTGGAGATTGATCCAGTTCAAGTTGTAGTTCTATGAACCTATTTGAATTGTTTTTCATTTATTTGATTCACTTGTGAGGAGTGAGATTCCTTTCTACTCCTTCCATATCTTGGGTTCCTTCTATTTTAACCGGGATTCAGTTACTATGATTCAACATTCCATTAGGATACCATTGTTCTAACATACGTTCTTCATATCATCCATGGTTTGACCATGATTATGTACCCATTATGTATCCATATTGGGTCCCTCATTGAACTTCATGATGCATTGTATCCAATTTTTATTCATGTATTGGTGGGGGGACTGAGGTTTGACAAAATAAATATAGTTTTTCCAATTTTTTCAACTTTTTATTTTCGTGTTTAGAATTTCACCTTTTAATAAAAACAAACTTGTGAAGAATTTTGTTATCTTTCTATTCATTATTTTTCATATTTTTAATTTATTGATATTTTATATGTTAATTTAGAAAATGTTTGACAATATATTCTTATAAAATGAAAGTAATGGTAAATAGTCATGACACCTTGGCTGCGGGTGTTAAACACATGACGATTGAGGAACACCGACACGCACCCACATGGCAGGTTGGCTCAACCATCTAGAAGGAGGCCTCAGTGGGATCCGTTCCCCGAGCAATGCACTTAAACTTTGGTCCTTTCCCATGCCCATTAGCTCTTTCACATGCGATTCCGTCACTCTAGTTGATGCGATGGTGGTTAGCATTAATACCGTTCAGATGTCTACATCCTTGCTTCATAACTGCAACAGTCTGCATGTTCAATTCTCTCATGTGTGTTGATGTATATGTAACTTCGGAATGTATTTTATTGTACTCCTATAGAGATGTATTATTCCTCTATACGGAAGTGTCGTCATTTGTATTGGCAAGTGTCACAAGTGTCGTAACTTGCTGATGGGTTATTAGACTACCATGTGTGGGGTCAGCCCTAATTAAGTTAACCTATGGTTATTAGGCTGAGTTAGACAAGTTGGCCTCATAGTTTTATTAGGCTGCTCAGAACAAGTATAAATAGAGAGCGGGATCTCTCTATTTGATCAATTCATTACTCACTTATCCATCACTCGGAAAGTGGCGCACATGTGAGGAGGAGGACCAGCTGCTAGGAGGAGTCTATCTCTGTGTACTTGGGTTGTACTTTGGTTGTACTATTTCTCTATTTATCTCTGAGGAAGTTGTAGGGTTTTTCACCTTAGGGTTTTCCCCACGGAAACTCTGTGTGTTTATTGTCTCTTATGTTTGCATCTTGTGATGATTGATATGCTTGATATGATTGATATGCATTGATATACTGTACATATTATTTTCTTAGTAAATATCCTAGACTATATTGAATTAATACTCGAAAATTAACATGGTATCAGAGCTAACCTGAGAAGAAGACATTGTGCAGTTGCGGAAGCTAGGGCTTCTTGTTTTTTGGGTTTCTCTCCATAGATTTTGGAAAAGCAATATGATAGATTGACTCTAATCAGCAAGGTGAATCTTTCTGTCCAATCATAATTTAGTTCTGAGCACTTTCAGTTTTGGCCCTAAACATTAGGGTTTCCACAAAAATAGGAATTTCTGAAATCTGAAGACATAGCTGGAAGCTCCTTGGAAAAATCAAAGTTTAGAGCTTTGGATCGATATTTTTTGGCTGGGTAAATCTCCGGGAAACTCAAACCCTAATTCAGGGTCCTACCTAGTGAACCTGGGAAGACTAAAAGGTATTTCTAAAGGGTGAATATTTGTAGATCTCAAAATGTGAATACACCAAGCTGATCAACTCATCAAGGCACATCTTTCTATCCTCTCAGAAAATTGAAATTCACATTTTGAATTTTTAGGGTTTCTCTGACAAACCCTAATCTGGGACTAGATCCAGTTTTCAGCAAATCAAGTGGTAAGACATAAATCTTTTCTATTTTCATTTGAAGTACTCTTTAAGATGTCTCACCACACCAAGCTTAAGGATAAGCTTGAAGGGGCTGATAAATTTCGAGCATGGAAGTATAGGATTGGGTTAATCCTTGAAGAAAATGAATTGGATACTTACATAAGGGAAGAGGTCCCTGTCCCAAAGGAAGAAGAGGCTAAATCCCTCCACAAGAAGAACTTCCCTCCACAAGAAGAACTTGGTCAAGGAAAAGAGAATCATTGCTGATTCTATCAAGGACCATCTCATCCCCCATGTGTCATCTCTGAAGACACCCAAAGAGATGTTTGATTCCCTATCCAAGCTATTTGAAGGGAAGAACATAAATCAGAAGACGACTCTGTGGAATCAATTGAAAGGGGTAAAGCTTCAGAATGGAGAATCCATTCAATCTTATTTTTCTAGGGTCTCCCAGATCAAGGAACAACTCAAAGTTGTGGATGAAATTGTGGAAAATGGTGAAGTTGTCATGACTACACTGAATGGCCTAGCTAGGTCATGGGATTCCTTTATCCAAGGAATCTGTGCAAGAAAGAAGTTGGTATCCTTCAACAAACCACGGGAAGAATGCTCACAAGAAGAAGCAAGGCTTGTGGCATGAGAAAAAAAGATGGGGAATGAAGATCAATATCTCACAACTCACACCAAGGGAAGCAAGTTTAAGAGGGAGAAATCTCATAACAAGAAACATTCTCACCCTCATCACAAGAAGAAAGATCTATCTCATGTTCGATGTTACGAATGAAATGAAATGGGACACTTTGCTTCAAATTGTCCCAAGTAGAAGAAAGACAACAACTTCAACAAGAAGAAGAAGAATAACAAAATAAGATATCATGCTCATGCTGCTGAGGATGATGAACCTCCCAGGAAGAAATCTAGAGCAGAAAGTGATGGCTCATCTAGTGAAGATGAATATGTTCTAATCTTAACCCTCACAAGTACTATTTCTCATGGTTGTAATAATTGGCTAATTGACAGTGGGGCTTATAAACACATGACAGGGTTTAAAGAATCTTTTGTAAATCTGTCTAAACATGAATCACCCCATAAAGTGAAACTTGGGGATGATTATCAATACCCTATCAAAGGAAGTGGGGAAGCCTCCTATAACCTAGAATCTGGAAAGTCCTTGAAGATGAAAGATGTGTTATTTGTACCTGGGCTCAAGAAGAACCTACTCTCCATCTCTGCATTGGATGCAAAAGGCATGAGGGTTGCATTTGTAGATGGCCAAGTCCTAATGTGGCCAAAGGGTAAAACTATTGATGATGCAGTGGTGATTGGAGAGTAAGAGGGAGGATTGTACAAATTAAAGGGACAACCTGAACATGCCATGGTACATGAATCCATGGAGCCAAATGAACGTTGGCATCGAAGGCTTGCACATGTGCACTACAGATCACTACCAATTGCAAGCAAAGCTGTAGAAGGTCTTCCTAAAATCAAGACCAAGCATGAAGGTGTTTGCAAAGGCTGTGCAAAAGGAAAGAACATAAAGAAGGAATTTCCAAGCAGTGAATGCAAATCAAAAGGAATCTTGGAAATCATCCACTCCGATGTATGCAGTCCGATGTCATCCAGTTCTCTGAGTGGGTATGTTTACTATGTCTCTTTCATTGATGACTTATCCAGGAAGACTTGGGTTTATTTCTCGAAGAAAAAAGATGAAGTGTTTGACAATTTCAAGCAATTAAAAGCCTTGATGGAAAATCAAACTGATAAGAAAATAAAGACATTCAGATCAGACAATGGCGAAGAATTCACTTCAGGTGACTTCAAGAAGCTATGCAGTGATTCCGGGATTAAGAGGGAGTTGACTGCTCCCTACAATCCACAACAGAATGGAGTTGCAGAAAGGAAGAATAGAACAATCATGGAAGCAGCACGGGAAATGCTGCATGACCAGGATCTTCCTATGCATCTATGGGAAGAAGCAGCTATGACAGTTGTATATGTGCATAACAGAACACCTCACAAGATATTGGACAACAAGATGCCAGAAGAGGTCTTCTCTAGTAAGAAGCATGAAGTCAGCCATCTCAGAATATTTGGTTTTCCAGTATATACACATGTTCCAAAGGAAAAGAGGACAAAGCTAGATCCTTTAGGAAAGAAGGGTATCTTTGTGGGGTACAGTGAAAGCTCGAAGGCTTACAGAATATACTTTCCAAGGTTCAAGAAGATTGATGTCAGCACAGATGTGACATTTGATGAAAACTCAGCTTTCATCAAATCAAGAAAGGCACCTGTTGAAGATCATGAAGAACCAAAGGAAACCAAATTTCAAGATACCACCATGACTGAAGCAATTCCAAAAATAGATCGAGAAATTGAAGATCCACAAGAACCTGTAGATCCACCCCGTGAGAAGGATTCTCACAAGAGAAAACCGGCATGGGCTAGAGAGCTCATTCAAGATGCTGAAAGGTATGGCATCCCAGAAGAAGAACACAGAGCAAGGAAGAGAACTAGATCTCACACCAGTTATGTTGCCTTACTCTATGACATTATGAACAAAGAAACTTCTAGTTATGAAGAAGCAACAGAAAAGAAAGAATGGAAGGATGCCATGATCGAGTAGTATCAGTTGATCATGAAGAATGATGTATGGGATGTAGTCCCAAGACCTGAAGGGAAGTCAGTTGTGACTTTCAAGTGGATCTACAAGATCAAGCATGCTGCAAATGGTAGCATAGAGAAATACAAGGCAATATTTGTAGCTCATGGTTTCTCCCAGAAAGAGGGAATAGACTATGAAGAAACTTTTGCTCCTGTAGCCAGGTACACTTCCATCAAATCAGTGCTTTCCATGGCTGCAGTGATGAAATGGAAGATACACCAGATGGATGTCAAGACAGCTTTCTTGAATGGTGTAGTCGAGGAGGAAGTGTATGAGAGTAGCCACATGGTTTTGAGACACATGACAGGAAGTCATATGTGTGCAGACTGAAGAAAGCCTTGTATGGAAGGATGGACAGCTTTCTATCCAGTTTAGACTTTACCAAGAGTAAAGCAGATTCCAACCTTTACTACAAGGTTGAGGAAGGCAATCTTGTGATACTGCTTATGTATGTGGATGACATGTTTGTTATAGGAGAACATAGTTTGATTGTTGATACCAAGAGGAAGCTTACTGCCGAGTTCGATATGAAGGACTTGGGGATGATGCACTATTTTCTAGGCACGGAGGTGTGGCAGAATTCAGATGGAATCTTCCTTGGACAAGGGAAGTATGTAGTAGAAATCCTGAAGAGGTTCGGGATGATGGACTGCAAGGCCATGGCCACAACTATGGCATTGAACCTGAAGCTTCTTTGTGATGCTTCATCTGATCTGGTTGATGTCATGGTGTATCATCAGATGATTGGGTCATTGATGTACTTGACGAACATGAGATTAGATATTTGCTTTGCGGTGAACACATTGAGCCAGTTACTGATAGATCCCAGAGGTGTTCACCTGGTTGCTGTAAAGCATATTCTGAGGTACCTGAAGGGTACAATTGACTATGGGCTCAAGTATGATGCGAATCAAAAGTTTAACCTGCAGGGTTATGTTGATTCAGATTGGGAAGGCAGTGCTGCAGATAGGAAGAGCACTTCTGGGTGCTGCTTCAGTATGGGATCAGGTGTGATCTCTTGGTTTAGCAGGAGGCAATCCTGCGTAGCATTGAGTACAGCTGAGGCAAAGTATGTTGTAGCATGTTCGGCTAGTTGTTAGGCAGTATGGCTCCGGAAGCTACTATCTAAGTTATTTGATCTCCTGCTGGAGGCTACTGGTATCTTTTGTGACAACCAGAGTTGTGTGAAGCTGTCTGAGAACCTGGTGTTCCACGACAGGTCGAAGCACATTGACATCAAGTATCACTATATCAGGGATATGGGTCAGAGAGGAGCAGTAAAACTCCTGTATGTTAGGACAGATGAGTAGGTAGCAGATGTACTGATGAAACGAGTAGCCAGAGTGAAGTTCGAGTACATCAGAGAGAGGCTTGGTTTTCTTCAGATCGACGACACTTTGAGGAGGAAGTGATGGACACATCTGCTGGAGCCATTCCAAGCATGGTGAGAAGAGGATCCTTCCCATGGCTGTGGATGTAAGCGCTCGATGATGAGCATTAGGACGATGCTCCAGTTACTGCTTTGTATATGCATCAGTTGGATGCTCTGATCAGTTGGATCATGTATATGTATATGCATCATGTTGGATGTGGGATATGATCAGTTGGATCATGTATGGGTATATGTATCAGGTGGATACTTGAATGATCAGGTTGATCATGTATGATGATATGTATCAGGTGGAAACTTGTATGATCAGGTTGATCATGTATGTTGATATGTATCATCTAGATACATTGTATGATCATGTGGATCATGTATTTGCATATGTATCAGGTGGATACTTGTATGATCAGGTAGATCATGTATGTTGACATGTATCAGGTAGATACTTGGTATGCATGAGGTTGATGCTATGATGTTGATCAGGATGATCACAGATGATGAGCTTCGAGATGTTGCTCCAGATGATATGCATCAGGTTGATTCTATGATGATGATTAGGATGATCACAGATGATGAGATTTAGGATGTTGCTCCAGATGATATGCATCAGGTTGATGCTATGATGATGATCATGTTGATCATGTGATGATGTACCTGAGGATGATGTATGGTGAGTATCGGTTTGATACTCTGTGGCCGTGGATAGGTTCTGCAGGTAGCATAGAAAAGGTCCTTTAAAATCCAGACCGGTAGAGTAGTGTGCTCATAACATCCTGGGATGCTCTATCAAGATCCAGACAGGTAGAGCGGTTTGCTAGTAACATCCTGGGATGCTCTGAGTAGGTTTTGTGAAATTTCACATAGAAAAGATCCTTTAAAATGCGGACAGGTAGAGTGGTGTGCTCGTAACAGCCTGGGATGATCTATCGAGATCCAAACAGGTAGAGCAATTTGCTCATAACATCCTGGGATGCTTTGAGTAGGTTTTGTGAAGGTCAACATGTAAAAGATCCCGGGAGATCCGATAGGGTTAGCAGTGTGCTCGTAATCAATCCTGGGATGCTTTTTCGAGGTTTTGTTGAGGCACATAATCAGTCCTGAGTATTCCACATTATGGACAGTGACAATGAAGACCTATAGGTGGTGGGCCTACATCCAGTATGAAAAGGTACTGGCTTTGTAGAAATTCCTATGACGAGTAGATCAGAGATTGTTTGAGATAGCAACAGCAATGACGATAACGATGATTCAAGGACGATGGTTCACTGATGATGATCCATAGAAGAAGACTTGTGTTAGTAGATCTGTGTCGAGAAATAACTTCCTAGTTAAGAGGGATTGTTGATGTATATGTAACTTCAGAATGTATTTCATCTATGTATTTTATTATACTCCTATAGATATGTATTATTCCTCTATACAGAAGTGTCGTCATTTGTATTGAGAAGTGTCGCAAGTGTCGTAACTTGCCGATGGGTTATTAGACCATCACGTGTGGAGTCGGCCCTGATTAAGTTAATATAGGGTTATTTGGATGAGTTAGACAAGTCATCCCCATAGGCTTATTAGGCTGCTCATGACAAGTATAAATAGAGAGCGGGATCTCTCTATTTGATCAATTCATTACTCACTTATCCATCACTCGGAAAGGGGAGCAGATGTGAGGAGGAGGATCAATTGCTAGGACGAGTCTATCTCTGTGTACTTGGGTTGTACTTTGGTTGTACTGTTTCTCTATCTATCTCTGAGTAAGTTGTGGGGTTTTTCACCTTAGGGTTTTCCCCATGGAAACTCTATGTGTCTATTGTCTCTTATGTTTGCATCTTGTGATGATTGATATGCTTGCTATGATTGATATGCAATTATATACTGTACATGTTATTCTCTCAGTAAAGATCCTAGAGTATATTGAATTAATACTCAAAAATTAACAATGTGACAGCAAGGTGATCCCTCCACAAAGTCTTAGACATGATGCCTCCTCATTCCATGAGCTTCATTTGTGTTGGCTTTCCTAATTATCCTCTGCATGATCTCACGGCTATTAGTTCTAGTCTGTCTTCCCCCTCCTGCGTGCATGCTAACTACGCCATGAATCATCCACGCGAAACCTCCAACCGTGGATCCTGTCATTGTGTTGGTCGAATCTCCACCTCCACGGAGAAGAAGAAGAAAGGAATCCGCAGCTATGACAATAGGAGTACCGCTCATGTCTGAAGATTGGTGGATGACTAGGAATAAAATCATGTTTCTGAACTCTGGTTGTCACAATAGATACAGGTGGCATCCAACTAGAGATCAAATAAATCAGACAGTAGCTTCCTTAGCCATATTGCCTCACAAATAGCCGAACAAATTGCGACATGCTCTGCTTCGGCTGTACTCAGTGCTACGCAGGATTGCTTCCTATTAAACCAAGAGATCACACCTGATCCCATACTGAAGCAACACGCCGAAGTGCTCTTCCTATCTGCAGCACTGCCTGCTCAATCTGAATCAACATAACCCTTCAAGTTAAACTTTTGATTCGCATCATACTTGAGCCCATAATCAATCGTACCCTTCAGGTACCTCAGAATATGCTTTACAACAATTAGGTGAACATGGCAAGGATCTGTCAGAAACTGGCTCAAGGTGTTCACCGCAAAGAAAATATCTGGTCTTGTGTTCATCAGGTACATCAAGGACCCAATCATATGATGATACACAATGACATCAACCGACTCTGATGAAGAATCACTCAATTGCTTCAGGTTCGATGCCATAGCCTTGCAGTCCATCATACCAAACCGCTTTAGGATCTCTACTACATACTTCCCTTGTCCAAGGAAGATTCCATTTGCACTCTGCCACACCCCCATACCTAGAAAGTAATGTATCATGCCCAATTCTTTCTTCTCGAACTCGACAGCAAGCTTTCTCTTTGTGTCGGCAATTAATCTATCCTCATGTAACATCCCGAATTTTCATAAAATTTAAAACTTTTGAAAACGACATTAAATACATAAATTATATTTGCGAAAATAATAATTGTTTGATTACGACAACTTTAATTAAAAAGTCATTAGTACTAAACATAATTTAATTTATGTTTTACCAGCACTGTAACAATGACAACTTTAACACATAATTGACGAACGTGATTATGGTAATAAATCAACTAACAGGTTATAATTGTGATGCGATACTTTTTCATTGGAAAGATACTGACAATTTGATTTTTGATGAACAAGGGGTCCTACGAGGTAACTTGGAGTTTGCTTAGCTTCAACGCTAACGCATTTGAACGTTCTATGTGCAGACGACAGGTAAGAGGTTCAATAACTGCATAGTTTAAAAGTACGTGTATAATTCAATTCTACGTCAAATAAAAATGTTGTGAAATCTTTTGTGAAAACAAGTATCTTCAGTTATGAAATGTCTAGTGCTGCTTACTGGTTTTTCAACACTGTTTTACAAATCATAAATGTTGGAAGCGATGATATCTAGAAGTATACATGCTATTTAAGTTTGTTTTCGTAAGCCAATGACGTGGTTATAGTTTGGCTTTGGTCATCGTCTTAAGATAATTAATACTTGTATACTATTGATGTCGTAATTGTATTGCTAACCGTTAAGTGTATTGCATTAAGAGTTAGGGTATGAAGTACATGGCAATGGCATGGTTTTTATGCTAGTTACTATTCATTGTCTTTGTTAAAATCCAAAAATGCAAGCTCCTATTTCATTTTATATTTTATAAAAATTATGATTATTATGCTAACCATACAATTCTCATAGATTACTATTCTATGCAATAGTTTTACAATTGCAAACTATTCATGATTTATATAAAGTTCACAATAATTAAATTTATATAAAAATGGAACTTTAATATATAACTAAAATAAACCTTAAGACCCTAATCATGACGATAATCTTAGAACTATAACTAATATACAATGAACAAATAATGTTTTGGGTTTATAAAAGATCAACATGAAATTTAAATCGTCGTTATAATTGGCACTGACATGTTTTTATATTGACAGGATGGACGAGTTGACGGGACATTAAATTTGGCATAAGCCCCGAGCTGTAATGGAAATTGTGTCTTGATCCTGCATTAAAAGCTCGAACCAAAACTCCAGCTAACAAGGATTGTTAATGATCCACATAGTATGATATCAATGTAATAGTAACTACGACAGCCACTGTGTAATGTTTTTTTTATATTGAACTCCTCTGAGCTCGTTGTTGATCAATCCTCCATGTGAAAGAGTGGCGATGCCATTGGTTGTGCTAATGAATGAAACATTTAATGCAAATACTACTCGTCCCAATGCAATCTTGCTGGCTCCCTTACAACCGTTGATTGTTATAAAACTGGGTCATTGGATACAACCCTAACTTTTCGTCGTTGTGATGGTTGATAGAGTGTTAATGTGTCATGTAAATCACTATTGTTTTGGCCTTGAGGCCGAAAGGTTGTCAAAATTTAGTTTTTGTTTGAGGAAGCAAGAGGTTTTGACCTCGTAACCTGTAGGTTAAAGGGGATAGTTGCAGGTTTTTCTCCTCAGCCAAAATGTTGTGGAACTTGTTGTGTCTTGAAGATTTACAGTTTCATTTTCTAGGTTTGAACAACTGTCGTAATGATAGGTTAGTTGTTTCGTGTCTGAGTTTTGAATGGAACACTACTTTCCTGTAACCAAAGTGATTGAATCCTGCTTTCATCTGAAAACAAGGAATTTGTCATGTATAGATGTATGTACAGAGCTCGGCCGTCGACTGTTAAGGGTAAGTGACCTCTGAACTCAGGAATGTTATTAATGTTGGGTTTACAACTTTAAGTATAAAATGTTTTAACGTTTGAATGTTTAATTGGCAGGTAATAGTTTTCGAGAAGATAAACGCGAACCAGGATTTGGATAAAGAATGGAAATTCTCCATACTTGGTAAGCTCCAGGTCTTCAAAATCCTCGTAGGCACTGTATGGTCTTGGTTGGCATGGTTTTGCAACAAATGAGGAACCAATCTTGCCATGCTTCAGCTTTGTCTGTCATTTGAGCTTTTATGAATATTTTTATGTTGAAGTGAACACTCGTTTCAGGAAAGGACTTTCGTAGTTAAAATTTACTCTGCCTTTTGCTTTTGATGCCTAGTTTCGTCAAGTTGGAGTTGTAAAACATTTTTTTAAGAGTTTAGAGGTGGGGATAGACCCTGTGGGGCTTTTTCGTTTTCAGAAATGTAAAGTCGACATGTGAATGTTGCTTCCTTTGCGAAGCTTGAACCGGTGCTGGTTCGAACCTCAACTTGGAAAATGTTTTGGTTTTTAAAATTGCTATGAACTAAAGTTTGCAGTCAAAGCTCATTGCCTCTGTATGCTATAATCTTAACTCTCGGCAATGTAAAAGTTTATGTTATGCTATTCGTTCTGTGTTATGTTTTGAGTACTGTAGAAAGACGTGACCATCGAACTAAGCAAAATTTAAATGCATTCCTGTAGATGACTAAACTCTGTATTTTGCGAATGAAGAAATGGTTTTTGTTTGAAAAGGAAAAGAATAGGGCCACGCCCAGATTCTAGTTTTGTCTTCGAAAATGAAAGATATTATTTACATTGATTGATGATATGACTAACCAGAAAAGTATTTTGGTCAAATAAAGGATATGCATGAGTAAAAGAAGTATTCCCTGAAACCTTGAATACTAATGTTTATTATCTGTGTATGAAATGATATTGACCATACATGTTTAAGATTACTTAGAATCATAATGTTTTTAATAGCATTAAGATTATACTAATGAATGTATGTATGAGATCTCGAGGATAACACAATGATGATACTAGTAAGTATGCATAGTGATCGAGGATGGATATAAGTTCAAAGATAAGTAATCCAGATCAAGAGGGAGCACACTCCAGTAGTTCCTGCAAGGAAGCAAATATTGAAAGGGAGTCCACCCTACAAACCAAACAAAGATAAATATTTGAATTGTCATTTCTTGCATATTTGTTTGTTTAAATAATGTTGTTCAATGATGTATATGCTTATGTTCCTAGAATCAGGGTGTGTATTATGCATATTAGAATAATTGCATTAATGAACAGTATACTACTAATATGCATGTAATGGGTAAGTGGCCTATGGCACTGTACAACATTCCATTGCTACTTATCTAGAATGAAACCTCTTTGCTGACATGTTGGGAGTAGGGCAAACTTTTAACAATGCTCTAGTAGAGATTGGAAGGATTCTATAAAGTTACAGGATATGGATGAATGTTGTATTGAAGCACTGGCTAAAATAATTGCATGACTGTATGACATATTTCTTTATGTGTAAGAAATTGTTCTGAAAACTATGAGATGTTTCTAATCATGCAATTTAACTTGTATTGTAGGAAAGATCGTATACCATCACCTACAAAATAAGGACTACAACATTTGTTCCAGTAACAAAGCTATCTATTGAAGATATTGAAGATATTGAAGTTCCCAGGATCCAGGATGAAGTAATGGGAGAATGCCATGATCCGTCGATCATGAAGAATGATGGTTGGGATGTGGTCCCAGACCAGAAGGGAAGTCTGTCGTGACTTCCATATGGATCTACAAGATCAAGCATGCTGCAGATGGTAGCATAGAAAAGTACAAAGCGATATTTGTAGCTCGTGGCTTCTCCCAGAAACAGGGAATAGACTATGAAGAAACTTTTTCTCCTATAGCTAGGTACACTTCAGTCAGATCAGTACTTTCCCTGGCCGCAGTGATGAAATGGAAGATACACCAGATGGAAGTCAAGACAGCCTTCTTGAATGGTGTAGTTGAGGAGAAAGTGTATGTGGAGCAGCCACTTGGTCTTGAGACACATGACAGAGAGTCATATGTGATCCGGATCTTGGGAGCTGAGAACTGGAAAACTTGAATGCCGAGAGAGGAGGAGATTAAGCATGCAAATCTGTCATAAAATTCACATGAAAAACACTAATCTTGCATGAGAATAAGAATGAACAAAAACATATGAATGAATGGGAGGTTACGCTCAAAGAGGATCCCCACCTCTGAAACTAATTACCAATAAGTCACTCAAATCTAATTAGTCTCACAATGAGCAATAGAAAATAGGAGAGAAACCAAATGAGTAACTTGTTATTACGAGAAGGCTTGCTAGGCCTTTATATAGCATTATTACAATGTGTCTTGAGACTATGCCCTGCGCGAAAACTATGAGCTACCAAATACCATGGATGAGAGAGGGTGGCCTCTCAATTTAATACTTTTATGGCTTAGACATCCGAATTTAAACCATATGCCCCCTAAAATTCGGATCATTCCTCCCCGTTGAGAAAATGATGGTCCCCATCATTTCATGCTAAAAAGAGACCCATGATTACAATGTGCTAGTTACCAATGAAGAGAAGGGTTTTGTGTGGTTGACCCATAACCGTGGGTTTTGCAAGGTTGACCCATAACCGTGGATTTTTCAAGGGTGACCCATAACTATGATGACAATGGCAAGCTTGGTTGCAATGAAGAGAAGAGTTTTGTGTGGTTGACTCAGAACCATGGGTTTTGTGTGGTTGACCCATAACCATGGGTTTTATGTGGTTGACACATAACCATGGTGGCAATGACAAGCTCCTGTATGTTGTGATGGATGAGCAGGTTGCAGATGTGTTGATTAAGCCACTAGCCAGAGTGAAGTTCGAATACTTCAAAGAGAGGCTTGGTGTTCTTCAGATTGATGACACTTGGAGGAAGAAGTGATGGACACAGTTGCAGGATCCATTCCGAGCATGGCGAGACGAGGATCGTTCCATGACTATGGATGTAAGCACTGGATGATGAGCATCAGGATGATGGTCCAGTTACTGCTTTGTAGATGCATCATGTTTTATGCTTGTTATGATCAGTTGGATCATGTATATGTATATGCATCATGTTGGATGCTTGTTATGATCAGTTGGATCATGTATATGTATATTTTCTATGTATCATGTTGGATGGTTGTTATGATAAGTTGGATCATGTATATGTATATGCATCATGTTGGATGCTTGTGATGATCAGTTGTATCATGTATTTGTATATGTATCAGGTGGATACATTGTATGATCAGGATGATCATGAATGATGAGCTTCAGGATGTCGCTCCAGATGACATGCATCAGGATGATGCAGTGATGATGATCAGGATGATCATGTGTACATCAGGATAATGTATGATAAATATCAGTTTGATACTCTTTGGACATGGAATAGGTTGTGCAGATAAGCATATAATCTAGCCCTGGGAGGTTTGCAGATAGTCTTTCGAGGTTTTGCCTATGGCATGTAATGTGGCCCTGGGATATCTAGAAAATGCTCTTTCGAGGTTTTTCTTTGGGAGGACATATAATCCGGCCCTGGGAGATTTGCAGATAGTCTTTCAAGGTCTTTCCTATGGCATATAATCTGGCCCTGGGATATCTAGCATATGCTCTTTCAAGGTTTTTTCCTATGGCATATAATCTAGCCCTGCGAGATCCGATAGGTTGAGCTGTGTGCTCGTAATCAGTCCTAGGATGCTCTTTCGATGTTTTTCCATTGTCACATGTAATATGCCCTAGAGATCCGGACAGGTTGTGCTAGTCATGTAAAAGGTCTTGGATTCTCTTTAGAGTTCTTGCTAGTCAAGACACTCTTTTAAGTTTTTGTGACAGTCACATATAATACAACCCTGGGAAATTCGACAGGTAGAGCTATGTGCTCGTATGGCCAGTGATGATGAATACCTATAGGTGGTGGGCCTACTTCCAGTATGAAAAAGGACTGGCTCTGTAGAACATCCTATGATGAGTAGTTCCAAGATTGATTGAGATTGCAGTAGCAGTGACGATGACGATGATTTGATGTCGATGATCCAATGACGATGATCCAGAGAAGAATACTTGTGCTAGAAGACTTGTGTCGAGAAATACCTTCCTAGTTAAGAGGGAGTGTTGATGTATTTGTAACTTCGGAATTTATTTCATATGTGTATATTGTATTCCTATAGAGATGTTATTATTCCTCTATATGGAAGTGTTTGTATTCCTATAGAGATGTTATTATTTCTCTATACGGAAGTGTCGTTATTTATATTGTAAGTGTCATAACTTATACTTGATGGGTTATTAGACCCCCTTGGTGGGGTCGGCCTTGTATAAGTCATGTGGGTCAAAGGGTTATTAGACCACCCTCTTGGGGGTTGGCCCTGTCAGCATTATGTTATGTGGTTAAGTTAAGGCCCACCTAGTAAAGGTTATTAGGCAAGTCAAGTCAAGTATAAATAGAGTGCGGGAGGCACTCTATTTGATCATTCACTTCTCTCTCACACACTCATTGGAGAGTGTCGCACTAGTGGAGGAGGAGAAGCTGCTGCTAGGAGGACTATCTCTTGTACTTGGGTTGTATAATTGCTCTATCTATCTATGAGGAAGTTGCGGGGTTTTTTTTACCTTCTGGGTTTTCCCCGGTGAAACTCTGTGTCTCTTGTGTGCTTGCATTATTGTGTCCATGATTGATATGATGTAGATATGCTATAGATGTTATTCTCTCAGTTAAGATCCTAGATCAGATTGAAATTTCTGAAAAATTAACAAGGACTTTCAGGGGTAAGACCCACATTTAAAATCCCTAGAAGGCATGTTGCCAACAAGGATGTGGCCAATATAGTTACATACCACTCGACATTGCAGACAAGTAAACACCAAATTTACACCATTGGTTCACTAATTCATAAATTCTAATGCGATTTAGAGGTCTGTGTATTGAATAACATTTTTGAAAGGGTAAAATTACTCACCTTGTATTGGAAAAACAAGGCAACTTCATGGTTATTAAATACTCAAAATGATTTGCTCCATTGCAACAATGAACTCGCCAACAAAACAATATCAACCAATTTGATTTTGATTTTTGATAGTAACCTCCACAGTGGTTTGTTATATGAATAATATGATTTCAAATTTGAACAATTGAAATGGATGAAGACCTCATGCTGAGAGTCTTACAGTCGCATCAGGGAATGCAATGAATTTTGTAAATAAGGCATAACTCAGGCATAACTCCATTATTATGATACTAATAGGAAGACATTTTCTTTTTGTTGCCAAATGGATCGAAGGTGCATAGAGATCAACTACCACTTGTTGATGCATTGGTAGTGCACCATACTAAATCTGAAAATTTATTTTTCGAATAAAAAATTCATTAAGTTAGGGGCCTGATTTCCTTCAGACCTGCTAGTGATTTTTATGATCTGATTTAATGGTTATGTATCACACATTTATCTTTTGTCCTTTAGGGAAATGCATACGTTCCTCCAAGAAGCTGCTTAGACGAGGAGTATAAAGCTTTGGAAATTTTTGAAAACCGTCCACATGGGGTCATAGTAAAAAATTACAAGCCATGAATTTGTATTCTGCTTAATTTTGCGTCATAATAAGTACCTCCATGAATCATGTAGGGATAACCTTATCAAGAAAACTGTAAATGTATAGTTGAGAGCACTTTGGTTTTTGATGTGATAAAATTATGAATACATCAGAAAGCCTCCTATTATGAGACAAGTACCAGAATGAGTTCAAATACATCATATCTTAGCGAAGCACAAGTTATTTAGACTATTATCATGAGACAATAAATTGTTGCCAAGAAAAGAATGTTAAAAAGGAAATTTATTCACTAAAATATTTAATACCCTGCTGAAAGGTATACATGCAAACTATATAAATACAGGTGTCAACATATCAGAGCTTGAAAAATAGTTTGAAAAAATTCTCCAACATCACAAGTAATGTTGTTTTGCAACATCAGGTTTTTCCTCACTTGAATGAACTTTGTTAAACCCCAATAGTTATGTACTCCCTTCTCTTCCCTTTCATAGTCCCTTTGTCGCAACAATCTTCTTTTTTAGCAAGGCAGTAGAAAATCCTGTAGCCCAAACCAGAAACAAGAGACAACACACAGTAAGACTTGAATCTAACCAGTAGCCAAACAAAAACCCTATAACAAAAAATCGAATTTGACATGCTTAACCATGAATTGCAAGATCTGGAGGATCCAATAGCAATTATTTATGCATTAAAAATGCCAAACCCATTGTAAAAGAAGACCATTATATGCAAAGAAAGATAAGGGAAGCTATCGAAATTGAAAAAATTCCTAGGGAGGATGGCTTCAAATTGAATGATTGATGGTGTATCGTGATCTAGCTGGAAGGAAAAGTACAAAAGAGAACTATTAATTAAAATGATGGTCATTAACTATTACTCGAGAATCCTCTCTCTAGAAGATGAGCCCATCACATTGATTGAAAACATTTGGGAACTCTCAAAAAATTTGATGAAGAGGTCCTTTGAACAATTATATGATATTTACAAACCTGAGTATCGGGTGTTGCGACTGGAGCAGAGTCCACTATACATCCCTCGATTTTATCTATTAAAGTATGATCGAAAGCTAAAAGCTTCTCAAGCATAACTCCATAATTTCGCAGGGCACAAAATGTTGCAGCTGGTAAACATTGAATGCTTGTAAGAAATTCGTATTGAAGTTGTAAAAGAGAAGAAAACATAATTAAGGATACTTACATCAGCCAACCATTATTTTGCTAAAAGTATGAAACACTAGGAATTTCTCTGTGGAATATTTATTATCTTCCTTCTTCCAATGAGCTAGATGTGTTACCAACAAATCAAGTTGCTTTTCTGCTTTTCCTCCAGGTATGAAGCTGGAAATGTCCATCATGGGAAGTCTGAAAGTAATTGCGTCAACTCCCTTAGAGACATACCAATCTATATACCTTTTATGATGCTTCTACCTAGATCCCAACCATCCAAGAAAAACCACATCTATTGTAGGATTCTTGTTCTCAAGCTGGCCATCTGAAGAATTTGTTAAACCATATGTCTCCTACTTATGTAAATGCCAAATATGCTTAAACCGTATGCAACAGGATGCTGGCCCTCTAGGCCAAACGCAAATCCATTACAAAACAGTTTCCTTTCTTATTTTAAAGTATCATGATAATGGAATCCTATTTCTGAAATAAATTTATGCAAGGGAATCAAACTGAGCAATATTACAGTCAACCATTAATTTTGCTGCTACCGCATCCTATCTCCTATAATCGATTTAATATCATAGCTTAGGGAAAAATCATCCAAAACTAGGTATCTCCAGCCATTGGGGACTGATTCATTCATTATAAAAAGAAAAAAAAATTGGAAGGAGAAACCATCTTACAAACGACATCGTTTTCTATTTCATATGAACAGAGATAGGTACATCAGTTCCATTGATTAGTACCCCAAGTGACATTTAGTGCCCATGTTGTTTCGTTTCCTAATAGGATAGGAAGTTTGTATAATATGTGATTTTCACTTAGATGCATACTCAGACTCCAAAACTTATGGCCTTTATGGTGATTTGATGTTTCATGTTCCACACAGACAAGTCCACCACTCCATCAATAATCTACAAGTTACATTATTTTACCTCCATTCATCATCCCTCAAGGATATTTCCATCGATGTAATACCCATAATCACTTCCATCTATCATAACTCTGCCAATTTATGCACTTCATTGTACACTGTACACTTATCTCCTTTCCTCCTCTTATCATCTCTCTCAAGTGCCCACACACTTGGGAAGCCATCATAAACAATGATCCTTAGCATTATTGCATACTATATATGATATTATTGTTGAAACATCCTTACTGTCCTTTATTCATAGCATTCTAGGATAACCCATGGATTCTTATTGATGCCAGTGTCTCCTAGAGTCGACATCAGTTGCCACTTATTTTCCTCCTTGAGTCCCCCATTTTAGTTATGTCGCTTGGTTCCCATAATTCTGTCCCTCCAATGATATCATCATGATTTTCACATATGATTCCAAGTCATCCATGCCTTCATACTCTTAATAAAGTAAGTTTGAGTCCCCTCTTTAGTAACCCCCTATCCCCCATTAGTGTCTCAGTCCCACAGTTCTCTTTATTATCTAGTCATATCCCTTGTTCTTCCAACAAGGAAACCTCATTGCTTTGCTGGTAGTGGGTCTCCCTCTATCAACATCAATACATCTATTTGAGATGATATACCTAGAGGCACCCTGTACATTTTCCCCATAACAATAATTAATGGGTTCCCTTGGACCAACCGAGGGGAGACCCCAGTGCTCCTTAGATTGGTTTATTCTCACATTCTTGACTCCAAATAATTATCACATTGTTGATAATCATACATGTTGATGGTTCCATTTTCTAATTTGTTCAAAGAACTCAGATATCCCTGAAGCTCCAATTTCTGAGACCATTTGGAATCCCTTCAATCACATGCTTCCTCTAGTATTTAAGTTGTGTTGGAGATTGATCGAGTTCGAGTTGTAGTTCTATGGACCTATTTGAATTGTTTTTCATTTATTTGATTCACTTGTGAGGAGTGAGATTCCTTTCTACTCCTTCCATATCTTGGGTTCCTTCTATTTTAACCGAGATTCAGTTACTATGATTCAACATTCCATTAGGATACCATTATTCTAACATCCGTTCTTCATATCATCCATGGTTTGACCATGATTATGTACCCATTATGTATCCATATTGGGTCCCTCATTGAACTTCATGATGCATTGTATCCAATTTTTATTCATGTATTGGTGGGGGGATTGAGGTTTGACAAAATAAATATAGTTTTTCCAATTTTTTCAACTTTTTATTTTCGTGTTTAGAAGTTCACCTTTTAGTAGAAACAAACTTGTGAAGAATTTTGTTAGCTTTCTATTCATTATTTTTCATATTTTTTATTTATTGATATTTTATATGTTAATTTAGAAAATGTTTGACAATATATTCTTATCAAATGAAAGTAATGGTAAATAGTCATGACACCTTGGCTACGGGTGTTAAACACGTGAAAATCGAGGAAGGCGCCGACATGCACCCACATGGTAGGCTGGCTCGACCATCTGGAAGCAGGCCTCAGTGGGATCCCTTCCCCGAGCAATGCACTTAAACTTAGGTCCTTTCCCATGCCAATTGTCTCTTTCACATGCGATTCTGTCATTCTAGTTGATGCGATGGTGGTTAGCATTAATACTATTCAGATGTCTACATCCTTGCTTCATAACTGCAATAGTCTGCGTGTTCAATTCTCTCATGTGTGTTGATGTATATGCAACTTCGGAATGTATTTCATCTATGTATTTTATTGTACTCATATAGAGATGTATTATTCCTCTATACAGAAGTGTCGTCATTTCTATTGACAAGTGTCGCAAGTGTCATAACTTGTTGATGGGTTATTAGACCACCATGTGTGGGGTCGGCCCTAATTAAGTTAACCTGTGGTTATTAGGTTGAGTTAGACAAGTCGGCCCCATAGGTTTATTAGGTTGCTCAGAACAATTATAAATAGAGAGCGGGATCTCTCTATTTGATCAATTCATTACTCACTTATCCATCACTCAAAAAGTGGCGCACATGTGAGGAGGAGGACCAGCTGCTAGGAGGAGTCTATCTCTATGTACTTGGGTTGTACTTTGGTTGTACTATTGCTCTATCTATCTCTGAGGAAGTTGTAGGTTTTTCCCCATGGAAAATCTGTGTGTCTATTGTCTCTTATGTTTGCATCTTGTGATGATTGATATGCATTGATATACTATACGTATTATTTTCTCAATAAAGATCCTAGACTATATTGAATTAATACTCGAAAATTAACATGGTATCAGAGCTAACCGGAGAAGAAGACACTGTGCAGTTGTGGAAGCTAGGGCTTCTTGTTTTTGGATTTCTCTCCATAGATTTCGGAAAAGAAATATGATAGATTGACTCTGCTCAGCAAGGTGAATCTTTCTGTCCAATCAAAATTTAGTTCTGAGCAGTTTCAGTTTTGGCCCTAAAAATTAGGGTTTCCAAAAAAATAGAAATTTCTAAAATCTGAAGACATAGCTAGAAGCTCCTTGGAAAAATCAAAGTTTAGAGCTTTGGATCGAGATTTTTTGGTTGAGTAAATCTCCAGGAAACTCAAACCCTAATTCAGGGTCCTGCCTAGTGAACCCAGAAAGACTAAAAGGCATTTATGAAGGGTGAAGCTTTGCATATCTCAAAATATGAATACACCAGGCTGATCAGCTCATAAAGGTGCATCTTTCTATTCTGTCAGAAAATTGAATTTCACATTTTGAATTTTTAGGGTTTCTCTAACAAACCCTAAACCGGGACTAGATCCAGTTTTCAACAAATCAAGTGGTAAGACATAAATCTTTTCTATTTTCATTTGAAGTACTCTTTAAGATGTCTCACCACACCAAGCTTGAGGATAAGCTTGAGGATAAGCTTGAGGGGGATGATAAATTCCGAGCATGGAAGTATAGGATTGGATTAATCCTTGAAGAAAATGAATTGGATACTTACATAAGGGAAGAGGTCCCTATCCCAGAGGAAGAAGAGGCTAAAGCCCTCCACAAGAAGAACTTGGTCAAGGAAAAGAGAATCACTGTTGATTCTATCAAGGACCATCTCATCCCCCATGTGTCATCTCTGAAGACACCCAAAGAGATGTTTGATTCCCTATCCAAGCTATTTTAAGGGAAGAACATAAATCGAAAGATGACTCTGTGGAATTAATTGAAAGGGGTAAAGCTTCCGAATGGAGAATCCATTCAATCTTATTTTTCTAGGGTCTCCCAGATCAAGGAACAACTCGAAGTTGTGGATGAAATTGTGGAAAATAGTGAAGTTGTCATGACTACACTGAATGGCCTACCTAGGTCATGGGATTCCTTTATCCAAGGAATCTGTGCAAGAAAGAAGTTGGTATCCTTCAGCAGACCGTTGGAAGAATGATCACAAGAAGAAGCAAGGCTTGTGGCATGAGAAGAAAAGATGGGGAATGAAGATCAAGACCTCACAAATCACACCAAGGGAAGCAAGTTTAAGAGGGAGAAATCTCATAACAAGAAACATTCTCACCCTCATCACAAGAAGAAAGATCTATCTCATGTTCGATGTTACGAATGTAATGAAATGGGACACTTTGCTTCAAATTGTCCCAAGAAGAAGAAAGACAACAACTTCAACAAGAAGAAGAAGAATAACAAAATAAGATATCATGCTCATGCTGCTTAGGATGATGAACCTCCCAGGAAGAAAGCTAGAGCAGAAAGTGATGACTCATCTAGTGAAGATGAATATGTTCTAATATCAGCCCTCACAGGTACTATTTCTCATGGTTGTAATGATTGGCTAATTGACAGTGGGGCTTCTAAACACATGACTGGGTTTAAAGAATCATTTGTAAATCTGTTTGAACATGAATCACCACATAAAGTGAAACTTGGAGATGATTATCAATACCCTATCAAAGGAAGTGGGGAAGCCTCCTACAACCTAGAATCTGGAAAGTCTTTGAAGATGAAAGATGTGTTATTTGTACCTAGGCTTAAGAAGAACCTATTCTCCATCTCTACATTGGATGCAAAAGGCATGAGGGTTGCATTTATAGATGGCCAAATCCTAATGTGGCCAAAGGGTAAAACTATTGATGATGCAGTGGTGATTGGAGAGTAAGAGGGAGGATTGTACAAATTGAAGGGACAACCTGAACATGCCATGGTACATGAATCCATGGAGCTAAATGAACTTTTGCATCGAAGGCTTGCACATGTGCACTACAGAGCACTACCAATTGCAAGTAAAGTTGTAGAAGGTCTTCCTGAAATCAAGATGAAACATGAAGGTGTTTGCAAAGGCTGTGCAAAAGGAAAGAACATAAAGAAGGAATTTCCAAGTAGTGGAAGCAAATCAAAAGGAATCTTGGAAATCATCCACTCCGATGTATGCATTCCGATGTCATCCAGTTCTTTGAGTGGGTATGTTTACTATGTCTCTTTCATTGATGACTTATCCAGGAATACTTGGGTTTATTTCTTGAAGAACAAAGATGAAGTGTTTGACAAGTTCAAGGAATTAAAATCCTTGATGGAAAATCAAACTGATAAGAAAATAAAGACATTCAGATCAGACAATGGCGAAGAATTCACTTCAGGTGACTTCAAGAAGCTATGCAGTGATTCAGGGATTAAGAGGGATTTGACTGCTCCCTACAATCCACAATAGAATGGAGTTGCAGAAAGGAAGAATAGAACAATCATGGAAGCAGCACAGGAAATGCGGCATGACCAAGATCTTCCTATGCATGTTTTGGGCAGAAGCAGCTAGGACAGCTGTATATGTGTAGAACAAAACACCTCACAAGATATTGGACAACAAGACACCAAAATAGGTCTTCTCTGGTAAGAAGCATGAAGTCAGCCATCTCAGAATATTTGGTTTTCTAGTATATACACATGCTCCAAAGGAAAAGAGGACAAAGCTAGATCCTTTAGGAAAGAAGGGTATCTTTGTGGGGTACAATGAAAGCTCGAAGGCTTACAAAATATACTTTCCATGGTTCAGGAAGATTGATGTCAGCAGGGATGTGAAATTTGATGAAAACTCGGATTTCATAAAATCAAGAAAGGCACCTGTTGAAGATCGTGAAGAACCAAAGGAAACTAGATTTCAAGATACTACCATGACTGAAGTAATTCTAGAAACAAAATGAGAAATTGAAGATCCACAAGAACCTGTAGATCCACCCCATGAGAAGGATTCTCACAAGAGGAAACCGGCATGGGTTAGAGAGCTCATTCAAGATGCAGAAAGGTATGGCATTCTAGAAGAAGAACACAGAGCAAGGAAGAGAACTAGATCTCACACCAGTTATGTTTCCTTACTCTATGACATTATGAACAAAGAAACTTCCAGTTATGAAGAAGCAGTGGAAAAGAAAGAATGGAAGGATGCCATGATCGAGTAGTATCAATCGATCATGAAGAATGATGTTTGGGATGTTGTCCCAAGACCTGAAGGGAAGTCAGTTGTGACTTCCAAGTGGATCTACAAGATCAAGCATGCTGCAGATGGTAGCATAGAGAAATACAAGGCAAGATTTGTAGCTCGTGGCTTCTCCTAGAAAGAGGGAATAGACTATGAAGAAAATTTTTCTCCTATAGCTAGGTACACTTCCATTAGATCAGTACTTTCCCTAGCTACACTGATGAAATGGAAAATACACCAGATGGATGTCAAGACAGCTTTCTTGAATGGTTTAGTTGAGGAGGAAGTGTATGAGAGCAGCCACATGGTTTTGAGACACATGATAGGAAGTCATATGTGTGTAGACTGAAGAAATCCTTCTATGGCTTGAAGCAAGCTCCGAGGACTTGGTATGGTAGGATGGACAGCTTTCTATCCAGTTTAGAATTTACCAAGAGTAAAGAGGATTCCAACCTTTACTACAAGGTTGAGGAATGCAATCCTGTGATACTACTTCTGTATGTCGATGACATGTTTGTTACAGGAGAAGATAGTTTGATTGTTCATACCAAGAGGAAGCTTACTACCGAGTTCGAGATGAAGGACTTGGGGATGATGCACTATTTTCTAGGCACGGAGGTGTGACAGAATGCAGATGGATCTTCTATGGACAAGGGAAGTATGTAGTAGAGATCCTGAATAGGTTCGGGATGATGGACTACAAGGTGATGGCATCGAACCTGAAGCTTCTGTGTGATGCTTCATCTGATCCGGTTGATGTCATGATGTATCATCAGATGATTGGGTCCTTGATGTACTTGACGAACACGAGATTAGATATTTGCTTTGCGGTGAACACATTGAGCCAGTTACTGAGGGATCCCAGAGGTATTCACCTGGTTGCTGTAAATCATATTATGAGGTACCTGAAGGGTACAGTTCAATATGGGCTCAAGTATGATGCGAATCAAAAGTTTAACCTGCAGGGTTATGTTGATTCAGATTGGGCAGGTAGTGCTGCAAATAGGAAGAGCACTTCTAGGTGTTGCTTCAGTATGGGATCAGGTGTGATCTCTTGGTTTAGCACGAAGCAATACTGCGTAGCACTGAGTACAGCCGAGGCAGAGTATGTTGCAGCATGTTCGGCTAGTTGTGAGGCAATATGGCTCCGGAAGCTACTGTCTGAGTTATTTGATCTCCTGCTGGAGGCTACTGGTATCTTTTGTGACAACCAGAGTTGTGTGAAGCTATCTGAGAACCTGGTGTTCCACGACAGGTCGAAGCACATTGAGATCAAATATCACTATATCAGGGATATGGTGCAGAGACGAGTAGTAAAGCTCCTGTATGTTGCGACAGATGAGCAGGTAGCAGATGTACTGATGAAACCACTAGCCAGAGTGAAGTTCTAGTACTTCAGAGAGAGGCTTGGTGTACTTTAGAGAGAGGCTTGGTGTTCTTCAGATCGATGACACTTCGAGGAGGAATTGATGGACACATCTACTGGAGCCATTCCAAGCATGGTGAGAAGAGGATCCTTCCCATGGCTGTGGATGTAAGCGTTGGATGATGAGCATTAGGATGATGCTCCAGTTACTGCTTTGTATATGCATCAGTTGGATGCTTTGATCAGTTGGATCATGTATATGTATATGCATCATGTTGGATGTGGGATATGATTAGTTGGATCATGTATTGTTATATGTATCAAGTGGATAATTCAATGATCAGGTTGATAATGTATGATGATATGTATCAGGTGGAAACTTGTATGATCATGTTGATCATGTATGTTGATATGTATCAGCTAGATACATTGTATGATCAGGTGGATCATGTATTTGCATATTTATCAGGTGGATACTTGTATGATCAGGTAGATCATGTATGTTGACATGTATCAGGTAGATACTTGGTATGCATCAAGTTGATGCTATGATGTTGATCAGGATGATCACAGATGACGAGCTTCAAGATGTTTCTCCAGATGATATGCATCAGGTTGATGCTATGATGATGATTAGGATGATCACAGATGATGAACTTTAGGATGTTGCTCTAGATGATATGTATCAGGTTGATGCTATGATGATGATCATGTTGATCATGTGATGATGTACATCAGGATGATGTATGGTGAGTATCGATTTGATACTCTGTGGTCGTGGATAGGTTCTATAGGTAGCACAGAAAAGGTCCTTTAAAATCCAGACAGATAGAGCAGTGTGCTCGTAACATCCTAGGATGCTCTATCGAGATCCATAAAGGTAGAGCGGTTTGCTAGTAACATCCAAGGATGCTCTGAGTAGGTTTTTCCAAACTTCACATAGAAAAGATCCTTTAAAATACAGACAGGTAGAGTGGTGTGCTCGTAATAGCCTGGGATGATCTATCGAGATCCAGAAAGGTAGAGCAGTTTACTCATAACATCCTAGGATGCTCTGAGTAGGATTTGTGAAGGTCAACATGTAAAAGATCCTAGGATATCTGATAGGTTGAGTAGTGTGCTCGTAATCAATCCTGGGATGCTCTCTAGAGGTTTTGTTGAGGCACGTAATTAGTCCTGAGTATTCCACAGTATGGCCAGTGACAATGAAGACCTATAGGTGGTGGGCCTACATCCAGTATGAAAAAGGATTGGCTTCGTAGAAATTCCTATGACGAGTAGATCAGAGATTTTTTGAGATAGCAGCAACAATGATGATGACGATGATTCAAGGACAATGATTTGTTGATGATGATCTGGAGAAGAAGACTTGTGTTATCAGATCTGTGTCGAGAAATACCTTCCTATTTAAGAGGGAGTGTTGATGTATATGAAACTTTAGAATGTATTTCATCTATTTATTTTATTGTACTCCTATAGAGATGTATTATTCCTCTATACAAAAGTGAAGTCATTTGTATTGACAAGTGTCGTAACTTGCCGATGGGTTATTAGACCACCACGTGTGGAGTCAGCCTTGATTAAGTTAACCTGGGGTTATTAGGATGAGTTAGACAAGTCGGCCCCATAGGTTTATTAGGCTGCTCATGACAAGTATAAATAGAGAGTGGGATCTCTCTATTTGATCAATTCATTACTCACTTATCCATCACTCGGAAAGTGGATCAGATGTGAGGAGGGGGATCAGCTGCTAGGAGGAGTCTATCTCTGTGTACTTGGGTTGTACTATTTCTCTATCTATCTCTGAGGAAGTTGTGGGGTTTTTCACCTTAGGGTTTTCCCCACGGAAACTATGTGTGTCTATTGTCTCTTATGTTTGCATCTTGTGATGATTGATATGCTTTCTATGATTGATATGCATTGATATACTGTACATGTTATTCTATAAGTAAAGATCCTAGAGTATATTGAATTAATACTTGAAAATTGACAATGTGACTGCAAGGTGATCCCTCCACAAAGTCTTATACGTGACGCCTCCTCATTCCATGAGCTTCATCTGTGTTGGCATTCCTAATTATTCTTTGCATGATCCTGCGACTATTAGTTCTATTCTATCTTCCCCCTCCTGCATGCACGCTAACTACGCCATGACTCATCCACGCGAAACCTCCAACCGTGGATCCTATCATGGTGTTGGTCGAATTTCCACCTCCGCGGAGAAGAAGAAGAAAGGCATCCGTGGCTATGACGATAGGATTACTGCTCATGTCTGAAGGTTGGTGGACGACTAGGAAGAAAATCGTGTTTCTGACAACATCACACAACTCTAGTTGTCACAATAGATACAGGTGGCATCCAACTGGAGATCAAATAAATAAGACAGTAGCTTGCTTAGCGATACTGCCTCACAAATAGCTGAACAAGCTGTGAGATAATCTGCCTCGGCTGTACTCAGTGTTATGCAGGATTGCTTCCTGCTAAACCAAGAGATCACACCTGATCCCATACTGAAGCAGCACGCCGAAGTGCTCTTCCTATCTGCAGCACTTCCTGCTCAATCTGAATCAACATAACCCTTCAGGTTAAACTTTTGATTCGCATCATACTTGAGCCCATAATCAATCGTACCCTTCAGGTACCTCAGAATATGCTTTACAACAATCAGGTGAACATGGCAAGGATCTGTCAGAAACTGGCTCAAGGTGTTCACCGCAAAGAAAATATCTAGTCTTGTGTTCGTCAGGTACATCAAGGACCCAATCATATGATGATACATAGTGACGTCAACCGACTCTGATGAAGAATCACTCAATAGATTCAGGTTCGATGCCATAGGTGCAACAATGGCCTTGCAGTTCATCATCCCAAACTGCTTTAGGATCTCTACTGCATACTTCCCTTGTCCATGTTGATGTATATGTAACTTCAGAATGTATTTCATCTATGTATTTCATATATATTTATTGTACCCTTATTAGAGCTGTGTTATTCCTCTATAAGGAAGTGTCGTCATGTGGATTGACAAGTGTCACAAGTTTGTGCACTTGCCGATGGGTTATTAGACCACCATGTGTGGGGTCGGCCCTGAAATATATATTATATTGTGGATGTATCTAGATAGACAAGTCGGCCCCATAGTGTAACTGGGAAAACATGTTAAGTATAAATAGAGATCGAGAGATCTCTATTTAGATCATTCCGAAAGACACACTTCTCTCACTCAGAAAGTGGCGCACTAGTGAGGAGGAGGATCATCTACTCTAGGAGACTATCTCGAGTGTATTTTGGTTGTACTTTTGTTGAGCCATTGCTCTCTCTATCTCTGAGGAAGTTGTGGGGTTTTTCATCTTAGGGTTTTCCCCATGGAACTGGTGTGTCTCTTGTCTCTCATGCTTTCGATTCTTGTGATGCTTGTCATGCTTATTGTGATTGTTATGCATTGATATACTGTATATGTCATTCTCTCAGTAAAGATCCAAGAGTATTGTGAATTAATGCTCAAAATTTAACATGGTATCAGAGCTAACCTCAGAAGAAGACATTTTGTAGCGATGAAAACTTGAGTTTCTTGTTTATTGGGTTTCTCTCCACAGTTTTTGGAAAAGAAGTATAGTAGATTGACTCTACTCATCAAGGAGAATCTATCTGTCCAATCAGAATTTAATTCTGAGCATTTTCAGATTTGGCCCAACAAATTACGGTTTCCACAAAAATAGGAATTTCTGAAATCTGAAGACATAGCTGGAAGCGCCTTGCAAAAATCGAAGTTTAGAGCTTTGGATCGAGATTTTTGGCTGGGTAGATCTCCGGGAAACTCAAACCCTAATTCAAGGCTCTCCCTAGTGAACCCACGAGGACAAAAAGGAAAATCTGAAGGGTAAAGCTTTGCTGATCTCAATTTCTGAATACACCAGGCTAATCAGCTCATCAAGGCACCTCTTTCTATCCTTTCAGAAAGTTGAAGTTCACATTTTGAATTTTTAGGGTTTTTTCGACAAACCCTAATCCAGGACCAGATCCAGTTTTCATCATTTCAAGTGGTAAGACCTAAATCTTTTCTATTTCCATTTGAAGTACTCTTTAAGATGTCTCACCACACCAAGCTTGAGGATAAGCTTGAAGGGGCTGATAACTTCCGAGCTTGGAAGTATAGGATTGGGTTAATCCTGGAAGAGAATGAGTTAGACTCATATATAAAAGAAGACATCCCTATCCCAGAGGATGAAGAGGCTGAGGTATTGCATAAGAAGAACTTGGTCAAGGCAAAGAGAATCATTGATGATTCTATCAAAGACCATCTCATACCTCATGTGTCTTCTCTAAAGACATCCAAGGCTATGTTTGACTCTTTGACCAAGCTATCTGAAGGAAAGAAGATAAATCGGAACATGAACCTATGGAATCAATTGAAAGGGGTCAAGATGTCGAATGGAGAAACCATTAAATCCTATTTCTCCAAGGTCTCTCAGATCAAGGAACAACTTGGAGCTGTAGATGAAATGGTGGAGAATGGTGAAATTTTTATGACTACTTTGAATGGCCTACCTAGGTCATGGGACTCTTTTATCCAGGGGAACTGTGCCAGAAAGAAGTTAATCTCCTTTAGTAGATTATGGGAGGAATGTTCTCAACAAGAAGCAAGGATTGTGGAAAGAGAAGAGAAGATGGGAAATGAAGATCAAGCTCTCACAGTTGACACTAAGAACGGAAAGTTCAAGAGGGAGCCATCGCATCACAAGAAGAAATCTTCTCATCATTTTCACAAAGACAACAAAGATCTAAGGTGTTTCACTTGTAATGAGAAGGGTCACTTTGCTTCAGAATGTCCCAAGAACAAAAGGGACAACCACAACAACAACAACTCTAGCAAGAAGAAAAAGGGTAACAAAAGAAGGTACCATGCTCATGCTGCCGAAGATGATGAACCTCCAAAGAAGAAGGCTAGGGTAGAAAGTGATGATAGTAATTATGACTCATCAAGTGAAGAAGATTATGTTCTAATCTCTGCTCTCACAGGTACTATCTCCCATGGTTGTAATGATTGGTTAATTGACAGTGGGGCTTCCAAACACATGATTGGGTTTAAAGAATCCTTTGTAAATCTGTCTGAACATGAATCACCCCATAAAGTGAAACTTGGGGATGATTATCAATATCCCATCAAAGGAAGTGGTGAAGCCTCTTACAACCTAGATTCTAGAAAATCTTTGAAGATGAAATAAGTCCTTTATGTACCTGGGCTCAAGAAGAAATTACTCTCCATCTCTGCATTGGATGCAAAAGGTATGAGGGTTGCATTTGTGGATGGCCAAGTCCTAATGTGGCCAAAGAGAAAGACCATAGATGATGCAGTTCTGATTGGAGAGCAAGAGGGAGGTTTGTATAAATTAAAAGGACAACCTGAACATGCCATGGTGCATGAATCCATGGAGCCAAGTGAATTTTGGCATAGAAGACTTGCTCATATGCATTATAGGGCACTTCCAATTGCAAGCAAGGCTGTAGAGGGTCTTCCTGAAATCAAGACCAAACATGAAGGTGTTTGCAAAGGATGTGCAAAAGGTGAGAATATTAAGAAGGCTTTCCCAAGCAGTGAAAGCAAGGCAAAAGATATCCTGGAAATCATCCACTCAGATGTATGTGGTCCTATGTCATCCAGTTCTCTAAGTGGGTATGTTTACTGTGTCACATTTATTGATGACTTCTCCAGTAAGACTTGGGTATACTTCTTGAAAAACAAAGATGAGGTGTTTGATAAGTTCAGGGAATTCAAAACCTTGATGGAGAATCAAACTGACAAAAAGATCAAAACATTCAGATCCAACAATAGTGGAGAATTCACCTCAGGTGACTTCAAGAAACTTTGCAGTGATTTAGGGATTAAGAGGGAGTTGACTGCTCCTTATAATCCTCAATATAATGGAGTTGCAGAAAGGAAGAACAACATAATCATGGAAGCAGCAAGGGCAATGCTGCATGACCAGGATCTACCTATGCATCTATGGGTAGAAGCAGCTAGAACAGTTGTATATTGTGCAGAACAGAACTCCCCACAAGATATTGGACAACAAGACACCAGAAGAGATCTTTTATGTTAAGAAACCTGAAGTCAGCCATCTCAAAATATTTGGTTGTCCAGTATACACACATGTCCCAAAGGAAAAGAGGACCAAGCTAGATCCTTCAGGAAAGAAGGGTATCTTTGTGGGTTACAGTGAAAGCTCGAAGGCTTACAGAATATACTTTCCAGGGTTCAAGAAGATTGATGTGAGCAGGGATGTAACATTTGATGAAAACACAGCATTCATCAAATCAAGGAAGGCACCTATCGAAGTTTATGAAGAACCTAAGGAAACTAGATTTCAAGACACTACCATGACTGAAGCAATTCCAGAAGTTGTTCGTGAGTTTGAAGATCCACAAGAACCTATATATCCACCACGTGCGGATAACTCTCACAAGAGGAAACCTGCATGGGCTAGAGAGCTCATTCAAGATGTAGAAAGATTTGGCATTCCAGAAGAATAACACAGGGCAAATATAAGAACTAGATCACATACCAGCTATGTTGCTTTACTCTGTGACATTATGAACAAAGAACCTTCCAGTTATGAAGAAGCAGCGGAAAAGAAAGAATGGAAGGATGCTATGGTTGAGGAATACCAATCAATAATGAAGAATGATGTTTGGGATGTTGTCCCAAGACCTAAAGAGAAGTCTGTTGTGATTTCCAAATGGATCTACAAAATCAAGCATGCTGCAGATGGCAGTGTAGAGAAATACAAAGCAAGATTTGTAGCTCGTGGCTTCTCTCAGAAAGAGGGAATAGATTATAAAGAAACTTTTGCACCTGTAGCCAGGTATACTTCCATCAGAACAGTACCTGCTCTGGCCGTAGCAATGAAATGGAAAATTCACCAGATGGATGTCAAGACTGCTTTCTTGAATGGTGTAGTTGAAGAGGAAGTATATGTGGAGCAGCCACTCGGCTTTGAAATACATGACAGGGAGTCATATGTGTGGATATTGAAGAAAGCATTGTATGACTTGGAGCAAGGCCCCAGAACTTGGTATGGTAGGATGGACAGTTTCCTATCTAGTTTGGGCTTTACCAAGAGTAAAGCGGATTCCAACCTTTACTACAAGGTTGAGGAAGGGAATCCTGTGATTCTACTTCTGTACTTGGATGACTTATTTGTAACAGGAGATGATAGATTGATTGCAGATACTAAGAGGAAGCTTGCTGCTGAGTTCGATATGAAATATTTGGGAATGATGCATTATTTCCTAGGTATGGAGGTGTGGTAGAATTCAGGTGGGATCTTTCTTCGTCAAGGGAAGTACACAGTAGATATCCTGAAGAGATTTGGGATGATGGATTGCAAGGCCATGGCCACACCCATGGCATCGAATCTCAAGCTTCTATGTGATGCTTCATCTGAGCCGATTGATGTCTCTATGTATCATCATATGATTGGGTCCTTGATGTACCTGACGAACACGAGACCAGATATTTGCTTTGCAGTGAACAAATTGAGCCAGTTCCTAATGGATCCGAGGAGTGTTCACCTAGTTACTGTAAAGCATGTCCTGAGGTACCTGAAGGGTACAGTGGATTATGGGCTCAAGTATGAAGCAAATCAAAAGTATAACCTGCAGGGTTATGTTGATTCATATTGGGCTTGCAGTGCTACAGATAGGAACAACACATTTTGGTGCTGCTTCAATATGGGATCAGGTGTGATCTCTTGGTTTAATAGGAAGCAGTCCTGCATAGCACTAAGTATAGCTAAGGCAGAGTATGTTGCAGCTTGTTCATCTAGTTGTGAGGCAGTATGGCTACGGAAGTTACTATCTGAGTTATTTGATCTCCCATTAAATGCTACTTGTATATTCTACGATAACCAGAGTTGTGTGAAGCTATCTGAGAAACCAGTCTTTCATGACAGGTCGAAACACATAGAGATCAAATATCACTATATCAGGGATATGGTGCAGAGAGGAGCCGTGAAGCTCCTGTATGTTGCGACAAACGAGCAGATTGCAGATGTGCTGACGAAGCCACTAGCCAGGGTGAAGTTCGAGTACTTCAGGGAGAGGCTTGGTGTTCTTCAGATCGATGACACTTCGAGGAAGAAGTGATGGACAAATTTGCTGAAGCCATTCCAAGCATGTTGGAAGGAGGATCCTTCACATGGTTTTGGATGTAAGCGCTAGATGATGAGTATCAGTACGATGCTGCAGTTACTACTCTGTATATGCATCATCTTGGATGCTAGATATGATCGGTTGGATCATTTATATTTGTATGTATGTACGCATTGTGTTGATGCTGGATATGATCAGTTGGATCATTTATATTTCTATGTATGTATGCATCGTGTTGATGCTGGATATGATAGGTTGGATCATTTATATGTATGTATGCAGCATATTAGATGCTGGATATGATCAGCTGGATCATTTGTATGTATTTGTATATGCATCATGTTGGATGCTTGGACCATGTATATATATCAGGTGGATACATTGTATGATCAGGTAGATCATGTATGTTGATATGTATCATGTATTTGTATTTGTATCAAGTGGATACACTGTATGATTAGGTGGATCATGAATGATGATATGTATCAGGTAGATACTTGGTGTGCATCAGGTGGATGCATTGTATGATCAGGTTGATCATGATGATGAGCTTCAGGATGTTGCTCTAGATGATATGTACCAGGATGGTACAAGTGATGATGATCAGTATGATCATGGGCATCAGGATGATGCCTCATGCAATGATGATCCGTTGGATCATGAGTATCAGGTTGATACTTGGAGGTCAAAGATGATATGTGGCAGGTTTGCAAATAGCATGTAATCAGTTTTGGAAGATCTTCCCGGTCGTGCTGTGGCACATAAATGTTCCTGGGGTACTCTTTCCGGTATTTCTATGTAGTATGTAATTAGTCCTCAGATATCCAATAGGTTGAGCTGTGTGCTCGTAATCAATCCTGGAATGAGGTATTACTACAGAGACATGTAATCAGTCCTGGAGATCCAAGAGGTTGAGCTGTGTGCTCGTAATTAGTCCTGGTATGCTCTTTAGAGATATTGTCAGTCGTGTTGTGGCACATAAATGTTCCTGGGATGCTCTTTCAAGGTTTTGTCTATCCACATGTAATCAATCCTGGAGATCCGAGAGGTTGAGCTATATGCCTGTAATAATTCCTGGGATGCTCTTTAGAGATCTTGCCGATCGTGCTGCAGCACATAAATGTTCCTGGGATGCTCTTTAAAGGTATTATGGAGGAGATGCATGTAATCAGTCCTGGGACATCTTGCTGGTCGTGCTTAGGAACATAAATGTTCCTGGGATACTCTTTCTGGTATTGCATCCGCAAATAAAATTAGTCCTGAGAGGCCACCTCTATCAGACCGTTCGCACAGATGATGAAGACCTGCAGGTGGTGGGCCTACATCCAGTATGAAAAAAGACTGGCTCTGCAGAACTTCCTATGACGAGTAGAGTCATAGATTGGTTGAGATAGCAGCAACAGGGGCGTTGATGATGACGATGATCCCGAGAATAAGACTTGTCTAGCAAAACTGTGTCGAGAAATACCATCCTAGTTAAGAGGGAGTGTTGATGTATATGTAACTTCGGAATGTATTTCATCTATGTATTTCATATATATTTATTGTACCCTTATTAGAGATGTGTTATTCCTCTATAAGGAAGTGTCTTCATGTGGATTGACAAGTGTCGCAAGTGTGTGTACTTGCCGATGGGTTATTAGACCACCATGTGTGTGGTTGGCCCTGAAATATATATTATATTGTGGATGTATCTAGATAGACAAGTCGGCCCCATAGTGTAACTGGGCAAACAGGTTAAGTATAAATAGAGATCGAAAGATCTCTATTTGGATCATTCGGAAAGACACACTTCTCTCACTCAGAAAGTGGCGCACTAGTGAGGAGGAGGATCATCTGCTCTAGGAGACTATCTCAAGTGTATTTTGGTTGTACTTTGGTTGAGCCATTGCTCTCTCTATCTCTGAGGAAGTTGTGGGGTTTTTCACCTTCGGGTTTTCCCCACGGAAACTCTATGTCTCTTGTCTCTCATGGTTTTGATTCTTGTGATGCTTGTCATGCTTATTGTGATTGTTATGCATTGATATACTGTATATTTTATTCTCTCAGTAAAGATCCAAGAGTATTGTGAATTAATGCTCAAAATTTAACCGTCCAAGGAAGATTCCATTTGCACTCTGCCTCACCTCCATACATAGAAAGTAATGCATCATGCCCAAGTCTTTCATCTCAAACTTGGAAGCAAGCTTCCTCTTTGTGTCGCCAATCAATCTATCCTCATGTAACATCCCGAATTTTCATAAAATTTTAAAATTTTGAAAACGACATTAAATACATAAATTATATTTGCAGAAATAATAATTGTTTGATTATGACAGGTTTAATTAAAAAGTCGTTAGTACTAAACATAATTTAAATTCTGTTTTAGTAGCACTGTAACAATGACAACTTTAACACATAATTGACGAACGTGATTATGGTAATAAATGAACTAATAGGTCATAATTGTGATGCGATACTTTTTCATTGGAAAGATACTGACAGTTTGATTTCTGATGAACAAGGGGTCCTACGAGGTAACCTGGAGTTTACTAAGCTGCAATGCTAACACATTTGAATGTTCTATGTGTAGAGGACAGGTAAGAGGTTCAAAAACTGCATAGTTTAAAATTACGTGTATAATTCAATTCTACGTCAAATAAAAATGTTGTGAAATCTTTTGCGAAAACAAGTATCTTCAGTTATGAAATGTCTAGTGCTGCTTACTAGTTTTTCAACGCTGTTTTACAAATCATAAATGTTGGAAACAATGATGTCTAGAAGTATACATGTTGTTTAAGTTTGTTTTCGTAAGCCATTGACATGGTTATAGTTTGGCTTTGGTCATTGTCTTAAGATAATTAATACTTGTATACTATTAATGTCGTAATTGTATTGCTAACCGTTAACTATACTGCATTAAGAGTTAGGGCATGAAGTACATGAAAATGGCATGGTTTTTATGCTAGTTACTATTCATTGTCTTTGTTAAAATCCAAAAATGCAAGCTCCTATTTCATTTTATATTTTATAAAAATTATGATTATTATGCTAACCATATAATTCTCATAGATTACTATTCTATGCAATAGTTTTACAATTGCAAACTATTCATGATTTATATAAAGTTCACAATAATTAAATTTATATAAAAATGGAACTTTAATATATAACTAAAAAAAACCTTAAGACCCTAATCACGACCATAATCTTAGAACTATAACTAATATACAATGAACAAATAATGTTTTGGGTTTATAAAAGATCAACATGAAATTTAAATCATCGTTATAATTGGCACTGACATGTTTTTATATCGACAAGATGGACGAGTTGACAGGACATTAAATTTGGCATAAGCCTCAAGCTGTCATGGAAATTGTGTCTCGATCCTGCATTAAAAGCTCGAACCAAAACTCCAGTTGACAATGATTGTTAATGATCCATGTAGTATGATATCAATGTAATAGGAACTACGACAGCCACTGTGTAATGCTTTTTTTATATTGAACTCCTCCGAGCTGGCTGTTGATCGATCCTCCGTGTGAAAGAGTGGCGATGCCATTGCGTGTGCTAATGAATGAAACATTTAATGCAAATACTACTCGTCCCAATGCAATCTTGCTGGCACCCTTACAACCGTCGATTGTGATAAAACTTGGTCATTGGATACAACCCTAACTTTTTGTCATCGTGATGGTTGATAGAGTGTTAATGTGTCATGTAAATCACTATTGTTTCGGCCTTGAGGCCGACAGGCTGTCAAAATTTAGGTTTTGTTTGAGGAAGCAAGAGGTTTCGACCTCGTAACCTGTAGGTTAAAGGGGATAGTTGTAGGTTTTGCTCCTCAACCAAAATGTTGTGGAACTTGTTGTGTCTTGAAGATTTATAGTTTCATTTTCTAAGTTTGAAAAACTATCGTAATGATAGGTTAGCTGTTTCGTGTTTGAGTTTTGAATGGAACGCTACTTTCTTGTAACCAAAGTAATCGTATCCTGCTTCGTTTGAAAACAAGCAATTTGTCATGCATAGATGTATGTACAGAGCTCGGCCGTCGACTATTAAGGGTAAGTGACCTCTGAACTCAGGAATGTTATTAATGTTGGGTTTATAGCTTTAAGTATAAAATGTTTTAACCTTTGAACATTTAATTGGCAGGTAACAGTTTTCGAGAAGATAAACACGAACCAAGGTTTGGATAAAGAATGGAAATTCTCCATACTTGGTAAGCTCCGGGTCTTCAAAGTCCTCGTAGGCACTCTATGGTATTGGTTGGCATGGTTTTATAACAAATGAGGAACCAATATTGCCATGCTTCGGCTTTGTTTGTCATTTGATCTTTTATGAAGATTTTTATGTTGAAGTGAACACTCATTTCAGGAAAGGACTTTCGTAGTTAGAATTTACTCTGCTTTTTGCTTCTGATGCCTAGTTTCATCAAGTTGGAGTTGTAAAACATTTTTTTAAGAGTTTAGAGGTGGGGATAGAGCCTATGGGGTTTTCCATTTTCAGAAATATAAAGTCGACCTGTGAATGTTGCTTCCTTTGTGAAGCTTTAACCGGTGCTGGTTCGAACCTCAACTTGGAAAATGTTTTGGTTTTTAAAATTGCTATGAACTAAATTTGGAGCCGAAGCGCATTGAATCTGTATGCTATAATCTTAACTCTCAGCAATGTAAAAGTTTATGTTATGCTATTCGTTTTGCATTATGTTTTGAGTATTGTAGAAAGATGTTATCGTTGAACTAAGAAAAATTTAAATGCATTCATATAGATGACTAAACTATGTATTTTGCGAATGAAGAAATGGTTTTTGTTTGAAAAGGAAAAGAAGAGGGCCATGCCCAGATTCTAGTTTTGTCTTCGAAAATGAAAGATATTATTTACATGTAACTTCAGAATAGCCCTTATGTTGTAGCTATGGTTTGTACTATTATTTAAATGTGGATAAAATATGTGTTTTATGTTACCGTATATAATGATAATGAAAACCTAAAACAAATACGATCTAGGGTTTTACAGTTGATACGATTCTATGTTTTTAGTACTATATGCAGTTCGTAATATAATAGAAATTACGACACTCAAAATGAATAATACATACAGTTTGTAATGTAAAATGATAAGTGTAAACAATATAGGTTTTACATTTCCTTTGTTTACAGTTCTGATAATACTGATACGATTATAGGAAAATATTCTATCAGTAAATTTGTGATGAAAACCTTAGTGTGTGTGTGAAAATGTGTATTGACTGTAATTTGTAACTTACATTCCTAGTTAACACATTTATTTATTTGTAGCAATACTATTTATAATGCAGACATGATGTATGTAAATTTGAATTCCATCTACTTCCAATGCACGTAATAGCGATAAGAAAAATAAATACAAAGTGTCTATACAGGAAATAATCAATATTTGTCTTTCTTGAAACCATGAAATATTCTATAATATTTTTAAATGCTATACTGTAATTACTATTGTTATTAACTATAGGGCAGAAAATGAAACACAACTCAATCATTGTACTTCTTTATCGAATCAATGGCAGCTTGCCTATCTTTTCATCTATACTTAGTTTGCTTCTCTACACTAGAGTCCGATGCATAAAACAACATGTGGAAAAATGTAGAGATTGGTTTATCAATTCCAGATCATCATTTAAACTTAACATTCATATTTTAAACAAAATTAGAAATAAATTCTTCTTCCAAACAGAAAAACAGAGATTACCAATTTTACTAACATAACTATTTAACCGAAATAAAATAGGAAACAGAAAAACCTAGATAAATCTGTAGGGAACAAACAGCCCAAGAAGACTGTTCTACCCAACCAATTCCTGAAGACAGTCTAGTACTTTCCTTAGGACCCCCGAGCCTATTCCATGAACCACCGGAGGAAGAAACTTAGGAATTTAGGATCTCTTCTTGCAATAGCAAATAACTGTCAAATCTTCAAGAGCTAGCAGTCCAAATACCTACACCAACACTTCTGGTTCTTCTTAGCAAAATAGTATGTTGACTTATGATTGCACTCACAACTAGCCTCCCTATTCGAATCTCTCAGTGATCACCTAACGCACATGAGGAATATTTCTGCAGAAATATTGTGTAAGAGCTACCTACTCAATTCGAATTTTCCTTATGTAGACTGCCTAGGCCTTTTTAGTTGTTACTTGGTCATTAAATGAGCTTCCTTCCCACTCCCACCACCTAGGGGATAATGCCACATTTTTAGGGGTGGTTGTCCCATAACGAGCAGTTAGTGGTGTGGTGCAATTGCTTCCATCCATCCCATACCTTCCAACAGCTTCCATTCCTCCTAGTGGGTCAGTGAACACTCATTTAACAGTCCCCTTAGGTGTTTGTCTCCTAATTAATTTATTTAAATAATAATAATCAGTAATTACATTCATCATTGATCAAATTGATCATAATTACAAAACTTTGTAATTTAATTTAACATAAAGTATTTTGCTAATAAAATAATAATTTCAGAAATTTGGGTAGGTGACATACACCCCCCCTTAAGTCTCAACATCATCCTCGATGTTGGTTAATCACTCCTTGAGTGTTCCTAAAATAGAGTTGGGTATGATGCCTACATACTACTCTCCAACTCCCAGGTCGCCTCTTCTGGGCTAAGGTACTTCCATTGCACCTTCACTTGCCCAATGGTGCGATTCTGGAGAATAGTTTCCCTCCTGCCGAGGATACAGTCCGGTTCCACCTGAAAATCTCCATCTTGTCCCACCTGTTCATCATTCCAGTTTACAACATGAGTAGCATCGTGTACATATTTCTTTAAAAACGATATATGAAAAACATTATGTATTTTTAAGTTTGGTGGCAAATCCAGTTGGTATGCCACTGGTCCAACCTTGGACAATATTTCAAGAGGACCACAATACCTGGGTGCCAACTTGGCACAGCTTCCCAATTTCAATGAACTCTTTTTCGGTCTTACCTTGAGGAATACATGCTCACCAACCTAGTACTCTTTATGAGTCCTTTTTAAATCTTCTGAACTCTTTTGCCTCTCTTTGGAAGCTTTTAAATTTCCTTGTACCTGTTTCACAATTAGTTCTAACTCCTGCAATAATTCAGGTCCTAAAATAACTCTATTTACAGGATCATTCCACGAAACAGGTGTATCACATTTCCTACCATAAAGAATTTCAAAAGGACTAAGTCTCACTGATGCATGATAATGATTATTATAAGCAAATTCTACTAAGTGCAAGTAGTCTTCCCACTTACCAGGTTGATCCTTAACATACATTCTTAATAAATCTTCTAAAACTTGATTTACCCTTTCTGTCTGTCCATCCATTTGTGAATGAAATGTTGTGCTGAAATTTAAGGTTGTATTCAACCCCTTAAATAGTGACCTCCAAAAGTTTCCTGTAAACTTAGAGTCACGATCTGAAATTATTACTTTTGGTATCCCATGTAGTCGAAAAATCTGTTTCATAAAGATTTCTGCAATATCTGGAGCTTTATGTGTAGTCTTCACAGGTATAAAATGTGCTCCTTTGTTGAGTTTGTCCACTACCACCATGATAGAGTCATGTTGTTTCTGATTTTTAGGTAATCTAGTAATAAAGTCTATGCTGATCACTTCCCATTTCCAACTTGGTATCGGTAATAGTTGCAATAATCCAGCAAGATGTTGGTGTTCAACCTTCACTTTTTGACAATCCAAAAATTTAGCTATGTACTCTACTACTTCATCCTTCATTCTGGGCCAATAGTATTCTTTCCTTAGCATAGTAATGGTCTTTTGATAACCTGGATGACCAGAATAATGACTTTTATACATCATTTAATATCAGAATTTTTATTTCTGGTATGTCTGGTACATACAATCTATTCTTATACAACAATAACCCATTTTCCTTCATGTTGTAATCTGCCATACATTTTTCAGAACTGTTGTTTGTGTTGATGTATATGTAACTTCGGAATGTATTTCACATATATGTATATTGTATTCCTATAGAGATGTTATTATTCCTCTATATGGAAGTGGTTGTATTCTTCCTTGGAAGTGGTTGTATTTTTATAGAGATGTTAGTATTCCTCTATACGGAAGTGTCTCATTTATATTGTAAGTGTCGTAACTTATACTTGATGGGTTATTAGACCACCTTGTTGGGGTTGGCCCTGTATAAGTCATGTGGGTTGAAGGGTTATTAGACCACCCTAGTGGGGGTCGGCCATGTGGTTCAAAAGGTTATTAAACAACCCTATTGGGTGTCAGCCCAGTCAGCATTGTGTTATGTGGTTAAGTTGAGGCCGACCTAGTAAAATTTACTAGGCAAGTCAAGTCAAGTATAAATAGAGTGCGGGAGGCACTCTATTTCATCATTCTATTCTCTCTCACACTCTTGGGAGAGTGGCGCACTTGTGGAGGAGGAGAAGCTATTGCTAGGAGATGTCTATCTCTTATGCTTGGGTTGTATCATTACTCTATCTATCTTTGAGGAAGTTATTGGGGTTTTTCAACTTTATGTTTTTCCCCAAGTAAACTCTGTGTCTCTTGTGTGATTGCATTATTGTGTCCATGATTGATATGTTGTAGATATGTTGTACAAGTTGTTCTCTTAGTTAAGATCTTAGATCAGATTGAAGTAAATTCTGAAAAATTAACATGGTATCAGAGCTAGCGTGAAAGAAGGGATGGTATGGCATGTATGACACTTGTTGCAATTGCGAAGTTAGGGCTTGATATAGAAAAAACCAGTCATCGTAGCACTTTCACTATAAATAAATTTAGGAAATTTTTTCAGGGTCTGAAAATAGTACAGGGAGAAGCTAAGATCCCCATGTACCTTGTGTCCAAAGGAAAATCTCTAATTCGTTGTATTTTGTGATTTATGATCTGTACAATATAGGGTTTCTGCCTCTTTTAGATCTCAGTCATAAATAGGAGACCTTGGAAAAAAGGTCATAACTTGGGGTAGGAAGCTCCAAATGAAATTTCGTAAAATGCGGCACAGACTGTATTTTATCTAGTAACTGTTTCAGAGGCCGAAATGGAACCAGTGACATGTGGCACGATGTACAAGTTCGCTCTCCTGTTTTATCCCATAATCAGGTCACGTTGCGACACTTGGCATAACTCTCTCTCAGAGAATCCATTTGAAGTCAGACCTGTGGGGTTGGAAATATGACAGGTCGGGCTATCACAAAAAAAAATTTCAGACCCCGTGGATCGAAAAGTTCGGAGTTACACCAAAAACAATCAGGTACATATTTCTGTCAAACCAGAATTATTTTTGAGCACCTTCATTCATGGCTTCCAGAATTTAGGGTTTCGGAGAAAGTTGGAATTTTTGTAATCGGAGACTATGACGGAATTCTACTCATCAAAATCAAAATTTAGAGACCAATATCATAATTTTTTGTTGGGCAGAAGACCGGGCTTGATCAGACCCTAGTTCGGGACTTTGATCGAAAAAGTGGAAAATTAAGGCTTCTGCAAAAATGGAAATTTTTGAAATCTGTGACCATGGCTAGAAGCTCCTCAAAAAAATATAAGCTTAGAGATTTGGATCAAACCTTTTGACTGGGCAGAAGGGTGGGATTTATCAAACCCTAGTTCGGGGTCATGTCTAGTGAATCCAGATGTTTCGAAGGAAAATTTGAGGGGTGAAACTTTGCAGTTTTCAAATTATGAGTATACTAGCTTGATCAGCTCATCAAGGTGCATATTTTTGTCCCTTCGGTAGTTTGAAATTCAAAGTTTGAATTTTTAGGGTTTCTCTGACAAACCCTAATCCAGCTCCAGATCCAATTCCTGCAAATCAAGTTGATTGGGTTAATCCTAGAAGAGAATGGATTGATCACCTGCATAAGTGAAGAAGTTCCTATTTCAGAGGGAGATGAGGCTAAGGCCTTACATAAGAAGATTACAAGTAATCTCGACAGGTATGACTCTCCAGGTATATTTCGAGATTTGTTCATGATTAAGTTTATGGTATGTTATTACGGTTAGTACAATCTTGATTAAATTTAAACTTGTCGTATCACCTTAATAAAATTATGAATGCATGATATAAGATATTCATTGATTAGGGTGTTGACACTTATGATTGTACTAATGCATTATGGTGTTGTATGAGGTTTATGTTGTCTGCTAACATGAAAGGTACACCAAGAAAGACAAATCATGTTCTAGTTCAAGAACATATGATCATGATGACATGAGGACAAAGATTCGTCCATTGTCATGAATCACTTAGAAGATCTATTTGCGATGTATGTAAAACTTGGTTCTATAATGGTTAACCTATGAGATATGCAGGTTACTAGCACAAGTCACTTAAGAGAACAATAAGACATCATGTGGGTATGTTAGACAATAACCAGCTAACATATTAATCCAGGTATGTTTTTCCTATATCAAGTTAGAATCCTACCTTATGTTAGAATATCTTATATAAGTATACACAACATGATTGATTATTCATAGGTTTGAATAATCATGGGTGTATGCATATTATGTTTCTTACCTTAATTGATGATATGACTAACCAGAAGATTCATGAAAGTATAGGTTTGAGTAATCACGGGTGTAGGCATATTATGTTTCTTACCTTAATTTATGATATGACTAACCATAAGAGTCCTTGAATACTAATGTTTATTATCTGTGTTTGAAATGATCATGACTATACATGTTTAAGATTATCGTGTTTTGATAGTATTAAGATTATACTAATGAATGTGTGATTATGTATGACACCTCGAGGATAACACAATAATGATACTAATAAGCATGCATAGTGATGGATATAAGTTCAAGGACAGGTAATCCAGGAAGCAAAGATCAAGAGAAAGCACACTCGAGTTGTTCCTCAACAACCAAACAAAGATAAGTATTTGAATTACCATTTCTTGCATATTTTATTGTTTAAATAATACTGTTCAATAATGTATATACTAATGTTCCTAGAATTAGGTTGTGTATTATGCATATTAGAATATTTGCATTGATGAACTACTAATATACATGGGTAAGTGGCCTATGGCACTGTACAACATTCCATTGCTACTTATCTAGAATGAAACCTCTTTGCTGACATGTTGGGAGTTGTGCACATTCTTAACAATGTTCTAGTAGAGATTGGAAGGCATCTAGAAAGTTACGAGATATGGATAAATGTTGTATTGAAGCATTGGCTAAGATAATTGCATGATTGTATGACATATTTCTTTATGTGTAAGAATTTGTTCTGAAAAATATGAGATGTTTTCTAATCATGCAATTTAACTTGTTGTGTAGGAAAGATCGTATACCATCACCTACAAAAGAAGGACTACAACATTTGTTCAGCAACAAAGTTATCTATTGAAAATATTGAAGATATTGAAGTTCCCAGGATTTGGGAAGAATGCCATGATCGAGGAGTACTAATCGATCATGAAGATGTTTGAGATTGTAATGTTCGCTCCTATCATACCAGCATGATAGAGAGGATCATTGAGCTAAAACCGGGCATCTAGCCCCCATGATCTCATTAAGACTGTTTTCACATGATGTAAAAGACATATGAAGATGCATAATTATTTTCAAACATATAAAAGACATATGGAATGTATGATCATAAGAAAAACACAGCGGAATTAAAATTCATTAGCACATCCATAATACATTCGAACTATTCATCAAATGATAATTGCAAATTTACACAAGAGAATACTTATCTCAATAAGGTAGTCCCAAGCAACTGGCTATGCAACTGCAACGTTCCACCCAACCATAGGCCAATTGTGCTTATCAACCTCTTGATACAACTGCCACCCCCGAGTTGGGCATGATCCCTACAAGGAACTAGGGAACAGCAGACTCACACATAGCCAAGCATACACCAAGATGAGCCAAGCCAATCTGCAATTGGGTTTATCAGGCTACTAGGACATGGAAGGGGAGAATTGCTAAGCTAGTGAGCTCAACCACAGAGCTATAGGTACCCCTCCCAGATCTATTCAGCTTGGCACTCACAATGCCTACACACCCAACACAAGGAAGTATTCTCTTCACTGCCACACAGTCCCTCAAGCCATACCTTCCTTTCTAGTGCTCTCAGGGTGTGCATAGAAAAGTAACCAGCCCTCTTGATCTTCTTGAGAGGTTACTCCCTACACTAGGTTTATCAAGCCAATTCTGTCCACTACCACTCCAGTTTCTTGCTCACAGGTTCACTTCAAAACAAGGATGCACATAACAGCAAACTACACTTGCTGAGCATGAGAAAAACGTTTCAACAGAGGGATGGCATGAGATGGGGTTTCCTGGGCTTCAGAAAAAATGTGGGTAGACTCAAAACGTATGGCAACTGGAAAATTCGACTGGGAGAGAAAAACCCATTGTAGAAAAATGCCCCAGGGGCAAAAATGACCTCTCCCTCAGTCCCAATTCGCGTCCCTCCTTCCCCAGCTGTTGCACAACCCAAAAACGAGTTCCTGGGCATCGAAAAATGCAGGGTTATGGTGAAAAACGTGAGGATAAATTCCAGTGAGCTATGTCTGCGTGAGAGGAAGAACGTAATGGATGAAGAGTTTCCTTAGGCAGCATTTCATGGGGGTTTTCTTACCCAGCAAGCCAAAAATATGATTTCCAGGTTGATGGCTTGCCCATGCACGAAAATATGACTTCCATACTTCTCCAATCCCAAGACATTAACTGCCCCAACCAATCTTTGGAAGAATTAAATGATTGGGTGCATGAGACAAAATGGATAGTTAAGAGTTTCATGGGTTTTCTTATTGACACATTGGCTGACCCTAGTGGCTCAAGGGTTTGGATAATTTCTCTCCCTTTTCCTTGTAGAATCATGCCCCATCTCTTTTGTTGCATTGCATAGCTAGTTGTGGGTTTTTCCATTAAAATTCGTATTTACATGATGTCTTATTTACATTGTGCCCATCTCGCACAAGAACCATAGGCATCTATTTTTAATTGCCGATACATAAAATGCTAAATCAATGGTGGGGCCTTAGCCTTGAGCTCCTCACCATGATTAAACTACAATATTTACATCATTTACGATTTAACACAAAGGGGGTCAAAATGGGGACATTACAGGGATGCAGTCCCAAGACCTGAAGGGGAGTTTGTAGTGACTTCCAAGAGGATCTACAAGATCAAGCATGCTGCAGGTGGTAGCATAGAGACTTTTGCTCCTGTAGCCAGATACACTTCCATTAGATCAGTACTTGCTTTGGCTGCAATGATGAAGTGGAAGATACACCAAATGGATTTCAAGATGGCTTTCTTGAATGGTGTAGTTGAAGAAGAAGTGTATGTGGATCAGCCACTCGGTTTTGAGACACATGACAGGGAATCATATGTGTGCAGACTGAAGAAAGCCTTGTATGGCTTGAAGCAAGCTCCTAGGACTTGGTATGGTAGGATGGACAGTTTCCTATCTAGTTTGGGATTTACCAAGAGTAAAGGAGATTCCAACCTTTATTACAAGGTTGAGGAAGGAAATCCAGTGATACTACTTCTGTATGTGGATGATATGTTTGTAATAGGTAATGATAGTTTGATTGACGATACCAAGAGGAAGCTTGCAATCGAGTTCGAGATGAAGGACTTGGGGATGATGCACTATTTTATAATCATGGAGGTGTGGCAGAGTGCAGATGGCATCTTCCTTGGACAAGGGAAGTATGTAGTAGAGATCTTGAAGAGGTTCCGGATGATGGACTGCAAGGCCATGGCCACACCTATGGCATCGAACCTGAAGCTTCTATGCGATGTTTCATCTGAGCCGATTGATGTCACTATGTATCTTCAGATGATTGGGTCCTTGATGTACCTGATGAACACGAGACCAGATATTTGCTTTCCAGTGAACACATTGAGCCAGTTCCTGACGGATCCGAGGAGTGTTCACCTGGTTGCTGTAAAGCATATTCTGAGGTACCTAAAGGGTACAGTTGATTATGGGCTCAAGTATTATGCGAATCAAAAGTTTAAGCTACAGGGTTATGTTGATTCAGATTGGGCAGGCAGTGCTGCAGATAGGCAGAGCACTTCTTGGTGCTGCTTCAGTATGGGATTAGGTGTGATCTCTTGGTTTAGCAAGAAGCAGTCTTGCGTAGCACTGAGTACAACCGAGGCAGAGTATGTTGTAGCTTGTTCATCTAGTGGTGAGGTAGTATGGCTGAGCAAGCTACTGTCTGAGTTATTTGATCTCCTACTGGAGGCTACTGGTATCTTTTGTGGCAACCAGAGTTGTGTGAAGCTGTCTGAGAACCTGGTGTTCCACGACAGGTCGAAACACATAGAGATCAAATATCACTATATCAGGGATATGGTGTAGAGAGGAGCAGTGAAGCTTCTATATGTTGCGACGAATGAGCAGATTGCAGATGTGTTGATGAAGCCACTAGACAGAGTGAAGTTCGAGTACTTCAGAGAGAGGCTTGGTATTCTTCAGATCGACGACACTTCGAGGAAGAAGTGATGGAGACATTTGTTGTAGCCATTCCTAGCATGGTGGAAGGGGGATCCTTCACATGGATGTGGATGTAAGCGGTGGATGATGAGAATCAGGATGATGTTCTAGTTTCTGCTCTGTATGATCAATTGGATCATTTATGTATGTACGCATCATGTTGGGTGCTGGATATGATCAGTTGGATGCTGGATATGATCAGTTGGATCATTTATGTATGTACGCATCATGGTGGATGCTGGATATGATCAGTTGGATAATTTATGTATGTGTATGCATCATGATGGATGCTTGGACCATGTATATGTATATGTATCAGGTGGATACATTGTATGATGAGGTAGATCATGTATGTTGATATGTATCAGGTAGATACATTGTGTGGATCATGTATCTATGTATGTATTAGGTGGATACACTGTGTATGGTGATATGTATCACGTAGATACTTGGTTTGCATCAGGTAGATGCATTGCATGATCAGGATGATCGTGGATGACGAGATTCTCCAGATTACATGCATCAGGATGATGCAGTGATGATGATCAGGATGATCATGTGTACATCATGATGATGTATGGTGAGTATCAAGTGGATACTTTGTGGCCATGGAAAAGTTGTGCAGATGAGCATGTAAGTAGACCTAAGAGATATAGACATGATGAAAAAGGCCTTAGATGCTCTTTCGAGGCATTTAGCTGGGAGGACATGTAAGTAGACCTAGGAGATCTGGAAAGGATGAAAAAGGCCTCATATGCTCTTTCGAGGCATTGTCCTACGGCATCTAAGTGGACCTGGGAGATCTGGATAGGATGAAAAAGGCCTCAAATGCTTTTTTGAGGCATTTCCATGACCACATGTAATATGCTCCTAGGAGATCTGGAAAGGATGAAAAAGGCCTTAGATGCTTCAGCCAGGTTTTGTGGTGGACCACATGTAATGTGCTTTTGAGAGATCCGACAGGTAGAGTTGTGTGCTCGTAACAGCCTGGGATGCTTTGGCTAGGTTTTGTGGTGAGATCACATTTAATGTGCTCCTCGGAGATCTGGCAGGTAGAGCTGTGTGCTCGTATCAGCCTGGGATGCTTCAACCAAGTTTTGTGATGGGTCACATGTAATGTGCTCCTGGGAAATCCGACAGGTAGAGCTGTGTGCTTGTAACAGCCTCGGATGCTACTGCCAGGTTTTGTGATGCACGTAATAAGTCCCGAGGATTCCACAGTATGGCCAGTGATGATGAAGACCTGCAGGTGTTGGGATTTCATCCAGTATGAAAAAGGACTGGCTCTGTAGAACTTCCTATGACGAGTAGATTCAGATATTGATTGAGATAGTAGCAGCAGTGATGATGACGATGATTTGAGTACGATGATTCGTTGATGATGATCCAAAGAAGAAGACTTGTGCTATAAGACCTGTGTCGAGAAATAACTTCCTAGTTAAGAGGGAGTGTTGATGTATATGTAACTTCAGAATGTATTTCACATATATGTATATTGTATTCCTATAGAGATGTTATTATTCGTCTATACAGAAGTGGTTGTATTCCTATAGAGATGTTATTATTGCTCTATACGGAAGTGTCATCATTTATATTGTAAGTGTCGTAACTTATACTTGATGGGTTATTAGACCACCTTGTTGGGGTCGACCCTGTATAAGTCATGTGGGTTGAAGGGTTGTTAGACCACCCTAGTGGGGGTTGGCCATGTGGGTCAAAGCGTTATTAGACCACCCTATTGCGTGTCGGCCCAGTCAGCGTTATGTTATGTGGTTAAGTTGAGGCCGACCTAGTAAAGGTCATTAGGTAAGTCAAGTCAAGTATAAATAGAGTGCGGGAGGCACTCTATTTCATCATTATATTCTCTCTCAAACTCTTGAGAGAGTGGCGCACTTGTGGAGGAGCAGAAGCTGCTGCTAGGAGATGTCTATCTCTTATGCTTGGGTTGTATCATTGCTCTATCTATCTCTGAGGAAGTTATTGGGGTTTTTCACCTTTGTGGTTTTCCCCAAGTAAACTATGTGTCTCTTGTGTGCTTGCATTATTGTGTCCATGATTGATATGCTGTACATATGTTGTACATGTTGTTCTCTCAGTTAAGATCCTAGATCAGATTGAAGTAAGTTCTGAAAAATTAACAGTTTGTTGTCTTTTCCTTCATTTTTCTGTATTCTTCATCTGCTGCACTCTTTTCAAGAATCCCATTTTCCAAATCTATTGAATAAGTACTGATGGCTGATATAAAATTCAGTTTTTCCTTACAACTCAAAGCATATGCAACCTTGTTCTCCTTTCCTTTAATATGCTGAATTTTGAAATCATACTCACTTAAGAAAGTCAACCATCTAGCTTGTCTAGTGTTCAGGTTTGTCTGATCTAATAAATATTTCAGACCCATGTTATCTGTCAATAACGTAAATTTTCTGCTAATAAGGAGATGACGCCACATTTTTAAGGCATGAATTACTGCCAATAACTCTAAATCATAGGTAGAGTAGTTATTTTCATGTACTTTCAACTTTCTAGATTCGTATGCCACCACATGTCCTTCCTGTGTTAAGACTCCACCGAGTCCGTCATTGCATGCATCTGTACAAACTATAAAATCCTTGTTAGGGTCTGCTATCCTCAAGATAGGTGCTGTAGTCAATAATTCCTTTAATTTCTTAAAACCATCAGAACATTTCTGATCCCACACATATTTCTTCCCTTTCTTCTACAAAGAAGTTATGGGGTTGGCAATCCTTGAAAAATTTTCTATAAATTTTCTGTAATATCCAGTAATGCACATAAATGATCTTAATTCTGACACATCCTTAGGAACTTGTTAAATTTTGAGCATTAATTCACCATACTCTAGGATCTTCACTGAGAGAATAACATATACAGTATATCAATGCATAACAATCACAATAAGCATGACAAGCACCACAAGAATCAAAAGCATGAGAGATAAGAGACACAGAGTTTCCATGGGGAAAACCCTAAGGTGAAACACCCCACAACTTCCTCAGAGATAGAGAGAGAAATAGCTCAACCAAAGTACAACCAAAATACACTAAGATAGTCTCCTAGTAGCAGATGATCCTCCTCCTCATTAGTGCGCCACTTTCTAAGTGAGAGAGATATGACTTTCCGAATTATCTAAATAGAGATCACATTATCTCTATTTATACTAACCTGTTTTCCCAGTGACCTTATGAGGCCGACTTGTCTAGCTACGTACATCCACATTATAATATATATATTTCAGGGCCGACCCCACACATGGTGGTCTAATAAACCATCGACATGTACACACACTTGAGACACTTGTCAATCCACATGACGACACTTCCTTATAGAGGAATAACACATCTCTAATAAGGGTACAATAAATATATATGAAATACATTCCAAAGTTACATATTCATCAACACTCCCTCTTAACTAGGAAGGCATTTCTCGACACAGATCTGCTAGACAAGTCTTCTTCTCGGGATCATCGTCATCGTCATCGTCACTGTTGCTGCTATCTCAACCAATCTCTGACTCTACTCGTCATTGGAAGTTCTACAGAGCCAGTCCTTTTTCATACTGGATGTAGGCCCATCACCTGCAGGTCTTCGTCATCACTGGCCATACTGTGGAATCCTCAGGACTTATTACGTGCATCACAAAACCTCGAAAGAGCATCCCAAGCTGTTACGAGCACACGGCTCTACCTATAGGATCTCCCAGGGCCATAGTATATGTGACCTCACCACAAAACCTCGCAAGAGCATCCGAGGCTGTTACGAGCACATAGCTCTACCTATAGGATCTCCCAGGGACAGATTATATGTGGTCACCACAAAACCTCGCAAGAGCATCCCAGGATGTTACGAGCACACAGCTCTACCTATAGGATCTCCCATGGACATATTATATATGGTCATGGAAAAACCTCGCAAGAGCATCCCAGGACTTATTACGGGCACACAGCCCAACCTATCGGATCTCCCATGGACATATTATATGCCATAGGACAAAACCTCAAAAGAACATCTGCCAGATATCCCAGGGCCAGATTATATGCTATAGGCAAAACCTTGAAAGACTATCTGCAGATCTCCCAGGGCCAAATTATATGTCCTCCCAGAGCAAAACCTCGAAAGAGCATTTTCCAGATATCCCAGGGCCAAATTATATGCCATTGGAAAAACCTCGAAAGACTATCTGCAAATCTCCCAGGGCCAAATTATATGCTCATCTGCACAACCTGATCCACGGCCATAGAGTATTAACCTGATACTCACCATACATCATCTTGATAATTATCACTGCAACATCCTGCTGCATATCATCTGGAGCAACATCCTGAAGCTCGTCATCCATGATCATCCTGATCATATCATGCATCTACCTGATGCATACCAAGTATCTACTTGATACATATCATCATACATGATCCACCCGATCATACAATGTATCCACCTGATACAAATACAAATACATGATCCACCTAATCAAACATGATACAAATCAACATACATGATCTACCTAATCATACAATGTATCCACCTGATACATATACAGATACGTGATCCACCTGATCATACATGATACATATCAACATACATGATCTACCTGATCATACAATGTATCCACCTGATACATATATAGATACATGGTCCAAGCATCCAACATGATGCATATACAAAATACATACAAATGATCCAACCGATCATATCCAGCATCCAACATGATGCGTACATACATAAATGATCCAACAGATCATATCCAGCATCCAACATGATGCATACATACATATACATATAAATGATCCAACTGATCATATCCAGTATCATCCTGATGCATATATAGAGCAGTAACTGGAGCATCGTCCTCATGCTCATCATCCAGCGCTTACATCCACAGCCATGTGAAGGATCCTCCTTCCAACATGCTTGGAATGGCCTCTGCAAATGTGTCCATCACTTCTTCCTTGAAGTGTCATCAATCCGAAGAACACCAAGCCTCTCTCTAAAGTACTCGAACTTCACTCTGGCTAGTGGTTTCATCAGCACATTTGCAATCTGCTCGTCCATTGCAATGTATAGGAGCTTCACAGCTCCTCTCTGCACCATATCCCTGATATAGTGATATTTGATCTTTATGTGTTTCGACCTATCATGAAACACTGGGTTCTCGGACAGCTTCACACAACTCTAGTTATCATAAAAGATACCAGTAGCATCCAATGGGGATCAAATAACTCAGACAGTAGCTTCCGTATCCATACTGCCTCACAACTAGCTGAACAGGCTACAACATACTCTGCCTCAGCTGTACTCAGTGCTACGCAGGAATGCTTCCTGCTAAACCAAGAGATCACACCTAATCCCATACTGAAGAAACACCCAAATGTGCTCTTCCTATCTGCAGCACTGCCAGCCCAATCTGAATCAGCATAACCCTGCAGGTTAAACTTTTTATTTGCTTCATACTTGAGTCCATAATCCACTGTACCCTTTAGGTACCTCAGAACATGCTTTACAGCAACCAGGTGAACACTCCTCGGATCCGTCAGGAACTGGCTCAATGTGTTCACAGCAAAGCAAATATCTGGTCTCGTGTTCGTCAGGTACATCAAGGACCCAATCATCTAACGATACATAGAGACATCAACCGGCTCAGATGAAGCATCACATAGAAGCTTCAGATTCAATGCCATAGGTGTGGCCATGGCCTTGCAATCCATCATCCTGAATCTCTTCAGGATATCTACTAGGTACTTCCCTTGACCAAGGAAGATCCCACCTGCACTCTGCCACACCTCCATACCTAGGAAATAATGCATCATTCCCAAATCTTTCATATCGAACTCAGCAACAATATTCCTCTTAGTATCTACAATCAATCTGTCATCTCTTGTTACAAATAAGTCATCCACATACAGGAGTAGAATCACATGATTCCCTTCCTCAACTTTGTAGTAAAGGTTGGAATCCGCTTTACTCTTGGTAAAGCCCAAACTATATAGGAAACTGTCCATCCTACCATACCAAGTTCTGGGAGCTTACTTCAAGCCATACAAGGGTTTCTTCAATTTGCACACATATGACTCCTTGTCATGTGTTTCGAAACCAAGTGGCTGCTCCACATATACTTCCTCTTCAACTACACCATTCAAGAAAGATGTCTTGAAATCCATCTGGTGTATCTTCTATTTCATCACTTTTATATTTTCTATGCTGCCATCTGCAGCATGCTTGATCTGATAGATCCATATGGAAGTCATTACAGACTCCGCTTCAGGTCTTGGTACTGCATCCCAAACATCATTCTTCATGATCGACGAATCATCGCATTCTTCCATTTCTTCATCCCAGATCCTGGGAACTTCAATATATTCAATATCTTCAATAGATATCTTTGTTGCTGGAACAAATGTTGTAGTCCTTCTTTTGTAGGTAAAGGTATACGATCTTTCCTACAAAACAAGTTAAATTGCATGATTAGAAACATCTCATAATTTTCAGAACAAATTCTTTCACATAAAAAAATATGTCATACAACCATGCAATTGTTTAAGCTAGTGCTTCAATACAACATTATCCATGTTCCATAACTTTCTAGATGCCTTCCAATCTCTAGCGGAACATTGTTAAGAGTTTGCACTACTCCCAACATGTCAGCAAAGAGGTTTCATTCTAGGTAAGTAGCAATGGAATGTTGTACAGTGCCATAGGCCACTTACCCATTATATGCATATTAGTAGTATACTGTTCATTAATGCAATCATTCTAATATGCACAATACATATCCTAAGTCTAGGAACATGAGCATATACATCATTGAACAATTTTATTTAAAATATGCAAGAAATGATAATTGAAATACTTATCTTTGTTTGTTTGTTGGATGGACTCCCTCTGAGTCTTTGCGTCCTTGTAGGAGCTACTGGAGTCCTAATCTGAAGTAGCTTCTTCTACACCTTTCTATTGTGAAATGTAGAAAGATGGTCAACTCCCTCTGAATATCTGCATCCTTGCAGGAACTACTGGAGTGTGCTTCTTCTTGATCTTTTCTCCCTTGCAGGGGCAACTAGAGTGTGCTCCCTCTTGATCTTTGCTTCCTGGATTACCTGTCCTTTGAACTTATATTCATCCTTGGTCCCTAAGCATGCTTATTAGTATCATGATTGTGTTATCCTTGTGATCTCATACAAAATCATACATTCATTAGTATATTCTCAATACTATCAAAACTCAATAATCTCAAGCATGTATGATCATTTCAAACATAAATAATAAGCATTAGTATTCAAGGTTTATATAGGATTCTTAAGGTTAGTCATAACATGTCTAAACCTATGATTACTCAAACCTATGACTCTTCTGGTTAGTCATAACATTAAATAAGGTAAGACACGTAATATGCATATACCTATGCTTATTCAAACCTATGAATTCATGAATAAACATCATCAATCATGTCATATATATTTATATAATAGATCCTATGATATAAGAAACACATACCTTGTCACCATATTTGCTAGTTATGTCTAGCAATGTGTTCTTGTTCTCTTCAAAGACCTGCATAACTCATTAGTTAACTTTTGCAAAAACAAATTATACATACCTCTATGTGATCCATGAATATGGATGAATCTTTGTCTTTATGTCACCATGGCATGTTCAGGTTGTCCCTTCAAATTGTACAATCCTCCCTCTTGCTCTCCAATCACTACTGCATCATCGATTGTTTTACCCTTTGGCCACATTAGGACTTGGCCATCCACAAATGCAACCCTCATACCTTTTGCATCCAATGCAGAGATGGAGAGTAAGTTCTTCTTGAGCCCAGGTACATAAAGGACTTCTTTCATCTCCAAAGATTTTCCAGAATCTAGGTTGTAGGAGGCTTCACCACTTCCTTTGATTGGGTATTGATAATCATCCCCAAGTTTCACCTGATGAGGTGATTCATGTTCAGATAGATTAAAAAATGATTCCTTAAACCCAATCATGTGTTTGGAAGCCCCACTATCAATCAACCAATCATTACAACCATGGGAGATAGTATATGTGAGTGCAGAGATTAGAACATACTCTTCTTCACTTGATGAGTCATCATCACTTTCTTCCCTAGCCTTCTTCTTTGGAGGTTCATCATCCTCGGCAACATGAGCATGGAACTTTATTTTGCTGCCCTTCTTCTTCTTGCTGAAGTTGTTGTTATTATCCCTTTTGTTCTTGGGACAATCTGAAGCAAAGTGACCCTTCTCATTGCATGTGAAGCATCTTAGATCCTTCTTATTCTTTTGATAGGATCTTTTGTAACGAGAGTGCTCCTTCTTGGGCTTGCTTCTTTTGGTGTGAGTTGCGAGAGCTTAATCTTCACCTCCCATATTTTCCTCACGAGCTATAAGTCTAGCTTCTTCTTGAGAGCATTCCTCCCATAGTTTACTGAAAGAGATCAATTTCTTTCTTGCACAGATTCCTTGAATAAAGGAGTCCCATGACCTAGGTAGGCCATTCAGAGTGGTCATAACAACTTCACCATTGTCCACTACTTTATCCACAGCTTTAAGTTGCTCCTTGATCTAAGAGACCTTGGAGAAGTAAGATTGAATGGTTTCTCCATTCAACATCTTGACCCCTTTCAATTGATTCCGCAGAGTCATGTTCCGATTTATGTTCTTCCCTTCAAATAGCTTGGTCAAAGAGTCAAACATCTCCTTGGGTGTCTTTAGAGAAGACACATGGGGTATGAGATGGTCTTTGATAGAATCAACAATGATTCTCTTTTCCTTGCCCAAGTTGTTCTTATGCAATACCTTGGCCTCTTCATCCTTTGGGATAGGGATGTCTTCTTTTATTTATGAGTCCAACTCATTCTCTTCCAGGATTAACCCAATCCTATACTTCCAAGCTTGGAATTTATCAGCCCCTTCAAGCTTATCCTCAAGCTTGGTGTGGTGAGACATCATAAAGAGTACTTTAAATGGAAATAGAAAAGATTTAGGTCTTACCACTTGAAATGCTTGAAAACTGGATCTCGTCCCAGATTAGGGTTTGTCGGAAAAACCCTAAAAATTCAAAATGTGAATTTCAAATTTCTAAAAGGATAGAAAGATGTGCCTTGATGAGCTGATCATCCTGGTGCATTCAGAATTTGAGATCAACAAAGTTTTACCCTTCGTATTTTTCTTTTTGTCCTCCCGGGTTCACTAGGGAGAGCCCTGAATTAGGGTTTGAGTTTCTTGGAGATCTACCCAGCCAAAAATCTCGATCCAAAGCTCTAAACTTCGATTTTTGCAAGGCACTTCCAGTTGTGTCTTTAGATTCCAGAAATTCTTATTTTTGTGGAAACCCTAATTTTTAGGGCCAAATCTGAAAATGCTCAGAATTGAATTCTGATTGGACAGATAGATTCACCTTGATGAGTAGAGTCAATATACTATATTGCTTTTCCAAAAACTGTGGAGAGAAACGCAATAAACAAGAAACTCAAGTTTTCATCACTGCAAAATGTCTTCTTCTTAGGTTAGCTCTGATACCATGTTAAATTTTGAGCATTAACTCACAATACTCTAGGATCTTCACTGAGAGAATAACATATATAGTATATCAATGCATAACAATCACAATAAGCATGTCAAGCACCACAAGAATCAAAAGCATGAGAGACAAGAGACACAGAGTTTCTGTGGGGAAAACCGTAAGGTGAAAAACCCCACAACTTCCTCAGAGATAGAGAGAGAAATGGCTCAACCAAAGTACAACCAAAATACACTGAGATAGTATCCTAGTAGCAGATGATCCTCCTCCTCACTAGTGCACCACTTTCTAAGTGAGAGATTTATGACTTTCTGAATTATCTACATAGAGATCACCTGATCTCTATTTATACTAACCATTTTTCCCAGTGACCTTATGGGGCCGACTTGTCTAGCTAGGTACATCCACATTATAATATATATATTTCAGGGCCGGCCCCAGACATGGTGGTATAATAACCCATCGGCAATTACACACACTTGCGACACTTGTCAATCCACATGACGACACTTCTTTATAGAGGAATAACACATCTCTAATAAGGGTACAATAAATATATATGAAATACATAAATGAAATACATTCTGAAGTTACATATTCATCAAACTGACCAGTCATTAATGGCCCTTATCTTATCGGGGTCAACCGAGATTCCTTCTTTAGAAATTATGTGTCCTAGATACTGAATTTTGTCTTTGTGCAAATCAGAGTTACTAAACTTAGAATATAGTTGATGATCTCTTAGAACTTGTAAGATAATCCGTAAATGTTCATCATGCTCTTCTTTACTTTTGGAATACACTAAAATGTCATCTATAAACACAATAACAAACTTGTCTAAGTATTTGTGCATAATATTATTCATCAAACACATAAATACAGCCGGGGCATTAGTCAGTCCAAATGGCATGACTACGAACTCGTAATGTCCATACCGAGTCCTGAAAGCTGTCTTGAAAATATCTTCATCCTTAACCCGCACTTGATGATATCCTGATCTTAGATCAATCTTCAAAAATATCGTTGCTCCATGCAGTTGATCAATTAGATCGTCTATGCGGGGAAACGGATACCGATTTTTGATTGTCATCTTATTAAGCTGACGATAATCTATGCACAGTCTTAGGGTTCCATATTTCTTCTTAACAAAGATGACAGGTGCTCCCAAAGGAGAGACACTGGGTCTAATATACTTCTTATCAATCAGTTCCTTCAACTGTGATTTCAATTCGTTTAATCCAAGTATGTTCATTCTGTATGGAGCTTTAGAATTTGATACTGCTCTTGGTATTAACTCGATGGTAAAATCTAAATCTCTTTTAGGAGGTAATCCTGGAATCTCCTCAGGAAATACATCCTTAAAATACTTTAGGATAGGTAGGTCTTCTAATTTCAACTTGTCCTCTTTACAGATAAATTCATCGTTTACTACATTTACTGCAAACAATTGACATCCTTTCCTAACTGCCCTCTTAACTTGCATGGCTGAAATCTGTCTAAGGGTTACCTTTCTTAGGATGCCTTTTATTTCTATAGTTTTTCCTTCGTCATTTAAACATGTAAAACATTTTCCGTAACAGTCCAGAATGACATGATGGACTTCTAACCAGTCCATTCCGATCATAATATCGTAGGATCCTAAAGGTAAAATATTCAACTTGACTTGTGTTTGTAACTGATTCATGGATAAGGTACAACTTTCTATAAAATATGATACTTTTCTCTTTGTTCCAGTTGCTGGTCTAACTAACCAAGATTTACTAAACTTTTCTGTTTTTAATTTAAGACTTTCCACAATATTTGGTGATATATAACTTAACCTAGCACCTGGGTCAATTAAAACAGTAACATGATGATTTTGTAGCATACCTTCAATCTCTACCATGGAGATTTGATGATCTGCTTGCCTTTTGTCGAGTGCTGCATTAATTCTGGGCATCTCCCTCGCCATGTCTCCAACAGTAGGTTCAGTCTGAATAGAGTTGATGTTGTTAGCTTTTCGCTTCCTCAAAGGACATTCTGATGCGTAATGGGGACCTTGACATTCAAAACATTTGATAGGTTCCTTTTTCTAATTGGTTCTGGTATTATTAGGTGCATTTTTGGGTGCTATAGAATTCTGCTATTGACTGTTTCTGAAGTTATTCCCTTGAAAATTTCGATTTTGGAAATTCTTCTTTTGGAAACCAGAATTTCCACTGAATCTGATTTTTCTTTTTCAGCTCAAAATTACTCGGCTTATGAATTTTCCAGTTTGTCATTCCTTCTCTTTTTCGATTGGTGTCATAACAGAAAACTGCTTTTCACATAGCCTCTTCCAAGGTTTTTGGACTGTCATACTCGATTTTGTCCTTAATATTGAAAGTTAGACAGCTCAAGTATCTTTGACTTTTCAGTTTTTCTTCTATGAGATATGGCACATATCTCAGTAAGTTCAGAAATTTACTGTTCATTTACTTCATGTTCATACCTCCCAGCTTCAAATTGTAGAACTCTTTGGATTTTTCTTCATAGTACTATTCAAATAAATACTTCTTTTTAAAGTATCGTTTAAAAGTACTCCAATTTACATCTTTATCCTTGATGCCCTTTACTCTCTTGACATCCTACCACCAAATATCTGCTTTTCCGATCAAGTTATATATAGCCATTCTTTCCTTCAAGGACTCTGAATAGTTATAAATATGGAAGTATTTCTTCATACCGGACAGCCAAGCTTCAACTGTCTCGCCCTTCTCAGTTTCTCCATTGCAAGTTGGAGGTCTAATATTTTTGAACTCCCCAGAAATCTTCTCATACTCCTTATGATTTTTCCTTCTGGGTTTGAAATCTCCTTCACTACTATCACTGGTGTAGTTACGTTTCTTTTTACGCAATTCAATAGCATCTCCTGATGAGGTTGAACTGTTGTTCACCTCACTGGTTTTCATTTTCTTGTTTTTATTTGCGTGAGGCAGATCCTCAACTTTGGAGATATCTTCGTTATCTCTCTCTTGATCCTCAGTTGGGCACTGTTCAAACAGCACTTGGTTTAATTGTTCTTGTGCTTGCATAATTCTTTCATTGTCTTGTTTCACAGAGCTGATTTCTACCTTTAATTCATGGAAAGCACATAACAATTCTGACAAACTGTTATTTAGTTCACCGTGACCTTCTTCTGCATAGTGTTGTCCCGATATGTGACTGTTTGGTTGAAATATGTCTTCTAAATGTTCAACTGAGTTCTCCATACCTGCAGCTTAAAATGATTTCTGTATAACATCATAATTAAAATTTCAAATTAGTAAAATTTTCTGCTGTATAAAATTTTTTGCTGCGTGTTTTTGGACCTCTTTCAGGCCTAAAGTTCGAACATGAGCTCTGATACCACATGTAACATCCCGAATTTTCATAAAATTTAAAACTTTTGAAAACGGCATTAAATACATAAATTATATTTGCGAAAATAATAATTGTTTGATTACAACAGCTTTAACTAAAAAGTTGTTAGTACTAAACATAATTTAATTTTTGTTTTAGTAGCATTGTAACAATGACAACTTTAACACATAATTGACGAACATGATTATGGTAATAAATGAACTAACAGGTTATAATTGTGATGCGATGATTTTTCTTTGGAAAGATAGTAACAGTTTGATTTTCGATGAACAAGGGGTCCTACGAGGTACCCTAGAGTTTACTTAGCTACAACGCTAACGCATTTGAATGTTCTATGTGTAGACGACATGTAAGAGGTTCAATAACTGCATAGTTTAAAAGTATGTGTATAATTCAATTCTACGTCAAATAAAAATGTTGTGAAATCTTTTGCGAAAACAAGTATCTTCAGGTATGAAATGTCTAGTGCTGCTTACTGGTTTTTCAACGCTATCTTACAAATCATAAATGTTGGAAACAATGATGTCTAGAAGTATACATGCTATTTAAGTTTGTTGTTGTAATCCAATGATGTGGTTATAGTTTGGCTTTGGTCGTCGTCTTAAGATAATTAATACTTGTATAGTATTAATGTCGTAATTGTATTGCTAACCGTTAACTGTATTGCATTAAGAGTTAGGGTATGAAGTACATGGCAATAGCATGGTTTTTATGCTAGTTACTATTCATTGTCTTTGTTAAAATGAAAAAATGCAAGCTCCTATTTCATTTTATATTTTTAAAAATTATGATTATTATGCTAACCATATAATTCTCATAGATTACTATTCTATGCAATAGTTTTACAATTGCAAACTATTCATGATTTATATAAAGTTCACAATAATTAAATTTATATAAAAATGGAACTTTAACATATAACTAAAATAAACCTTAAGACCCTAATCACGACCATAATCTTAGAACTATAACTAATATACAATGAACAAATAATGTTTTGGGTTTATAAAAGATCAACATGAAATGTAAATCGTCGTTATAATTGGCACTGACATGTTTTTATATCGACAGGATGGACGAGTTGATGGGATATTAAATTTGGCATAAGCCTCGAGCTGTCATGGAGATCGTGTCTCGATCCTCGATCCTTCATTAAAAGCTCGAACCAAAACTCCAGCTGACAAGGATTGTTAATGATCCACGTAGTATGATATCAATGTAATAGTAACTACGACAGCCATTGTGTAATGTTTTTTTTTTTATATTGAACTCCTCCGAGCTGGCTGTTGATCGATCCTCCGTGTGCAAGAGTGGTGATGCCATTGCTTGTGCTTATGAATGAAACATTTAATGCAAATACTACTCATCCCAATGCAGTCTTCCTGGCACCCTTACGACCGTCAATTGTGATAAAACTGGGTCGTTGGATACAACCCTAACTTTTCGTCATCGTGATGGTTGATAGAGTGTTAATGTGTAATGTAAATCACTATTGTTTCGGTCTTAAGGACGACAGGCTGCCAAAATTTAGGTTTTCTTTGAGGAAGCAAGAGGTTTCGACCTCGTAACCTATAAGTTAAAGGGGATAGTTGAGGGTTTTGCTCCTCGCACCAAAACGTTGTGGAACTTGTTGTGTCTTGAAGATTTACAGTTTCATTTTCTAAGTTTGAACAACTGTCGTAATGATAGGTTAGTTGTTTCGTGTTTGAGTTTTGAATGGAACGTTACTTTCCTGTAACCAAAGTAATGGTATCCTGCTTTCGTCTGAAAACAAGGAATTTTTCATGTACAGATGTATGTACAGAGCTCGGCTTTCGACTGTTAAGGGTAAGTGACCTCTGAACTCAAGAATGTTAGTAACATTAGGTTTATAGCTTTAAGTATAAAATGTTTTAACCTTCGAATGTTTAATTGGAAGGTAACAGTTTTCGAGAAGATAAACATGAACCAAGGTTTGGATAAAGAATGGAAATTCTCCATACTTGGTAAGCTTCGGGTCTTCAAAATCCTCGCAGGGACTCTACGGTCTTGGTTGGCATGATTTTGCAACAAATGAGGAACCAATCTTTCCATTCTTCGGCTTTGTCTGTCATTTGAGCTTTTATGAAGATTTTTATGTTGAAGTGAACACTCGTTTTAGGAATGGACTTTCGTAGTTAAAAGTTACTCTGATTTTTGCTTTTGATGCCTATTTTCGTCAAGTTCGAGTTGTAAAACTTTTTTTTAAGAGTTTAGAGGTGGGGATAGACCCTATGGGGTTTTTCATTTTTATAAATGTAAAGTCGACCTCTGAATGTTGCTTCCTTTGTGAAGCTTGAACCAGTGCTGGTTCGAACCTCAAATTGGAAAATGTTTTGGTTTTTAACTTTGTTATGAAATAAAGTTTGGAGCTGAAGCTCGTTGACTCTATATGCTATAATCTTAACTCTTGGCAATGTAAAATTTTATGTTATGCTATTCATTCTGCATTATGTTTTGAGTACTATAGAAAGACATGGCCATCGAACTAAGCAAAATTTAAATGCATTCCTATAGATGACTAAACTCTGTATTTTGTGAATGAAGAAATGGTTTTTATTTGAAAAGGAAAAGAACAGGGCCACGCCTAGATTCTAGTTTTGTCTTCGAAAATGAAAGATATTATTTACGTGTAACTTCAGAATAGCCCTTATGTTGTAGCTAGGGTTTGTATTGTAATTTAAATGTGGATAAAATATGTGTTTTATTTTACCGTGGATAATGATAATGAAAACCTAAAACAAATACGATCTAGGGTTTTACAGTTGATACGATTCTATGTTTTTAGTACTATATGCAGTTCGTAATATAATAGAAATTACGACACTCAGAATGAATAATACATACAGTTTGTAATGTAAAATGATAAGTGTAAACAATATAGGTTTTACATTTCCTTTGTTTACAGTTCTGATAATACTGATACAATTATAGGAAAATATTCTATGAGTAAATTTGTGATGAAAACCATAGTGTGTGTGTGTGAAAATGTGTATTGACTGTAATTTGTAACTTACATTCCTAGTTAGCACATTTACTTATTTGTAGCAATACTATTTATAATGCAGACATGATGTATGTAAATTTGAATTCCATCTACTTCCAATGTACATAATAGCGATAAGAAAAATAAATACAAAGTGTCTATACAGAAAATAATCAATATTTGTCTTTCTTGAAACCATGAAGTATTCTATAATATTTTTAAATACTATACTGTAATTACTATTGTTATTAACTATAGGGAAGAAAATGAAACACAACTCAATCACTGTACTTCTTTATCGAATCAATGGTAGCTTGCCTATCTTTTCATCTATACTTAATTTGCTTCTCTACACTAGAGTACGATGCATAAAACGGCATGTGGAAAAATGTAGAGATTGGTTTATCAATTCCAGATCATCATTTAAACTTAAAATATTTTAAACAAAATTAGAAATAAATTATTCTTCCAAACAGAAAAACAGAGATTACCAATTTTACTAACATAACTATTTAACTGAAATAAAATAGGAAACAGTAAAACCTGGATAAATCTGTAGGGAACAAACAACCCAAGAAGACTGTTCCACCCAACCAATTCCTGAAGACAGACTAGTACTTGCCTTAGGACCCCCGAGCCTGTTCACTGAACCACCAGGAGGAAGAAACTTAGGAATTTAGGATCTCTTCTTGTAGTAGCAAATAACTGTCAAATCTTCAAGAGCTAGTAGTCCAAAGACCTACACTAGCACTTCTGGTTCTTCTTAGAAAAATAGTATGCAGACTTATGATTGCACTCACAACTAGCCTCCCTATTCGAATCTCTTAGTGATCACCTGATGCACATGAGGAACATTTATGGAGAAATATTGTGTAAGAGCTGCTTGCTCAATTTGAATTTGCCTTATGTAGGCTTCCTAGGCCTTTTCAGTTGTTACTTGGTCATTAAATGAGCTTCCTGCCTACTCCCACCACCTGGGGGATAATGCCAAATTTTTAGGGGTAGTTGTCCCATAACCAACAGCTAGTGGTGTGGTTCAATTGCTGCCATCTGTCCCATACCTTCCAACATCTTCCATTCCTCCTAGTGGGTCAATGAACACTCATTTAACAGTCCCCTTGGGTGTTTGTCTCCTAATTAGTTTATTTAAATAATAATAATAAGTAATTACATTCATCCTTGATCAAATTGATCATAAGTACAAAACTTTGTAATTAAATTTAACATAAAGTATTTTGCTAATAAAATAATAATTTCATAAATTTGGGTAGGTGACACCTCACCTGTCACAAATAGGTCATCCACATACAATAGGAGTATCATTGGATTGCCTTCCTCAACCTTGTATTAAAGGTTGGAATCCGCTTTACACTTGGTAAAGCCCAAACTGGACAGGAATCTATCTAAACTACCGTACCATGTCCTAGGTGCTTGCTCCAATCCATACAAGTATTTATTCAATCTACACACATATGAATCCCTGTCATGTGTCTCAAAACCAAGTCGCTGCTCCATATACACTTCCTCTTCGACTGCACCATTCAAGAAAGTTGTCTGGACATCCATTTGGTGTGTCTTCTACTTCATCACTACAGCCAGGGAAAGTACTATTTTGATGGAAGTGTATCTGGATACAGGTGCAAATGTCTCTTCATATCTATCCCCTCTTTCTGGGAGAAGCCAAGAGCTACAAATCTTGCCTTGTATTTCTCTATGCTACAATATGCATCATGCTTGATCTTATAAATCCACTTGGAAGTCACAACAGACTTCCCTTTTGGTCTTGGGACCACATCCCAAACATCATTCTTCATGATCGACTGTTATTCCTCGACCATGGCATCCTTCCATTACTGCATCCCAGATCCTAGGAACTTTAGATTCTTCAATAGATAGTTTTCTTGAACTTTGTTGCTCGAACAAATGTTGTAGTCCTTCATTTGTAGGTGATTGTACATGATCTTTCCTACAAGTCAAATTCAATTGCATGATTAGAAACTTCTCATATTTTACTGAACAAAGTCTTACACATAAAGGAATATGCCATACATTCATGCAATTATCTTAGCCAATGCTTCAATAAAACATTCATCCATATCCTGTATTCATACGGTAACTTTCTAGATGCCTTCCATCTCTACCAGAACATTGTTAAGAGTTTGCACTACTCCCAACATGTCAGCAAAGAGGTTTCATTCTAGATAAGTAGCAATGCAATGTTGTACAGTGCCATAGGTCACTTACCCATCACATGCATATTAATAGTATATTGTTCATTAATGCAACTATTCTAGTATGCATAATACACAACCTAAGTCTAGGAACAAAAGTATATACATCATTGAACAATATTATTTAAACAATCAAATATACAAGAGATGACAATTCAAATACTTATCTTTGTTTGTTTGTTGGGTGGACTCCCTCTCAATCTTTGCTTCCTTTCTGCAACTCCATTCTATTGTGGATTGTGAGGTCAACACATCATACAAGCCAATCATGTAAACCATAACTCTGCACAGTATGTAACAAAAGATCATCTGAGTATACTAGGGTTTGTACCCAATCTCATAATAAAAACATAAATCAATACATTGGGGCTTTCTGCCCAGTATATAACAATAGTCTACATCAGTCAGGGTCCACGCTCAATATGTATATCTATAAAAGAAATGAATCATGTGCATTGGGTCTTACGCCCAATATAAAAAATTAATTATATGTGTTGGGGATTAAGCCCAATATATAACATCAAAAATAGTCAGTCAAAATTCAGGATATTACAAAAACCATTTCTGGTATGTCATTGGTAAACATCCTTTTGAAAATGCTTTTCAGCTAACCGGATCTTGTTAGGTTCTCTAGTTATACTTTCTAAGGTGAAATAAAATACTTGAGACTGAATGAATTTATTGAATTCCTCTTGATTTTAGTTACATCAACTACCATTGTTGATGGTCGTTGTTTCTGTCGTAACACAAACCACATCTAGAACTCTTTTCCTGTTCATGTCTTATGTAAGGCAACAACAATGGCTATATATCTTTCCATCTAAGAGAAATAGAAACTGTGACTGGAAAAATATATAGGAATTAAGTTAGGCAGTCTATAAAGATTCTAACAAAGGTTCATTTCCAATATACATCAGCTTCTGTCTTTGCTCTCCATCAAAATCAAAAGAATGGACTGCACATAGGCAATTTCTTTTGTCTCAAATCTATTCTATGTTTCTATGTTATTTCTATTTCACTACAAGTTACATTTTCCTAGTAGGGATGAATGGGGATATCATTCCTCAACTACCTTGAAATCTGTAGTGCATAATGCCACATAATGCGTCTTCAAGCTGCATTAAAGCAAGCACACAAAAGCTACATTTTTGTTAGCCTGATTTTTCTGTTTTCTGTACACTGGATTTGATGTTCCTATAATTTTGTCTTTGTATCAAACACTGCATCTCCTATCTCTGACATGCAATAGACTAGCTTTCTACCCACGAATCCATGCAAACTCCAGGACTCAGATTGACCAAAGGGTAGGCTCACCTTTTAGTCATTGGTATTAAGGAAGCGGCCTAGCTGTGCAAAGTCCATCCCAACTGTGCAGAGTCTAGCACCAGAGAACAAATCTAGACGGATGGCACCTGAACGATAGACCGTTTGGCATGGCCTTGTAAGCATGAACTCCACGTGTTTACCTTTTTTATCATGATGTTGATGTCCTTTTGTCTATCTTCTCAAGAGACTGTCCCTGGATCGTTCATATTGGTGCTTCTTATCCCTTTTTTTTCTATAGCTAACTCTAGGTCTCAAGTGCACTAGTGTCCATGGAAATTACTTTATGAACTATAGGCTGTCGCATATTTATAAGAAGTTTTGATCTTGTCCAACCAACAAGAATTTGTTCCCAACAACAATTTCTTCCTGTCCCGATTGAACAATTTGTGCCATTTAAAAATCGTGGTTAACAATGATTATCTCCTCTACAAGATTTACCTTGAGAAGGGTATCGATTCACTACAATCATTCACCCATGTTCCATGGCTAGAACTGCACTTATCCAGGTGTTGGACTCAACACTATTTTTCCCATTCAAATCTCTTATGAATAGAATTTATTTTTCCACGCAGGATTGGGGTTTCATCTCATCATTTTATTTATTTGTTGATAGAGTATTTGCTTGATTGTGAAACTAACTCGACTGTGTCTAGGACCTCTTTAATGTTGATGTATATGTAACTTCGGAATGTATTTCATATATGTATATTGTACTCCTATAGAGATGGTATTATTCCTCTATACGGAAGTGTTTGTATTCCTATAGAGATGTTATTATTCCTCTATATGGAAGCGTCGTCATTTATATTGTAAGTGTCGTAACTTATACTTGATGGGTTATTAGACCACCTTGTTGGGGTCGGCCCTGTATAAGTCATGTGGGTCGAAGGGTTATTAGACCACCCTATTGGGGGTCGGCCATGTGGGTCAAAGGGTTATTAGACCACCCTATTGGGTGTTGGCCCAGTTAGCATTATGTTATGTGGTTAAGTTAAGGCTGACCTGGTAAAGGTTATTAGGCAAGTCAAGTCAAGTATAAATAGAGTGCAGGAGGCACTCTAATTGATCATTCTATTCTCTCACACACTCTTTGGAGAGTGGCGCACTTGTGGAGGAGGAGACGCTGCTGCTAGGAGATGTCTATCTCTTATGCTTGGGTTGTATCATTGCTCTATCTATCTCTGAGGAAGTTATTGGGGTTTTTCACCTTTATGGTTTTCCCCACGTAAACTTTGTGTCTCTTGTGTGCTTGCATTATTGTGTCCATGATTGATATCCTGTAGATATGTTGTACATGTTGTTCTCTTAGTTAAGATCCTAGATCAGATTGAAGTAAATTCTAAAAAACTAACATTTAAATAATTCCCTCAACAGTGCACATAAGTGATAAGTTGATCCCAAGATCTTACAACACAACTCTTGCTAAGTCTTATATGCAATGAAATTCTTTGTATGTTCATTCAATGTTATGTTTATATTAAGGGATTGGATTAGTTCTATGTTTTTCTTTGTTTTTGACAACCCAATCTCGGTTTGGGTGCATTCTCATGTACCTTACTTTATGGGTGATAAATAGTTAAGCCAATACTCTTCTTTATGTACTCTAAGGTTACTTGTACCTCAGTCTTCATAATTCATTTTGGTTTGTGTTTAATATGGGTCTTCTAAAACCCAGGGGTAACCTCAAAATGGTTTTATATTGAGATTCTATTGTGGCTTAATATTTACCCATTCGATATTTATGGATCTATGTAGTAGATTATATTTATAAATACTTGAGTGAAGGTGCTTGACTACCTGGATATGGAACACGAGATTGGAAGTGGATGGCAATGGATGATAGCGTAAATGATTTACTACTGTTTGGAAATACTAACTTTTTCATTGTCTTCTTAGCCTCGACGGTAATCATCGGTTTTCATATAAGTTTTCTTCATTCAAACTTAAACTTAGATATGAGACATGATTTCATTTAGATTAGTGAAGGATGAAGTTTTGTCTTTTGTCACATATTGTTGTATTTATTTTTGGCTATGGGATATGTTGCATGCCATTCACTTATAATGTTTACCTAGGAATTGAAATTACTAAATCACATATTGGTTCTTTTGGATTTTGTTCCTTTGTTATAAACTTAGAGATACAGATAGTTACTATCAAATTGAAATTACTAAATCAGATATTGCGTATTATGGATTTTGTTCCTTTGTTATAAACTTAGAGATACAGATAGTTACTATCAAGTCTCAAAAATGAATTTTACCTTTTCCGCCATGAAAAATCCAAATAAAAAGTGCTACAAGCAATTACAATCTTTGAAAAAAGCAAAAAAATTCAACAAACTGGAATCAATTCTTCCCTTTAGGGTGCACTGGTGGATGTATTTCAGTGGTCTGATGAATAGATATGTCTATATGGTATTTATATCAAGCTGGACCCTTTAAACCTGTGATTTTATCATTTTATTTGCAACAATTCGAATGGTCCTTCTTTCAATGATATCTTAACCCTAAAACATTGGCGTGTATCCTTTACAAGCTCTATCCATGTTATTTTATGGGCTATCCTCTGGATTTAAAGATCAAAATTATTTTCCTCGTTGAATTTAATGCCGCAATATTTCTACAAAATTTGAATAAACCATGTTTAAAATATCCACAGAACTATACTTTACTTTATAAATTTCCATTCATAAACGAAAGTAGACAAGGATGAAGATGGCATTTATTACTAAGATTTTAGGCCAACCATCAATAAGTAGATGTATTAGAATTCTATAATGGTTTTATTTTACCTTTCTCGTGATCTTATTGACATTATTCGAAGGAAACAATGTGATTTTACCCTTCATAAGTAATGTAATTTATGAAATTTGAAATAGTTATTTTCTTTAAATATAATTTATGAAATTTGAAAGAGTTATTTTCAGTTTAAATGAGAAGATGAACAATATCATAAGCATGTGCATAAATGCAGACTACTCCAACAAGTTACCATTTCAACCAGAGGTTGAATTAAGTCCCATACATATCCTCCATTAGAAACTGAAGATCATTTTGATATTTTCAACCAAAGAATTTGAAACCTTTTTACGAATAATCAGTAGCTACACTTGTCAAATTAGTGCCTTATCAGTTGTACACGAGGCCCAGCTTCTTTACTTAGGTTAAACATGGCGTGTTGCTTCCGGTTGCATGGTGTGGTTGCATGGTTTGCATGTTTCAGCGTGGTAAAGTGGCATATAGTTTGGAAGTCCCATACATATCCTCCATTAGAAGCTGAAGATCATTTTGATATTTTCAACCAAAGAATTCGAAACCTTTTTACGAATAATCGGTAGCTACACTTGTCAAATTATAGCCTTACCAGTTCTACATGAGGCCCAACTTCCTTACATAGGTTAAACATGGCGTGCTGCTTCCAGTTGCATGGTTTGGTTGCATGGTTTGGATGTTTCAATGTGGAAAAGTGGCATATAGTTTGGAAGTCCCATACATATCCTCCATTATAAACTGAAGATCATTTTGATATTTTCAACCAAAGAATTCGAAACCTTTTTACGAATAATCAGTAGCTACACTTGTCAAAGACTAGCTTCTGTACCTAGGTTAAACATGGCATACTACTTCTCGTTGCATGGTTTGGATGTTTCAACGTGGTAAAGTGGCATATAGTTTGGGAAAATGACTCTTTTACACATTTTCTATTCCTTAATAAAACCCTTTACTTTTTAGTATCAGTCGCCATTTAACAACTTTTAAACATTACATTACAATAATATTAAAAAGTTATGACTATGTATCCTTTAAACATTTACATTACAGTCACATGTATCCTTTAAACATTTCCATCACAGTTTTTGACAAGATGTAAAAGTTTTTATTTTTTATTTCCATCACCATTTTCTCCCTAATCATGACATAATTTGAATATTTAATACTAAAATTAAAAATTTCCAAAAGGTTATGAAAACACTAACACGTCATTTGATTATTTAATACTAAGATAAAACATTTCGAAAAGGTAGTTTCAGTCTCATTCTTTATCGATGTAATTATGCAATCCAACTATGCTATGTTCGAACAAGTTTATTCACTTAAGCATCTATGAAGTTATGTTTTCTAAGAACGACATCAATGTCAATTTGCATGTGATTGAGCATAGGTTTATCTCCCATGCGGTAACATCACCCATTGGTATCACTATAGGAGATTAGCCTCTCTTGTTGGATGGATTAGCAGAATAGCCTATCATATTACCAATTACAATGGAAAAGTAAAATGTAATATGCAATTCCAAGTTAAACCTCACACTCATAACCTCATATGAGTCCGTCTGGGCGTATAGATGCAACACGTATAAATGCTAGATTCCCCCATGTACTAGGTTCCATGGAGTTCAAGCTTTCCTTATTAATCCATATAGTGAAAGCCTTAACACTTAAGCAGTAACTTCCATATAGTAAAGTAGTACAATCACTTTATACTACTAATTAAAATTGCACTAATTGAACTGCTTAACGTATTCAGTATAGGGTAGCAGAGCCAAGAGGAAGGACCTTTAAGAGAATTCCTATAGGAGGATGACCTAGCCTCAAGTTATTGGACAACCACTTGGTCAGATTACCAGAGAGTTCCTATGGCCTTCCTTCTAGCTAGTGTTGTAGAGTGAGTTAACCAGCCCTCCCTTAAAAGAATGAAAGAAACGACCATCCCTTAAAACCGTGAATCACTATGTGTCTCTCGTGCATGTTATTTTCCAATAGTGAATCAACGTATGTAAGCATCATTACATGCATTCCAAGTCCCATTGTTTTGTACGTAGAACCAACCCCTTAGACAACCCTCTTTCGGATCTGGCAGTGTGTCTCTGACTGTGTATGGCCAGGACTCCTGACTACCCCAAAAGTGACCTTAAGGCTATGACTCTCGACAATGACTAGAGCCTATTGGAAATGACCTCCTTTAAATGACCGACTATTGACTATGACTTCTAGTATAACTGGGCTATGATCGACTAAATCTATGACAACATGTTCTGCATGCTCTACAATTGTGGGTGGGTAAATATTTTGGAAACAAGGGAGGGAAGGGTTGTTCTGTCTGCATTTAAGCTTGTATCATAGGAAGGGTATGTCACCAACTAAGCTTATGGTGTTGTAATGGTCATTCAATGTCTGGAGTGATTCGACGATGTCTGTCAAAACCTTTTGAACCACACCCATCTGGCAAACAATTGATATTATAAAGACTCACCCGCCTAAAAAGGTACCCATAGATATAACTCAAATGGTAGAAACCTTTTGAAAGAAGATCCCAAAAAAGGCGAGGTGAAACTCTATTCTAAGTCCATGACTCAAAGCAACCTTGATTAAAATGCAATTTGGGGCACGATATTTTTCAGATAATACATCAAACATATTATCTTCAGGGATAGACATATAAGTATCTTGCTTCTTCTTTAAGTAAACCCTCATCATCCACAAGGCTCCCCTTCCTCTTTTGTCATGTTTACCGTTTACCGCTACATACTCATCACATATTTTTTACAATGGTGTTGTAAAATTCATTTCCTCCTCACAGACTTGAGCCCCCTTTGGCCTATAGAAAGTATAATAGGGTGGTAGTTTGGAAGGCTCTCGAGTGGGTTTAGGAAAGGCTTGGGCCATAAATTCAGAAGGGTTGGATTGTTCTTGGATGATCTTCTACACCTCCTTGAAGGTATCTTTGTTGGACAATATCTCTAGCTCTAGTCTGGGTTGGCGATCTTTAGGTTTTCTTATATTCCTTCCCTTCTCTATCCCAATTGAAAAATGTAGGTCATATTTCCAAGGGATATCCAATTCCATATTCAGCTCCTCTAGTGTAGCCACAACTTGTCCCATAGCTCTTTTATTCTTTATGGCGTACCCTCCCATAACTATGGGAAAAGGGGTCTCCCCTTTCTTTTTAACTTGTAGAAAATGGGTCTTGTCCACTTCTTCCCACCCCTTGACATATTCTAGGGAAAATGTCCTAGTAGTGAGTAACTTAGGAAGTCTGTGAGGGAGGGTTTCCATGTCGTATAGCCTGATCACTGTATATTCTTCAGATAGGAACCAATCTCCTCTTCTAACGACCTCACCTAGATATAAGTGTGCTTTGATCTCACGAGACATGCATGCATGTTTTGTTCTAGTGATCATAGTAAAGGCCTTATACATAAATTGGGAAACAAAATCAATCCAGGAAATCCCTTCTTCTTTTCCTTTCTTAACCCAAGGTAGCCAATCATATATTCTACGTGGGGTAGTATATCCACCATTTTATATACCAAGGTCTTTGAAATGATGAGTTTGATAAAATAACATTAGATACACAAGGTAAGAATATTACATGAAAATCCTTGTCTAATTGAATTCTTCTAGCTGAGCTTTGATTCTTGCAAATATTTCCTTTGCATAGTCGAATTTGGGTGCTTGTGGATGATAATAACCATCGATCATCATAACCACTCCTCCCCCTAGGTCTCTATCAGATTCCTAATCAAATATTACCATGAAAGCTTAAGCAGTTTCTTGTTTCCATGGTAACAAATTTACAAATTTCCAAGCTTGAAGGGGAGTTAGGAGATCTCTCTGAAACGGTACCATCCGAACATGTACCTTATCTTTCTTTCTCTCATTTGGTCTTCGATAATGGGTTGCTTGATCATTTAGAGAAATTGTTTTTCCTTGGTGGTGGTTCCTACCATTGTAGGGATTGAAGTGGTTGAGATTCGAAAAGGTGGGTTTGGCCATCATTAGCATAAACAACGGAGGTTGCTGGGTTGAATTTATTAGCATACATGTGTACAAATTGGGTGGAGGGGCAGACATCAGGGACTAGATGTTGAGCTAATCCAGAATTCCAGAATTTACAAGAGGCTTTAGGGTCTTTCAACTTTCCAATGGCTGCCCCTATGAGTTGGTCAACCGATTTGTCCAAGTTAGGTGGGAATACCTTGCCCCCATCGATAAAAAAAGGAAGAAATATTGGGGGAAGACATGTCCGAGACATCAGATCGGTGTGACAAAGCCCATAAGTGCTTTATAACAGATAAAACTAGGGGACCAATATATATATGTACTTACATGAACCTACTCTTAAACAATTGTATGATTCTGCTACTCAGCGTGTTGAATAGCAAAAGGGCAACACAAATCTTCTCTTCAGAATTTTTGGACTGTATGATTGAGAGAGATGCGAGGAGAAATTGAATTCTCTCGTAGGGATTTTGTCGAGTTGCGCACTTTCAAAAGAACATTAAATTCCCTTATTGTGATTCTTAATGAGATTTGCTAAGATACCCTTCTGCATTGTCAGTATAGACATATTTCAATGACGGAAACACTTATCTTACATCACTGGTCGAACCTTGATTTTGGCAACTCACCGTCACAATTTTTCCATTAGTTACTTTTCCTAGAATGGGAAATTCTTGGGAACCAGTTTGAAAAAGATTACCCTGGACGACAGCTTGTGATTTTAAGTTTAATTGCCATTGTACGCCATGTTTATAATAATAATGAAGGCTATCTAAAGATCCAATCCTTGGTTTTGCGAGCATTTTCTACAATTTTTCACGAAATTGACGTGGATACTAACATACTTCTCAGGGGAAACGCTGTGAGTGTCATGATGGTAGGATTTCCGTGCGCGCTCAAAATTTTATCTGAAACGAATGTAAAGGATATCAGCAGCGAAGATTTCAACCACGCGATCGCTATTCTTGGAACAGAGCGGGTGCCACCATTAGCTGTCAATCGGAAGTACGCAACAGCACTCGGTAATGCTGTAATTATCTGCATCTCTAGAGAATTTGAGAGATCAAACCAGATGAGTGGCTTTAGGGAGGGACAACTTCTTGAAGCTGAGATGCAGGCGCGGCACAATTCTGAGGCCGTTGAAAGGGGGTGTGAGGCTTATTAGAGATATAGCCATGGATGAAGGCCCACTAACTACTCGTATTCTCACTGGAAGTTTGGATATAGTGAAGAACATTGTTCATATGTTTGAACGTTTTACACATAGCGAGAAAGAGGATGTGGATGGTGTTGGGAATCGAACGTTTCCGGTTTTAATTTGTGGAAACAACTGCGAAATGGTTGAGTGTGTTCACTACAGAATTGCAGGAGATGGATTGGAAATCAGCGAAGCCATAAGCAGGAAAGGAGGTCCGTCGTTGGATGTTGACATTCTTCGCAAATTTATCGGTGATCGAACCGGAGATGATGCGGGTCCTTCATGTTGAATTGATGGAAGCTACACGATGTGGGTGTCGTTCTACCGTTAGTTTTCTGTTGTGGAGGCCCTTTTTATATTGTTGAGCTTTTATATTGAAAAATAACTTGGAGTTGTAAGGAGTTTCGTGAATTCTCCAAACATCATTATTCTTTCTCTATTATTCAAAAATCTCTAGGTCAAAATACGGGTAGCCATTAAAATAAAAAATCTCTAGGTCAAAATACGGGTAGCCATTAATTCGCGAAATGTTATGTTTTATATAAATCGAAGAGCATGTTCGGTTTATATATATATATATATATCCTAAGAATGATTGCCCTTCTCCGACCCTTCCAGTCCAACAGGAGGGGACAGCTAATGCGTTCCACTCCTCAAGTCAGGGTGGGTATATGGTTGGTTTGTGATCCCTTCGGCATCTTTGGGGCGATCTCGTAGTTCCTACTAGGTGAAGAAGGCATGCTTTTCCTTTTACCACATTTTGCTCGAAGGGTTGAAGGGAGATAGTACATCAAGCTGTTCGCAAGGGGTATTAGCCATCCATTGCGCGAGGAAGGGGCTATGGAACAGTTTTGGTTGAGAAGCTCTAGGGGTTGTCGATTGCCCTCCCCCTGCCCTGCAAGTGGACTAATACTATTACTCTTGCACTAATACTATTACTGGCTCCTGCAACAGCCATCCAATGATGGATCTTGGGTAAACAAGTATTGAGTAAATAGGTATAAAGTCTATATTAAAAGAAACTATAATAGCTTGGGGGTTGGGAGGAATGAGGATGAATTTTTGCAAGTGACATAATGCTCTTGTTGAGCCCTATTGTAATGATTATATTCCACCATTTAAAAGAAAAAAAATAGAGAATAGAAGCAATTGCATCTTTATAAGATGGATTTTAAGAAATTTGGGAAGCAAAAACTAAATAAAATAATATGATTGTTTTCAAGGATTGGAATGTCTATCTTAAGAACTTTTATGAATTCCTTCATGCTATGGAGAACATTCAAACCCTCTTAAAAAAAATTATTTTATTTAGATATTGTTCCCATTTTTAAAAGTGAGGATAAAATGACTCCTCTAATTATATTAACATTATGATTAACTCTCTTAGCCATGTTATATGGTATTATTTGGTAAAATAAGTTCAACAAATGGCTAGAAAGTCAAAGTAATGCCTTAATAAGTCCAAGGTGGTCTTAGTTCAATCACATACCACCTCGATCATTGTGGAGGAATGTCGTAATCTCTCGAAGTGTGAAGTGCAAACCCCTTTTTAGAGTGGAAATGTTGAGGAAGCGTTTTAATTTATCTAATTTGTGTACTTTTATATCTATATATGTTGTTGTAAATGTTTTAAATAGCCGACATGTTAATGCACTTAGAGGAGCGAGGTTCTCTACAACCCAATATGGGGGAGATGTTGTAACATAATGTAATGTTAACATACTTAAAAAATTTCATGCCAACTCATAAGATAAAAAATTATGAAAAGTAATTAAAAAAATCTATGTGAGGTCATAATAAATACGTCCCATACTTTTGCAAATACTTTCATTACCTTTTAATAAAATATTATTAATTATCAATAAACAATTGTGAAGATGTAACAATTACCCAATAACAAAAACAGTAACCCAACATATGAGTTTATTTGCATCACTTAACACAATGATATTTTCAGTCACTAAAAATTGTTTGGGTTTCCAAATTGAAAAAAAATTTGTAAACTAGGATTATTTCCTGCATAGAGATTAACCTTAGGTTCTCATACATTATCAGCTTATCAAAAAATCCTTAATCTCAACAAATTTATTCATATTGTTTTTATTACCATATTACCAAGCCTAATAAATTAGCATAGCCACTTAACTTGTGTCCTATGAAAACTGATAAGGAAAACAAAATGTATAAAAAAAAACATATTTTTTTATTAAAAAATCAAATAAACCACCCTAAAACAATCTTGAGGTTTGAGGTTATGCCTCTTCCAACATCAACATCTGCTGGGACGCTGGGTGGGCCACTGCCTGTTATGATATTCATTTTTTATTTTCAAATCATAGGATGAAAATAACTCTTTGTTTTCTCTCTCCCGTTCATTCCACATTGCAAATACAAAATAATAATTATAAGTACAACCAATTACATGCATAACAATGAATGAATATGATTGAATTCAATTACTACTAAGTAGTTGGAAGTGTGTACTTAAGTGCTTATAATGAAATTACCTATTATGGTTATTAGTGGTTTGATATTGGTGTGCTTTGAAAGAGCCTCCACACATAATTAATCTAGGTTGAACACAAGGCATCTGTCCAAATTAAGCATCACTAAACTATTGAATAGAAAACCCTAAACTATTGAATGGCAAACTTTAATCTACCAAGAATAAATAGAGGACTAATTAGCGCTTTTAAGGGTAGAAATTAAGAATATATTGTCCTTCAAATATGGATGTTCGTGTGGGATCAGTTGAACATATGTTCAGACAATAGGTCATTCAATTGGAGGCGATCAATTCTAGAAACAATGCACTTAGACAATATTTCCATGGGGATGAAGCACCATCTTCAAATCAAAATCTTGTTCTCAATTTTTACAATAATTTTTTATCTTGTTGAGAAGTTGCACAGATCACTATGGTTAAACACAAGTTTAAGAGTTCTATGAAGGATAACATTATACAAGATTCAAAATTCGACAAAGCTTGAGGCATGGGAAAGAAACAACCAAGACTGGCCATGTTCAACCTACTCACATTTTGAAACGATGATCAAGCTCTTGACAATTTTAAAAATATTAAACAAATTTATCTGCCACTAATGTCTGCAATAATGTATGTATTGCATGATTAATCTTATAAATTTATTTGGGATGGGTTGAGCTCTTTCCAATGTTAAAATTATGAAACAAATCTATCCACTCTGGCTCCCTGCAATAATGTATGTATTGCATGATAAAACATCATTCATGGTTAAAACAAATTAATGCATCGACATCAACAATAGAAATGAAATGCATTGAAATATGATAATAAATTGTTGCACTAATTGTTTTTAAAAGGAAAGAAGATATTCATCTTAATGTTTAAAAAAAGAGAGAGAATTCAAATAATAAAAAAGGAAAGAAGACGTTTCTCGTCAATGTTTAAAAAGAATAAGAAATAAATACAAAGAGAAAAGGTATAATTGTATGCCGCAACGGAGCATGTATTCAATTTGAAATCTAAGGTGACCTCCAGGATTCAGTCCACCGTGAGTGGGTGGAATGAGGGACAAAAACCAGTGTTACTAAATTTAAATAATAGAAGCATACATTCTTTAAAAAAATAATCTCACGGGATTAAAGAAATCACAAATTCTTATTAATTAGTTTTTTTTAAGTATCATATGATTTACAATGCCTTCCATTTATACATCATGAATACCAGAAGCCATCTTGGTGTTGGAGCTATAAACCAGTGCTATTAAATTTAAATATTAGAAGCATACATTATTTGGCCTTAAAGAAATTCCAAATTTGTATTAATTAATATTGATTTACAATGCCTTCCATTCATACATCATGACTACCAGAATCCATCTTGGTGTTGGGGCTATATACTATTAACATTAATATCAAATATACAGACAACAAAATCACATAGCGATCTATGAGATTCGGATTTGCATGTAACACCATCTCATCACCTCGTTGGGAGGAAGCTTGCAAGATTTGGCCTTCAAAGACGAGTATCTACAAGTAACACCATACTGATAAAAGAGATACATTATATTGCACATAATGATTCCCTCACACAAGATACTGTCCATAATCAGAATGTATGATATATATCAGAAATATATATACTATTAAAATAATTCCAAAATGTCATAGTTGATCCTGTGCCATACTACATCAATATCAAGAGAAGAAATATTAAATTGTTTTTATATAAATCCAAAATAAACTATGAAATTGTATTGATCTAGTAGGTGCGTGCAAGCTAGAATCGATCTCTGCCATCAACAATAATGCAGATATTACGTATTCATCGGGAACCGCCTTCCTTTATTTAGAATCCCCTTCCTGTACTTAAAAAAGTAAAATATTCTTTTAACAAAGATACAATACTTTTTTATCAAAGCCTTATACAAAATTATTTGATGTCGAGCTAGAAAAAATATTTACATTACTGAACTGAGAAAGTACTGTTGACCAACGCAACCTCAGTGGACAGGGGTTTGCCTCACTGTCGACACATACCATAGTCTCCCTGGGCACCAGCGCAAGCAGGATGGAGCCCACCAAGCAACACCCATAGAGCGGATGAGGTCTCACCCGAGGCATCCAGGAAGAGTAGACGAAACCTTGTTTCCGCCGAGGGAGGAGGAGAGTTGTGGCTGCATGGACTAGCTCTATTGCAGTACTTAAATAGAAACTTTAAACATTTGACATGGAGCTAGAACATATTAATTAATCGCAGCATTTATCATCACAACAGTAAGCAGACATTGCATCAAGAAAATATAACAACATTCACATATTGCAACATTGCATAAAGATCGTACCAAAACATCATCATGTTATTACGGTCGCAGTTGTATACCAGAAGAAAAACATAGATCTCTGTACACATACATCTTCTTATCTCTCGCTTACTATTCTCCTCCTAAGACTTACAACTCTCATCTATTTATAGGCCTCTGCCATTACAATGTTTGTCCACTTACAAACGACTTCCTAACCAACACTATGGACAAATGACCCAATATCTAATTGACTCAGTCCAAATGACCCAAAAACCCGCATACCACAGTACAATTGACTCAATATTACATAACATATGGTCCAAGCAACCCAAAACCCACCAACTGCGGTATCCTTTAACACAACATACTCCTTTCGCGCCCTCGTCCAATGTGTCGCAGCGTCGACGGTACCGTGACATTTCCCCATCGAACTGCCTACCAACAAGCCCAAAACACAATCTTGTGGCTCTCCCTCGAGCCACGTCAACTGCTGGACATAGTACACGTCGTGGTCTTTACCTTGAAGTCTGCATACGGTTGTTCGACATTCCGCACCAATTCCTGGGCATTCGTAGCCACTACTTGATTACTGATCACATCATCGGTCGATGGGTGATCGGTAACCTTGTCCATGACCTTCTATCGATACTTCTGTACTACTTGTAGAGATTCACTGGCCTGCAGCATCAGTTTCCCACCAATGTCCTGGAATTCTTCCAACTGGGCCGCACGTGTCTTCTATCGTTCATATACCTTGGAAACCCATTGTTGCAAGTCCTTCAGCTCGTGTGACTTAGCAACTTGCTCCATTGGTGGTAGGGTTCTCATCGTAGCCTTTAATGTGGCCACGTGGCCCTCCGCTTCCTACCGAAATTTAGTGAGCTGTTCAACTTGCTCATCGTGAACGACGCAGCCCCAAAATTGTACCGTGTCAGCGGTGAGCCTGTTTTCCTGCATTTCCAGCTCCTCCATCTGGGTGGAAACTTCCTCAAGTTCCCTTCTTCGTTCATCCACCTTGGGCTGAGGCGTACCTTGTTTCAACTGAGCCTTCAACATGTCGTTCTCCTGCCGCAACTAAACAATGACAGTTCCCAGTCACTGCACCCATTGGAGCACGTCGATCTTGGGAATGGGCTCCGGCGTATGCTGGCATGCATCACAAATCGCCATCTCTAACTTCACGCTGTAGTCCCACAGACAGGTCTTTTCTATGATAAGAAAATCCCGATCCTTTTTAAGTGCTTCAAGTTCGCAAACCTTTTCGGCCTGCTCCTTCTTAATGTCAGCTTCAAGGTCATCCACTATTTTTCGCACTATAGCAGCCCTGCTAGTAAGCTCGTCAATAGCAATGGTTGCAGCTGCCTCGCTTGCGTACAATTGTTGATAGCTCTTGCTGATTTCATGTATTCTATCCGCCATTTCTTGGGTGGCGACCCTCTGCATTGTTGCCAGTGCCATTGCCGACATTTCATTAACATTGACAGTCACCTGGGCAACCGTCTGCAACACAGTTTACAAAGCCTCATTGTCGTTCACAACCGCAGTCAAGGGAATGTTGATATTCTGGACCTGGGGCGTTGTGCGGATTGTGACCATTTCCTGCATGGGTACATTACTAGGTTCCTTTTGTAAAACTGTGTTACACAAAGAATCCATACGAGCAGCAATCACAGAGAATCCCTCCTCCGCCTTGACGGACATCTTGTTGAGAGTCATTATGGCGGCATGGTTGAGGGCTATCATTAACCGGCCCAACTGCGCCTCCACTGGTAAAGGAATCCCACTGATCGTCGCATGCTCGTGGTGCCGTTTTGACCAGTTTTCTTCAAGAGCACGATCACTATCATCCGTTGTTGGTTTTCTGGTCGACTCGTGATCAGAATCATGAGGAATCTGCTGATCCTGTGCTGATAGTCGATCCGCAGGACCCAACGGCGGACCTCCAATGTCAATTTCTACTGAACTCATGGGCTATCACCAGGCCTCCGACCACTCATTCACAATAACCTTCGAATCTTCCGCTATCACCTTATACCTGGTCTACAACCATTGTTGATCAATATCACGGTGAGCTTGTATATGTATGACACTTGGCCGTATTGCAAATGCCATAACAGGTTTGAATCATGCCACAGTATCTACAGATATTCGTGGGACCTGTGTTGCTGCATCACAAAGCATTTCCGAATAGAGCCAAAACTGCAATTGGCACTCCCGAATTCGCTCGGGCTCTCGTACATACCATAGATTCTGATAATGCGCTCCTCGTCGTTCTGCTGCAGCCTGGCAGTCCATACCCTGGTAAGTGTCAGGCTCTTTCCATGTAACTAGAGCAATCAGTAGCAACAACCAACTATATGAAAAAGCGCCTCTACCCAATTGGACCACTGCAGCATCCTCCATCAGTTGATTCAAGAGATATAGGGACCAGTTCATCTGGACTCCTTCCACATATTTCTCTGCACAAGCAACTATTCCCGAATTACATTGGTTAGGGCGACCTCCCCTAATCACTTTACATGACAGGATCTTAATGCCCGTGAGTACCACCTTATCATTGCAGCTACCGGTGCGATACCCATGCCCATCTGATTCCAAGCCATACTTTTGTGCCAACTGACGCGCCTGCTTCTTCTCATTTTCCTTTCCTTGAATAAACTGTGTCGGATCAACGCCATTCTTAGACAAGCCAGTAATGAAAGAAATCAAGTCAACAGTGACCGAGACCTCTCTGTCCAACCACAACGAACCCCCATGGAAGCATGACAAGAGTTGCTTTACACAAGCACCAACTTCTGCTAGGTGCCCAAAATGTGACATGTTAATGATCCCTAACAAGCCAGCTTGTTGCAGTCCTCGTGCCCAGTCGTGTATCTCTGGAACCGGTGAATGGTGTGTCTCAGGCACATATGGTGCTGATGTAATCTCGGGGTGGGCCACCATGTCATGGTCCTCATAGCGCAGGCGCATCAGCATCGGCCCAATATCCACCGAGCACTCCATCCCAGCCGGGAGTGCGGGCATCTTCACACTGTATTTTGGTCTCGGGGTTGTCTTATGCGGGATGGCATCCGGCCGAATAGGAGGGATGTAACCAAGGATATTACTAGCTGACTATCCCAGCCATTGGGCAGATGGATGAATGGTGCGACTGGACTGCCCCACCTACTCTGGAGCTTCTCCAGCTGTCGCATACCGAAGCACCTCTTACTCTGCAGAGATTCAGAAGGCTGACTTCCTCGGCGCTTCTTAGCAACACTTGATGCTCCCACTGGCATGTTGGCAACCTCGGCTCCAAGATCAATGGTGTCTGAGAACACAACTTCTCATTCGACAACAAATGGAACGAATGGAGACTCCACTTCACTACTAATGTCCACTGTCTCCAGTTCGCATGGCATACCTCACCATTCCGCATTATATACTTAACAACAACTGGCTCAAATCACTACAACACTTCTTACTAATTCCTTTGTGTCTTCCGACCGACGCTAGGCCATACTTATAGCATGTACCCAAATCCACTGTAATCATGACTAAATCATGCATTAACTCAACCAAATCCTGTATTAATGACGCAAATCCACCATCGATCCTATCCACCGATCGGTCGGATCCGCCATTAATGCCCATCATTCGAACAACGCCGTTAATTAACTGTCTAAACTTTTGGCATTTATTACTGATTTGACTAGGTTGCAATGCTGCCATGTGTCTATGACTGCTCCAAACTTGCGGCACAAGCCTCCTTGCTTACGCATTCCTTCTTCTATTGGTGTGCCATTTACCATCTTGGGGAGCATCGCCCCATCCAACCACTGCAACTGAACCGCTCCACCTGAAGTAATACTATTGATGCGATATGGACCCAGCCAATGCATCTGCAATTTTCCTGGATTTTTCGTTAACTTGCTATCGTATAATAGTACCAAGTCGCCTTGCTGAAACTGTTTATTTCTGATGTGGCATTCATGCCATGCCTTCTGGCAATCCTTCTCCACCCCTTGGTGAAAGCCAGGGACAAATCGATCCTCTTCCAGCTGCACCAATTGCGCTAGAGATTCATCTACTGCTGCGACATTGTCCATGCCCATAACAGCCGCAATTCGTAGACTCGAAACAATGTACTCCATTGGCATAATTGATTCCTTCCCATATACTAGCTTAAAAGGTGTCTGACCAGTCAACCTTTTACATGTGGTGCGATAGGCCCACAACACTGTTGGGATTTTCAGATCCCATTCATCATGGTTCGCATTGCACACCTTTGTCAGCGCATGCTCCAATACCTTATTAAACGCCTCCATCGTTCCATTCGCCTGTGGGTGATAGGGTGTACTCTTCTTATGCTGTATCTGCAACTCCTCCGTCAATGCACTGATGGTGCGACTAAGAAAGTGGCTACCTTGATCACTCAGTAATATCTTGGGGTAGCCGAAGCGAGTGATAATGTGATCAAACAAAAATCAAGCATTCGTTGCGGCGGAGCAATCAACTATGGGTGCTGCCTCGGCCCACCGAGTCAAGTACTATGTCACCATGACAATATACCGTGCACCTGTGCATTTCCTGGGTGGATGGATTGGTCCTACAAAATCCACAGCGCATTTTTTGAACGGTTGTAATGTCACTTGAGGTAGTAGCGTCATCTCATCACGTCTAGAAGGCTTTCCGGCTCACTGACAAACATCGCAAGACCGCGCATAGTCTGTCGCATCATTATGTAATGTGGGCCACCAAAGCCCTACATGCAGTACCTTCCGAGAAGTTGCCCGACCGCCATAGTGTCCTCCCGCTACTCCACCATGTGCCTCAGCCAATATCTGCGCTTGCTCATGCGGCAAGACACATCTGTGCAATATCTCATGAGCGCCCAATTTATACAACTCTCCCACGATTAGCTGAAAGTCAGCAGCCTTGACAACCAACTGCTTCTTCTGAGTAGTGGTAAAGTCATCGGGCACGGTGCCGGTCACCAAAAACTGAAGGATGTAATCAAAATATTGATCAGCGGCGGAAACTTTAAATGGTTGGGCATCTGGGAACCAATCTTCGATATTAGTCGGTTCCTCCCTTGTCTCAATCCGTGACAAATGATCTGGTCCAGCATTCAACTGCCCCGGTTTCACAATGACTTCAAAATCAAACTCCTGAAACAAAAGTAGCCAACAGCAGATCTCCCCCCCAACACAGGCTTATTGACCAAGTATTTCAATGCAGAATGATCAGTGAACATTTTAAAGTGGCCACCCAACAAATAATGCCTGAATTTCTCCAGCGCGTAAACCATGGCCAGACCTTCTCGTTCTGTGGTAGTGTAATTGCGTTCTGCAGAGGATAGCTTCCGATTGGCAAAAGAAATAGGATGATCAAGGTTGCCTTCTCCAGGTTGAGCCAACAAAAAACCTAATGCAATCGATGAAGCATCAACATGGACATGGAATTCCTTACTCCAGTCCCGAAAGACCAACATTGGTGCCGACGCCATCTTCGCCTTGAGCATTTCAAAGCTATCCTGACATTCCGGGCTCCACTGGAGTGCGGCGTCCTTCTTCAACAACTTTTCCATAGGGGCAGTAATCACAGCATAACCCCTGATAAACTTGTGATACTATCCCGTATGACCCAAATTCGCGTGCAATTGCTTAACAGCAGTTGGCGGTTGCAACCCCAAAATGAGCGCAATTTTGGCTGGATCAACCAGCAATCCGTGTTTACACACGCTATGACCCAGCAATATCCCAAACGGTGCACAGAAAATACATTTCTTCAAGTTCAGCGATATCTGGTGCTGTTGGCATCGCTCAAGCATTAACCGTAGATTGGCCAGATGATCACGAATCAACCCATAAATGGTCCAATCATCCATATATACCTGCAAAAACTTCTGAATAAAATCTTTCAATGTGGAAACAATGACCCGAGAGAGTATCGCAGGTGCATTCTTCAAACCAAATGACATTACCGTGTAATGAAAGCAACCCCATTCAGTAACAAAAGTTGTCTTATGGAAATATTCCTTGGCAATGCGAATCTGATGGTAGCCAGAGAATCCATCAGTGAATGAGTACATCTCCTGGCCACCCACTCCTTCAAGTACTTCACCAGTAAATGGGGTCGGAAAAGGGTCATGCAAGCAGGAATCATTCAACTTCCGCAAGTCGACACAAATGCACTCTTCACCTATTTTCTTGTCTTGCACCATCGTAGGATAGATCCATTCAGACTCTTCCACAAGTTCAATAATACCAACATCCAACATGCGATCAAGTTCCGCCTTGACCTTTTCTTTATGTCGTGGATTCAGCCAATAAGGTCGCTGTCATACTGGCTTAGCATCTGGTTTTAATGGAATCTTCATCTCTCCTAAATCACTCAGAATTCCCTTCATTTCAGAAAACTTCATGGGAAACACATCTTGAAACTCATGAAGTAACTCAGTAACCTTACTCATCATCTCATCGTCCCAATACTCCCCAACATTAGCAAACTTGGGAGTAGCCTCGGTGCCAATATTCATCTTGCGAAGCTGCAATGGTTGACTGAACGGATGACTTGGCACAGTAGGTGGGACCACATCGCGACTTCCTTCAGCTTCGATAATGTTGACATTCCAGGGATCATCATCATCCTCTGGCCCAACGCTAATGTTGAAGCACTCCATGAGAGACTGCATCTGACAATATGTGTGCGGGTCGACAGGGTAAGCCGCCGGAACAACCTGAAGTACCACATTGCAGATGAGCTGTAGAGAATTATGGACATCAGGGTTGGCATCCACAAAAGTGAACATATGAGTGAAATGGACCATCAAATCCCCCCATGTTGTAATGTCTCGGTGCAACTCGGCTGCAGTGTACCATGAGCACGACATCTCATCCAAAGTATGGATAAAAGCATGGACCCACTCATCTCTGGGTCACGCTACCCATAATCGTTGGCATTCCATCACATGATCACTACGATCAGTCCGGACATCATACTTGCCAGTGTGATAAAACTTAGTATCGCCAAACCAAACCAACATCAACCTTCGACATTGTGACCAACCATTAATGAATTTCTTATGTGTGGCCCAGCAACGTGCTGGAGCAGCCTTTAGTGCTTCCTCCAATGCCAGCAATCGCTGTGGTTTCTAGACGCGGTCTTCAAATTCTGTTAAAAAGGTGGTTAGGCCAAGAAACCCCTCATAGACAGGCAATGTGATCATTTATGTCACAACACGACATAAGGATTGCGTAGCTAAGCCACATTTCCGGAATTGTACCTCATGCAATCGATTCTGCCAATGTTCTAAGGCATCATCAGAGTCGGAAGATGCAGAGCTCTCGCTGCACCACTCCAACTCACCATAGGCAGTAGGATGAATATAATCTTCAGAAATATTGAATGCATGGTCCCATCCAGCGGGATCATCATCTTTTACAGGCTCAACGTATCGACGTCCTTCAGCCATATTGAATGGGGCTATAACTTTGAAATCACGATTCTCAAAGGTCATCATGCGCTTCTTGAAGTTGATTACAACTCTACTATCGTTAGCCCATCCAATCCCCAAGAACTTCGGATAAGAGATTCCTCCCTTAACCACTTCAATTACATCGAAGTCAACATAAGTCTTCATGCCGTCAATATTGATCGTGAGCCGCAGAACTCACCCAATTGGTGTTACCTTCGCATGGTTAGCCAACCGGAGCTGCACAGGAGACCAACTCAATGGGGGACTCCCCATCTTTTGCCACGCTTGCTTGGTTAAGATGTTAACATCCGAACCAAGTTCAAGAATCACAGAGTCAACATCATATTCACCAATATGAATATTCATTCTCATCTCCTTGCCAGTCTTCCGTTGCTGTAGGGAGTTTACTGCTGACTCCTGCCGTCCTTTTGAAAATTGCTGTAACCATCCCTCAATCTCAACCAGGGCAGCCGGGTCTCTGGCCAATAACAGACAGCTTTCAAGAAAGTTTTGCAATGTCCCTGGTGGTGGCGGCCGATCAGCGTCTGATGTAGTATCAAAGACAGGCGGCATATCGCAAACAACAGCTTTATCGTTGTCTTTCTCCAAGGTGCGACGTGCCTCTAGGAATGTCTCCCGCTCTGTATTAATGTCGAAAGGTACCATCTTCTGACCATCCAACTGAATTAGTGGTCGTGAAACATCTTCCCCAGTCGTCTTGCCTCCATGAGTGACAACAACCACCGAAGCATCTTGTGGTCATGGTTCTGCAGAAATGGTCGTAATATTTGCACCCTACATTTGGTTCTGCTGCAGATTCCCCAGTTGATTGACATTTTGATTGGCATTCGGCGGTGTTCACGAGGGTTGGTTATGTACTGGTTGTTGTACCTAGTTCTGTACTGGTTGTTGTCACTGGGCCTGATTCTGTAGTTGCGGAGCGTTCCCATCCTGCCATCGTGCACTCAACTGTGGACAATTCTCAAACGTATGATCATCACCAAAACAGAACGTACACTGATTTTGTAGTAGTGGGAAGTCGCGTTGATAATGCCCCCATACCGCACACTGGTAACATTGAATAGGTCCACGACCACCTCGCCCTCCTCCTCCATGACCAAATCTTCCACCGCGTCCGCCCTTGTATCCTCCTCAGTAGACGCCCTGCTACTGGTACTGAGGTTGGTTAAACTGTTGCTGCATCAGTGCTGGTGGTATCCCTTTCCCTTGTGGTGCATACTGCAGTTGCTGTACATACTGTGGCTATAGGGGATTCATCTGTATCAGAGTGTATTGCGGCATGAACTGCTGCAGTTTCTATTGCTGTGGTGCAAACTGCATCTGCGGTTGCGGTAGCGGCTGAGCTACCTGTGGTTGCAGTTGTGGTTGTTACACGGTGTGCTAATCGTCATTAACGTAGAATGCATCACACATCCTCTCCAGTAGCAACCCATATGCACGGAAATCCTTGTCATCATGACCCACCGACTTGGAGAATGTGCAATAAAGATTTCGCAGGGTCGTGACCATTTTCTACATATACGAGCAATTATCGTGACTGTGCCCAAACACCTGACAAATGCGACACCATGGCATACTGTCGCCATTGAACGGGTTTGGCGCACCTGACACCAAATAATTACGAAAATCCGGGCAATTATCCTTCGTATGCCCTTCTTCTCGGCATCGCGTACACCATACTCCCATCGTGTTGTTCCTTGTTCTTCTTTAAATCTTGCAACTGTATAGTCAGGTTGGCGAGCTATGTCTGTATCTACGACATCCCGGCTGCATTATCTCCAATCGGTGATGCCTCCAATCACATTGCAATCTCTAGAGTTTCGCTAGGTGTCGATATGTTTTGCTGCATCAGCGGAAACTGAATGTTGGGTAGCAGTGCCACAATGAACCATTCTTTATGTTGGATGGAGCTCATATCGAAACTAACATTTTCCATCAGCATCTTGAATCACTGGTCGAAATACCATACCGTCTCATTGGGATACTGCTTAATTTCCTTCAAGTTAGTAATATATTGAGCCTTCGACTTAGGCCATTTAAATTCAGCAATCAGCCCATCCCGAATCTCACCCAGTGACTTCTTTGGGGCCCCCATAGGGACTTGAATAAACTTCATGAACCAATCTAATGCACGACCTCGCAGAGTCATGGCTAACTGTCCTTTCTTAGCATTGGCATCAGTGATTTGTTTCATGGTCCAGACCGCTTCAAACAAAAACCAATACTGTTATGGATTGTCTGTCGCACCTCTGTGGAACAACGGTAACTTAGCATCATCGCCTGCCATTATGGGCCTCCTTCCTCCTGTCATTGTGGTACTACCAATTAATTTCTGCAGAATTGACTAACTTGGCGGTGTCGAAGTGGTATTTCTTGATGTTTGTGAGTCAGTGAGCGGAGGTGTGGGTACGTTGGAGCCGAGGTTTGGTCCTGCCTCTATCTTGGGTGTATCTTGGTCCTCCCTATTAGGACTATGAGGTCACTTCGTCCCATGTGGCCTTCCTTCTCGGTTTTGCGGTTCGATCGCAGCAGGACCTTCTCCTATCCTCTGCCTCTTCTCCTGTCGAAACCTCGCTCCTCCTCTTATAAGACCAATTTATTCCTTGGCTTCGCTCATAGTCTCCTCATGGTCTACATCCATCTACCCCTTACCATTCCATGTACAATTCCCCAGCAGTCGCAGTACCCACGGACTTCGCCCACCAGGTTGTCTACTGATCAAGGTGAATCTTTAATATAACCTTTTCGTAGATTAGCATCTTAATCGATAGTTGGAGCAATAGCAGAAACCTTCCCCTTGGTCCTCGGAAGAAGTATCTTTTAGCTTCACTATAGGATTTCTTCGTGTCAACTCCAAATTCAGTGATATATCCCTCCAAGATGTTATCAAGCCAAACTTCGACAGCCCGCGATGCCTTACTATCGACTTCCTACAGCTCTTGAATCAACTCCGAGGTCCAAGCCGTCGGCTCACCACCCCGAATGTTCCTCTTCTGGAAGGTCATCTTTGACAACCACTCGTACAAAATGAACGGGAATTCACAGAAAAACCATTCTTGCAGACCGTCGTGAATATATCTTCCCAGCCAGTGATCTACTGTCAGTCGTGTGTTCCGGATTTCTTCTTCAGCAAACTCCCGCAACTTCTGATCAAACCAGCTCTGTATCTCCAACTTTGTCGAGTGCCACAACATGACCTTCTTTTACTCTTTACACGGTCCCGGCAATGGAACCATTTGTTGACCAACACGACTTCGGTCGACAGGGGTTCGCCTCACTGTCGACACATACCACAGTCTCCCTGGGCACCGGCCCAGACAAGTTTGATCCCACCCAGCAACACCTGCAGAGCAGATGAGGTCTCACCCGAGGCGTCCAGGAAGAGCAGACGAAACCATGTTTCCACCGAGGAAGGAGGAGAGTTGTGGCTGCACGGACTAGCTCTATTGCAGTACTTAAACAGAAACTTTAAACATTCGACATGGAGCTATAACATATTACTTAATCGCAACATTTATCATCACAACCGTAAGCAGACATTGCATCAAGAAAATATAAGAACATTCACATATCGCAACATTGCACAAAGATCGTACCAAAACATCATCATGTTATTACTGTCGCAGTCATATACAAGAAGCAAAACATAGATCTCCGTACACATACATCTCCTTATCTCTCACTTACTATTCTCCTCCTAAGACTTACAACTCTCATCTATTTATAGGCCTCTTCCATTACAATGTTTTTCCACTTACAAATGAGTTCCTAACTGACACTATGGACAAATGACCCAATATCTAACTGACTCGGTCCAAATGACCCAAAAACCTACATACTGCGGTACAATTGACTCAATATTACATAACATATGGTCCAAGTGACCCAAAACCCACGAACTGCGGTATCCTTTGACACAACATACTCCTTTCGTGCCCTCGTTCGATGTGTCACAGCATCGACGGTACCGCGACATTTCCCCATCGAACCGCCTACCAACAAGTACAATACTCTTTAGACAAAGATATATAAAATTATTTGATGCCAAAGCCAGACACAATATTTACAGCATTAAACTAAGAAAATAAAATACAAATTTGTGTAGTAATCTTGCAACTATTGGAAAGCAAGCTTGCTTTCAGTGGAAGAACGATGGCAACTTTACAAGCTAACTCGTGCTATAGTTCAAATTGGAGAGTTGGGTGAATTTGATCAGTTTGTCTTCAGGTGTCCCCAATGTCTTTGACATCTTTTATATAACTATATGAATTTTCTGAGGGATGGAAGGGATATAATGAATCTCTTTTGGAAAAAAAATGAATTAGCTATCTATTTATATCATAGAGATTTGTATGTTTCCTTTGATTCACAACTTAATGAATATCAATCAATGGTGATTTTTTCTTGTTGAAAAAAAAAACTCGCTTTTTTTCATGCATTATTCAATCACACGGGAGAATTTTAAAATGGTGCAATTATCCTCATGCACTATGTTAACTACATTCACAATTTTTGTCAAAGCTTATCAAAATTCAAAATGTTATATATAGAGGGGGTGAGGGGTTATTTCTATAGCTGCGTTTCAAATAGAAATGAAGGATGAATCCTGGTTATGGCATTTCAAATTTGGACATCTGAATTTTGGTGGGATGAAGCTACTACACATGAAACAAATGGTGAAAGGATTTCCACTGATCGAAAATCCAGAGAGAATTTATGAAGGCTGTATTTCTGGAAAACAACTAAGAGAGTCTTTTCCAGTCAGAAAGTCATATAGAGCTCGTGCACCACTTGAAATTGTGCACTCCGGTATTTGTGGACCAATGCAAACACCGCCCATGGGAGGATGCACTTATCTTCTCAAATTTATAGATGATTTCACAAGAAAAACATGGTTCTATTTTCTAAAACATAAATCTGATAAATTTGATTGTTTTCAGCAGTTCAAGGAACTTGTGGAGAAGTAAAGTGGACACAACATCAAGATATTAAGAATAGACAGAGGTGGTGAGTATGTTTCAAATGATTTCTTAATTTTTGCAAAACTCATGGCATATGGAAGCAATTCACTGCGCGGTATACACCGCACCATAATGGTATCGCAGAGAGGAAAACATAACCATTATGGAGATGGCACGCAGCATCTTGGCAGTCGCGCATTTGTCAAATGAATATTGGGCTGAAGCAGTGGCAATTGCTATATACATCATGAATCGATGTCCAACAAAGAGCGTGAAAAACAAAATTCCATAGGAATCATGGATAGGTATGAAACATAGTGTTTCATATTTAAAAGTCTTTGGTTGTGTAGCATACACACATGTTCCATATGAGCTGAGAAGAAAATTAGACAATAAAGGACAAAAAAGCATCTTTATTGGATATTCTAAAGACACGAAAGGATACAAGTTGTATGATCCTGTTGCAAGGAAAGTCATCATCAGTCGAGATGTTCAGTTTGTAGAAAATGAAGCATGGGATGGAACAGTAGAAAAGAATGTCAAAATAGTGTCACATGTTGAACATGATGACAGTGTAGAAGATATGGTTGAGACATCACAAGTAAATCAGAACTGCGCAGCTCCATCTACTCCAAGGATTGCTCAACATGCTCCAGCACAAGCAACTCCAACACAAGGCACAACTCAAGCTACTCCGACAAGCCAACCAAGTGCGCAACAAACTCCATCAAGCAGTTCGCGCAGCTCGCGCAGTTCAACACCAGCAACTCCATCAAAGATAAGAAGTCTGCACGAGATATATGATGCTGGTACACCTAATTCATTTTCATGTTTTGCATTATTTTCTCAAGTTAATGATCCTCTAACATTTGAAGAAGTTGTTGAAGAGAAATTTTGGGCATAAGCCATGGATGAAGAAATATAATGCATTGAGAAGAATCAAACATGGGAATTAGTTGATGTTCCGAAGGATAAGGATGTGATAAGCATGAAATGGATTTATAAGACTAAGCAAGATGCTGATGGAAATGTGCAGAAGCACAAGGCAAGATTGGTAGTAAGGGGGTTCACTCAGCAGCCTAGCATAGACTTCAACAAAACCTTTGCACCTATAGCACGAATGGACACAATCAGAACAGTCTTGGCCATCACAACACAAAAGAAATGGCATGTCTATCAAACGCATGTTAAGTCCGCATTCCTAAATGGTTATTTGGAGGAAGAAGTATACGTTGAGCAGCCACAAGGCTATGAAGTTCCAAGACAAGGACAGAGAGTTTACAAGCTGAAAAAGGCACTGTATGGGTTGAAGCAAGCTCCCAGAGCTTGGTACAGTCGCATTGACTCATACCTCATTCATAATGGATTTCACAGAAGTGAATGTGAGCCAACGTAGTACACAAAAATCAATCAGCAAGGTAATAAGCTAATTGTCTGCCTGTATGTAGATTATTTAATATTTACTGGTGATTTTGGCATAGAGGAATTTAGAACAATCATGGAAAGTGAATTCGAAATGACTAATTTGGGGCTTATGAAGTATTTTATGGGCATTGAAGTCCATCATAATGAAAATGGTATTTTCATATCACAATCAAAATATGAAAGTGATCTCTTGAACATATTTAAGATGTTAAACTGCAAGACAGGTCCAACACCAGTGATAACAGGTTTGAAATTGAGCAAGGATGATGATGGATCCAATGTAGATCCTATATTGTTTAAAAGGCTCATTGGCAGCCTTATGTATCTTACAGCAACAAGGCCAGATATCATGTATGGATTCAATTTAATCTCAAGATTCATGGAGTCACCGAAAGAATCTCATTGGCAAACAAGTAAAAGAAATTTGAGGTATGTAAGTGGAACAAAAGACTTTGGTATTTTGTATTCAACCTCAGAAAATTTCAAACTCATTGGATACACTGATAGCGATAATGGAGGCAGCATAGATGATATAAAAAGCCCATCTGGGAATACATTTCATGTAGGAACAGGTGTTGTATCATGGGATTCAAAGAAACAACCCATAGTAACTCTTTCTTCAGCAGAAGCAGAGTATGTTGCAGCTACAAGCACTGCATGTCAAGCAGTTATGATGCGCAGAATGTTAAGTGATTTGTCACTGAACTAGCAAGAACTCATAGTGATTTACTGTGACAAAAATTCAGATATCGCACTCTCAAATAATCATGTGTTCCACAAGAGAACCAAGCACATCGACACAAGGTATCACTTCATCAGAGAATTGATAAACAACAGGGAAATCTGTTTAGAATTTTGCAGGTCTGAAGATCAGGTAGCAGACATATTTACAAAACCATTGGCAAAGGACCCATTCCAATTTCTGCGAAGTTGTTTGGGAGTGACAAGTTCTGCACAGTGAACTATGTCATGAACAAAGCATGTTCTAGCTCTAAAATATTTTGTAATATTTTTTTTTTGTTTAAAGATCCCCATCCACTCATAATTAAGGGGGGGTGTTGGAAATATCATAATTAATGAGCTGATAATGTCTCTGATTTACGTGGCTCTGTCAGACTCCAGTCGGTCAGTTTGTCAGACAGTCAATCGGTTTGCAGCCAATCCGGCTCACGACAAGTTAGTATTTAAGAAGCCACGTTTGTATTTCGCAGGCTCATAACTTCTTAGGTAGAATTTATTACAGTCTTTAATGAAACCCTATAGCTTCCAAGTGAAGCGATCTTGAGTCGGTGATAATAAAACTCTATAAATGAAAATCACTCACAAAAGATTAGATCAGAGATGAAAGAATAGAGATAAGAGAAGGAGAGAAGAAGTGAAAACTCGTGAAGTGTTTCAAGAGCCCAAGCTCTGTGTAAGAAGTGAATGTTTGAAGTAAATCTTATCTCTCTGTAAGTGCAACAAAGTTACTCTGTTTTACTGCAGCAATATATAAGTTCTTAAGTTTTATGAATTCATTCTCAAGAATGTTGGTTTATGCATGTCGCGCATCTATTTCATATTGACCTATGTAAATGTTGTTTACATTTATGGTCTATAAATAAAAAAGATTTCTAAGTATTTCACTATGGTGAAAGTTCTATTTTAACAAGGAGTGACTGCGCAGTAAGTTTCACTTAGATATTTCGATTCTCATGTTTTAAGAAGAAATGTTTTAAGATAAATTTTATTTAAGTTTGGGTTATGCGCAGTTAGATAAGTATACAAAAGTTAACTGGGCAGTTAATCTTTGTAAAAGTTTAAAAAGTTTGCAAAAGTGATTTGCATGAAGTGCGAAGCTTATGCAAAATAAAGTATTCCACAAAGTATTTTTCTAAGTTAAGAATTTCCGCGAAGTTGAGAACTGCACATACTTGCTAAGTTCAACTGCATAGTAAAAGTTGAATTGTGTAGTTAAATATCTGCCCAGTAGAAAGTGGAAACGCGCAGTTAATCTCTGCGCCGTAAAAGGTGAATTGCACAACGAATATCCACACATTTATTTTGTGAAGTAAAGTGGAAGAAAAATTAAAGCAAAGTATTTGCTAGGAACAACGCAGTCCCTTAGCAAAGAAAAATAAAATATTTATCATCTGCGCAGTTAATTTTTTTTAACTGCGCGGTGCCCTTTTCTCCTTGAACTATGGCTTCTGAAATTGACAAATTGTTCAATTTCCTGCATTTGGTTGTGCCAGAAAATCTCCATCTGCGGTGGTTGTAGGTGGTGAAGTTGTCGTTAGTGTTGACAAAATTGCTACTGGTGGGGCAAACTAATCATGGAGAGAACATAAAGCGTGAGCATGAGCATATGCAGAAGTGGATCTGCTTACACATATCTTTCCTTAAAAAAAATGTTAAAAACCTAAAACAGAAATCCAACCATTTTACAGTAGACTAAATGGTGCTTAAAATCACTGCTAAATATAAAAAGCCTCACCCACTGCAAACGAAAAAGAAATGAAGGTAGTCGTGTGTATCGAGGAAGCCATCCCTTTAACTTTACACTTGTCGAGAATAGCCATCCTCTAGGATACCTAGTTAATGCTTGGCCTCGAACACCAGTCCCCAAAATGGCGCGGTTTGCACAATGCTAATAGGAAATAATAACCACTGCCATGCTGATGGTAACATGATGCCCATGTCCGGGAAGGGACTCTCGAGGGAAAACGTCACCTTCTGTAAACCAACCATACATTAACAACATGGCACTTCCATTTAATGCTTCCATAAAACATTAGCAAAACTATAATAAATGTGAAAAATCAAAATGGATTAATCCTACTACACAATTTATATATGTCGAGGACATAATAAATAAGAGATCTACCTATTATTTATACTTTTATCAATATAGTAAATTATTTATATTTTTAGCATTTTCTTAAAAACTTATTTTTCACTTCATATTCTTACAATCTAAAATTGACTACTCTATTGTTTATAACTTTGTTATTTTTGTTTTTTTCCAATTTTATCATAATTATATGTTCATATTAGAAATTTTTTAAAAGACATATTAATCTTAAAAATTTTGAACTATGTTTAACGTTATTTTAAACTTAACACAAATATTAAAAAAATTCTAATACTTACATTTAATTTTTAAATTTTTTTTAATATAAATTTTAGTATAACAATAATTAATTTTTACTCACTTTCTATGTACACACTCTTTAAAAATATTCATTCTCATCCAGTTGGATGTTCAAAAAAGTTTCACGTATTCTTTAAACAACTCGCAATTCAAATTGGACTTTAAACAACTCGCGATTCAAATCGGATTGCGAATACCGGAAGATTTATAATGAGGCTCATGCTCACCACTTGCTTGTCACGTGTTGGGAAGGCATTTTGGTATATGCCCCTGAGAAAGGGACGCCTTTGTTTGTTTCCGAGGGGGTACATCCGAGGGAACAGTTTTGGTCGGAGACTCTTTTTCTTTGGGATCATGTCGCTCTTATCTTGGAGAGCTGTTGTGTGGGGGTCGAAGGTTTCACAAGATTCATGGGAAAAAGCTAAGTCTAAAAGGGCTAAGAAGACTCTAACAACTAGCTTAGAGAAAACATCCATGATGCTAGGGAGGGACATTAATATGGATAGGGTGGAAGGTGTTGCTATATGTGTTTATGAATAGACTGGAGTTTCTTGCGTGGATTATGATTCATTGGAATCTCATGGGAGGGTCTTGTCTACGTCTTAATATGCTCAAGAAGAATTGGATATGTGTTTAGTTTCTTGAGGAGAAGCACCTATTGCCGGTTTTGGATAAAACCTAGGTAAATGAGAGAGGTATCTTCTTATTAAAGTGTTGGCCCTCTTCCTTTAATCCCTAAAAGAAACAAATTATGGGAAGGCCAACTTGGATGCTCCTTCTAGGTCTGCCAATTGAGCTGTGGTCCACATTTGTGATTGTTGCACTTGCAAATTGAGTAGGTAAATTCCTTTATTTTGATGATGTCTCTCGGGAAAATAGAAAAGAGAGTGGCTTGGGTCTTGGTGGACATTGACACTCTCAAAGTTTTAACGGTTGTTGTTGAAATCACATGGGTTGATCGGGTTATTGACCAAGAGATCAACTTTTGGTGTCTTCCTTTCATGTGCTTTAGTTGTCATTAGATGGGTCATTTATAAAGGGATTGGCAGGCTAACCTTTCTAGAAGGTTTTGGGGGAGTTCATCGCGAAGCAGATCTGCATCTTTTGGTTTTTTCAAAAGTGTTGATATTGTTGTCATCTCTGACCAAGAGCCTCTAGATGTACCTCCTCTATTATCTATAGAGACATCAGGTGAGCCCGACATTAAACCTTTTGCATATGTGCTCAGGTATGTTGAAGACTCTATTTCCAAATTTCTATAACTCGTTGAAGCCCAAGAAATTGTCTTTTTCGCTGGTCGTTGACCAAAAAGGAGTAGAACTATCCTCCTCTCCTCCAAGGGTTTTGGTTTCGGGTAAGGTTATGTCTCAACCAGAGCCATTAACTAGATATTTATCATCAATTATCTCTGAAGGAATCCCTCCCTTTGAGGGTTGGGGGAAGGTGGTATATCAGTCGAACGAGCAAGAATTTTTCCTATTTGTGCACATACTTTTCAGAGTCCTTTCATAAGACAACTCTCTTGATTTACTATGAGAAAGATGTTGATGGTAGCGACCTTGGAAATATCTCTCTTGGGGGAAAGTCCAATGTGACCATTAGGAAGTGTAATATAAATGCCATTAAGGGGGTCATTAGGGGTGGTTTTGTGGGGAATGGTATATCCCTAGAATCCCAACTTTGAGCTATTTCAAATGTGGAATTGCATAATTCGTTTCTGATTGTTGGTTCCTCATCTGACTCTTGAGCTTTTAGAGCAATTGAGCCCATTTTGGAGGGTTCCCCATGAAAATTTTCGCTCTTAATGTTAGGGGATTTGGGGAAAAAATAATTCTTGGCCCTCAAAATACTGTTGGATGTGGAAAAACCTGACATTATTCTTTTTCAAGAGACGATGGTTATGGGTGTTAAGCACGTGAAACTTGTTTCAAGCTTCTTCTTGGGTGGCATTGCTATTCCATGGATTCTCATGAGCTCTCAACATGCCTTTTGTTAGCATGGAAGCCCTTATTTGACTTGTGTTAGTATCATGTTGGAAGGCTCTCATAGGGATTTTGAATTTGGTTTTTGGGTTCTAAATGTATACGACCCTTACTGTGGGAGACATGAATTTTGGGAGGGTGTGGTCGATTGTGGGTTGTTCAGTGCCCCCTTATTAATCATTGGAGGTGACCTTAACCTTACCATGGATTGTCATGAAGTAGAGGGTTCTAATCCATATTATAACCATTTAGCTGGTTAAATATGGAAATCATATGATATCTCTCATAGGATATCATTTCACATCTTAATGGATTTGGTTTCAGTTACTTGGTCCATTTTAGGAACCTAGATGCAAATTATGGACATCCTATTTATTGGTCCTTGAAAAAAGATCTCAGGCTGAGTGGGTCATTTTATTTGGAATGGAATAAATTTGTTCAAGGCTTGGATCATAGTGGCATCAGGTTAAAGGAGATGGAAGATAAATTAATGTGGCCTTGGAACACCATGACTGGCCAAGTCACTAAGAACTTGGCCTATGAAGCACTTTCCTGGTCTATTGATGGTCCTGAATATGTGTGTCAGCACAGGGTGATATGCTAACTAGAAGGATCCATTCAATATTTAGTGAGTTGGTTGGATGGTTTATGAAAGAAAGATATCGATGGGAGAAAATATCCAAAAATGTTGTTTATATGGGCGTTTTCAATGTGTACTTTGCGGGTGTGGAGAAGATACAATTGACAACAAATTTTATTGCTTTTCCCTTCTTACAATTGATCTACTTGGAAATATATTAGAGCTTAAATGTCACTTTAGTGTGGAAGAATGTTGGTTTTGAAGATAGTTTTCCAACTTGGTTGGTATCGTTTGGGTTGATGCCAAATTTTCCACTATTTGTTATTTGGTTTCTTTGGAGATACAAGAATGCTATTATATTTGATAATAAGAGACATAGATTGGAGTACACTACATCATTGATAGTTGGAAATTAGACGAATTATATACATTCTTCAAAGGTGATCCAAGCACATTAGAATTCTCTTCCTAACTTACCTGATGGTTCTATGGTGGGTCTTTTCGATGGAGTTGCACAGGGAGGATTATATGGCACTTGATGTTTTATTAAGTTGAGGAGAAACCATTCCTATCAGATCAATTTATTTTCTGTCCTTGGAGAAAACTCATGTAATGATCTTTTAGCATTGTGGGTACTTTTAGTGTTCGCTAGGAGCAAGATTATAAACTCTCTCTATGTACTTGGTGATTGATTAGGAAAATGGAAAAAATGACCTTCAAATTTCAACTCTTTTGCATTAATAGCAAAGAAACCAGTTTTTTATTTTAGAATTTCATTTCAACAAGTTCAACCATATGATCTATAGGGAGATGAGTGTAATGGCAGACAAGCTATCAAAGAAAGCACTAGGTCGGGTAGAAGGGTATATGTATTTTGATGAGTTCCTTTGGAAAACCAAGGTGGACTATGGGATTTTACGTGACTAATAAAACATTTTAGTTCATCTATTTGTAGATTCTCTATAGTCATGTAGGAATAGCCTTCTTCTGACTTTGGAACTCTCTTTTTGATGAGATTCAGTCTTTGTTTTATTGTCATATGCGACTATTACTGCAATCTAGTTATTGACATCTTTTATATAACTATATGACTTTTCTGAGGGATGGAAGGGATATAATGAATCTCTTTTGAAAAAAAAAATGAATTAGTTATCTGTTTATATCATAGAGATTTGTATGTTTCCTTTGATTCACAACTTAATGAATATCAATCAATGGTGATTTTTTCTTGTTGAAAAAAAAATCGCTTTTTTTCATGCATTGTTCAATCACACGGGAGAATTTTAAAACTGGTGCAATTATCCTCATGCACTATGTTAACTACATTCACAATTTCTGTCAAAGCTTATCAAAACTCAAAATGTTATATATAGAGGGGGTGAGGGGTTAAGGGTAGAGGGAGTAGGAGACACATAGAGAGGGGGTATTAGGGTAGGGAGAGTATGAGAGTGATAGAGAGGGGGGTTTCTTGGGGGTTAGAGGAAGCTACAGAGAGGGGGTGTAATGGGTTAGAGGTAGAAATAGAGAAGGTTGTTAGGAGATTGGGTGTAAGTGGAGCAGGGGAGAAAGTCTAGAGTGATAGAAGTGGTTAGTAAGCGTTAGGGAGAGGAGGGGAGAGAGAGATAGAGGAAGGAAGTTAGTGGTAGGGGGATTCATAGATGTGTGTGCGTGTGCATGTGTGTGTGTGTGTGTGTGTGTGTGTGTGTGTGAGTGAGAGAGAGAGAGAGAGAGAGAGAGAGAGAGAGAGAGAGAACCAATGGGGTGGTATTGTGTTTTGGGGTTTGGGGGGAGGGAGAGAGAGGGGGGTGGGGGTCAGGCATAGGTGGAGGATTAGGTGAGTAAGGGAGAGTGAGAGGGGGGGGGGGGGTTAGTAAGAGTTCTGGGGGACAGGGGAGAGAGAGAGAGAGAGAGAAAGAGAGAGGAGGAGGGGGTTAGGGTAGGGAGAGGAGTAGGGGTGAGAGAGAGAGAGAGAAGGGGAGGTGTTAGGGGATTGGATGATATTTAGAGTGGCTTAGGAGTTGTGTATAGGTGGATGTGTATGGGGGAGAGAGAGAGAGAGAGAGAGAGGGAGAGAGAGAGAGAGAGGAGGAGATTCGTTGGACTTTTCTTGGTGATTATAAAAAATGAGAGAATAAAAAAGATTTGGATGGCTAGGTATATAGAATGAACGTCTTTCATGATGAAGGGGGTATATAGAGAAAGAGAGGAGTAGGGGGATATATATATATATATATATATATATATATATATATATATATAGATAGAGAGAGAGAGAGAGAGAGAGAGAGAGAGAGAGGAGGAGGGTTAACAACCTCTAGTCATTTGGGATAGTTGTACCCGATAAGTTTAACGTTTCGTTAGCCTAGTAAAACACTAATATAATCTATACTACCTAAATAATACACTAATCTAATTATATCTACAAAATTAAAAATATAAACAAAATATACAAGTTTACAATGAGTTTCCCGGAAAATCCTGTGAATGACCTAATTTTAAATAGAAAATAATAATTAAGGAGATTAAACATAATATATAAACGTTATAAAATTGAAACTACTTGTTGAATTGTTAGCAAACGTACATCAAAGTTCAGAAAGAAGAAAACTCAAAGCTATGAATAATAGATGAACAAAATCTTTAAAAAAATTAATTCTACAACATTAAAACACACCAAAAAACACTACAATATAAGTGAAACCAATCAAACTATGTAGTCTATCAAACACCAGAAAAAATTACAGCTACTTGGACAAGATTTTATCTAAATAAAATATGATTAGTTTTTCAATTAATTAACAACAAAACTCTCTTATGTTCCTGTTGCTGCAAAGACATTCACCAAAACAAAAACTAAAAAATTGAGCTTAGCAATTTTTAGACTTCCTTCAAAGAAAGAAGAAACATAGTCAAGCCTGTTTAAAAAAAAATGGTCATAGTATATATAACATACAAACTAATCCAATTCAATTCTCCGTAACAAAATACATATAAATATTTACAAATCAATGACATACAATTCACTAATCTAAAATTACACATGTCCTAATGTAACAGAGCTTCTTCTAATACTTTGCAACGATAATCAAACACAATTAAAATTAACCCTCTTATATACTAAAAAAGAACTATAATTGATTTGAGAATGGTGTAAACTATAGAATAAATTATTGTTATCACAAATAAAAATTCAAAGGAAGAGCAATATTGTAACTTCAAAAAACAAGCTAGAAGCACCGTCACATCCCTATTTAAGAAGCCAAGTTATACAACCCACAAAAGTTAAAAACATGAAAAACTTGTATATCACCCGTACTGAAAAAGCATTCCCATACAAGTATTTAAAAATCTTATGTGGAAAACGTTGTTCTGTTATTTCCAAAGAGAAGAGAATGCACAAATATGCCGAGAAGAACCTACCATAAATAAAATCCATCATACCCTTTATAAGACAAAGTTATGATTTACAATTTCATTTGATGGCTAATGGTTTAGTAGTGACGATGAGGATACAACCCTAAGGGGAATTCCAGGAGTGAGAGAATCTCCTCGAAGTGAAAACATGAATGAAATGAACTTGCAATGCTCTAAAAATTGGATGAAGAACGTTATCAATGATCCCGCCGCAGGTTCACTAAGTGTTATGTTATGATGGAGATGTGATGTGACAGGAAAGGTGATGTTGCAGTCAATGAAGGCCCTAAGTCGTGGTTATGATTGCGGGTATAATGGTATGACTTATAACCAAGCCACGTCATCAAATGGGCTATTCAGAACGCAAAGGTGGTGAATCAACGAGCCTTCGACATCGACGCTTCGTGCAACACATGGACATAACGGTTGGGTATAACTTAATGGAGTAAAAGGCCATGTTACATGCGTCATGGTATCGGGGATAGGACCATGCACATCATCATCCAAACTGTAAGAACCAAGTGTGGTAGAGCGTGACTAAGCATGAAATGTCACATCGATGGATTGGTTGCATATTGTTCGTATATCATCATGATCGACCCAAAATAATGCTAAGTTGAATACATTGAACCACAATTATGAAAAACCATAAGCCATAGCATAGTGTTTGAAACATAGGTTTAATTTGATTGTCGACACCTCTTAGCTAAGTTATGACAAGCTAAAATATTAATGGTATAGCTAGGCGAGGTTAAAAGCTTAGGAATCACAACATCAAATGCAAAGCTATACCAATGTGCTATCATTATACACATTCAAATAAGGATCAAATAGATTAGCAAGTTCGATCGCAATATTTTTGCTAATGCTGAATACAGAAAGATCAAATTGGTCATACAAAAAAGATATATAATCACTTAATTCAACATTGCAATGAATATTAATAAAATTAGATCGAACTAATTAGAGGTCCTTAACCATCCTCATAATAATTTAAGATAGGAAAATAAGGTGTGCCATCTGATTAAGGATGCCCAATATATCATGGCTTGGATATATCATTTGGCACAATAAAACCTGGATAAAATCAAAGTTACTTGCAATCCCTTTAAAATGTATAAGAAGATAAAATATCACAATACCAATTGGCTACAAAATTAAATAAATTACATGATATTACATCAAATGTGCATTATTAGAAGCAAATCGACCTATAGATATGAAGTATTTAATCTTTTTTTCAATCTGCATACGAGAAAAGTAGGAAAAGTTTAGAGCAATGTAATAACTGAGAGAAATAGGAAATTTGTACCAAGCTACAAGATTAATAGTGCATTTGGGGTGCATAATGTAAAATTCATTCTTCAAAAGGGACAATATTTATCAATTTTTGCATTCCATGCTTTCAGTCATGGAATCCAAATATTGATCGGAATATTATTCATGATATAGATATCTTACAACTCACGCCCAGGAAACATGCATTCCAATATCCAATGGTCAATAAGTGGTTGAAGAAAATTAAAATCATAGTCAAAATAATACCATTCTAACTACCAAATGAGCACGGAAGTACAAAGTGAAACCAACCAATAGTATGCAACTAATACAATACCTGTCAAATTGAATTGTTAAGGAGAGTATGCTGAACAATTCTTGAGGTGGGGACCCATTGATTTTTGATTAATTAAAGGGTTTTTGTTGGTAGAGGCCAACAAACAACGACTGACTAGGTGAACCAGTTATCTCTGACTAACGTTATCAGTTTGGCTGAACAAAGATGCATAAAAATGGAGTTCTATAATGAAAGATAATTTTAGTCATGCATTATGGGTTCCACATAACAAACCGTTAAAGAGATTTGCAACCATCCGTAGAAACTAATAGATTTCCGTACAACTAACCTGTGAAATTATGAAACTTAAAAATAAGCAGGAATAAGATAATGAGCACATTCTTCATCAGCTTACCACAAATAAAAAATTGCACAAAATAATCGACAATTTTCATTTATTTTCACCTCCAATACCATCGACATTTCCACTATTTCCAACAAGCATCTATAGCCCCAACAGGGTTTCCTTTAACCAAAATTTCCTACTTTTATCCCATTCACTGGATAAATATGTGTATATATAATTACTTACAATGTGATTAATTTCTAAAGAGCGGATTGAACGAAACTGCTCTGACTTGGTGATCATCTAGTGACAACGTCATTCACAAAATATTACAGAAAATGAGTAGGACAACTTTTAATGAGACCTCTTCTCTTCCAATTTCTAGGCTAAAATCCACTATCCTGGCTTGGTAACACGATAGTGATAGTATCATGCCATAAGAGTTCATGATTATGAACATGCCAGCTTGGGATGTGACCTCTTGTCCTTAATCCAACACTTTAGCTTATAGATTTTTCATTTGGTTTAATTTTTTCTAAGGAATAAATTGCAACCCACTACCTTGGATTGGTAACGAGCTAACGGTAGTGTCACTCACTAGTACCTACAGATATGAACAGGTTGTCTTGAGATGAGACCTCCTGTCTTTCAGTTTTGAGGTTGGAAGCCATTTCCCTAGCTTGGTGACCATATATAGCATTGTCATTCTTCAAATACCTATGATATTGATAGAATGACTCGCGATGAGACATCCTATCTTGCAATTAGTCCCATACATGATTCTTAAGATATGGTATGTTATTTGTTAATCTTCGAGGAGATTACTTAGCAAATGGGGAAGCAAGTCCAAAATGCTCCTTAGAAGTAGGGAATGGTGTAAAGAGGTTTATAATTCTGACAATGCCAATGACACTTACTATTATTGAGTGGAAACCAATTAAAATGTGTCAATTAAATTCTTCTTGAATATAAATATACCTGCAATAGACATTTTGAAAGGGTAAGGTTGGAGCTTATGGGGCCTAGAACAAATTTTCAATATTTAGAAGTGCACCTCCACAAGCAGACTAAATTTAGTCTCAATTGCAAACTTATAAACATTTGATCTTTGACTCATCTTGTTTGTCTAACCTGGTCATAAGAAGAGATTTAATATGCCATTTAATAGTCCCATGCAAAAAAAACCTTATGAATGTTCAACTAGAAATAATACTTCAAAGTTAAAATTAACAAGCTATTGGACTGCAATTTATTGAAAAAGAAGCCAATCAAAACAACAATCAAAAAAATATATGAAGGGGAAGGTAAACTGAAGAATATGAAGCATACGTTTACTCTTTGGTGCACCACATGGAGTAGATGGCCGATGATGTTAGTCAGGATGACATATTTATTCATGGAGTGAATGAAGAGGTTCATATGCAATTGGTTATAATGAAACCCATAACCATGACAGAATGTCAAATAGATCCAAACAAGTGAAGAAAAATATTGACATCAGGATCATAGGCATACGGTTAAGTACATGCAAAAACATAGGCTCGGGAATCCAGAGGGAATTTTAGGCTGACATTAACCCTCTAGATTAGGGGGGGGATATTTAGGTATCAAGGATCTCATTCTAGGGTAGCACTTGGATATCTATTATGTCATACTCATCCCCTTTTATTCCATGAGTTACACCACATACAACGATTATGATATCATTGGTGCATCATCATCGAGGTGGAAGTCGTAGCCATGGTTGAGGTCATGGTGGTTGGAGACAAATAGTTTCCATAGCCCTAGTTAGGATCAAATGTTTTGTATCTTAGGTTTCCCATTATCGACATGACTACTTGGTGGAGCAAGGAGGAAAAGAAGGTAACCGATCACAAGGCCAACATCAAATAAATGCCACAATTAACCATCAATAAGCAGATCTCCATGCTATAATTAAGGAGACATCAGGTATGATCAAGGGCATTCCCTTAATTTTTATTTTATATCTAGGGGCTAATGATATCTTTATATCCCCTTCAACATATAAATATGTGGGTTGGAATACCAAGCTCATAGTGAATTTACCCAACTAGAGATAGCCTTGCAGTGGAAACAATCAGCGGATCTACTGGTGGAGAACATCATAGTTAAAATATGAAGTGTTTGAACTGAAATGAAGCTACATATAACTACTACGGGTGAATATCAATGTGATAGTGGGAATAAATTGGTTGGAATTAAATCAAGCACTGGTAGACTATTTCAAGAAGAAAGTATTTTGCAATAATGATTTGAGAGAGCTGGTAGTAATTGAGGGGCTTAAGAGAGAAATTTCTCTATGGTTTATCTCAGCTGTTAAAGTTAAGAAATGTATAAGCAATGGAAAAACACCTCTGAGGTGTCTCACCTAATCATCTTTGAGTTTGAAAATGCCTTTTCCCTTGACTTACAAAGATTTCCTCAAGTGTGTGATTTTGACTTCGCCATTCCCATGAAACCTAGTATGAAGCTAATATCCAAAACACCATATCGGATGAAAGCGTTGGATCTCAATGAATTAAGTATTCAACTTAAGGAACTCATTGATTAGGATTAACCTGACCTAGCTTACCTCCTTAGGGGGAACTAGTAATATTTGTTAAAAATGAGGATGGCACCCTTCATGTTTGCATCGATTATAAATATTTGACCAAACCCACTATTAGGAATTGGTATCCCATGCCACTTTCTGACTTATTTGATCAACTAATAGGGCATCTATATTTTCCAAGATAGATCTACGATGAGGCTACCATCAATTGAGGATCAAGGAAGAATATATATGTAATACTACCTATTGGTGAATTTATGGGAACTAAGAATTCATGGTGGTACCATTTGGGTTAACAAGTTCCCCAACAACTTTAATAATGAACCTAATAAATAGTGTGTTTTGTATGTATTTAGATCGCTTCGTACGGGTATTCCTGGATGAGATTTTAATTTATTCCCATAATGAATGAGAGCATGAAGAGAATTTGAGATTAATAATTCAATGCCTCAAAGATCATAAATTATATGGGAAATTGTTCAAATGCACCTTCTTTTGGAAAGAGATATAGTATCTAGGACACTATCAGTGCTAAGGGGATTTTGGTGGTCCAGGGAAAATTGAAGCCATGATAAGTTGGATGAAACCTAGGAATGCTGAGTAATTTTGTATATTTATGGGGTTATCAAGGTATTATAGAAGTTTTATGAAAGGTTTCTCTTGAATTAATAGATCTATCATGGACTTACGAAAAAATGGGGCCATAATTGAATGGAATGTTGATTGCAAAAAATATTTAATGAGCTTAAAGGGTGTTTAAAAAAACCACTTTGATTCTGAAGGTTCCAGACATGGACACAGATTTTTTGGTTTGTACGGATGCTTTAGGAGAGTATTTTAATGTGGGACGATGGAGTTATTGCTTATGAATAATGAAAACTTAAATACTACGAGTTTAATCATGAAACTCATGATCTAGAATTGGTGGAAGTTGTCATGGAATGTAAATTATGGAGGCAATACTTAGTAGGGAACCATTCAACTTGAATTCATATCATTGGATCTTGGAGTACATATTCACTTAGAAGGATCTTAATGCATGCCACCATCACTGGAGTGAGTTTTTTAACAAGTATGTCTTATGTATTTTTTTCAATAAAGGAAAGGAGAAAAGGGTAGAAAATGCTTAAGTAGAATACTGCATATTAGTTTATTAGTATCCATCAGAAACAATATCTGAGATAGAATAAAGGACCATCAAGTTAGGGATTATTGGTACCTTCAACTTTAGTCTACAATAACAAAGGGGGGATCCACAACAACCCGGTTCGGTGGCTACTACTTGGATGAACATGGGCTAGTGTGGTTTAGGAGAAGGATGTATTTTCCATCCAATGATAATCATATAATGTTGGTGTTGGATGAGTTTCATTGATTTCTATACCTATCCCACCAAGGATTCCAAAAGATGCATGTGAATCTCTAAAAAATACATTATTTTTGGATGGAATGAAAAGGGACATAATGCATTATGCAACTCATTGTTTAGAGTGTTAGCAGGTAAAGGTCGAGCACCATCACCCAACAAGACTCTTTTACCCACGTGAAATACCTAAGTCCAAATGCGAAGTTATTTATATGGAATTCATGGGAGGATTACCCATCACTTACCAAAGACATGATTGTACCATGGTTGTGGTGGAAAAAATCACCAAGAGTGCTCATTTCATTCTAGTAAAAGGTACCTATAATGCACCTACCATTGCTTAAGTATTCCTTAAAGAGATAATTCAAATGCATGGTGTCCCTCAGAAAATTATTTTAGATAGGGAACCTTGATTCACTTCCAGATTTTGGAAGATCCTCCAATGAGCCTTGGGTACATAATTAGATTTAAGTAAAACATATCATCCTAAGATAGATGACCAAACTGAGACAATTAACTAAGTGATGGATGATATGTTGAGGATGTATGTCATGGGCCAATAGAATCAGCGAGAGAGATATCTTCCCTTGGTATAGTTTGCATAAAACAATAGCTACCATATCCCCCTAGGTGCCACAACATATGAAGTACTATATAGTAGACCTTGTAGGACTCCCCTAAATTGGGACTATTTGGAGGATCATATCATGTTAGGAACATACTTAAATAGATGGAGGAGAAAATGGCCATGATAAAAAAAATGGCTTAAGGAAGATTATGAATGACATAAGTTTTATGATGATGCTAAACAAATCTATAGAAGATATGGAGTGGGTAGTATGGTGTTCATTTGAGTAAGTCCCATGGAAATCCCCTTTTTATTTTGCAAGGCGGCTAAGTTGGCTCCGATATTTGTCAGACCATTTGAGGTTTTGGAGAGAATTGGGCATGTTGCTTACCTGGGTAAGTATTTCTAAGTTTTAATAAAATTATTTGAAGATTATTGTGTTAAATTCTTCCTTGCAATGGGGTTGATAATTTTGTTTACAGAGAGAAAGTATATTTATTACAACTTCTTTATTATTCTATTGTAATAATCTAAATTATATTTTTGTGCAAATGGATTTTGGTTTGTAGATAAATATATACATATGTAATGATATAGAAAACCAGATGAAAAACAATTGAAATACTATTTCATTTTATTATATTCCTTCTAAGTCTAAATATATTGTTGAATATAAATTAATGAAATAGAAGTTGTTTAGGGCTTAAATCTAGATAGGTTATTTAAATATAATTATTAGGGTTATCATACCCTAGGAAGAAAAATTTCGTCTAAGCCAACTATGGAGGAAGGAACTTGACAGTTCCTCGAATACGAGGATTCTTAGTCCATAGCTTGGTAAAAACATAAATACATATATATAAAAAAATATAAATAGGAGGTAAATAAAAAATTGGTCAACAATTTGACATTTTTACTACTCTATAATAAGAAACCCTTAGAATTTTCAACTCATCTCGTTATACAAAACAATGATAAAGAGCATAATATCAAAACCATAATAAGCAGATTTATTATTATCAATACCCAAGGCTTGAATCCAATCACAAAACCATAAATCAATAATAATTAACAGAAAAAGTAAAACAATTTGTTTACTCTCATAACTTATAGACTGTTCAACAGTTATAACTGTAACCACCTCATGAATAATAGAACATCAGATTTAAAGATTTAATCAATTCCCAAAACAGTACTAAGGAGCACGACACCACAATGACCCTTTTTGTATCAACAAAATAATCACATGGGACAATAAGGAAGGATGCAGAGGAATACAACTAACACAATGATAAGTCTATTTTATTTCCCTTGTATGAACACGGGAAACGGTGTAAACTGTTACTCTAATAGTAAATTCATTCTGCATACAAATTTCTATGACCAATTAAACTGTAGGGAACCAGATTATAATTTCAAAAGAAGTCCAAACAGTCTATCGACTATTAAAAAATAAGAAAAAATCACTGTGAGTATCATGAACAAAATTATCAATTTGAGACACCATATTCACATTCGGGTAGAAGTAAATAGGGTTGAAACAAGCAATTTCCTTGGAGGCTAAAGTAAGCATTAAGGGCGACACCCGAGACACAATTATTTCACAAAGAACTCAAATCAATACTCTCTTTGAATAACAATCACGTTAATTTAACCACAACAAAATTAAATACATAGTGGAATAGATAAATCAAGTCCCATAAGGGCTTGGATACTAAAATCAACAGAGCTAATGCAATGAAAATTCCCGGAAAAAAAATGAATAAATGAAGTTGAATTTTTATACACACAGTATTGTTAGGAAATACACTTTTGTTCAAAAATACATCCATTGCTGAAAAGAGCTTCAATACAGTAATGACACGGTGAAATAGTCTTTAATATACATTGTATAATTCAAAATTGGACGACTACCATATAACCCTAACGGCCATAGTAAGCCACAGGACCTCTAAGAAATGTCCCGAGTATCAATGGGAGGTAATTAATACAAAAACCCTCTCGAATAAGAAAAGTGATTAACAAAAAGTAACCTCAACATGGAAAAATGAGGAAACAATAGTACAAAACAAGACATAAGACCCCTTCATGGAATGTTGAGATTTGACTCTTTAGACTCAGAGAGAATCTAAACCAGGAAGAGGAACACCTCTTACATGGAGAAGCCCTGATGGAAAAACCAAAGTGCGAGTCTAGTGTTGAAGTGGCGTCTATACCTGTCAAACATAATTACCAGTAGTTACATAAAAGAAAACAAAGCAATCTAAGCAATGTCAAATAACAAGATAGAAACTCGAACAACAAACATGGAATACCTCTGTATAGTTGAAGCGAGCTTTGCACCGAGTTAAACAATGCTTGTGTTCTTCATAGGATAGCACCCCATTAAAACACATATGTAATGTAATTTCTCCTTGTTCACGGTAAGGATCGTTTGGATAACTTGGCCATTGCTATGGTTTGTCTAGAAGGGAGAGATGAGACGAGCTAACTCACTTGGATCGAAGAGAAATTTATAATGAATGTAAAAACCCCAAAAGACACTATTGACATAACTCTCGTCCCTTTCCAAGTTACACTTTAATGCACTAATAGGGAAGAATAACACGGCAACATTGGGTTGATAACTACATCTAATGCAAAGTATATGTAATAACCACAAAACTTAAGTTTATAAATTAACTACAGATAGGATGGATTAACATGTAGAGCCAAAACATTATGGTCATACAATATCGAATTACAAGGGAGCTGAGACTAGATCCTTAACTTAGTAAAGGGTGAAATTTATGGACCACGTTATACTAAGTATGCAATAGGAAGTAAATGTGGCGTAAAAAAGTCCCTCCCAATGTTTCTCCTCTTTGGAGTACTAATGCTACACCCTAAACCTATGAAAATAACAATAAGAATGAGAAGATTAGAAAAGCTAGTACTCTATGCTCAAGGAAATAATTCACTAAGGAAGTGGAACATTAAGGAAGTGCATATTAAAGGAAACATATGCATAAGAAAATGATTATTTACCATGAACAGAAATGTTGGTTACATGCCTGTGGCACAAGTACTAGCAAAAAAAATAACTTGCATGAATGGATTAGGAAGCAGAGTTAGCCAACGAACTAAGTAAATCATCCCCTCTATGACAGGTTTAAAACATCTCATGGTTAAACAATTTGAAAGTATTCTTTGAAGGAAATTCCCGCGTCGATTAAATAAAAGACTTGGAGTTTTCAAGTTACAAACCATGACCGATGTTGTATATAGATAATCATTTTATCAAAAGGACAGCAACTCATAGTCTCTAAACAACTTCCAGATATATATAAAAGGAAAGAAAAAATGATAATTCGGGACATTTCATATATAGAGAAGGACTTCGAATGCCTGGGATTGGTTTCCTTAGGAAGGATATCTAGGAATTCAAGGACAACCTTTCAATACTCCTAGGGAACAGTAGGGGTAGTGTACTAGTAACTAGACACCTTGGTAACTAAGAATCGTTCGGTGACTATACGAGACCCAAATTATGACTAAGGCCAATGGTGTCACAATAGATACCAGAAGTAGTGGACGAATTAGCATTGAGGATAACCACAAAGACTTCCAATGCCTATTGTATGTTATGCGAACAAGTTACAATAGATGGGCCATACCATGGATAGCAAGACCATTCGAAGTATTGGTGTGTAGGGATATTGAGGTTGATTAGATGAGATGTTTCGTAGGGAGAGGGTGAGTGAGTTATTAGGAATTTTTTTAGGCTTGTGCTTTATGATTCTCTATTTGAATTTATTTATTTTTCTTAACATTAATTTATTTTGTGGTTTCTATGACATAATTGAAGGATGAAGTGTGTGATGAGATGATGCATAACTTGTATGAATGTTTTCATATTAGATTCTAGGAAATTAATCAAGAGCATGTCGTAATTACAGTGTCTTGATTGTATTTGTGCAAGAGGAATTTTTTTGTGTGTTGGACACATGCACAAATTTTGGCCTTCACAATAGTACTAAATGTCTACTAAACTAATTAAGCAAGTCTAGCATTGTTGTTGTGATATAATTTTTTATTATTTTTTTGTTGTGGGGAGAATAACTTAGGCGTGAAGTTTCCTGAAAGGGGTGAGAATGTAACACCCCAAAAATTAATGAGGAATAATTAGCTAACATAAGGCTTAAGTTCGAATTTGTTTTCTGGAATCATTTGGGCTTCGAAGTTAAACATGAATGTATGCTTTTTTTAATTTTTGACATGGGCAAACAAGACGTGGGGTTTTCCAAATTTTGAAGGGTTACAAGAAGGCATTGTGATCTGTTCACTTTGGATATTAGAATGGAAAGATTCATTTCCTTCAAGAGTTTCATAATACCAAATTGTTTAAATCTCTCTGGTTTTTGAGGATGACAGGATAATTAGATGGATCGACGATGAAAAACAAAAGTATGATCAAACTCTCCGCTAAGTAGTCCTGGACATGACTCGTGAGTATTTTCTGTATCGACCTTGATTTTGATTATGGTTGGCTCATTATTTGATTATCCATTTCCTAACGTCGTGCCATTAATAATTCCTCCTAGTTGTGACTAGCATCGATACAAGCGGAATTAGCGCCCTTGAGGAGATGAAAAAGAAATTGGATCTGCGTAGACTTCAGGTAAGAGGCAGCTTGAAGTCCACATTATTAAATGTTATACTAATCGATCATTGGGTTGTATTAAATCTTATTTGTAGCTCTACAACTTGTAATGGCGAATCCAGGGAGGCAGACAATAGAGAAGCTGAACAATTCAAAATATACGGAATTTCTCGGGAAGAAATGGTTGTTCCTGACAGTGGACGAGGCCATTGCTGTCTGCAAAACTCTACTTCACTGTGAAATTCTTGACAATGCCAGTTAGATGATCAACTAGGAAGCTTCTCAGTTCATTCCTGTACAGGCTTTGCCTTAGAGTCCCCATAGCTAAAAAAAATAAAAACTTACAGGATACAGGATTTGTAGTAGAGAGGATGGTTATGTAATTTGAGATACCATTTTCAATATTAATTCAGATTTATTTGTCTATGATATTGAATCCATGTTTGTTTTTTCGAAGACACTGAACAGGGAGGGAATTTCAAAGATACTGAATAGGAAGGGATCAATACCCACTCAGTTTCAAAAGAATGAATCTGATATATAATTATATTGTAAATAGACATCTGAGCCTACAAATTACAAACCCGGGCCAAACTATTTTTATGTACTGGTAAAACAAATTTTGTTGCCTGGAAATGAATTTCTAATGCAATGCGAGCAACGTCGACAGATTGAAATTTAAATTCATTTTTTTATCAGGGAACGAGAGTGTAAGAATAAAATGGATCAATTTATGTGGTTGTATCAGTTGTTTCTATCAAAGGGTTGAGAATCAGAAATTGGTAAAATCTCATTCGTGGGATCAATTACGCCACCAAATTCATGTTTAATTCATAGGTAATGACATTGTCAAGCTTGTATGTATTCCACAACGTTGTCGACTTTTTCGATTATATTACGTTTGCACTTTCAATTTCAAAATAAAATTGAGGAAGATATAGATATATATATATATATATATATATATATATATATATATATATATATATATATTTAATGGTTCGTCAATAAAGTTGGTGCACTTCATTTGTTGTATATGTCAAAATGAAGCGAGCTGTATTCTATTAGGTTGGTGAAAGAGATTTCATGTATTTGGTAGGTGATTGTATGCACAAGAAGACTCAATTATTACAATGTAATCACAAGGGAAGTGTATTGAACATAGTGGAAAATGTATTCTAGTGTATTGGGATGAAATAAATTTAAATTTATAATGTTAAAATAATTTGATATATTAAAGAAAAATAATAGTTATATATAAAAATATAAAAATAAATATATATTTTTAAAATATAAATAATAATATTCTTAAAATATAAATGTACTAATAATTTTAGTTTTTATGATAAATGTTTATATATATATATATATATATATATATGAATGAGAAAGCGAGAGTGTGTGTGAAGAATAACTCATAAATTACTATGTAGATGTTAGATTTGTAATGTTTTTTCATGTATTAAGCACCTCACACATGTCTAAGGGCGTTAACTACATAGATTGACAGAGTTAAAGTAGAAGCTAAGGGGAGTGTTTTAGAAGAAAAAAGTTAATAAGAAAATCATGTTTATGGTTATGGTTAATGTGGGCAAGAGGACCAAGGTAGAACTAGATCAAGACATTGATAGTGTTTTACTAGCAAGATTTTGGAATGGGGAATGATAGAATTACCGCAACAATAAACAATTGTAGATAACCAAATATCAAAATAACAAATTATGCATTTTTCATGAAATAAATGTTCACTTGCTTCTTTGAGGGGGCAACATCCAAATGTGTAAAGCTCCAATTACAATATTCTTCACCGTACATCTTATTACATTGCTTCTACTGCTTTATATTGTTTTTAGCGAAGGGACTTTCTAGTAAGAAAAACCTACTAGTAAGTCTTCTTACATTAGTTTGTATCTAACCTCCTAGGAACTTTATAGTAAAAAACATTCTTTTAGGGGGATCCTTCTAGTAAGCCATCTTACATATATTGATTTCATGTTATATCTACTTTGTGGGCCTTATTTAATATAGATGGCCTCAATATATAACAACCCATAAATCTATTTAAGGGGGTTAGGGTAGGACCCTAGCATGCCATCCCCCTTCAAAAGTATCATGTTATCCCCAAGGCTGAAGATGTAGAAATTGTTGAAGTATCTATGTTGGTTCTCATGTAGCATCATCATTCTAGGTATCTTTCCATTAATTAGGATCTCTTGGATGGTGCATTGGTAGAGACAACAGTCCCTTTTATCGAAGACTACTTTGGGTTGCAACCAAATAAATCCTTCTTGATCCAATCCTAGAAGTCTAGTTTGAATATGATAATTAGAATCAAGCACTTTATTCAAGAAGAATACATGAAAGTTGGAATGAACCTTAGAGTGGCTAGGTAGCTCCAATTTGTCAGCTACATGGCCAACACGTTTGAGGACCTTACAGGGCCCATAAAACTTGGGAGAAAGCTTCTAGTGGTGGTTGGAATTAAGTGAGGTCTTCGTATAGGGTTGTAGGAAGAGGAATACATTATCCCCTTTTGCATAATGGTGTTTAGAATGATGTTGATCAACATATTTCTTCTTCCTATTCTAATTCATTGCTAGATTTATGTGGACCATTATGTGTGTCTCCATGTTTGATGTTGTGGTTATGCTTCTACATAAGGCCATTGGTTTCCAGGTTTTGGTTATTTTATTCTTGGTTTTGTTTAGAACGATGTGTTTGGATGCATTGAGAATGCCCAAACCAGTGATTTCCAGCACTCAATCTTGTTCTTGGCCAGCACCAATTGACAGGTGCAAAAGTAGAGTGTCTGAAAACCTTTGTCGTAACTTCTGCAAATGGAGCCGCTCTACCTCTTCAATACTAGGGATAAATATAACAATGATTATGTTTTCATCTTTGGAAAGGATGAGGGGAATATCATGGTACCCTCTCCATTACCCTCTGGTTTCCTGCACCATGGCTCCGGAACACGCAAATTCTGAGGGCCAGGCCATGTAGATGAGACCTGATGGCTTCTATGGATTTGGAAAATATGTGCGCAAATATGTTGTCGGGGCTTTGATGGACCTGGAAACTTTGGTCTCTGACGAGCATGTACAATGCGAAGTCAAATTTGGACAAAGCGTTTCTATCCTCCAGATGCAGGTGACCAGGTGTGTGATGAGCACGAAGGTAGAGGGAAAGTGAAGGGGTATGTGGAGAGTGCTCCCATTGCTTGATATCTTGTTTCCATTAATTGAAGGCTATTATATTGAGAGTGGTGTTAATTTGTAGAGATTTTTAAATTAATTGCTTACTCGATCACCTGCCTGCCTTACTCGGTCACCTACCTGCCTTATTCAAAGGCATTCTTTGTGAGCTGAAGCGAACAGAGGAGAATAGTCGTGAAATGAAAGTGTCTCAAAAGACGAATACAAATTATGCCATTTTCTCTATTGTCGCAGCACTGAATAGGCTTCTTAATGTTAATTCGTAGATCTCTCTATGCATGCTTCTGACACTGTGTTAGGTTTGTTTGGAGTTCACCGAGATCTCATGAAATCACACAGAGAATATCAGCAAGTACGCAATTGGCCATACATTTTTCTCTTTAAAATATAGCCAAAAGAGTTAATTAGTTAAGTTTCGTGGTATTTATCTAGTGTGTTGTATTTGTGAAATTGAAAGAGGTTGTAGGTTGAATTTTATTTGCATCTGAATCTACTTGCTACGAAAAAAATTAAGGTGAGAATTGGGAATTGAATCAACTCATTACCTTGGACTCGGCTACTTCATGCATTTCATGTATTCTAGGCCAGTATCATAATTTCTTGTTTAGTTTTTAATTGCAATTATCATATTCATTCTTTGGCTTTGCTCTACGCAAGAAATGATGCCCCCCGTACTTAACATCTTTTTAGGTTGAATGGGAGATGAAACTTAGTTTGCAGAGAGACGCATCATCTCTGTGTGTTGAAGAGAAGAGCTATGAATTGAAGCCTTTAGCAAGATAGGTACACATTCTACCATTTTCTTAATTTTTTAGTATAATTATCTGATTGAATATTTCTCTCCAACGAGGTAATTTACGAAGTGTACTTATTGATCTTCAGGTTTTTGTTTTCCACTTCTAAGAGCATCGTTTCAAATATAGTGTGTATGGCGCACTCCTAGCTGAACTAAATTGTCTATTTATTTGGTGCATTTAAGTTGATTTACTTGGTGGTCATACACCCTTAGCATCTTTCTTGACTATGATTGCACATTTTTGCATGACCAAGTGATGCACACCATTTTCTTTCTTCAGTTTTTTGGGTAGGTATAACAACTACTGTAATAGCAATTGCAAAAGCTATTGGACGGCTGTTCTATAGCCAACCTCGTCTTTGCAAGCTGTACTAAGTTTATTTAGAGATATCATTGGCTACTTCATGCGTAAGATTATGATTGCAATATTTTTTGGAGAATAGGGATAGAAGAAGACAACACAACATCGTCAATACATATGCATCAAAATTGTGTTTGAGTTGTGACGGATTTTTTGGAATGACATTGCCTTTTGCAAAAATTACAATGCTCTATTAACATTTATAGGCCATGATTCTTCTGGATAAAAATATTGTTTTCATGATAAATCACGGGAGACATGTAAAGTGCATAGCTAAAGCAACAGTGGATCATATGTGGAAGTGGTCTACGGTTTTGAAATCCTTTTGGCTAGTAGTGCCATAAAAGTGTTTTACTTTGCACATCAAGTCGCTTAGGCATCTTGAGAGCACTATGAAACCTACAAATGCTAGAGATGTGAGATAATATTTTAGTTGAATGGAACTACATGCTTATGAAAAAACTATTAAAAGACGTTTGGATGCTTATGAAATGTAATACAATAGAATATAGTGGCCTCATCGTTGATGAAATTTTGTCATCAATATCAAGCTTGGGTGTTAGCAAGTTCAACCTATGGTCATAGTTACAAATGGCCTCATCATGTCTTAAACATATTTCAATTATAGTGTAAGTAAATCTGTTTGCATTTTGATGTGTTTTGGAGGTGGTTTTTTTAATTGAAAGTAAAATGCTTCCCATTAAATTATTCATAAAACAGGTATGTACATGGCATTTTATATAACAAATAAAAAAGCAGGTTATTAAAAGTTGTTTGCGCAAGAAAAAATCTACGAGCATAAGGTTGTAGTAAGCCAGAGCACATAATTTCCATAATGATACAAAAGACAAGAGAGAAAAATCCACGAAGTGGATAGTCCCTGCTTTGTAAACCATTTTTAGTTCATACCAAGTCTGCCTCGTAAACCATTCTGAGTTCATACCAAGTGTCTAGTCTTGCCTCTTTAGGCATAGACTCTACAAAATTCATGGAACTTGATATTTATATGAATGGTCTTGTCCACTCTACAAGTTTATATGAAGCTTTGGTTGTTTCAACCTTGATTAATGGATCTAAATAATTTTGATGCCCCACATGAGCTTATGTCATTAGCTCATTTGTAAATAGCTATTGCAACAAATATCCACCCTAAATAGTTATTGCTTATGAGTTACACCTCATTTCACATTTAATATATGTTAATATTGCATGGAATGTATATGGAAGCAAGATATGATGGTAAGGGGCATTAGGTAGTGATCAATGGATCTAAATAATTTTGATGTCCCACATGAGCTTATGTCATTAGCTCATTTGTAAATAGCTATTGCAACAAATCTCCACCCTAAATAGTTATTGCTTATGAGTTACACCTCATTCCAAATTTAATATATGTTAATATTGCATGGAATGTATATGGAAGCAAGATATGATGGCAAGGGGCATTAGGTAGGTTTCCCAGTCTGACAGATTGTTCAACTTCAACCCATTCTTCGATTGGTAATTCTCCTAGATGAAAAAATTAAGTAATCAAGACAAGAACCCAAGGTTTCCAAGACAAGGACTCAAGGTTTCCAAAACAAGGAAACACCATGGCTTGTAATGGGTCTTCTTAGAGGGAAGCAACAATGACAACATCCTATCACAATAGAAATGCAATCAACATTCCCAATAGCTTGAAGTTAACAGAAAAGTATTTGAACAATGGTTCAAACATGGATCTTACGCTAGTTAATGTAATATCTGCTCATAATCTATCAACTTAATGATCTGCACATAATTTTGCAATTATGTTTCCTTCATGTCTTACCTATTAATTGATACCATAAGTCAGTTGACCTCTATCCATTCTCAACCTGATTTCTTATAAAATGGCTCGTGTTATTGTCGGGGGAGCCCATAAATTTTATGTTGGTGGAGACTTTCTGTAGAAAAAAATTAAATGGATGGGATTGTTTGAAAGGGGGTTCATGGACAAGGAGGTCTTTATCCTGCAAATCGTCTTCCTAATTATCTGTCAAATGGCACATGGTCCTATGGGTGGAAACTACACTTTTGGTGTATGCAGGGCTCCTTGAGAACTGTTATTGAGCAAATAGGGATTTGGTTAGTGATTCAGTTGAGTGGAGTAGAAAAAAATAGAAGACCAAAAAGTCATACTAGTTTGGGTAGGTGAGTTCGATAATAATGGGTGAACTTGCATCAAACCGACGTATCTAAAATCTTCTTCGGGCACTAGAAATCCAAATGCATGAATTTCCACATGGCTCTTAAGTCTTGACCAATCAAGGGAGAGGGGATACCACTAGATGGGGCACTTACAACCTTGAGTCTGAAAGTAACAATGTATATGTGAAATGCTAGTCATTATTGAACTTAGTCAAACTTTCAAATTTAAAAACAAGGAATATTAAACTAAGTTATATGTTATGAAACCCTCATTCATCCAAAAAATATAATATTATGTGGATATATCCTAATTAAACCCAACTTCTAGATATTTAAACAAAAAACAAAACCTAAAACGTCCAAAGCAGAACATTAACTTCAACCCTTGATTTAACATTCTTGCAATTTGAAAGATGTCAAGGCCAATGATGCAATATTCCCCAATAGAAACATTCATGGAGTTTGGACATGAAAGATTTAGTTCTGGGGTAAGAAAACAAAACAAATGAGAATGCCTCATCCAAAAATAAATTAGATTCCATGAGAATATGATGCGTAATAGATAATAAGAAACAACAACATCTAAGGTGGATCTTATAAACTCCTATACAATTTATTGTTGGATTGAGCTTTTATATAGGTGCATATAGAGCATTACATCATGGCTCAACCAACATGGATGCTTGTAAAATTTGAAGCATTTATACTTAGCACCTGTTGCCAAAGCAATTGCACTTTCTCTTTCTGGCAAGAGCAGGTGGCAATGTCGGGGACATTGCCACCTCGTGGCTCTTGTTTTTCATTTATTTTTACTTGCATTAGGTATCATAATTTATGTATAAGTTGTTTTGTATGCATCGCATTTTTTATTTATTTTTACTTGTATTTTTTATATTATAGTTTCTTTAGCGTGTTCACTAAGTCGTAAGGAATATTGTGTGTGGTGGTGTTCATCCACAAATACATACATTAACACTATCATTTAAGGAATATTGTGTGTGCGGGTGTCCATCCACATATTCATATGCGGGTGTCCATCCACAAATGCATACATTAGCACTAACATCCACATGGTGAGATTCAACTGAATTTGAAATGGCATCGGCCATGCTCATATTTTGGATAGGTTATACTTTTTTTTTTCCCAGAAAAAAAAGCGTAATTTCATTTCATCTGATAGAGTACGAAATTACATTGATCATCTTCACTCTTAAAGAGTGTCAAATTATAATTGATATGTTCTAACTCTAATGCTGAAAACTGATAAAGATCTTGATGTTCTCACCATGTGAGTATTAACATCATTTACATAAATGTATACTTCGGACTGACTGTTAAAAACTATACATATAGTATCCAAAACTTCAAAAAAAATGCACAATGTTCTGACATTTATAATCCTGCATAAACTGCACACACATACTTCAAAAAAGAGAAAATTGTAGCAAAAAGATTTAAGATCTTCAATCTATGAACAGACGATGGTAGAAGACCTTTGGAAGGGTTATACTTATAAACATGTTATTTTTATTTAATAAAACATAAAAAAACACTTTAACATTAAATTAGAAATTTATTAAGGTTTTTTCAATAAAAATATAACGATTTTTTAAATTATTACGGTTTTGTCAATTTATTATAATAACAAGAACCACGTGGTGGCAATGTCCTCGACAATGTCACCAGCTTTTTTGAAGATATTGCTAGTAAAGTTTTTTTGCAAAAGTTTCTAGCACATCCAACGAGCAAGTTTAACTATCTGCATTAACGTTTTAGTGGAGAATAATAAATACGTCCCATACTTTTGCAAATACTTTCATTACCTTTTAATAAAATATTATTAATTATCAATAAACAATTGTGAAGATGTAACAATTACCCAATAACAAAAACAGTAACCCAACATATGAGTTTATTTGCATCACTTAACACAATGATATTTTCAGTCACTAAAAATTGTTTGGGTTTCCAAATTGAAAAAAAAAATTGTAAACTAGGATTATTTCCTGCATAGAGATTAACCTTAGGTTCTCATACATTATCAGCTTATCAAAAAATCCTTAATATCAACAAATTTATTCATATTGTTTTTATTACCATATTACCAAGCCTAATAAATTAGCATAGCCACTTAACTTGTGTCCTATGAAAAATGATAAGGAAAACAAAATGTATAAAAAAAAAACATATTTTTTTATTAAAAAATTAAATAAACCACCCTAAAACAATCTCGAGGTTTGAGGTTATGCCTCTTCCAACATCGACATCTGCTGGGACGCTGGGTGGGCCACTGCTTGTTATGATATTCATTTTTTATTTTCAAATCATAGGATGAAAATAACTCTCTGTTTTCTTTCTCCAGTTCATTCCACATTGCAAATACAAAATAATAATTATAAGTACAACCAATTACATGCATAACAATGAATGAATATGATTGAATTCAATTACTACTAAGTAGTTGGAAGTGTGTACTTAAGTGCTTATAATGAAATTACCTATGATGGTTATTAGTGGTTTGATATTGGTGTGCTTTGAACGAGCCTCCACACATAATTAATCTAGGTTGAACACAAGGCATCTCTCCACATTAAGCATCACTAAACTATTGAGTAGAAAACCCTAAACTATTGAATGGAAAACTTTAATCTACCAAGAATAAATAGAGGACTAATTAGCACTTTTAAGGGTAGAAATTAAGAATATATTGTCCTTCAAATATGGATGTTCATGTGGGATCAGTTGAACATATGTTTAGACAATAGGTCATTCAATTGGAGGCGATCAATCCTAGAAACAATGCACTTAGACAATATTTCCATGGGGATGAAGCACCATCTTCAAATCAAAATCTTGTTCTCAATTTTTACAATAATTTTTTATCTTGTTGAGAAGTTGCACAGATCACTATGGTTAAACACAAGTTCAAGAGTTCTATGAAGGATAACATTATACAAGATTCAGAATTCGATGAAGCTTGAGGCATGGGAAAGAAACAATCAAGACTGACCATGTTCAACCTACTCAAATTTTGAAACGATGATCAAGCTCTTGACAATTTTAAAAATATTAAACAAATTTATATGCCACTAATGTCTGCAATAATGTATGTATTGCATGATTAATCTTATAAATTTATTTGGGATGGGTTGAGCTCTTTTCAATGATAAAATTATGAAACAAATCTATCCACCCTGGCTCCCTGCAATAATGTATGTATTGCATGATAAAACATCATTCATGGTTAAAACAAATTAATGCATCAACATCAACAATAGAAATGAAATGCATTGAAATATGATAATAAATTGTTGCACTAATTGTTTTTAAAAGGAAAGAAGATATTCATCTTAATGTTTAAAAAAAGAGAGAGAATTCCAATAATAAAAAAGGAAAGAAGACATTTCCCGTCAATGTTTAAAAAGAATAAGAAATAAATACAAAAAGAAAAGGTATAATTGTATGCCGCAACGGAGCATGCATTCAATTTGAAATCTAAGGTGACCTCCAGGATTCAGTCCACCGTGAGTGGGTGGAATGAGGGACACAAACCAGTGCTATTAAATTTAAATAATAGAAGAATACATTATTTAAAAAAATAATCTCACGGGATTAAAGAAATCACAAATTCTTATTCATTAGTTTTTTTAAGTATCATATGATTTACAATGCCTTCCATTTATACATCATGAATACCAGAAGCCATCTTGGTGTTGGAGCTATAAACCAGTGCTATTAAATTTAAATAACAGAAGCATACATTATTTGGACTTAAAGAAATTCCAAATTTGTATTAATTAATATTGATTTACAATGCCTTCCATTCATACATCATGAATACCAGAATCCATCTTGGTGTTGGGGCTATATACTATTAACATTAATATCAAATATACGGACAACAAAATCACATAGCGATCTATGAGATTCGGATTTGCATGTAACACCATCTCATCACCTCGTTGGGAGGAAGCTTGCAAGATTTGGCCTTCGAAGACGAGTATCTACAAGTAACACCATACTGATAAAAGAGATACATTATATTGCACATAATGATTCCCTCACACAAGATACTGTCCATAATCAGAATGTATGATATATATCAGAAATATATATACTATTAAAATAATTCCAAAATGTCATAGTTGATCCTGTGCCATACTACATCAATATCAAGAGAAGAAATATGAAATTGTTTTTATATAAATCCAAAATAAACTATGAAATTGTATTGATCTAGTAGGTGCATACAAGCCAGAATCGATCTCTGCCATCAACAATAATGCAGATATTACGTATTCATCGGGAACCTCCTTCCTTTATTTAGAATCCCCTGCATGTACTTAAAAAAGTAAAATATTCTTTTAACAAAGATACAATACTTTTTTATCAAAGCCTTATACAAAATTATTTGATTTCGAGCTAGAAAAAATATTTACATTACTGAACTGAGAAAGTACTATTGACCAACGCGACCTCGGTCGACAGGGGTTCGCCTCACTGTCGACACATACCATAGTCTCCCTGGGCACTAGCCCGAGTAGGTTGGAGTCCACCCAGCAACACCCACAGAGCGGATGAGGTCTCACCCAAGGCGTCCAGGAAGAGTAGACGAAACCATGTTTCCGTCGAGGGAGGAGGAGAGTTGTGGCTACATGGACTAGCTCTATTACAGTACTTAAATAGAAACTTTAAACATTTGACATGGAGCTATAACATATTAATTAATTGCAGCATTTATCATCACAACAGTAAGCAGACATTGCATCAAGAAAATATAACAACATTCACATATTGCAACATTGCACAAAGATTGTACAAAAACATCATCATGTTATTACTGTCGCAGTCATATACCAGAAGCAAAACATAGATCTCCGTACACATACATCTCCTTATCTCTCGCTTACTATTCTCCTCCTAAGACTTACAACTCTCATCTATTTATAGGCCTCTGCCATTACAATGTTTTTCGACATACAAATGACTTCCTAACCGACACTATGGACAAATGACCCAATATCTAACTAACTCGGTCCAAATGACCCAAAAACCCACATACCACGGTACAATGGACTCAATATTACATAACATATGGTCCAAGCGACCCAAAAACCACCAACTGTGGTATCCTTTAATGCAACATACTCCTTTCGCGCCCTCGTCCGATGTGTCGTAGCGTCTGCGGTACCGCGACATTTCCCCATTGAACCGCCTGCCAACAGGTCCACAACACAATCTTGTGGCTCGCCCTCGAGCCACATCAACTGCTGGACATAGTACACGCTGTGGTCTTTACCTTGAAGTCTGCATATGGTTGTTCGACATTCTGCACCAATGGTTGGGCATTCGTAGCCGCTGCCTGACTGTTGATCACATCATCGGTCGATGGGTGATCGGTAACCTTGTCCATGACCTGCTGTCGATACTTCTGTACTACTTGTAGAGATTCACTGGCCTACATCATTAGTTTCCCACCAATGTCCTGGAATTCTTCCAACTGGGCTGCACGTGTCTTCTGTCGTGCATCTACCTTGGCAACCCGTTGTTGCAAGTCCTTCAGCTCGTGTGACCTAGCAACTTGCTCCATTGGTGGCAGGGTTCTCATCGCAGCCTTTAATGTGGCCACCTGGCCCTCTGCTTCCTGTCGAAATTTAGTGAGCTATTCAACTTGCTCATCGTGAACGATGCAGCCCCAAAATTGTACCGTGTCAGCGGTGAACCTGGTTTCCTGCATTTCCAGCTACTCCATCTAGGTGGCAACTTCCTCAAGTGGCCTTCTTTGTTCATCCACCGCGGCCTGAGGCATACCTTGTTTCAACTAAGCCTTCAACAAGTCGTTCTCCTGTCGCAACTGAACAATGACAGTTCCCAGTCACTGCACCCATTGGACCACGTCGATCTCGGGAATGGGCTCCGGCGTATGCTGGCATGCATCACAAATCGCCATCTCTAACTTCACGCTGTAATCCCACAGACAGGTATTTTCTATGATAAGAAAATCCTGATCCTTTTTAAGTGCTTCAAGTGCGCGAACCTTTTCGGCCCGCTCCTTCTTAATGTCAGCTTCAAGTTCATCCACTGCTTTTTGTGCTGTAGAAGCCCTGCTGGTAAGCTCGTCAATAGAGATGGTTGCAGCTGCCTCGCTTGCGTACAATTGTTGACAGCTCTTGCTAATTTCATGCATTCTATCCACCATTTCTTGGGAGGCGACCCTCTGCGTTTTCACTAGTGCCATTGCCGGCAGTTCATTAACATTGACAGTCACCTGGGAAACCGTCTGCAGCACAGTTTACAAAGCCTCGTTGTCGGTCACAACTGCAGTCAAGGGAATGTTGATATTCTGGACCCGAGGAGTGGTGCGGATTGTGACCATTTCCTGCATGGGTACATTACTAGGTTCCTTTTGTAAAACTATCTTACACAAAGAATCCATACGAGCAACAATCATAGAGAATCCCTCCTTTTCCTTGACGGACATCTTGTTGAGAGCCACTATGGTGGCATGGTTGAGGGCTATCATTAACCGGCCCAACTGCGCCTCCACTGGTAAAGACATCCCACTGATTGTCGCATGCTCGTGGTGTCGTTTTGGCTGGTTTTCTTCAAGAGCGCGGTCACTATCATCCGTCGTTGGTGTTCTAGTCGACTCCTGATCAGAATCATGACGACTCTGCTGATCCTGTGCTGATACTCGATCCGCAGGACCCAACGGCGGACCGCCAACGTCAATTTCTACTGAACTCATGGGCTGTCACCAGGCCTCCGGCCACTCATTCACAATAACCTCTGAATCTTCTGCTAGCACCTTATACCTGGTCTGCAACCATTGTTGATCAATATCACGGCGAGCTTGTATATGTATGACACTTAGCCATATTGTAAATTCCATAACAGGTTTGAATCATGCCACAGTATCTGCAGATATTCATGGGCCCTGTGTTGCTGCGTCACAAATCATTTCCGAATAGAGCGAAAAATGCAATTGGCACTCCCAGATTCACTCAGGCTCCCGTACATACCATAGATTTTGATAATGCGCTCCTTGTCGTTCTGCTGTGGCCTGGCAGTCCATACCCTAGTAAGTGTTGGGCTCTTTCCATGCAACTAGAGCAATCAGTAGCAACAACCAACTATATGAAAAAGCGCCTCTACCCAATTGGACTGTTGTAACGTCCTCCATCAGTTGATTCAAGAGATATAAGGACTAGTTCATCTGGACTCCTTCCGCACATTTCTCTGCACAAGCAACTATTCCCTAATTACATTGGTTAGGGCGACCTCCCCTAATCACTTCATAGGACAGGATCTTAATGCCTGTGAGTACCGCCTGATCATTGCAGCTACTGGTGCGATACCCACGCCCATCCGATTCCAAGCCATACTTTTGTGCCAACTGATGCGCCCACTTCTTCTCATTTGCCTTTCCTTGAATAAAGTGTGTCGGATCAACGTCATTCTTAGGCAAGCTAGTAATGAAAGAAATCAAGTCAACAGTGACCGAGACCTCTCTGTCCAACCACAACGAACCCCCATGGAAGCATGACAAGAGTTGCTTTACACAATCACCAACTTCCGCTAGGCACCCAAAATGCGACATGTTAATGAGCCCTAACAAGCCAGCCTGCCGCAGTCCTCGTGCCCAGTCGTGTATCTTTGGAACCGGTGAATGGCGTGTCTCAGGCACATATGGTGCTGATGTAATTTCGGGGTGGGCCACCATGTCATGGTCCTTGTAGCATAGGCACATCAGCGTCAGCCCAATATCCACCGAGCACTCCATCCCAGCCGGGAGTGCGGGCATATTCACACTGTATTTTGGTCTCGGGGTTGTCTTATGCGGGATGGCATCCAGTCGAATAGGAGGGATGTAACCAAGGATATTAATAGCTGACTATCCCAGCCATTGGGCAGATGGATGAATGGTGCAATTGGACTACCGCACCTGCTCTGGAGATTCTCCAGTTGTCGCAGACCGAAGCAACCTCTTACTCTATGGAGATTCAGAAGGCTGACTTCCTCGACGCTTCTTAGCAACACTTGATGCTCCCACTAGCATGTTGGAAACCTCAGCTCCAAGATCAACCGTGTCTAAGGACACCACTTCTCATTTGACAGCAACCAGAATGAATGGAGACTCCACTTCACTACTAATGTCCACTATCTCCATTTTGCCTAGCATACCTCACCACTCCGCATTATATACTTAACAACAACTGGCTCAAATCACTACAGCACTCCACAATAACAATTCTTACTAATTCCTCCGTGTCTTCCGACCGACGCTAGGCCATACTTATAACATCTACCCAAATCCACCGTAATCATGACTAAATCATGCATTAACTCAACCAAATCCTGTATTAATGACACAAATCCACCATTGATCTTGTCCACCGATCGGTCGGATCCGCCATTAATGCCCATCATTCGAACAACGCCGTTAATTAACTGTCTAAACTTTTGGCATTTATTACTGATTTGACCGGGTCGCAATGCTACCATGTGTCTATGACTGCTCCAAACTTGCGGCACAAGCCTCCCTGCTTGTGCATTCCTTCTTCTGTTGGTGCGCCATTTACCAGCTTGGGGAGAATCGCCCCATCCAACCGCTGCAACTAAACCGCTCCACCTGAAGTAATACTATTGATGCGATATGGACCCAGCCAATGCATCTGCAATTTTCCTAGATGTTTCATTAACTTGCTGTCGTATAATAGTACCAAGTCACCTTGCTGAAACTGTTTACTTCTGATGTGGCATTCATGCCATGCCTTCTGGCAATACTTCTCCACCCCTTGGTGAAATCCAGGGATAAATCGATCCTCTTCCAGCTGCACCAATTGCGTTAGACATTCATCTACTGCTGCGACATTATCCATGACCGTAACAGCCGCAATTCATAGACTCGGAACAATGTACTCCATTGGCATAATTGCTTCCTTCCCATATACAAGCTTAAAAGGTGTCTGACCAGTCAACCTTTTACATGTGGTGCGATAGGCCCACAACACTGTTGGGATTTTCAGATCCCATTCATCGTGGTTCGCATTGCACACCTTTGTCAGCGCATGCTCCAATACCTTGTTAAACGCCTCCATCATTCCATTTTCCTGTGGGTGATAGGGTGTACTCTTCTTTAGCTATATCTGCAACTCCTCCGTCAATGCGCTGATGGTGCGATTAAGAAAGTGGCTTCCTTGATCACTCAGCAATATCTTGGGGTAGCCGAAGCGAGTGATAATGTGATCAAACAAAAATAGAGCATCCATTGCGGTGGAGCAATCAATTATGGGTGCCGCCTTGGCCCACTGGGTCAAGTACTATGTCGCCGTGACAATATACTGCGCACCTTTGCGTTTCCCTGGTGGATGGATCGATCCTACAAAATCCACAGTCCATTTTTTGAATGGTTGTAATGTCACTTAAGGTAGCAGCAACATCTTGTCACGTCTGGACGGCTTGCCAGCGCGGTGACAAACATCGCCAGACCGCGCATAGTCTATTGCATCATTATGTAATGTGGGCCACCAAAGCCCTACATGCAGTACCTTCCGAGAAGTCGCCCGACCGCCATAGTGTCCTCCCGCTACTCCACCATGTGCCTTAGCCAATATCTGCGCTTGCTCATGCGGCAAGACACATCTGTGCAATATCTCATCAGTGCCCAATTTATACAACTCTCCCGCGATTAGTTGAAAGTCAGCAACCTTGACAACCAACTGCTTCTTCTTAGTAGTGGTAAAGTCATCGGGCACGGTGCCAGTCACCAAAAACTGAAGGATGTCATCAAAATATTGATCAGTGGTAGAAACTTTAAATAGTTGGGCATCTGAGAACCCGTCTTCGATATTAGTCGGTTCCTCCCTTGTGTCAATCCGTGACAAATGATCTGGTCCAGCATTCAACTGCCCCGGTTTCACAATGACTTCAAAATCAAACTCCTAAAACAAAAGTAGCCAACGACAGATCTCCCCCCCCAACACAAGCTTATTGACCAAGTATTTCAATGCAGAATGATCAGTGAACATTTTAAAGTGGCCGCCCAACAAATAATGCTTGAATTTCTCCAGCGCATAAACCATGGCTAGACCTTCTCGTTCTGTGGTAGTGTAATTGCGTTCTGTAGAGGACAGCTTCCGACTAGCAAAAACAATAGGATGATCAAGGTCACCTTCTCCAGGTTGAGCCAACACAACACCTAATGCAATCGATGAAGCGTCAACATGGACATGGAATTCCTTACTGCAGTCCCGAAAGACCAACATTGGTGCCGACGCCATCTTCGCCTGGAGCATTTCGAAGCTATCCTGACATTCTGGGCTCCACTAGAATGCGGCGTCCTTCTTCAACAACTTTTCCATAGGGGCAGTAATCGCAGCATAACCCCTGATAAACTTGTGATACTATCCCGTATGACCCAAATTCGCGCGCAACTACTTAACGGTGGTTGGCGGTTGCAACCCCAAAATGAGCACAATTTTGGCTGGATCAACCAGCAATCCCTGTTTACACATGATATGACCCAGCAATATCCCAAACGGTGCACAGAAAATACATTTCTTCAAGTTCAGCGATATCTGGTGCTGTCGGCATCGCTCAAGCATTAACCGTAGATTGGCCAGATGATCACGAATCAACCCATAAATGGTCCAATCATCCATATATACCTGCAAAAACTTCTGAATAAAATATTTCAATGCGGAAACAATGACCCAGGAGAGTATCGCAGGTGCATTCTTCAAACCAAACGACATCACCATGTATTGAAAGCAACCCCATTCAGTAACAAAAGTTGTCTTATGGAAATCTTCCTTGGCAATGTGAATCTGATGGTAGCCAGAGAATCCATCAGTGAATGAGTACATCTCCTGGCCACCCACTCCTTCAAGTACGTCATCAGTAAACGGGTGTGGAAAAGGGTCATGCAAGCAGGCATCATTCAACTTCCGCAAGTCAACACAAATGCGCACTTCACCTGTTTTCTTGTCTTGCACCACCATAGGACAGATCCATTCCGACTCTTCTACAAGTTCAATAATACCAACATCCAACATGCGATCAAGTTCCACCTTGACCTTTTCTTTATGTCGCGGATTCAGCCAATAAGGTCGGTGTTAGACTGGCTTAGCATCTGGTTTTAATCGAATCTTCATCTCTCCTAAATCATTCAGGATTCCCTTCATTTCGGAAAATTTTGTGGGAAACACATCTTGAAACTCATGAAGTAACTCAGTAACCTTACTCATCATCTCATCATCCCAATACTCCCCAACATTAGCAAACTTGGGAGTAGCCTCGGTGCCGATATTCATCTTGCGAAGCTGCAATGGTTGACTGAACGGATGACTTGGCATAGCAGGTGGGACCACATCGCGACTTCCATCAGATTCGGGAATGTTGACATTCCAGGGATCATCATCATCCTCTGGCCCACCGCTGATGTTGAAGCACTCCATGAGAGACTGCATCTGACAATATGTGTGCGGGTCGACAGGGTAAGCTGCCGGAACAACTTGAAGTACCATGTTGCGGATGAGTTGTAGAGCGTTATGGACATCAAGGTTGGCATCCGCAAAAGTGAATGTATGAGTGAAATGGACCATCAACTCCCCGCATGTTGTAATGTCTCGGCGCAAATCAGCTGCAGTGTACCATGAGCACGGCATCTCATCCAAAGTATGGATAAGACCATGGACCCACTCATCTCTGGGTCGTGCTACCCATAATCGTTGGCATTCTATCACATGATCACTAGGATCAGTCCGGCCATCATACTTTCCAGTGTGATAAACCTTAGTATCGTCGACCAACCATTAATGAATTTCTTATGTGTGGCCCACCAACATGCTGGAGCAGCCTTTAGTGCTTCCTCCAATGCCAGCAATCACTGTGGTTCTGAGAAGCGGTCTTCAAATTCTGTTAAAAAGGTGGGTAGGCTAGGAAACCCCTCATAGATAGGCAATGTGATCATTTATGTCACAACATGACATAAGGATTGCGTAGCTAAGCCACATTTCCGAAATGGTACCTCATGCAATCGATTCTGCCAATGTTCTAAGGCATCATCAGAGTCGAAAGACGCAGAGCTCTTGCTGCACCACTCCAACTCACCGTAGGCAGTAGGATGAATATAATCTTCAGAAATATTGAATGCATGGTCCCATCCAGCGAGATCATCATCTTTTACAGGCTCAACGTATCGACGTCCTTCAGCCGGATCCAACGGGGCTATAACTCCGAAATCACGATTCTCAAAGGTCACCATGCGCTTCTTGAAGTTGATTACAGCTCTACTATCGTTAGCCCATCCAATCCCAAAGAACTCCGGATAAGAGTTTCCTCCCTCAACCACTTCAATTACATCAAAGTCAGCATAAGTCTTCATGCCCTCAATATTGATCGTGAGCCACGGAACTCACCCAATTGATGTTACCTTCGCATGGTTAGCCAACCGGAGCTGCACAGGAGACCAACTCAATGGGGGACTCCCCATATTTTGCCACGCTTGCTTGGTTAAGATGTTAACATCCAAACCAAGTTCAAGAATCACAGAGTCAACATCATATTCACCAATCTGAATATTCATTCTCATCTCCTTGCCAGTCTTCTGTTGCTATAGGGAGTTTATTGCCGACTCCTGCCTTCCTTTCGGAAATCGCTACAACCATCCCTCAATCTCAACCAGGGTAGCCGGGTCTCGAGCCAATAACATACAACTTTCAAGAAACTTTTGCAATGTTGCTGGTGGTGGCGGCCGATCAGCGTCTGATGTAGTATCAAAGACAGGTGGCATATCGCAAACAACAGCTTTATCGCGGTCTTTCTCCAAGGTGCGACGTGCCTCCAAGAATGTCTCTCGCTCCATATCAATGTCGAAAGGTACCATCTTCTGACCAGCCAATTGAATTAGTGGTCGCGAACCATCTTCCCCAGTCGTCTTGCCTCCATGAGTGATAACAACCACCGAAGCATCTTGTGGTCACGGTTCTACAGAAATGGTCGTAATATTTGCACCCTGCATCTGGTTCTGCTGCAAATTCCCCGGTTGATTGACATTTTGATTGGCATTCGGCGGTGGTCGTGAGGGCTGGTTATGTACTGGTTGTTGTACCTAGTTATGTACTATTTGCTGTGGCTGGGCCTGATTCTGTAGTTGCGAAGCGTTCCCAGCCTTCCATCGTGCAATCAACTGTGGACAATTCTCAACCGTATGATCATTACCAAACCAGAATGTACACTGATTCTGTAGTAGTGGGCAGTCGCGTTTATAATTCCCCCATACCGCACAATGGTAACATTGAATAGGTCCGCGACCACCTCGGCCTCCTCCTCCATGACCAAATCTGCCACCGTGTCTGCCCTTGTATCCTCCTCGGTAGCCGCCCTGCTGCTGGTACTGAGGTTGGTTAAACTGTTGCTGCATTAGTGATGGTGGTATCCCTTGCCCTTGTGGTGCATACTGCAGTTGTTGTACATACTGTGGCTATGGGGGATTCATCTGCATCAGAGTGTATTGCAGCATGAACTGCTGCAATTGCTGTTGTTGTGGTGCAAACTGTATCTGTGGTTGCGGTAGTGGCTGAGCTACCTGCGGTTGCAGTTGTGGTTGTTGCACGGCGCGCTGATCATCCTTGACATAGAATGCATCACACATCCTCTCCTATAGCAACCCATATGCACGGCAATCCTTATCATCGTGACCCACCGACCTGGAGAATGTGTAATAAAGATTTCGCGGGGTCGTGACCATTTTCTGCATATACGGGCAATTATCGTGACTATGCCCAAACACCTGACAAATGCAACACCACGGCATACTTCCACCATTCAACGGGTTTGGCGCACCTGACACCAAATAATTACGGAAATCCGGGCAATTATCCTTTGTATGCCCTTCTCCTCGGCATCGCGTACACCATACTTGATCGTTTTGTTCCTTGTTCTTCTTTAAATCTTGCAACTGTATAGTTAGGTTGGCGAGCTATGTGTGTATCTATGACATCTCGGCTGCATTATCTCCAATCGGTGATGCCTCCAATTGCATTGCAATCTCTAGAGCTTCGCTAGGTGTCGATATGTTTTGCTGCATCAGCGGCAACCGAATGTTGGGTAGCAGTGCCGCAATGAACCATTCTTTATGTTGGACGGCGCTCATATCGAAACTAACATTTTCCATCAGCGTCTTGAATCATTGGTCGAAATCCCATACCATCTCATTGGGATACTGCTTAATTTCCTTCAATTTAGTGATATATTGAGCCTCCGACTTAGGCTGTTTAAATTCAGCAATCAGCCCATCCCGAATCTCATCCAGTGACTTCTCTGGGGCCCCCATAGGGACTTGAATAAACTTCATGAACCAATCTAATGCATGACCTCGCAGAGTCGTGGCTAAATATCCTTTCTTAGCATTAGCATCAATGATTTGTTTCATGGTCCAGACCGCTTCACACAGAAACCAATACTGTTCTGGATTGTTTGTCGCACTTCCATGGAACAACGGTAACTTAGCATCATCGCCCGCCATTCTGGGCCTCCTTCCTCCTGTCGTTGTGCTACTACCAATTAATTTCTGCGGAATTGATGAACTTGGCGATGTCGAAGTGGTATTTCTTACTGTTTGTGAGTCAGTGAGAGGAGGTGTGGGTACGTTGGTGTCGGGGTTTGGTCCTACCTCTATCCTAGGTGTAGCTTGGTCCTCCCTATTAGGACTGTGAGGTCACTTCATCCCGTGTGGCCTTCCTTCATGGTTTTGCGGTTTGATCGCAGTAGGACCTTCTCCTGTCCTCTGCCTCTTCTCCTGTCGAAACCTTGCTCCTCCTCTTGTAAGACCACTTTCTTCCTTGGCTTCGCTCACAGTCTCCTCATGGTCTACGCCCATCTACCCCTTACCATTCCATGTACCATTCCCCAACATGTCACGGTACCCACGGACTCCGCCCACCAGGTTGTCTATTGATCAAGGTGCAGCTTTAATATAACCTTTTCGCAGATTAGCATCTTAATCGATAGTTGGAGCGACAGCAGAAACCTTCACCTTGGTCCTCGGAAGAAGTATCTTTCAACTTCACTATAGGATTTCTTCATGTCGATTGCAAATTCAGTGATATATCCCTTTAAGATGTTATCAAGCCAAACTTCAACAGCCCACGATGCCTTATTATCGACTTCCTGCAGCTCCTGAATCAACTCTGGGGTCCAAGCCATCGACTCACCACCCTGGAAGTTCCTCTTCTGGAAGGTCAGCTTTGACAACCACTCGTACAAAATGACCAGGAATTCATAGAAAAACCATTCGTGTGGACCGTCGTGAATATATCTTCCCAGCCAGTGATCTACTGTCAGTCGCATGTTTTGGGTTTCTTCTTCAACAAACTCCTGCAACTTCTGATCAAACCAGCTCTGTATCTCCAACTTTGTCGAGTTCCACAACATGACCTCCTTTTACTCTGCACACGGTCCCGACAATGGAACCATTTGTTGACCAACACGACCTTGGTCGACAAGGGTTCGCCTCACTGTCGACACATACCACAGTCTCCGTGGGCACCGACCCAGATAGGTTTGATCCCACCCAGCAACACCCGCAAAGCGGATGAGGTCTCACTCGAGGCGTCTAGGAAGAGTAGACGGAACCATGTTTCCACCGAGGAAGGAGGAGAGTTGTGGCTGCACGGACTAGCTCTATTGCAGTACTTAAACAGAAACTTTAAACATTCCACATGGAGCTATAACATATTACTTAATCGCAACATTTATCATCACAATAGTAAGCAAACATTGCATCAAGAAAATATAACAACATTCACATATCACAACATTGCACAAAGATCGTACCAAAACATCATCATGTTATTACTGTCGCAATCGTATACAAGAAGCAAAACATAGATCTTCGTACACATACATCTCCTTATCTCTCGCTTACTATTCTCCTCCTAAGACTTACAACTCTCATCTATTGATAGGCCTCTGCCATTACAATGTTTGTCCACTTACAAACGACTTCCTAACCAACACTATGGACAAATGACCCAATATCTAACTAACTCGGTCCAAATGACCCAAAAACCCGCATACCGCGGTACAATTGACTCAATATTACATAACATATGGTCCAAGTGACCCAAAACCCGCCAACTGCGGTATCCTTTAACACAACATACTCCTTTCGCGCCCTCGTCCAATGTGTTACAGCGTCGACGGTACTGCGATATTTTCCCATCGAACCGCCTGCCAACAAGTACAATACTCTTTAGACAAAGATATATAAAATTATTTGATGCCAAAGCCAGAAACAATATTTACAGCATTAAACTAAGAAAATAAAATACAAATTTGCGTAGTAATCTTGAAACTATTGGAAAGCAAGCTTGCTTTCAGTGGAAGAACGATGGCAACTTTACAAGCTAACTCATGCTATAGTTCAAATTGGAGAGTTGGGTGAATTTGATCAGTTTGTCTTCAGGTGTCCCCAATGTCTTTGGCATGTAAGCCATAGGAGGCCGAGGAATCTACATAGAAGTAGCGGGATCCATGGCTTTCCCAACCAACAGTCCATGAGACACATAATGTTGGTTTGGTAAACAATAGTAAGATAAATAAATAGCACCAGTAGAAAGAATAATAACCCAATCACCCTTCATCTCATCCCTAGGACGATCTTGATCATAAAATCGAATATATCATTCCTAGATATAGCCGCAGCTATATCATTTTTCTACAGGGTCAGTCTCTCGGTTTCTTCAATGTGATTCCAGGCCCTTTAGCATGAGTTAATTGATGAAAATATCGCACACCTTGGAAAAAATACAAGATCCTCTATAGATATCATCCTAACACCCTCATCTTCCTTCATTATTTTCTTGATCTTCCAGAGGGATACTGTTGTTGGAAATATCATAATTAATGAGCTGATAGCGTATTTGATTTATGCAGCTCTGTCAAACTCCAGTCGGTTAGTTTGTCAATCTGCAATGTCAGATAGTCAGTCGGTTTGCAGCCAATCCATCTCACTACAAGTTAGTATTTAAGAAGTTGTGTTTGTATTTCGCAGGCTCATAACTTCTTAGGTAGAATTTATTACAGTCTTTAACGAAACCCTATAGCTTCCAAGTGAAGTGATCTTGAGTCGGTGATAATGAAACTCTATAAATGAAAATCACTCACAGAATATTAGATCAGAGATGAAAGAATAGAGATAAGAGAAGGAGAGAAGAAGTGAAATCCCGTGAAGTGTTTCAAGAGCCCAAGCTCTGTGTAAGAAGTGAAAGTTTGAAGTAAATATAATCTCTCTCTAAGTGCGGCAAAGTTACTCTATTTTACCGCAGCAAAATATAAGTTCTTTAGTTTTATGAACTCATTCTCAAGAATGTTGGTTTATGCATGCCGCACATCTATTTCATATTAACCTATGTAAATGTTGTTTACATTTATGGTTTGTAAATCAAATCAAGATTTCTAAGTATTTCACTGTGGTGAAAGTTCTATTTTAACAAGGAGTGACTGCGCAGTAAGTTTCACTTAGATATTTCAGTTCTCATGTTTTAAGATAAAGTTTATTTAAGTTTGGGTTATGCGTAGTTAGATAAGTATACAAAGTTAACCGGGCAGTTAATCTTTGTAAAAGTTAAAGAAGTTTGCAAAAGTGATTTGCATGAAGTTTGAAGCTTATGCAAAATAAAGTATTCTGCAAAGTATTTTGTGAAGTTAAGAATTTCCACGAAGTTGAGAACTATGCATACTTGCTAAGTTTAATTGCGCAGTAAAACTTGAATTGCGTAGTTAAATCTCTGCACAGTAGAAACTCGAAACATGCAGTTAATCTATGCGCCATAAAAGGTGAATTGCGCAACGAATATCCGCACATTTATTTTGTGAAGTAAAGTGGAAGAAAAATTAAAGAAAAGTATTTGCTAGGAACAACGCAGTCCCTTAGCAAATAAAAAGAAAATATTTATCATCTGCATAGTTAGTTTTTTTTAACTACATGGTGCCCTTTTCTCCTTGATCTGGTATCAGAACTTGGCTTACGAAAAGTAGAAATTGCATTTACATAAGGGAAAAGTAAAAATTATGAATATTGGCCTCTAACTATGAAGGCTTTGTTTAGAGGTCCAGATGTATGGGAAATAGTCCAGAATGGTTATGCAGAACCAGCAGATGCAGCAACATACAACAATCTCACACAAGCTGAGAAGGATGTCGTGAGGGAACAGAGAAAGAAAAATGGAAAGGCATTGTTCCACATACATCAAGCAACATATGAATCAAGACTCCCAAGAGTAGCAACAACGCAGTCAGCAAAGGAAGTGTGGGACACACTGAAAACTTCCTATCAAGGTTTGAACAAGGTAAAGACTGCTAAACTTCAGATTCTTAGAAGAGATTTTGAATCTCTGTCAATGAAAAACACAGAGTCAATAGAATCATTCTATACTCGTGTTATTGGTATGGTTAATCAAATAAAGTCTCATGGATAAACTTTAGGTGATCAAAGAGTTGTTGAAAATGTTCTTTGAGTTCTTCCAAGTAAATTTCAATCTTTGGTTGTGACCTTGGAGGAAAATAAAGATCTGTCCACATTTACTATTGATGAGTTGCAAGCCTCATTACTCAATCATGAACATAGAATCAACGGTTCAGATACATTGCTGAAAGGGGCATTCGCAGCATAGTCATCCATAAATCGTGGAAGAGGCAAAGGAAGAAGTTCTTTCAGAGGAGGTTGCAGCAACAGCCCTGCGCATGTCGCTGGTAGAGGTCAGAATCAGACCCCTAATTAGCCAAGTGGACAAAGGTATGATAAATAAAAAATTCAATGTCATTACTATAAGAGGTATGGACACTTCGCATATGAATGCAGGAAGAAGCAGTATGACCAAGGAAATCAAGGTGAAGCTCAATCAAGCAACAACAACACTCTGAACAGCTCGTTGTTCTTAGCATGCGCATCTTCGTTGGAATGCAATGCTGTCCAAGAAAGTCCAAATGACATATGGTATTTAGACTTAGGCTGTAGCAATCATATGACTGTTAATTTAAATCTATTTTCTAGTCTAAATAAATCAGTTCAAACTGATGTAACACTTGGAAACAATTTTCAAGTCACTGTTTTGGGTAAGGGTACTGTTGATATTCTCACCAAATAAGGGGACCATAAATATATGTCTGATGTGTATTATGTTTAAGGTTTGAAGCATAATTTGATGATCACTAGAAAACTGATGGAAAAATATTACATAATCCATATGATAGGAAAGCGTTGTCTGATCAAAGACATATATCTATGCAATCAGTTGATAGCAGAGGTGCAAATGACAAGCAAACGCTTGTTTCCTTTGAGGATAAGACCCATCATAAGAGGAAAAACAACTCAAGTTGTTCATGAAAGTCAAAATGAAAATTATGGATCTGCGTTTAAAGCAGAAAGCAAAGATGCAAAACTTCATTGCTCAGAGGAAGAAAAGGACAGCGCAATGCAAGCTGCGTTTCAAATAGAAATGAAGGATGAATCCTAGTTATGGCATTTCAAATTTGGACATCTGAATTTTGGTGGGATGAAGCTACTACACATGAAGGAAATGGTGAAAGGATTTCCATTGATCGAAAAGCCAGAGAGAATTTATGAAGGCTGTATTTTTGGCAAACAACACAGAGAGTCTTTTCCAGTAGGAAAGTCATATAGAGCTCGTGCACCACTTGAAATTGTGCACTCCGGTATTTGTGGACCAATGCAAATACTGTCCATGGGAGGATGCACTTATCTTCTCACATTTATAGATGATTTCACAAGAAAAACATGGTTCTATTTTCTAAAACATAAATCTGATGCATTTGATTGTTTTCAGCAGTTCAAGGAACTTGTGGAGAAGCAAAGTGGACACAACATCAAGATATTAAGAATAGACAGAGGTGGTGAGTATGTTTCAAATGATTTCTTAATTTTTTGCAAAACTCATGGCATACAGAAGCAATTCACTACGCAGTATACACCGCAGCATAATGGTATCACAGAGAGGAAAACATAACCATTATGGAGATGGCACACAGCATGTTGGCAGTCGCGCATCTGTCAAATGAATATTGGGCTGAAGCAGTGGCAACTGCTATATACATCATGAATCGATGTCCAACAAAGAGCGTGAAAAACAAAGTTCCATAGGAATCATGGACAGGTATGAAACATAGTGTTTCACATTTAAAAGTCTTTGGTTGTGTAGCATACGCACATGTTCCAGATGAGCTGAGAAGAAAATTAGACAATAAAGGACAAAAAAAGCATCTTTATTGGATATACTGAAGACACGAAAGGATACAAGTTGTATGATCCTGTTGCAAGGAAATTCATCGTCAGTCGAGATGTTCAGTTTGTAGAAAATTAAGCATGGGATGGAACAGTAGAAAATAATGTCAAAATAGTGTCACATGTTGAACATGATAATAGCGCCGAAGATATGGTTGAGACATCGCAAGTAAATCAGAACTGCGCAGTTCCATCTACTCCAAGGATTGCACAACATGCTCCAGCACAAGCAACTCCAACACAAGGCACAAGTCAAGCTACTCCGACAAGCCAACCAAGTGCGCAACAAACTCCATCAAGCAATTCGCGCAGTTCAACACCAGTAACTCCATCAAAGATAAGAAGTCTGCGTGAGATATATGATGCTGGTACACCTAATTCATTTTCATGTTTTGCATTATTTTCTCAAGTTAATGATCCTCTAACATTTGAAGAAGTTGTTGAAGAGAAATTTTGGGCATAAGCCATGGATGAAGAAATATAATGCATTGATAAGAATCAAACATGGGAATTAGTTGATGTTCCGAAGGATAAGGATGTGATAAGCATGAAATGGATTTATAAGACCAAGCAAGATGCTGTTGGAAATGTGCAGCAGCACAAGGAAAGATTGGTAGTAAGGGGGTTCACTCAGCAGCCTGGCATAGACTTCAACAAAACCTTTGCACCTATAGCACGAATGGACACAATCATAACAGTATTGGCCATCGCAACACAAAAGAAATGGCATGTCTATCAAATGGATGTTAAGTCCGCATTCCTAAATGGTTATTTGGAGGAAGAAGTATGTCTTGAGCAGCCACAAGGCTATGAAGTTCCAAGACAAGGACACAGAGTTTACAAGCTGAAAAAGGCACTGTACGGGTTGAAGCAAGCTCCCAGAGCTTGGTACAGTCACATTGACTCATACCTCATTCAAAATGGATTTCACAGAAGTGAATGTGAGCCAACGCAGTACACAAAAATCAATCAGCAAGGTAATAAGGTAATTGTCTGCCTGTATGTAGATTATTTAATATTTACTGGTGATTTTGGCATAGAGGAATTTAGAACAATCATGGAAAGTGAATTCTAAATGACTAATTTGGGGCTAATGAAGTATTTTATGGGCATTGAAGTCTAACATAATGAAAATGGTATTTTCATATCACAATCAAAATATGCAAATGATGTCTTGAACATATTTAAGATGTTAAACTGCAAGACAGCTCCAACACCAGTGATAACAGGTTTGAAATTGAGCAAGGATGATGATGGATCCAATGTAGATCCTATATTGTTTAAAAGGCTCGTTGGCAGCCTTATGTATCTTACAGCAACAAGGCCAGATATCATGTATGGATTTAGTTTAATCTCAATATTCATGGAGTCACCGAAAGAATCTCATTGGCAAGCAGGTAAAAGAATTTTGAGGTATGTAAGTGGAACAAAAGACTTTGGTATTTTGTATTCAACCTCAGAAAATTTCAAACTCATTCGATACACTAATAGCGATAATGGAGGTAGCATAGATGATATAAAAAGCACATCTGGGAATACATTTCATGTAGGAATAGGTGTTGTATCATGGGATTCAAAGAAACAACCCATAGTAACTCTTTCTTCAGCAGAAGCAGAGTATGTTGTAGCTACAAGCACTGCATGTCAAGTAGTTAGGATGCGCAGAATGTTAAGTGATTTGTCACTGAACCAACAAGAACCCATAGTCATTTACTGTGAGAAAAATTCAGATATTGCACTATCAAATAATCATGTGTTCCACAAGAGAACCAAGCACATCGACACAAGGTATCACTTCATCAGAGAATTGATAAACAACAGGGAAATCTGTTTAGAATTTTGCAGGTCTGAAGATTAGGTAGCAGACATATTTACAAAACAATTGGCAAAGGACCCATTCAAATTTCTTCGAAGTTGTTTGAGAATGACAAGTTCTGCACAGTGAACTATGTCATGAACAAAGCATGTTCCAACTCTGAAATATTTTGTAATATTTTATTTTAGTTTAAAGATCCCTATCCGCTCATAATTAAGGGGGGGTGTTGGAAATATCATAATTAATGAGCTGATAACGTCTCTGATTTACGTGGCTCTGTCAGACTCCAGTCTGTCAGTTTGTCAGTCTGTAATGTCAGACAGTCAGTCGGTTTGCAGCCAATCCGGCTCACGACAAGTCAGTATTTAAGAAGCCGCGTTTGTATTTCGCAGGCTCATAACTTCTTAGGTAGAATTTATTACAGTCTTTAATGAAACCCTATAGCTTCCAAGTGAAGCGATCTTGAGTCGGTGATAATGAAACTCTATAAATGAAAATCACTCACAAAAGATTAGATCGGAGATGAAAGAATAGAGATAAGAGAAGGAGAGAAGAAGTGAAAACTCGTGAAGTGTTTCAAGAGCCCAAGCTCTGTGTAAGAAGTGAAAGTTTAAAGTAAATCTTATCTCTCTGTAAGTGCAACAAAGTTACTCTGTTTTACTACAACAATATGTAAGTTCTTAAGTTTTATGAATTCATTCTCAAGAATGTTGGTTTATGCATGTCGCGCATCTATTTCATATTGACCTATGTAAATGTTGTTTACATTTATGGTCTGTAAATAAAAAAGATTTCTAAGTATTTCACTGTGGTGAAAGTTCTATTTTAACAAGGAGTGACTGCGCAGTAAGTTTCACTTAGATATTTCGATTCTCATGTTTTAAGAAGAAATGTTTTAAGATAAGTTTTATTTAAGTTTGGGTTATGCGCAGTTAGATAAGTATACAAAGTTAACTGGGCAGTTAATCTTTGTAAAAGTTAAAGAAGTTTGCAAAAGCGATTTGCATGAAGTGCGAAGCTTATGCAAAATAAAGTATTCCGCAAAGTATTTTGTGAAGTTAAGAATTTCCGCAAAGTTGAGAACTGCACATACTTGCTAAGTTCAACTGCATAGTAAAAGCTGAATTGTGTAGTTAAATATCTGCCCAGTAGAAAGTGGAAACACGCAGTTAATCTCCGCGCCGTAAAAGGTGAATTGCGCAACGAATATCTGCACATTTATTTTGTGAAGTAAAGTGGAAGAAAAATTAAAGTAAAGTATTTGCTAGGAACAACGCAGTCCCTTAGCAAAGAAAAATAAAATATTTATCATCTGCGCAGTTAATTTTTTTTAACTGCACGGTGCCCTTTTCTCCTTGAACTGTGGCTTTTGAAATTGACAAATTGTTCAATTTCCTGCATTTGGTTGTGCCAGAAAATCTCCATCTGCGGTGGCTGTAGGTGGTGAAGTTGTCGTTAGTGTTGACAAAATTGCTACTGGTGGGGCAAACTGATCATGGAGAGAACATAAAGCGTGAACATGAGCATATGCAAAAGTGGATCTGCTTACACATATCTTTCCTTAAAAAAAATGTTAAAAACCTAAAACAGAAATCCAACCATTTTACAGTAGACTAAATGGTGCTTAAAATCACTGCTAAATATAAAAAATCTCACCCACTGCAAACGAAAAAGAAATGAAGGTAGTCGTGTCTATCAAGGAAGCCATCCCTTTACCTTTACACTTGTTAAGAAGAGTCATCCCCTAGGATACCTAGTTAATGCCTGGCCTCGAACACTAGTCCCCAGAATGGCGCGGTCTGCACAATGCGAATAGGAAATAATAACCACTGCCATGCTGATGGTAGCACGCTGCCCATGTCCGGGAAGGGACTCTCGAGGGAAAACGTCACCTTCTATAAACCAACCATACATTAACAACATGGCACTTCCATTTAATGCTTCCATAAAACATTAGCAAAACTATAAAAAATGTGAAAAATCAAAATGGATTAATCCTACTACACAATTTATATATGTCGAGGACATAATAAATAAGAGATCTACCTATTATTTGTACCTTTATCAATATAGTAGATTATTTATATTTTTAGCATTTTCTTAGAGACTTATTTTTCACTTCATATTCTTACAATCTAAAATTGACTACTCTATTGTTTATAAAATTGACTACTCTATTGTTTATAGCTTTGTTATTTTTGTTTTTTCCAATTTTATCATAATTATATGTTCATATTAGAAATTTTTTAAAAGACATATTAATCTTAAAAATTTTGAACTATGTTTAACGTTATTTTAAACTTAACACAAATATTAAAAAATTTATAATACTTACATTTAATTTTTTAATTTATTTTAATATAAATTTTAGTATAACAATAATTAGTTTTTACTCACTTTCTATGTACACACTCTTTAAAAATATTCATTCTCATCCAGTTGGATGTTCAAAAAAGTTTCACGTATTCTTTAAACAACTCGCGATTCAAATCGGATTGCGAATACCGGAAGATTTATAATGAGTCTCATGCTCACCACTTGCTTGTCACGTGTTGGGAAGGCATGTTGGTATATGCCCCTGAGAAAGGGACGCCTTTGGTTTTTTCCGAGGGGGTACATCCGGGGGAACAGTTTTGGCCAGGGACTCTTTTTCTTTGGGATCCTGTCGCTCTTATCTTGGAGAGCTGTTGTGTGGGGGTCAAAGGTTTCACAAGATTCATGGGAAAAAGCTAAATCTAAAAGGGCTAAGAAGACTCTAACAGCTAGCTTAGAGAAACCATCCATGATGCTAGGGAGGGACATTAATATGGATAGGGTGGAAGGTGTTGCTATATGTGTTTATGAATAGACTAGAGTTTCTTGCGTGGATTATGATTCATTGGAATCTCATGGGAGGGTCTTGTCTACGTCTTAATATGCTCAAGAAGAATTGGTTATGTGTTTAGTTTTTTGAGGAGAAGCACTTTTTGCAGGTTTTGGATAAAACCTAGGTAAATGAGAGAGGTATCTTCTTATTAAAGCGTTGGCCCTCTTCCGTTAATCCCTAAAAGAAACAAATTATGGGAAGGCCAACTTGGATGCTCCTTCTAGTTCTGCCAATTGAGTTGTGGTCCACATTTGTGATTGTTGCACTTGCAAATTGAGTAGGTAAATTCCTTTATTTTGATGATGTCTCTCGGGAAAATAGAAAAGAGAGTGGCTTGGGTCTTGGTGGACATTGACACTTTCAAAGTTTTAACAGTTGTTGTTGAAATCACATGGGTTGATCGGGTTATTGACCAAGAGATCAACTTTTGGTGTCTTCCTTTCAGGTGCTTTAGTTGTCATTAGATGGGTCATTTAAAAAGGGATTGGCAGGCTAACCTTTCTAGAAGGTTTTGGGGGAGGTCTTCGTGAAGCAGATCTGCATCTTTTGGTTTTTTCAAAAGTGTTGATATTGTTGTCATCTCTGACCAAGAGCCTCTAGATGTACCTCCTCTATTATCTATAGAGACATCAGGTGAGCCCGACATTAGACCTTTTGCATATGTTCTCAGGTATGTTGAAGACTCTATTTCCAAATTTCTATAACTCGTTGAAGCCCAAGAAATTGTCTTTTTTGCCGGTCGTTGACCAAAAAGGAGTAGAACTATCCTCCTCTCCTCCAAGGGTTTCGGTTTCGGGTAAGGTTATGTCTCAACCATAGCCATTAATTAGATATTTATCATCAATTATCTCTGAAGGAATCCCTCCCTCTGAGGGTTGGGGGAAGGTGGTATATCAGTCGAAGGAGCAAGAATTTTTCCTATTTGTGCACATAATTTTCCGAGTCCTTTCATAAGACAACTCTCCTGATTTACTATGAGAAAGATGTTGATGGTAGCGACCTTGGAAGTATCTCTCTTGGGGGAAAGTCCAATGTGACCATTAGGAAGTGTAAAATAAAGGTCATTAAGGGGGTCATTAGGGGTGGTTTTGTGGGGAATGGTATATCCCTAGAATCCCAACTTTGAGCTATTTCAAATGTGGAATTGCATAATTCGTTTTTGATTGTTGGTTCCTCATCTGACTCTTGAGCCTTTAGAGCAATTGAGCCCATTTTGGAGGGTTCCCCATGAAAATTTTTGCTCTTAATGTTAGGGGATTTGGGGAAAAAATAATTCCTGGCCCTCAAAATACTGTTGGATGTGGAAAAACCTGACATTATTCTTTTTCAAGAGATGATGGTTATGGGTGTTAATCACGTGAAACTTGTTTCAAGCTTCTTCTTGGGTGGCATTGCTATTCCATGGATTCTCATGAGCTCTCAACATGCCTTTTGTTAGCATGGAAGCCCTTATTTGACTTGTGTTAGTATCATGTTGGAAGGCTCTCATAGGGATTTTGAATTTGGTTTTTGGGTTCTAAATGTATACGACCCTTACTGTGGGAGACATGAATTTTGGGAGGGTGTGGTTGATTGTGGGTTGCTCAATGCCCCCTTATTAATCATTGGAGGTGACCTTAACCTTACCATGGATTGTCATGAAGTAGAGGGTTCTAATCCATATTATAACCATTTAGCTGGTTAAATCTGGAAATCATATGATATCTCTCATAGGATATCATTTCACATCTTAATGGATTTGGTTTCAGTCACTTGGTCCATTTTAGGAACCTTGATGCAAATTATGGACATCCTATTTATTGGTCCTCGAAAAAAGATCTCAGGCTGAGAGGGTCATTTTATTTGGAATGGAATAAATTTGTTCAAGGCTTGGATCATAGTGGCATCAGGTTAAAGGAGATGGAAGATAAATTAATGTGGCCTTGGAACACCATGACTGGCCAAGTCACTAAGAACTTGGACTACGAAGCACTTTCCTGGTCTATTGATGGTCCTGAATATGTGTGTCAGCATAGGATGATATGCTAACTAGAAGGATCCATTCAAGATTTAGTGAGTTGGTTGGATGGTTTATGAAAGAAAGATATCGATGGGAGAAAATATCCAAAAATGTTGTTTATATGGGCGTTTTCAATGTGTACTTTGTGGGTGTGGAGAAGATACAATTGACAACAAATTTTATTGCTTTTCCCGTCTTACAATTGATCTAGTTGGAAATATATTAGAGCTTAAATGTCACTTTAGTGTGGAAGAATGTTGGTTTTGAAGATAGTTTTCCAACTTGGTTGGTATCGTTTGGGTTGATGCCAAATTTCCACTATTTGTTATTTGGTTTCTTTGGAGATACAAGAATACTATTATATTTGATAATAAGAGACATAGATTGGAGTACACTACATCATTGATAGTTGGAAATTCGACGAATTATATACATTCTTCAAAGGTGATCCAAGCACATTAGAATTCTCTTCCTAACTTACCTGATGGTTCTATGGTGGGTCTTTTCGATGGAGTTGCACAGGGAGGATTATATGGCACTTGATGTTTTATTAAGTTGAGGAGAAACCATTCCTATCAGATCAATTTATTTTCTGGCCTTGGAGAAAACTCATGTAATGAGCTTTTAGCATTGTGGGTACTTTTAGTGTTTGCTAGGAGCAAGATTATAAACTCTCTCTATGTACTTGGTGATTGATTAGGAAAATGGAAAAAATGACCTTCAAATTTCAACTCTTTTGCATTGGAAGCAAAGAAACCAATTTTTTATTTTAGAATTTCATTTCAACAAGTTCAACCATATGATCTATAGGGAGATGAGCGTAATGGAAGACAAGCTATCAAAGAAAGCACTAGGTCGGGTAGAAGGGTATATGTATTTTGATGAGTTCCTTTGGAAAACCAAGGTGGACTCTGGGATTTTACGTGACTAATAAAACATTTTAGTTCATCTATTTGTAGATTCTCTATAGTCATGTAGGAATAACCTTCTTCTGACTTTGGAACTCTCTTTTTGATGAGATTCAGTCTTTGTTTTATTGTCATATGCGATTATTACTACAATCTAGTTATTGACATCTTTTATATAACTATATGACTTTTATGAGGGATGGCAGGGATATAATGAATCTCTTTTGGAAAAAAAAATGAATTAGCTATATGTTTATATCATAGAGATTTGTATGTTTCCTTTGATTCACAACTTAATGAATATCAATCAATGGTGATTTTTTCTTGTTGAAAAAAAAACTTGCTTTTTTTCATGCATTGTTCAATCACACGGGAGAATTTTAAAATGGTGCAATTATCCTCATGCACTATGTTAACTACATTCACAATTTCTATCAAAGCTTATCAAAACTCAAAATGTTATATATAGAGGGGGTGAGGGGTTAAGGGTAGAGGGAGTAGGAGACACATAGAGAGGGGGTATTAGGGTAGGGAGAGTATGAGAGTGATAGAGAGGGGGGGTTTCTTCAGGGTTAGAGGAAGCTACAGAGAGGGGGTGTAATGGGTTAGAGGTAGAAATAGAGAAGGTTGTTAGGAGATTGGGTGTAAGTGGAGCAGGGGAGAAAGTCTAGAGTGATAGAAGGGGTTAGTAAGCGTTAGGGAGAGGAGGGGAGAGAGAGATAGAGGAAGGAAGTTAGTGGTAGGGGGATTCATAGGTGTGTGTGCGTGTGCATGTCTGTGTGTGTGTGTGTGTGTGTGTGAGAGAGAGAGAGAGAGAGAGAGAGAGAACCAATGGGGTGGTATTGTGTTTGGGGTTTGGGGGGAGGGAGAGAGAGGGGGGTGGGGGTTAGGCATAGGTGGAGGATTAGGTGAGTAAGGGAGAGTGAGAGGGGGGGGGGTTAGTAAGAGTTGTGGGGGACAGGAGAGAGAGAGAGAGAGAGAGAGAGAGAGAGAGAGAGAGGAGGAGGGAGTTAGGGTAGGGAGAGGAGTAGGGGTGAGAGAGAGAGAGAGAAGGGGAGGTGTTAGGGGATTGGATGATATTTAGAGTGGCTTAGGAGTTGTGTATAGGTGGTTGTGTATGGGGGAGAGAGAGACAGAAAGTGAGGAGGAGATTCATTGGACTTTTCTTGGTGATTATAAAAAATATTTGGATGGCTAGGTATATAGAATGAACGTCTTTCATGATGAAGGGGGTAGATAGAGAAAGAGAGGAGTAGGGGGATATATATATATATATATATATATATATATATATATATATATATATATATATACATAGAGAGAGAGAGAGGAGGGTTAACAACCTCTAGTAATTTGGGATAGTTGTACCCGATAAGTTTAACGTATTCGTTAGCCTAGTAAAACACTAATATAATCTATACTACCTAAATAATACACTAATCTAATTATATCTACAAAATTAAAAATATAAACAAAATATACAAGTTTACAATGAGTTTCCTGGAAAATCCTGCGAATGACCTAATTTTAAATAGAAAATAATAATTAAGGAGATTAAACATAATATATAAACGTTATAAAATTGAAAGTACTTGTTGAATTGTTAGCAAACATACATCAAAGTTCAGAAAGAAGAAAACTCAAAGCTATGAATAATATATGAACAAAATCTATAAAAAAATTAATTCTACAACATTAAAACACACCAAAAAACGCTACAATATAAGTGAAATCAATCAAACTATGTAGTCTATCAAACACTAGAAAAAATTACAGCTACTTGGACAAGATTTTATCTAAATAAAATATGATTAGTTTTTCAATTAATTAACAACAAAACTCTCTTATGTTCCTGTTGCTGCAAAGACATTCACCAAAACAAAAACAAAAGAAGTGAGCTTAGCAATTTTTAGACTTCCTTCAAAGAAGAAAGAAACATAGTCAAGCCTGTTTAAAAAAAAATGGTCGTGGTATATATAACATACAAACTAATCTAGTTCAATTCTCCGTAACAAAATACATATAAATATTTACAAATCAATGACATACAATTCACTAATCTAAAATTACACATGTCCTAATGTAACATAACTTCTTCTGATACTTTGCAACGACAATCAAACACAATTAAAATTAACCCTCTTATATACTACAAAAAGAACTATAATTGATTTGAGAATGGTGTAAACTATAGAATAAATTATTGTTATTGCAAACAACAATTCAAAGGAAGAGCAATATTGTAACTTCAAAAAACAAGCTAGAAGAACCGTCACATCCCTATTTAAGAAGCCAAGTTATAAACAAGCTAGAAGCACCGTCACATCCCTATTGAAGAAGCCAAGTTATACAACCCACAAAAGTTAAAAACATGAAAAACTTGTATATCACCCGTACTGAAAAAGCATTCCCATACAAGTATTTAAAAATCTTATGTGGAAAACGTTGTTCTGTTATTTCCAAAGAGAAGAGAATGCACAAATATGCCGAGAAGAACCTGCCATAAATAAAATCCATCATACCCTTTATAAGACAAAGTTATGATTTACAATTTCATTTGATGGCTAATGGTTTAGTAGTGACGATGAGGATAGAACCCTAAGGGGAATTCCAGGAGTGAGAGAATCTCCTCGAAGTGAAAACATGAATGAAATGAACTTGCAATGCTCTAAAAATTGGATGAAGAACGTTATCAATGATCCCGCCGCAGGTTCACTAAGTGTTATGTTATGATGGAGATGTGATGTGACAGGAAAGGTGATGTTGCAGTCAATGAAGGCCCTAAGTCGTGGTTATGATTGCCGGTATAATGGTATGACTTATAACGCAAAGGTGGTGAATCAACGAGCCTAACGGTTGGGTATAACTTAATGGAGTAAAAGGCCATGTTACATGCGTCATGGTATCGGGGATAGGACCATGCACATCATCATCCAAGCTGTAAGAACCAAGTGTGGTAGAGCGTGACTAAGCATGAAATGTCACATCGATGGATTGGTTGCATATTGTTCGTATATCATCATGATCGACCCAAAATAATGCTAAGTTGAATACATTGAACCACAATTATGAAAAACCATAAGCCATAGCATAGTGTTTGAAACATAGGTTTAATTTGATTGTCGACACCTCTGAGCTAAGTTATGACAAGCTAAAATATTAATGGTATAGCTAGGCGAGGTTAAAAGCTTAGGAATCACAACATCAAATGCAAAGCTATACCAATGTGCTATCATTATACACATTCAAATAAGGATCAAATAGATTAGCAAGTTCGATCGCAATATTTTTGCTAATGTTGAATACAGAAAGATCAAATTGGTCATACAAAAAAGATATATAATCACTTAATTCAACATTGCAATCAATGTTAATAAAATTAGATCGAACTAATTAGAGGTCCTTAACCATCCTCATAATAATTTAAGATAAGATAGGAAAATAAGGTGTGTAATCTAATTAAAGATGCCCAATATATCATGGCTTGGATATATCATTTGGCACAATAAAACCTGTAGATAAATCAAAGTTACTTGCAATCCCTTTAAAATGTATAAGAAGATAAAATATCACAATACCAATAGGCTACAAAATTAAATAAATTACATGATATTACATCAAATGTGCATTATTAGAAGCAAATCGACCTATAGATATGAAGTATTTAATATTTTTTTCAATCTTCATACGAGAAAAGCACGAAAAGTTTAGAGCAATGTAATAACTGAGAGAAATAGGAAATTTGTACCAAGCTACAAGATTAATAGTGCATTTGGGGTGGACAATGTAAAATTCATTGTTCAAAAGGGACAATATTTATCAATTTTTGCATTCCATGCTTTCAGTCATGGAATCCAAATATTGATCACAATATTATTCATGATATAGATATCTTACAACTCACGCCCAGGAAACATGCATTCCAATATCCAATGGTCAATAAGTGGTTGAAGAAAATTAAAATCACAGTCAAAATAATACCATTATAACTATCAAATGAGCACGGAAGTACAAAGTGAAACCAACCAATAGTATGCAACTAATACAATACCTGTCAAATTGAATTGTTAAGGACAGTATGCTGAACAATTCTTGAGGTGGGGACCCATTCATTTTTGAAAAATTAAAGGGTTTTTGTTGGTAGAGGCCAACAAACGATGACTGACTAGGTGAACCAGTTATCTCTGACTAACGTTTAACAGTTTGGCTGAACAAAGATGCATAAAAATGGAGTTCTATAATGAAAGATAATTTTAGTCATGCATTATCGGTTCCACATAACAAACCGTTAAAGAGATTTGCAACCATCCGTAGCAGCTAATAGATTTCCATACAACTAACCTGTGAGATTATGAAACTTAAAAATAAGCAGGAATAAGATAATGAGCACATTCTTCATTAGCTTACCACAAATGAAAATTTGCTCAAAATAATCAACAATTTTCATTTATTTTCACCTCCAATACCATCGACATTTCCACTATTTCCAACAAGCATCTATAGCCCCAACAGGGTTTCCTTAACCAAATTTTCCTACTTTTATCCCATTCACTAGATAAATATGTGTATTTATAATTACTTACAATGTGATTAATTTCTAAAGAGTGGACTGAACGAAACTGCTCTGACTTGGTGATCATCTAGTGACAATGTCATTCACAAAATACTACAAAAAATGAGTAGGACAACTTGTAATGAGACCTCTTGTCTTCCAATTTCTAGGCTAAAATCCACTATCCTGGCTTGGTAACACGATAGTGATAGTATCATGCCATAAGAGTTCATGATTATTAACATGCCAGCTTGGGATGTGACCTCTTGTCCTTAATCCAACACTTTAGCTTATAGATTTTTCATTTGGTTTAATTTTTTCTAAGGAATAAATTGCAACCCACTACCTTGGATTGGTAACCAGCTAACGGTAGTGTCACTCACCAGTACCTATAGATATTGTTGAATTTTCTGAATTTACTTCAATCTGATCTAGGATCTTAACTGAGAGAACAACATGTACAGCATATCTACAGCATATCAATCATGGAGACAATAATGCAAGCACACACAAGAGACACAAAGATTTACTTGGGGAAAACCATAAAGGTGAAAAACCCCAATAACTTCCTCAGAGATAGATAGAGAAATGATACAACCAACCAATAGAGATAGCCATAACCTAGCAGCAATCCTCCTCCTCCATAAGTGCGCCTCTCCTCCTTGAGAGCATGTGTGTGAAGTGAGTGAGTAAATAGAGTGCCTCCCGCACTCTATTTATACTTGACTTGACTTGCCTTTTTACCTAACTCATGTCGGCTCGAACTTAACCACATAACATAATGCTGAGTGGGCCGACCCCCAATAGGGTGGTCTAATAACCCTTTGACCCACATGGCCGACCCCCAATAGGGTGGTCTAATAACCCTTTGACCCACATGACTTATACAGGGCCGACCCCAAACAAGGTGGTCTAATAACCCATCAAGTATAAGTTACGACACTTACAATATAAATGACGACACTTCCTTATAGAGGAATAATACCATCTCTATAGGAATACAATATACATATATGTGAAATACATTCCGAAGTTACATATACATCAACACTCCCTCTTAACTAGGAAGGTATTTCTCAGCACAGTTCTTCTAGCACAAGTCATCTTCTCTGGATCATCGTCACTAGATAATCGTCATCGAGTCATCATCATCGTCACTGCTGCTGCTATCTCAATCAATCTCTGAATCTACTCGTCATAGGAAGTTCTACAGAGCCAGTCCTTTTTCATACTGGATGTAGGCCCACCACCTGCAGGTCTTCATCATCACTGGCCATACTGTGGAATCCTCAGGACTTATTACGTGCGTCACAAAACCTCGAAAGAGCATCCCAGGATGTTACGGGTACACAACTCCGACCTGTAGGATCTCCCAGGGCGCTATTACATGTGACCCCACCACAAAACCTCGCAAGAGCATCTCAGGATGTTACGGGTACACAACTCCGACCTGAAATCTCCCAGGGCACAAATTACATGTGGTCCACCACAAAACCTCGCAAGAGCATCTCAGGATGTTACGGGTACACAACTCCGACCTGAAATCTCCCAGGGCAACGAATTACATGTGGTCATGGCAAAACCTCGCAAGAGCATCCCAGGACTGATTACGGGCACACAGCCCAACCTATCGGATCTCCCAGGGAAACGAATTACATGCCATAGGACAAAACCTCGCAAGAGCATCTGCCAGATATCCCAGGGCGCTATTATATGCCATAGGCAAAACCTCGAAAGACTATCTGAAGATCTCCCAGGGCAACGAATTACATGTCCTCCCAGAGCAAAACCTCGAAAGAGCATTTGCCAGATGTCCCAGGGCACCGAATTACATGCCATAGGCAAAACCTCGAAAGACCATCTGCAAATCTCCCAGGGCAACGAATTACATGCTCATCTGCACAACCTGATCCACGGCCATAGAGTATCAACCTAATACTCACCATACATCATCCTGATGTATCCATGATCATCCTGATCATCATCACTGCAACGTCCTGCTGCATGTCATCTGGAGCAACATCCTGAAGCTCGTCATCTATGATCATCCTGATCATCACTGCAACATCCTGCTGCATGATCCACCTGATCATCAATGCATCTACCTGATGCATACCAAGTATCATACATGATCCTCCTGATCATCAATGTATCCAGCTGATACAAATACATGATACATATCATCATACATGATCCTCCTGATCATCAATGCATCTACCTGATGCATACCAAGTATCATACATGATCCTCCTGATCATCAATGTATCCACCTGATACAAATACATGATACATATCATCATACATGATCCTCCTGATCATCAATGCATCTACCTGATGCATACCAAGTATCTACCTGATACATATCATCATACATGATCCTCCTGATCATCAATGTATCCACCTGATACAAATACAAATACATGATACATATCACCATACATGATCCACCTGATCATACAATGTATCCACCTGATACATATACAGATACATGGTCCAAGCATCCAACATGATGCATACATACATACATAAAATGATCCAACTGATCATATCCAAGCAGAAACCAGAACATCATCCTGATGCTCATCATCCAGCGCTTACATCCACAGCCATTTGAAGGATCCTCCTTCCAACATGCTTGGAATGGCTTCAGCAAATGTGTCCATCACTTCTTCCTCGAAGTATCCTTGATATGAAGCACGCCAAGCCTCTCTCTGAAGTACTCGAACTTCACCCTGGCTAGTGGCTTCATCAGTACATCTGCAATCTGCTCGTCCGTCGCAACATACAGGAGCTTCACAGCTCCTCTCTGCACCATATCCCTGATATAGTGATATTTGATCTCTATGTGTTTCGACCTGTCATGAAACACTGGGTTCTCGGACAGCTTCACACAACTCTGGTTATCACAGAAGATACCGGTAGCCTCCAACGGGAGATCAAATAACTCAGATAGTAGCTTCCGTAGCCATACTGCCTCACAACTAGCTGAACAGGCTGCAACATACTCTGCCTCAACTGTACTCAGTGCTACGCAGGACTGCTTCCTGCTAAACCAAGAGATCACACCTGATCCCATACTGAAGCAGCACCCAGATGTGCTCTTCCTGTCTGCAGCACTGCCAGCCCAATCTGAATCAACATAACCTTCCAGGTTAAACTTTTGATTCGCCTCATACCTGAGCCCATAATCCACTGTACCCTTCAGGTACCTCAGAACATGCTTTACAGTAACCAGGTGAACACTTCTCGGATCCGTCACGAACTGGCTCAATGTGTTCACAGCAAAGCAAATGTCTGGTCTCGTGTTCGTCAGGTACATCAAGGACCCAATCATCTGACGATACATAGAGACATCAACTGACTCAGATGAAGCATCACATAGAAGCTTCAGATTCGATGCCATAGGTGTGGCCATGGCCTTGCAATCCATCATCCCAAACCTCTTTGGGATCTCTACTGCATACTTCCCTTGTCCAAGGAAGATTCTATCTGCACTTTGCCACACCTCCATGCCAAAAACAAATAGTGCATCATCCCCAAGTTCTTCATCTCGAACTCGGTAGTAAGCTTCCGCTGCGTGTCGGCAATCAATCTATCTTCACCATACCAAGTTCTGGGAGCTTGCTTCAAGCCATACAAGGCTTTCTTCAATCTGCATACATATGACTCCCTGTCAGGTCTTGGGACTGCATCCCAAACATCTTCTTCATGATCTACGGATCATGGCATTCCATTTCTTCATCCCAGATCCTGGGAACTTCAATATCTTCAATAGATATCTTTCTTGCTGGAACAAATGTTGTAGTCCTTTTGTAGGAGATGGCATATGATCTTTCCTACACAACAAGTTAAATTGCATGATTAGAAAACATCTTATAGTTTTCAGAACAAATTCTTACACATAAAGAAATATGCCATACAGTCATGCAATTATCTTAGCCAATGCTTCAATACAACATTTATCCATATCCCGTAACTTTCTAGATGCCTTCCAATCTCTACCAGAACATTGTTAAGAGTGTGCACAACTCCCAACATGTCAGCAAAGAGGTTTCATTCTAGATAAGTAGCAATGGAATGTTGTACAGTGCCATAGGCTACTTACCCATGCATATTAGTAGTATACTGTTCATCAATGCAATTATTCTAATATGCATAATACACAACCTAATTCTAGGAACATCAGTATATACATTATTGAACAGTATTATTTAAGAAATGACAATTCAAATACTTATCTTTGTTTGTTCGTTGGGTGGACTCCCTCTGAGTCTTTGCTTCCTTGTAGGAGCTGCTGGAGTCCTAATCTGAGGTAGCTTCTTCTACACCTTTCTGTTGTGAAATGTAGAGAGATGATCAACTCCCTCTGAATATCTGCATCCTTGCAGAAACTACTGAAGTGTGCTCCTTTGCTTTCTTGCAGGAACAACTAGAGTGTGCTCCTTTGCTTTCTGGCAGGAGCAACTGGAGTGTGCTCCCTCTTGATCTTTGCTTCCTGAATTACCTGTTCTTGAACTCATATTCATCCTTGGTCCCTATGCATGCTTATTAGTATCATGAATGTGTTATCCTTGTGATCTCATATAAAATCATACATTCATTAGTATACTATTAAAACACAATAATCTCAAGCATGTATAGTCATGATCATTTCAAACAGAAATAATAAGCATGAGCATTCAAGGATTCTTATGGTTAGTCAAATCATAAGAAACATAACATGTCTAAACCTGTAATTACTCAAGCCTATGACTCTTCAGGTTAGTTGAATCATCAATCAAGATAAGATATAAAATGCATAAAACCTGTGATTATTCAAGCCTATACTTTCATGATTCTTCTGGTTAGTCATATCATCAATTATAATAATATACATCCAGCCATGATTATTCAAACCTATGACTTCATGAATAATTATTATCAACAACAGTATAAGATCTTAACACAAGGTAGGATTCTATCTTGATATAGGAAAAACATACCTGGATTAGCATGCTAGCTATTTATGTCTAACATACTCACATGATGTCTTCTTGTTCTTCTTCAATGACTTGTGCTAGTAACCTGTATATCTCATAAGTTAACTATTACAAAACCAAGTTATACATACCTCGTAAATGGATCTTCTATGAGATCCATGAGAATGGATGAATCTTTGTCCTCATGTTATCATGATCATATGTTCTTGGAACAGAACATGATTTGTCTTTCTTGGTGTACCTTTCATGTTAGTAGACAACATAAACCTCATACAACACCATAATGCATTAGTTCAATCATAAGTGTCAACACCCTAACCAATGAATATCTTCTATCATGCATTCATAATTTTGTTAAGGTGATACGACAAATATAAAATCAAAATTGTACTAACCGTAATAACATGAAGACAAACATACCAAAAACTTAATCATGGACAAATATCGAAACATACCTTGATGAGACATACCTGTCGAGATTGCTTGTAATCTTCTTATGTAAGACCTTAGCCTCATCTCCCTCTGAAACAGGAACTTCTTCACTCATGCAGATGATCAATCCATCTTCTTCTAGGATTAACCCAATCCACTTGATTTGCAAGAACTGGACCTGGAGCTGGATATGGGTTTGTCAGAGAAACCCCAAAAATTCAAACTTTGAATTTCAAACTTCTGAAAGGATAGGAATATGCGCCTTGATGAGCTGATCAAACTGGTATATTCAGAATTTGAAAATTGCAAAGTTTCACTCCTCAATTTTGCCTTTGAAACTTCCGGAATCACTGTACATGACCCTGAACTGGGGTTTGATGAAGCCCACTCTTTTGCCCCATCAAAATGTTTGATCCAAAGCTCTAAGCTTCTATTTTTCTGAGGAGCTTCCAGCCGTGATCACAGATTTCAAAAATTCCCATTTTTACAGAAGCCCTAATTTTCCACTTTTCTGATCAAAGTCCCGAACTAGGGTCTAATCAAGCCCGGCCTTCTGCCCAACCAAAAATTCTGATCTTGGTCTCTAAATTTCTATATTAATGAGTAGCATCCAGCCGTGGTCTCCAATTACAAAAATTCCAACTTTCTCCAAAGCCCTAAATTCCGGAAGCCATGAATGAAGGTACCAAAAAATAATTCTGTTTTGACAGAAATATGTACCTGATTGTTTCTGGTGTAACTCCGAAATTTTTGATCCACAGGGTCTGAAAAAGTTTCCTGAGATAGCCTGACCTGTTATCTTTCCATCTTGACAGGTCTGACCTCAATTGGATTCTCTGAGAGAGAGATATGCCAAATGTCGCAACGTGACCTGTTTTGGGATAAAACAGGAGAGCGAACTTGTACGGCGTGCCACGTGTCACTGTTTTAACTTCAGCCTCTGAAAAAGTTTTCTGAGATAGCTCGGCCTGTTACCTTTCCATCCTGACAGGTCTGACCTCAATTGGACTCTCTGAGAGAGATTTATGCCAAATGTCGCAACGTGACCTGTTTATGGGATAATACAGGAGAGCGAAATTGTACGGCGTGCCACGTGTCACTGGTTCGACTTCGGCCTCTGAAAAATTTTTCTGAGATAGTACAGACTGTGTACTACCTGTCACTTTTTACGAAATTTCATTTGGAGCTTCCTATCCCACGATATGACCTTTTTCCCAAGGTCACCTGATTTTGACTCAGATCTGGAAGAGGCAGAAACCCTATATTGTACAGATCATAAATCACAAAGTACAACGAATTAGAGGTTGTCCTTTGGACACAAGATACCTGGAGATCTTAGCTTCGGCCTGTAACAATTTCAGATCCGAAAACTTCGCCAAAACGGATTTATTGCGAAAGTTCTACGATGACTGGTTTTTGCTATATCAAGCCCTAGCATCGTAAGTGCAACAAGTGTCATACATGCCATATCATGCCTTCTTTCAGGCTAGCTCTGATACCATGTTGAATTTTCTGAATTTACTTCAATCTGATCTAGGATCTTAACTGAGAGAACAACATGTACAGCATATCTACAGCATATCAATCATGGAGACAATAATGCAAGCACACACAAGAGACACAAAGATTTACTTGGGGAAGACCATAAAGGTGAAAAACCCCAATAACTTCCTCAGAGATAGATAGAGAAATGATACAACCAACCAATAGAGATAGCCATAACCTAGCAGCAATCCTCCTCCTCCATAAGTGCGCCTCTCCTCCTTGAGAGCATGTGTGTGAAGTGAGTGAGTAAATAGAGTGCCTCCCGCACTCTATTTATACTTGACTTGACTTGCCTTTTTACCTAACTCATGTCGGCTCGAACTTAACCACATAACATAATGCTGAGTGGGCCGACCCCCAATAGGGTGGTCTAATAACCCTTTGACCCACATGGCCGACCCCCAATAGGGTGGTCTAATAACCCTTTGACCCACATGACTTATACAGGGCCGACCCCAAACAAGGTGGTCTAATAACCCATCAAGTATAAGTTACGACACTTACAATATAAATGACGACACTTCCTTATAGAGGAATAATACCATATCTATAGGAATACAATATACATATATGTGAAATACATTCCGAAGTTACATATACATCAACAGATATGAACAAGTTGTCTCGAGATGAGACCTCCTGCCTTTCAGTTTTGAGGTTGGAAGCCATTTCCCTAGCTTGGTGACCATATATAGCATTGTCATTCTCCAAATACTTATGATATTGATAGAATGACTCGCGATGAGACATCCTATCTTGCAATTAGTCCCATACATGATTCTTAAGATATGGTATGTTATTTGTTAATCTTCGAGGAGATTACTTAGCAAATGGGGAAGCAAATCCAAAATGCTCCTTAGAAGTAGGGAATGGTGTGAAGAGGTTTATAATTCCGACAATGCCAGTGACACTATTATTGAGTGGAAACCAATTAAAATGTGTCAATCAAATTCTTCTTGAATATAAATATACCCGCAATAGACATTTTGAAAGGGTAAGGTTGGAGCTTATGGGGCCTAGAACAAATTTTCAATATTTAGAAGTGCACCTCCACAAGCAGACTAAATTTAGTCTCAATTGCAAACTTATAAACATTTGATCTTTGACTCATCTTGTTTGTCTAACCTGGTCATAAGACGCGATTTAATATGCCATTTAATAGTCCCATGCAAAAAAATCATTATGAATGTTCAACTAGAAATAATAATTCCAAGTTAAAATTAACAAGCTATTGGACTGCAATTTATTGAAAAAGAAGCCAATAAAAAGAACAATCAAAAAAATATATGAAGGGGAAGGTAAACTAAAGAATATGAAGCATAAGTTTACTCTTTGGTGCACCACGTGGAGTAGATGGCCGATGATGTTAGTCAGGATGACATATTTATTCATGGAGTGAATGAAGAGGTTCATATGCAACTGGTTATAATGAAACCCATAACCATGACAGAATGTCAAATAGATCCAAACAAGTGAAGAAAAATATTGACATCAAGATCATAGGCATAGGGTTAAGTACATGCAAAAACATAGGCTCAGGAATCCAGAGGGAATTTTAGGCTCACATTAACCCTCTAGATCGGGGGAGGGGATATTTGGGTATCAAGGATCTCATTCTAGGGTAGCACTTGGATATCTATTATGTCATACTCATCCCCTTTTATTCCATGAGTTACACCACATAGAACGATTATGATATCATTGGTGCATCATCATCGCGGTGGAAGTCGTAGCCATGGTTGAGGTCATGGTGGTTGGAGACAAATAGTTTACATAGCCCCAGTTAGGATCAAATGTTTTGTATCTTAGGTTTCCCATTATCGACATGACTACGTGGTGGAGCAAGGAGGAAAAGAAGGTAATCGATCACAAGGCCAACATAAAATATATGCCACAATTAACCATCAATAAGCAAATCTCCATGCTATAATTAAGGAGACATCAGGTATGATCAAGGGAATTCCCTTAATTTTTCTTGTATATCTAGGGGCTAATGATATCATTATATCCCCTTCAACGTATAAATATGCAGGTTGGAATACCAAGCTCATAGTGAATTTGCCCAACTAGAGATAGCCTTGCAGTGGAAACAATCAACGGATCTACTGGTGGAGAACATCATAGTTAAAATATGAAGTGTTTGAACTGAAATGAAGCTACATATAACTACTATGGGTGAATATCAATGTGATAGTGGGAATAAATTGGTTGGAATCAAATCAAGCACTGGTAGACTATTTCAAGAAGAAAGTATTTTGCAATAATGATTTGAGAGAGCTGGTAGTAACTCAGGGGCTTAAGAGAGAAATTTCTCTATGGTTTATCTCAACTGTGAAAGTTAAGAAATGTATGAGCAATGGAGAAACACCTCTGAGGTGTCTCACCTAATCATCTTTCAGTTTGAAAATGCCTTTTCCCTTGACTTACAAATATTTCGTCAAGTGTGTGAGTTTGACTTCGCCATTCCCATGAAACCTAGTACACAGCTAATATCCAAAACACCATATCGGATGAAAGCGTTGGATCTCAATGAATTAAGTATTCAACTTAAGGAACTCATTGATCAGGATTAACCTGACCTAGCTTACCTCCTTAGGGGGAACTAGTAATATTTGTTAAAAATTAGGATGGCGCCCTTCATGTTTGCATCGATTATAAATATTTGACCAAACCCACTATTAGGAATTGGTATCCCATGCCACTTTCTGACTTATTTGATCAACTAATAGGGCATCTATATTTTCCAAGATAGATCTACGATGAGGCTACCATCAATTGAGGATCAAGGAAGAATATATATGTAATATGACCTATTGGTGAAGTTATGGGAACTAATAATTCATGGTGGTACCATTTGGGTTAACAAGTTCCTAAACAACTTTAATAATGAACCTAATAAATAGTGTGTTTTGTATGTATTTAGATCGCTTCGTACGAGTATTCCTGGATGAGATTTTAATTTATTCCCATAATGAATGAGAGCATGAAGAGAGTTTGAGATTAATAATTCAATGCCTCAAAGATCATAAATTATATGGGAAATTGTTCAAATGCACCTTCTTTTGGAAAGAGATATAGTATCTAGGACACTATCAGTGCTAAGGGGATTTTGGTGGTCCCAGGGAAAATTGAAGCCATGATAAGTTGGATGAAACCTAGGAATGCTAAATAATTTTGTATATTTATGGGGTTATCAAGGTATTATAGAATTTTTATGAAAGGTTTCTCTCGAATTGATAGATCTATCATGGAATTACAAAAAAATGGGGTCATAATTGAATGGAATGCTGATTGCAAAAAATATTTAATGAGCTTAAAGGGTGTCTGAAAAAACCACTCTGATTATGAAGGTTCCAAACATGGACATGGATTTTTTGGTTTGTACAGATGCTTCAGGAGAATATTTTAATGTGGGACGATGGAGTTATTGCTTATGAATAATGAAAACTTAAAGACTACGAGTTTAATCATGAAACTCATGATCTAGAATTGGTGGAATTTGTCATGGAATGTAAATTATGGAGGCAATACTTAGTAGGGAACCATTCAACTTGAATTCATATCATTGGATCTTGGAGTACATATTCACTCAGAAGGATCTTAATGCATGCCACCATCACTGGAGTGAGTTTTTTAACAAGTATGTCTTATGTATTTTTTTCAATAAAGGAAAGGAGAAAAGGGTAGAAAATGCTTAAGTAGAATACTGCATATTAGTTTATTAGTATCCATCAGAAACAATATTTGAGATAGAATAAAGGACCATCAAGTTAGGGACTATTGGTACCTTCAACTTTAGTCTACATTAGCAAAGGGGAGATCCACAACAACCCGGTTCGGTGGCTACTACTTGGATGAACATGGGCTAGTGTGGTTTAGGAGAAGGATGTATTTTCCATCCAATGATCATCATATAATGTTGGTGTTGGATGAGTTCCATCAATTTCTATACCTATCCCACCAAGGATTCCAGAAGATGCATGTGAATCTCTAAAAAATACATTATTTTGGGATGGAATGAAAAGGGACATAATGCATTATGGTACTCATTGTTTAGAGTGTTAGTAGGTAAAGGTCGAGCACCATCACCCAACAAGAATCCTTTACCCACATGAAATACCTAAGTCCAAATTGGAAGTCGTTTATATGGAATTCATGGGAGGATTACCCATCACTTACCAAAGACATGATTCTACCATGGTTGTGGTGGAAAAGATCACCAAGAGTGTTCATTTCATTCTATTAAAAGGTACCTATAATGCACCTACCATTGCTTAAGTATTCTTTAAAGAGATAATTCAATTGCATGGGGTCCCTCAGAAAATTATTTTACATAGGGAACCTTGATTCACTTCCAGATTTTGGAAGATCCTCTAATGAGCCCTGGGTACATAATTAGATTTAAGTAAAACATATCATCCTAAGACAGATGACCAAACTGAGACAATTAACTAAGTGATGGATGATATGTTGAGGATGTATGTCATGGGCCAATAGAATCAATGAGAGATATCTTCCCTTGGTATAGTTTGCATAAAACAATAGCTACCATATCCCCCTATGTGCCACAACATATGAAGTACTATATAGTAGACCTTGTAGGACTCCCCTAAATTGGGACTATTTGGAGGATCATATCATGTTAGGAACATACTTAAAGAGATGGAGGAGAAAATGGCCATGATAAAAATATGGCTTAAGGAAGATTATGAATGACATAAGTTTTATGATGTTGCTAAACAAATCTATAGAAGATATGGAGTGGGTAGTATGGTGTTCATTTGAGTAAGTCCCATGGAAATCCCCTTTAAATTTTGCAAGGCGGCTAAGTTGGCTCTGATATTTGTCAGACCATTTGAGGTTTTGGAGAGAATTGGGCATGTTGCTTACCTCGGTAAGTATTTCTAAGTTTTAACAAAATTATTTGAAGATTATTGTGTTAAATTCTTCCTTGCAATAGGGTTGATAATTTTGTTTACAGAGAGAAAGTATACTTATTACAACTTCTTTATTATTCTGTTGTAATAATCTAAATTATCTGTTTGCGCAAATGGATTTTGGTTTGTAGATAAATATATACATACGTAATGATATAGAAAATAAGATGAAAAACAATTGAGATACTATTTCATTTTATTATATTCCTTCTAAGTCTAAATATATTGTTGAATATAAATTAATGAAATAGAAGTTGTTTACGGCTTAAATCTAGATAGGTTAATTAAATATAATTATTAGGGTTATCATACCCTAGGAAGAAAATTTTCGTCTAAGCCAACTATGGAGGAAGGAACTTGACAGTTCCTCGAATACGAGGATTCTTAGTCCATAGCTTGGTAAAAACATAAATACATATGTATAAAAAATATAAATAGGAAGTAAATAAAAAATTGGTCAACAATTTGACATTGTTACTACTCTATAATAAGAAACCCTTAGAATTGTCAACTCATCTCATTATACAAAACAATGATAAGAGCATAATATCAAAACCATAATAAACATATTTATTATTATCAATACCCAAGGCTTGAATCCAATCACAAAACCATAAATCAATAATAATTAACAGAAAAAGTAAAACAATTTGTTTACTCTCATAACTTATAGACTGTTCAACAGTTATAACTGTAACCACCTCATGAATAATAGAACATAAGATTTAAGGATTTAATCAATTCCCAAAACAGTACTAAGGAGCACGACACCACAATGACACTTTTTGTATCAACAAAATAATCACATGGGACGATAAAGAAGGATGCAGATACAACTAACACAATGATAAGTCTATTTTATTTCCCTTGTATGAACACGGGAAACGGTGTAAACTGTTACTCTAATAGTAAATTCATTCTGCATACAAATTTCTATGACCAATTAAACTGTAGGGAACCAGATTATAATTTCAAAAGAAGTCCAAACAGTCTATCGACTATTAAAAAATAATAAAAAATTACTGTGAGTATCATGAACAAAATTATCAATTTGAGACACCATATTCACATTGGGGTAGAAGTAAATAGGGTTGAAACAAGCAATTTCCTTGGAGGCTAAAGTAAGAATTAAGGGCGACACCCGAGACACAATTCTTTCACAAAGAACTCAAATCAATACTCTCTCTAAATAACAATCACGTTAATTTAACCACAACAAAATTAAATATATAGTGGAATAGATAAATCAAGTCCCATAAGGGCTTGGATACTAAAATCGACAGAGCTAATGTATTGAAAATTCCCCAAAAAAAATGAATAAATGAAGTTGAATTTTTATACACACAGTATTGTTAGGAAATACACTTTTGTTCAAAAATACATCCATTGCTCAAAAGAGCTTCAATACAGTAATGACACGGTAAAATAGTCTTTAATATACATTGTATAATTCAAAACTGGAAGACTACCATATAACCCTAAGGGCCGTAGTAAGCCATAGGACCTCTAAGAAACGTCCTGAGTATCAGTGGGAGGTAATTAATAAAAAACCCTCTTGAATAAGAAGAGTGATTAACAAAAAGTAACCTCAACATGGAAAAATGAGGAAACAATAGTACAAAACAAGACACAAGACCCCTTCATGGAATGTTGAGATTTGACTCTTTAGACTCAGAGAGAATCTAAACCAAGAAGAGGAAAACCTCTTACATGGAGAAGCCCTGATGGAAAAACCAAAGTGCGAGTCCAGTACTATTGAAGTGGCGTCTATACCTGTCAAACATAATTACCAGTAGTTACATAAAAGAAAACAAAGTAATCTAAGCAATGTCAAATAACAAGATAGAAACTCGAACAACAAACATGGAATACCTCTGTATAGTTGAAGCGAGCTTTGCACCGAGTTAAATAATGCTCGAGTTCTTCATAGGATAGCATCCCATTAAAACACATATGTAATGTAATTTCTCCTTGTTCACGGTAAGGATCGTCTGGATAACTTGGCCATTGCTAGGATTTGTCAAGAAGGGAGAGATGAGACGAGCATAACTCACTTGGATCGAAGAGAAATTTATAATGAATGTAAAAACCCCAAAAGACACTATTGACATAACTCTCATCCCTTTCCAAGTTACACTTTAATGCACTAATAGGGAAGAATAACGCGGCAACATTGGGTTGATAACTACATCTAATGCAAAGTACATGTAATAACCACAAAACTTAAGTTTATAAATTAACTACAGATAGGATGGATTAACATGTAGAGACAAAACATTATGGTCATACAATATCGAATTACAAGGGAGCTGAGACTAGATCCTTAACTTAGTAAAGGGTGAAATTTATGGACCACGTTATACTAAGTATGCAATACGAAGTAAATGTGGCGTAAAAAAATCCCTGCCATTGTTTCTCCTCTTTGGAGTACTAATGCTACACCCTAAACCTATGAAAATAACAATAAGAACGAGAAGATTAGAAATGCTAGTACTCTATGCTCAAGGAAATAATTCACTAAGGAAGTGGAACATTAAGGAAGTTCATATTAAAGGAAACATATGCATAAGAAAATTATTATTTACCATGAACAGAAATGTTGGTTACATGCCTGTGGCACAAGTACTAGCAAAAAAAATAACTTGCATGAATGGATTAGGAAGCAGAGCTAGCCAACGAACTAAGTAAACCATGCCCTCTATGATAGGTTTAAAACCTCTCATGGTTAAACAATTCGAAAGGATTCTCTGAAGGAAATTCATGCGTCGATTAAATAAAAGACTTGGAGTTTTCAAGTTACAAACCATGACCGATGTTGTATATAGATAATCATTTTATCAAAAGGACATCAACTCATAGTCTCTAAACAACTTCCAGATATATATAAAAGGAAAGAAAAAATGATAATTGGGGACATTTCATATATAAAAGAAGGACTTCGAATGCTTGGGATTGGTTTCCTTAGGGATGATATCTAGGAATTCAAGGACAACCTTTCAATACTCCTAGGGAACAGTAGGGGTAGTGTACTAGTAACTAGACACCTTGGTAACTAAGAATCATTGGATGACCATACGAGACCCAAATTATGACTAAGGCCAATGGGGTCACAATAGATACCAGAAGTAGTGGATGAATTAGCATTGACGATAACCACAAAGACTCTCAATGCCTATTGTATATTATGTGAACAAGTTACAATAGATGGGCCATACCATGGATAGCAAGACCATTCGAAGTATTGGCGTGTAGGGATATTGAGGTTGATCAGATGAGATGTTTCTTAGGGAGAGGGTGAGTGAGGTATTAGGAATTTTTTGAGGCTTGTGCTTTATGATTCTCTATTTGAATTTATTTATTTTTCTTAACATTAATTTATTTTGTGGTTTCAATGACATAATTGAAGGATGAAGTGTGTGATGAGATGATGCATAACTTGTATGAATGATTTCATATTAGACTCTAGGAAATTAATCAAGAGCATATTGTAATTACAGTGTCTTGATTGTATTTGTGCAAGAGGAATTTTTTTGTGTGTTGGACACATGCACAAATTTTGGCCTTCACAATAGTACTAAATGTCTACTAAACTAATTAAGTAAGCCTAGCATTGTTGTTGTGATATAATTTTTTATTATCTTTTTGTTGTGGGGAGTATAACTTAGGCATGAAGTTTCCTGAAAGGGGTGAGAATGTAACACCCCCAAAATTAATGAGGAATAATTAGCTAACATAAGCATAGTTAGTTTTTTAAGAATACATTAATAAATATATATTTATTAAATTAGAGAAAATAAAGGGAAAAGTTAAATATCATCATTATGAGTAAAGCTTAGTTAAAAATAATTAAGTGAGGCTGATAGGATTAAATTGCACGGAGGCCACTTGGCACCCATGCAAAATAAATCTATATTAATGAGTAAATTTAATTATATGCACAAAAGAGGAATTTGGGTGAAAGAAAGGGGGTTCATGCATTTGCTTAGGAGGTATGTTATGGTAGTAAGGTATCTATGTTTTTAGGTTGAAGGTTGTTGTTGTTGGTTTGTTGTGTTGCTGTAGGCAATTTTTACATTGGATGGTTGACTATTTTTCTAGTATTCTTGTTGATTTCTTTAGTCTTATGAGCTTTTAGAGAGGAGGGTTGAGAGAAGTGAGGCTTGTGAATTCTTAGCATTGCATAGGATTATTCGTTGGGGGATTGAAGGCCAAAGAATATACTGAGGGTTGTTTGGGAGGATATTTTTTCACCACAAATATGTTGTTGTGGAAGGTGGTGGAAGTTGAAGGGTAAGGGAGCTTTTGCAACAAGCAACTCTTCATATAACGTTAGGTAAGTAACTCTTTGACACCTTCTTTCCTGTATCCACTACTTTGACCTTTCATGGAGACAGTCTTTCCACCCCAACCAGTCATCCTATCTCTGGTCGCTGCGGACTTTCTTGCCAGTTTCTCTTCCGCCTTCAGAGCTAACTGATAGGCTTCACCAACTGCTCTGAATCTTGACATGTTGAGTTCATTCTGAACAGCGTATTTCAAGCCATTTACATACCTGGCGACAGCTTCTTCTCCTTCATCAGTTTGTCCTGACTGAATCGACAATTGGTAGAACTCCTCCGTGTACTCTTTCACGGTCATCTCTTTTTGTCGAAAGTTTTGTAGCTTTCAGAACAAGGAAATTACATAGTCGTTTGGAAAGAACTTCCCCTTCAACTTGGCAACCATCCTGTCCCAAGATTTGATTTTTTCCTTGCCTTTCTTGAGTCTGTCAGCCTGTACATTGTCCCACCATAACGAGGCATGACCCTTCAACCTTATACATGCAGTCTTAACCCGTTTAGGATCCTCGATCTTCTCTACATCGAAATATTTATCCATCTCTCTAAACCAGTCGATCAAGTCTTCTGGGTCCAGGCTTCCCGAGTACGTACGCACATCTATCTTCACTCGAGCTCTCATTTCTGTCAGAAGCTTGATGAATTTTTCCTCTAGTTCTTCTGCTGCGGCTTCCCAAGCTTCCACTTCCTCGACTTCCTCGTCCCT